>JAWWEU010000091.1:61235936-61289026 GCA_035583155.1 Acropternis orthonyx | reverse complement strand
AGCACCGGAAATAAAGTCTCTTTGCCTCCCTCTCTCCGTGAGTCCTGTGCTGCCGTTCCCGGTCCCCTGGGAACCACATGGAGGGGGGAAGGGCTGAGAGCGTGCCCCCTGGTAAGGATCGCAGCAGCCGTGCCAGGGGGAAACCCACCACCTGCTATATTTCCCCATGTAAACAAGTGACTTATTTAATATTTTTTTTCTTACAGGTAGTCCACCCTTTCTATGCATATTGGCAGAGTTTCTGTACTCAGAAAAACTTTGCTTGGAAGGAAGAATATGACACACGACAAGCCTCAAACCGCTGGGAGAAACGAGCTATGGAAAAAGAGAACAAGAAAACAAGAGAGAAAGCAAGGAAAGAGAGGAATGAACTGATCCGTCAGCTAGTTGCCTTTATCCGTAAAAGGGATAAAAGAGTACAGGCTCACAGAAAACTTGTAGAAGAACAAAATGCAGAGAAAACTAGGAAAGCAGAGGAATTTCGGAGGCAACAGAAGCTCAAACAAGCCAAGTACGTAAATGTGGAACAGATCTTTTCAACTTGGACACACTATCCATGAGGATACAGTATAGAGTTAGATTCTTCTCCATTTGCTCTTCTAAACCTGCTTGAAAATTTTAGGTATTAATTTTGGTCTCAAGTCTGAGCTCTCTAAAACTGAAGTGTCTGAATTGTACTGACCTGTAGAGCTCCAGGATAACTGGAGAATAGTTATCCAGGTGCTGCGAGTAACTGGCTGCAGTAGCACAGAACCCAGTGTGCTTTCACTTAGTTGTGGAAGTAGGATTTAATAGTTATCATTGTTCCTTTAAAGAAAAAAGAATGTCAGTTTTTGAATGAGGGAGAGCAGGACTATGACAACCTGGACTTAGATCAGCTTCATCCGACTTGGAACTGTACTTGCTAAAAACATAGTGGAAAAAATGAACTTCATTTTGCTTTTCCTTTTAACTCTTTGGAAAGAACCCTTTCATTGGACTAACTGCAGTTTGTGGTGCTTTTATTTTTCCTAGAATAGGAAGAGGTGGTCTCCCAAGTGTAAACACTATTTATATTTTTTCAACAGGAAGAATTTTTTGCCTGCATATGGGAGGGAGGAGCTTAAGTTCTTAGCAAGAGTGCACTTGCAAAATAACAACATATAAATTAAAATAATATAATAATTAAAAAATATACAGATATATTACATAAAATTTATATAGAGATATATATATATTTTCTCCCTTTAGGGACAATGAAACAGAGTTATGCATTTACTGACAAATTTCTTGATAATTCTGAGTCTAGGAGCCAGCTGGATCAAAATTCAGCTGTCCTCTGATGCACTGATTGATAACTTAGGCCACACTTATTTTGGGAAAACTGAGCTGTTACATTCCCATAGTGCACAGTCAAGGAGTAATGTGCTTGTGGATTTTGTGGTCCTGTATTGTTTGTGAGTTTGGATCTTACAGCAGAATAGAGCTGACTTGCTGTCAGCTTGATGCTGACCATGGCGCACAGCAAGTTCTGCCTGAAATTCAAGCAGGACTTACCTACATTAATATTTCTGCTTGCAGCGTAGATGTGCCCATTGACATCACAGATGAACTGTTCACATTTCCAGGCTCTCTACAGGCAATTGTTTGCTCCATTGTAATTGGTTCAGAACTTGTGTCCTGCAATACCTGAGAAGAACAAGTTATCTTTAAGTAACACTGTTTTTGTAGTTCCCATCTCACAGACACAGTGTAGAAGTTACTGTGTTATTCTACTTGCAGGCTTGCTGAACAGTATAAAGAGCAGAGCTGGATAACTATGTCAGATCTGGAGAGAGAGTTGCAGGAGATGGAGGCACAATATGAAAAGGAATTTGGAGATGGATCAGATGGTGAAGAGGAATTAGAAGAACAGGAGATAAAAGGCATTGAAGGTATGGTATGTGGGGATGTGATCCCAGTTGAGTGTTTGCAGCCTGAGGGTTGGCTCACTTATAGCCTCAGACTTGCAGTTTTGACTGTAGTGCAACTCTGCCTCCTGCAGAGGGTGCCAGGCCAGAGTCTTATGTTTTTCTTTGAACGTGAGAGAAAATCAAACTGCAGCTGTTAATGTGTTCTGATTTGTGATTTGGTGAGGGAGTCTTGATCTGTCTGTGTGTTAGGAATACTGTGGAAGTTGAGTGTCAGTGCTGTGACTATATTCTGGGGCTTTAAGAGCAGCTTGCTCAAAAATTGCTCATCTGACTTTGTCTCTCTGATCCCCACTGATCTCTTCAGACAAACTGAATGATGAAACTGGAGAAGCTGAATTTGTTGATGGTCTGTACTGCCCTGCTTGTGACAAATTTTTTAAAACTGAGAGAACGTAAGTGCTTGTGTTTGGGAATTTGGGGTTGGGGTGTTGGGTTTTAACTTCTTTAAAAATTCATTTTAAAGACTTCTTAGCTTTACATAACGGTCAGTGTCGTCTTTCCAGTAGAGACATTGTCAGTGCAGAACTCTACATAGTTTGTAGTGATGGATAATAAGCCTGTTACTGATTTATATGTAAATATAACAACATTTGCTCAGAGCAATCTGCAGTAATTATCTGGTCTTCACAGCATGAGGAATCATGAAAAATCAAAGAAGCATCGAGAGATGGTAGCACTGTTACGACAACAACTGAAAGAGGAAGAAGGGAAATTTCCTTTGTCTTTGGATGATACAGATGGAGTAAATACCAAAGAGGAGGAAGAAACAGAAGATGTGCCTAAGCAGAAGTACTTCAAATTCGTTTTAATGTTACCATGACTCATGATTTAATAAGTCTTAGTGGCCCTCAGAGGGAGCTTCTGATGATTTGCAGTTGCATTGGAACTCTGTGTTGTGCAACTTGAAATACTACTTAACATCAGAGTTCCAGTAAAACGCATGCATTAGTGTGACTGTATTTAAATGCTTTAAAACAATAGCTTTGTGTTTTCTCTGCTGTTTAAAGTTACATTTTAAGGAAAAGAAGGGATTGCTATTTTTTGAGGAGGGAAACTTGCACCGAGACAATGCTTATTGATTTGGTACTTTCTGTCAGTTGATTGCTGCCATTCATGGAAGATAATTGTACCTAAAATCAGAATTGATGAAGTAAGTTGCACAACTTCATTTTTTGAACAGCCAGAGCAAAATTCCAGCTATCTCACTAGTATCTTCAGGCTCAGTCTGACCAGAATAAATGTTTACTAAATACAATGAGTAGTTTAGGAGACCTATTGTTTTAATTTCAGGCATGAGTAATTCTTTGTGCCTACTGCCTCCCTATTACCATGTTAGGAGAATAAGAGAAAAATATAGCTTGGCACTTTTTTGGAAATTCTACTAGTTTTGGGTTTGTTTGTTTGTTTTTCATGGAAAGAGCTATTTTTAAATTCTTATCTTTACAGACTTTCAAAGAAGCAGAAGAAGAAACAGAAAACAATGAAGGTATGTACTCATATAATGATACTCAAGACCTTTTTTTAATCCTGAAAAATAGGTGAACTTGAAATTCCACAGAAGTTGACGATTGTTTTAAAATATTTTTAATTCTTTGCCTTCAGAATAATTTTTGTTACACTTTGTTATCATAAAATATGGTCATAATCTTGTAGACCTCACTTTGTTCTGTTTGTGCAATTTTTAATATGTGGTGCTGGCCCTAAAAAAGCTACAGTCGAAAGTATAAGGAAAATAGATGGAAATAGACAAGAAAGGGAGAATGAAAGGAATTAATCAGTCAGACCAGCTGTACATTGCCATTAACAGCTCAGTTTGGTGTCGCTTTTGGCTTCATTGCAGGAGTTGGTATAATGTACAGATTGTTAATCTCTAATTTGGGGGGGAAGGATGAAAAGACTAACACTATATTGGCATCCTACTGTCACTGTAGCTGTGGGAACAAACACATCCATTCTGCCTTTCACCACTTGAACTGTAAACACAAGTAACACTGATCTGTTGTGTTCCGACATCTGAGTCTGTGCGTGATATGACTGGTCCGTGCCAACAGCAGCAGGTGAAATTCACCAACTGCAAGCTGTTTCATGCTTGAGTGGCAGGAGTGCCATAGTGAGCACACTCTTATGTCTGCCTTCCTCAAGTTTTATCCTGTTCAAGTATTACCTCCTCTCTGCCTAGTCTTCAGTCCTAGCTTTGTCCCAGTGAGCTATCTATACCAGGTCCTGCCTCTTCCATCCCTTCCCAGGATCATCTTCTGTCTTACCCTAGCCTAATGCCTCTAGTCTCCTATCCTGTGTTCACCTTCTCTGCCCTCTCCCAATCCATCATTATCTCTTGCTCTCAAGAAAACTCCCCTGAGACTTTCAACCAACTAAAGTTTTCTGGCTTCACCAATGTTGGTTGAATTCATAGTCCAAGTCAGTACTGGCTTGACCTTCGTGTTTCTGTGCTAACCATCAGGCTCCAGTTAATTCTTTCCTCCTCTGAGATCTGAAGGTCTGTTCTCAGTGCATGGGTGGCATATAGGCCCCGTGGTTCTGTTCCATCATTTTGGGCACTAGGCCTGCTGCAGCCTGGACAGTAGGTGCCACTCTTGCAGAGCATGAGCTGGTATCTTGTGCAGAGAGATCTAAACCTCCATCCTCTGCCAAGCATTATGGAGTACAGGGAATTGCTGTGGTTTTTCTTTTCTTCTCTCCAAGATAGATTAGCCAGGTTTTTTCAGGTAGCTGTGAGTCTGTACTAGAGATGATAGAGTTGCGTTAATGTAGTGCTAGGTCAAATTTTTTATCCTGCTCTTGGGAGTTTTGCTCTTTTTCTTCAGATGGCGGTTTGATATTTTGCTGGAATGCTTGTGTTGAGACTAATCTGGTACGTGGAAAAGGCTGCCAGTGTTTCTAGTCTTAGGGAAGGAAAATACAGTGTGTCTATCTAGTTTCAGTCAGCTCAGTTATTTCAGCTCAAGTGTCCTAACACAGGTGTCTGGCACAGAAAACTTCAGTCCAAGTAGTTAGCCTTTTGCAAAATTATAAGCCAAGACACTATTTGTGAAATGAGAAATGGTAGTCAGAACAGGATGAGCCCCATGTATAATAAAAAACTACCTTAATTCTCCTCTCCTGTATTTTTAGAGGCTGTTTTATTGATGCTTCTTCCTTCACCATAGGTGGCCTCATCTTTCAAAACTGGAGAACTAAGATATTATCTATTACAATCTCACTGAAAACACACAGTAAAATTAAGAATGTTCATGGCTTTCTCTTCTCCCCACCCATGCATGTTTGAAGTAAATGAGTATTCTACTATAAACATAGTCACTAAAGAAAAAGTATTTAACTTGCATTTCTTCTGTTTGGACAGAGTTATGAGGACTCTGTTGATCAAAGTGCTGATGAAGAAACAGTTGAACAAAAGGAGATGCCCAGCGTGGACAAGGACAGTGGCTCAGCAGAGGAGTTGGTAAATGATGGCCAAACGTGTGCTGTGTCAGAGGACACAAGCACTACAGATGATGTCAGCCAAGAGAACGAAACAAAAAGTGAAGCAAAAAGGTGCGTTAGGTTGCAATATTGTAGTCACTGTGATGTTTGATACTGTCAAATAAGTCTAAATTTACTCACAAACATGAACTCTGGGGGCTACTCACTAAGGCAGTTTTGAATAAATATGATACTAAACAGTGTAGGACCTTCTTTGGAAGTGGTGTTTGACTGCAGATTGATGCTGTATCACCAGTAGCTGCTTTGACATACTGAGATCAACAATTGATTGTATAAATTAAATTATTTTTTTTTCTGGATGCACTTGTGTTGTGTGAAGGAAAAAGGGAAAGCAGCAGAGACATTGCTAACTGAAAAGCATCAGAGGCTTCTAAGTGTTGAATGTTCCTGTGCACTGATCTTGGTTTCTTTTTGCCTATTAGCAGCACTAAGCCTAAAGGGAAAAAAGTCAAGGATGCAAAGAAGTCTGCTCAGACATCTTCAGGGAACCCAGTGACGGTATGTCAAATTACCTACACTATTTAAAATAGAATCATAGAATTGTTAAAGTTGAAAGGAACCTTAAAGGTCATTTCATTCCAATCCCCCCTGCCATGGGCTGGGACACCTCCCGCTAGACCAGGTTGCTCAAAGCCCCATCCAGCCTGGCCTTGGACACTTCCAGGGATGGATTCCAGCTTCTCCAGGCAACCTGTTCCAGTGTCTCACCACCCTTGGAGTAAAGCACTTCTTCCTGATATGTAATCTGAACCTACTCTCTTTCAGTTTAAAACCATTAGCCCTTGTCCTGTCATTCTCTGCACATACAAAAAGTCCCTCTCCCTCTTATAAGCCCCCTTAAGACACTGGAAGGCTGCAATGAGGTCTCCCTGGAGCCTTCTCTTCTCTAGTCTGAACAACCCAGCCCTCTCAGCATGTCTTCATAGGAGAGGTAAAAGATGGTGGTCATATTGCTCCAAGCAAGGCTGGTTGTTTTGATCACCTCTTGTCCACAATCTATTCCTATGTTTTTATTAGTAGCTAGGAGACTGGGACTTCAGGTCTTGTCCTTGCAGAGAAATGCAGGACTAAGCTTCAGTCCTAAGAGAGTTGCTGAAGTTCTGTATCTGAGGCAGTTCAAACAAATTAAATAACTGAGGACAAAACTCTTGTCACCAGACAAGTGACATGCAGTAATAATCCTGATGTTTCCCAGAGAGAGCAAACCTTTGTAGTAACTGCAGCTAGGACATACTAAATTCACTACATCTCAGAGCCCAAAGAATTGTGTGTGTAGTCAGGTGAGATCAAAAATATTCCTTACCTTGAATTAGATTTGCAAGATTTCCGTTGTTGTTCTTGGTTTTACTTAGAGTTCTCTGAAATACCAAGAAGTTATATTTTCAATTCTTTTTAAAAATACATATATTTAATTGTCCATCAGTAATGGAGTATTGGTGATAGAAGCAGACAGCTTCTTCACATTTCATTGTCTAAGAGAAACTGCATATGGCAAATTGATTTATTCCACTTATTACATATTTGATACGAATGTGAAGCAATCTGGGTTTTTTCTCATTGTAGAATGAAGTTTCCATCTTCTGTGTAACGTGCAACTGTGCATTTCCATCCCGAAATAAATTGTTTGAACACCTAAAAGCCACAAAACATGCAAGAGCAACCACACCAATTGCAAATGGAGCTGTAAACACCAGAAACAAAAAAGAGAAACGCAAAACCAGATAGGACTTTGCTACAGTGACAGTCTTCAGCATTGTAAATTAAAACTCTCCCAAAACTGAAACTTGCACATTGCCTGTGTCTGGAGTTTAACAATGAAAGCAAGTACCAATTTTGGAAAAAAATGAAGATGCAACAAGAGGAATACTATCTTGAGAAGGAAAATGTGTTTTATTTTGGGTTTAGCAGCCTTTTTTAATCACAGAGTGGTTTGGTGGCATGAGTGAGGCAGGGGCTCCTTCCACTGAGCCCACCTGGTCTAAAGCCCCTTAACCTCACAGCACCTATCATTCTGGGAATGGGGATAGTAACTCAAAGATACCTTGTATTCCTATAGGAACCTGCATGGAACGAATAAATTATTTTGACACTTGTGTGGCTGTTTTCCTTTTGAGAGGGCTTATCTCAGGCTCTATGCAGCCACTACCCAAGCCTGTATTTCTTTTATCCTCTATTGAAGATGAAACATAACCCAGTCATGCAAAAACACAGCTTCTGCCATCCTTAAAATACTTAATTACATTAAGCAGCAGACATAGCTGTTTAATCAGTTTTGACAATTTTTATTTGTTTTGTACATCTACCTCCTCCATGCCAGGTATTGGAAAAAAGGTTTACTGGAAGAGGGTTGCTGGAATAAGTGAGGGAGAAATAAATAAGTGCCATAAATAAATTAATTTGTTCTGATTTCCAGTGAAAAAACATTGCACTTCTGTTTAAATGCATAATCTACCTGATCTTGAGTACCACTTAAAAAAAATGGTGGGATAACAAACACCATTTGGAGTGGAATTGGATTATACACAGGAGTTGTCAATACAGTTGGAGAAGGCAGTGCTTAGCAAGGGCTGCAGAATATTGTTTAGGAAAAGGTGTAGAATGAGATTCCTGGAAGCACTGCTACTGTGTTCCTCTAGGGTTGCAATTTATCACAAAAACTGGCAGAATACTCTCCCCCCACGGTGCACAAGGTACTTTATTGGGTCATGGAATTACTCAAAATCTGAATCAAAGTAACATGATGAATGCCAAAATGCCCAGTTCTTGCTGACTGTCCACAACAGCTAGTTTTTTCATCGGAAACTGAAGTAAACAATGAACTTAAACATTAAAAACAGTGATTATGTAAGAAAGAAACAAGAGTTTTTCACCAGAGTTTGCACCTTTGCTAAATGATTAGTGGGTGTGCTGTGCACAAAAGCAGCAGGAGGTAAAGTATTTTGGAGAGGGTGATGACTGGATTTCTAATCCCCATGATAAAAATAATTACTGTAATTGGAAACATTTCAACTTTGTGCAAACTTCTAGTAATTACAGTGTATCCTTGTAGTCAGGGTAACAGTTCTAACTCTGAAACTTGCAGTTACCTTTTGCACAGGGTGGTTCTCAGCCAGAGCCTGACTCTGCTTACGTAAGTGAAATCTCAGGACTGAGACTGGTGGAGATTGGAGTCACTGGAATGACTGTTTCTGTCACTCTTCCTAAAATTACTGATTTTGATATGATTTTCACAGATCGGAGAATATACAGCTGTGTCTTCATCTGACACCCAGTTAATCCAGTCGGGGTTTTTTGATAAGGTCAAAATAGGTGTGCAGCTAGTACAAACCTCCACTGTAGAACTGAACTGTACCTTCACAAAACAGATTAGAGCATGTTCTGTATTGAAAACTGAATCTTTCAGAATGCTGTTATGATACTGAACAAGTATTTAATCGTCACAACTATGATTTTCTTTGCTGATTAGTGCCTAGTCTGGGTTGCAAGTATCAGGGGTTGTGTGTGTATCTCACGCAAGGAAACAAGTCAAGTCTGTTTTGCAGCCATTCTTTCCATGTGTCTCTGTAAAGCTGTATGAAATACTTCCACAGCAAAGTCAACATCCTTTTTTGTAATGCACATAGGAGGCTTAATTCTAAATGTCTAAGGAGAGAGAGAAAAAAAAACACCTTTAAAAATGCATGCAAAGAATACAGTTTCAAGCAGCCCACCTAGGTCAGCACTTCCCCTCTACCCCAAGAAAGTGTGGAAAAATACTATAGGAGAACTGCAGAGCAAGGACTGAAGCTTATGATAAAAGCACTCTAAAGGGGGGCAATTTTAGACTTGACTGCATTTAATTGCATCTGACTCACGACTTCCCTCTTGATAACCTAACTGCCTCCACAAAAGACCTGAGTAGAGTAGGTCATGTCTGCAGCTCTGTTACTGCAGACAGAGCTAGTGTAAAATCTCAAATGAGTTTGTACTAAGAAAGAACAGAGACAGATGTATTTTCCTTTCTGGCAGCTTTGCCACAGGGAAAAGTGGTATCTGCTGAGAGTGGCAGCCTCTTGCATTGTGTCAGCTGATTTGCTGTTTAATTATAGGCTTTCTTAAAAGGCTTTTAAGAGAATGCATTATGAATGAATCACTAAATACTATCCTTTAGTTAGGGTGCTGTAGCTGGAAAGCATGTTGATCAGGAAGGGATGTATGTACAGCTAAACTTGGCAAGAACGTGGGCTCTTAAAAGAAGTGTTTGATCTGGGTTTCCAAGAGTATTTTACTTCCATAAGAATCTTAAGCTTTCAGTTTAAATGTTTCTGTCAGCATGTCACAGGATTTAATACAGCGAAAGTGGATAATGGTCTTCCCTGCCCACAGTCCCTGCTGAGGCAAATGCTCACAAATAAACAGCCCTCTCATCAGACAGAATCAGACTTTATTACACTGAGCTGCAGTCTGTTACCCACGCTCTGCTGTGTGACTTGGGGAAGAAAGGATGAGGAGACAGACGGAGTGTCTGATTTATTTTAGCCACCCTCCATCTATCTCACAGGGAAGCTGCTCCCTCTGTGTCAAGAGGACTTTGCTGTCCCGACCAGCCCTGAGGCAATTTTCTGCCATGACCTCCAGCGCTGCAGGGAGCTGGTGACATGGTGTCCTGGGTACAGCATGGTGCATCCTCAGCTGGTGTGGGCTGATGCCCATGCACATGCAGTTCTAACTTTCGTGTTGTGTGTCTGAACTTGCCATCAACATTTTTTTTTTTTTTAATTTTAATTACAAGTAGATTTTTACCAGCTCTCCAGGCTGAAAGAACTAGCAAAACGAACCTTGTTTTGTACTGACAGGTCAGGTAATAACCTAAATTATAGAAAAGACTTAGCGGGCCTGAATATTGCTGAGTTGTTCTAATTTACATAGACTGTAGTACCTTGACATTCTAGGGGAAGTTGTCCCTCTATAGGAAAACTCCAAGCTTTGAGCTAGTTCAGGATACTTGAAAAGAATCAAAGAGCTCCTCCACAATTTAAAAATAAACAACATTAAACAGGGATAGTTCCTAAGAGTATACATTTTCTATAGATTCCATTTACTAAAGTGAAGTTAATTTGAGGGAAATGGGCATGTAGGTCATGGGGACAGAAAATAAGCTTTATTTGTAACCAGAGGTTCAGTACCTGATTGTAGAGCCCTCCTCTGCCAATCAGAACCCCCATGTCTTTACAGTCCTCCCAGATCTGGCCAATTTCTTCAGCTGGAAGAGGGCGGCGACTGTCCTAAGGAAAGCGAGTATTAAACTTCACTTAGATATTCTCAATTAGTTCTGTGGAAAAGATGTCTATTCCAGTCTCTTCAATAAATGCCACTCCCATCTCTAGCTGAAAATCTTAGCTGCATAACCTACCTGCTTTGATGAGTTTATGCAATTAAGGTACATGTAACTGCTTAGTCAAAGCTTGTGAAACAGCTGAATGATGGAATGTTCTGGCTTATTTTTAGCCAGAGCCATATTTTTTCACTTCACTGGCTGCATTTTAATAGAAAATATACCTAGTATTTCAACCGAAATGTGATTAAACTTCCAATGGCACTGTAAATTGAAAGGAATAAAGTAAGTCACTAACCTTATCTGTCACCATTTCTACTCCAATCATAAGTCCCTTGCCACGAACATCTCCAACGATCTCAAATTTATCCCGCACTTTAGCCAACTCCAGTAGCATGTATGTTCCCACATCCTCACTGTTTTTTTGTAGACCATCTTCTCTGATAGCCTGGTTAAAATGATGTACCATGACAATGTAGCAGGAAAAGCTTCCAACACGTTTGGTTGATCCCTGTTGAACTCAACAACACTGCATTTATCTCACTTTCTTGCAGACTGTGTTCCTTCACTACTTCAGTGCTTATATTTTCCTTCTCTTACAAGCCTCTAATGGCATCAGAATACAACTGAACGTAGTATTTTTGATGTTTCTGTGGCATTTCTCACATGTAACTTATTACTTACATTTAATCCAGTAATTCCTGCTCACATGTACTCATAACTGGAAGTATCTGACCAGAAGAATTATTCTTAAAATCTTACTGAAAGACTTTAATTCTTTCTCAGTATCATGAGAAGAATATAATTAGACAAGGCATATCTATGTACTAGGCAGCCTTTTATGGAACAACTCAAGTGTTTTAATTATATTCATCTCATCCTTTTTAATCACAATCTTTTCTTTCTTCTTGACTTTGCCCTCATTAATTGAAGTTCTGATGTGCAGGCACAAATTGGCATGGAAACCATGTTATGAACTTAATGTCTACGTTAAGAAAAATCACATAAACAGCCACGCTCCCCCCCCAAAAAAAAAAAAATTACAGAAGATAAAGCGGTTGTTTCTCATTTTCTTTTTTTCTTTTCCCTTTCAACTCCATTTTACTCTTCCTGAGTCTGACAATCTCTATGGAATTATTTCAGAGCCAGGCTCAAAGTTGGTTCAGGGTCAAAAGAACTTCAAATACAGGTTCCTTCTTATTTGTGTACTCTTTTTTTTCAAAATCTTTTGAGTTATATGATCATCCTTCTAAAATAGCTTAACCCCCCAAAACACGCATGAAAGTAACATGACAAGAAACTAGAACTGTAATCTGGAACTATAAAAGTGAGATTCAGGAGTGAATGGTGTGTACATGATCCAGGCAAATTAAATAGCAACCTACTAACCACTCACTGATTTTTTACTGGATAATAAGTGAAATGTATTGCAAATTGTTGTCATCTTTTTCATGAGGCTTTTTTTTTGTTGTTGTTGTTGTAAGGAATTCTGACCTTAAGTATTTTTAGCTGTTCAATCATTAGGGTTTTTTAGGCATAGAGTAAAAGCTGTTGAGTGAAAACAATTTTGCTAAGCCTGTGTGTCAGAAAACAGATTTGCTTTAGCTGAGGATTTGTGTAGTCCTGTGAAATAGTTAGCTAAGACTTTTGAGAAAGTACTTTCCTACAGTTTTATTAATGAAGTAAAGAACCTAATGGAGATAGAGATGGTTCTGAAAACATAATTAGAGGACTCCTATTCTTTCTAGATATCTGAAAATTTTTGCAAAATCAGGGTTTTTCCTACACACAGGGCACATTGGCTATTTATGCATAACCCATGCCTATGTTTATGCACTTTATACAGTTATTTTAGAAAACTGCGCACATAAAACTTCATACAGGTAAACATTTTCCATTTTTTGATACAAAAGGAAGTGTGGTATATAAAAACTTGTATTACGTTTTCCCTACATCAAGAACTGCAGCTCCAGCTACGCAGGCCAAAGGGCTTCCTCCAAACGTATTAAAGTGAAGATTTTGAGCCAAGGAAGCTGCAATCTCTAAAAGAAAAAGGACAACACTGCTTACTCTTTCAGTTCATAGAGTCATAGTCTCATAGAATAACAGAATCATGGGATGGTTTGGGTTGGAAGGGACCTGAAATATCTTCCAGTTCCAACCCCTCTGTCTTGGGTAGGGACACCTTTCACTAGACCAGGTTGCTCAGAGCTCTGTCCATTCTGGCCTTGAACACTTCCAGGGATGGGGCACCCACACCTTTTCTGGGAAACCTGTTCTGGTGTCTCACCAACCTCACAGTAAAGAATTTTTTCTAATATCTAATCTACACCTACTCTGTTTCAGTTAGAAGCCATTTCCTCTTGTCCTTTCACTACATGCTCTTGTAAGAAGTCCCTCTACAGTTAGGTCACCCTAAAACCTTGTCCTTTCCAGGCTGAACAAACCCAATTCTCTCAGCCTTTTCTTGTAGGAGAGGTGCTCCATCCCTCTGATCATCTTGGTGGCCTCTGCTGCCTTGTTTGGTAACTGTACTTACCTGCTTAACAGTTACGTTACATTTGCTCTGTTTCAACCCTGATTCTACTGGTGACAATGCAGTAAGATTTCCTGCAAGTGGTCTGTGCAAAACATGACTACTTCCAAAAACTACAGCATCTAGCAGATGTCAAAACAAAACCTTTTTTAAAAAGTCATGCTTCTAACATATGCTGTCATCTGACATCTACAATTTTTCCCTCACTTGATTCATCCATCCATTTGTATGAATCAAGCAGCTGGCTAACACACAGTACATTGATGAGTAAAATGTTGAATCCTGTGAGGATTTCCAGGCTCTGTTACCAGCTCTATGCATAACTAACAAGGTCATTCCTGCTTCAGTTATGCAAATACAGCTTTGCACTGGTATAGCACAACACTTAGTAAAATAAGTGAATAATGAGAATCCAATTCATTTGTCAAAAGACAGAGATAATTAATAAAACTCAGCTTTTTGGACACACATCTCTTAGTAGTTATTGTGTAGTATATTTTGTAAATACTCTGTTTTAAATTATAGCAGAACAGAACACATACCTTTTGTTGTAACAACAGCTGCCATTGGGAAGCCGTTACCAATTCCTTTTGCCAAAGTAACAATGTCAGGGAGTACATCATGTGTTTGAAATCCCCAGAAATGGCTGCCTGTCCGTCCAAATCCTGTCTGTACCTTTCAAGGGAAAAATTGAGAGAAAATCTCCATCACTTTCTCACGCTTTACAATACAGTTTCTTTTACTGTCTTTCTATTGTTACTGATTTGCATTAAACTGTGACTACATCTGGACTCAGTCTGTATTAGGATCCTTACTCAGATAGCTCTGCACAAAATACTATTTATTGTAATTGAGTTTTTCTTTCATGTGATAACACATCATCATGTCTTAGGCCTGGTGAGATGCACATAAAAGATGCAGATTCCATGTCAAAATTGAGAGGAAATGCAGATACTTATGACATTTAAAAGCAACCTCAAGAGTGCTGATTTCTGCCACTGCAATGATTGAGGTATGTAGCACAGTCACTTTGAAGCATTTCATACTATTTCAGAACAGTTTTAGCTAAGAAAATTCTATTTCCAAAATGTATTTTCAGAGGTACAGCCATCAACTCTCTTCTATATTTTGTGTATGTCAACAACACTCATAAGAGGAATGGTTATTGTGACAAACCTCACATCACAACTGGCATTTATTAGCTGCATATTTGTGCAAATTTACTGCTCCCAAAAGGTAGGGACTGAAGTCTGCTACAAATGTTACCTTTGTTTAAAATCAGAATAAAGGCACTAAAGACTGGCAGGCTTCTACGCTTGGAAAAAAGCACCATGCTAAACTTAAGCTATGAAGTGCGTGTAGCATTTAATTTAGATCATTTCCAGCCTTCACGTAGATTCTTTCATGACAACTTTCAGAGGCAGCCCGAATTCTAGAGCTCTTATGTGAAAAAACCCAACTCACTTCATCAGAGATACAAACGCCCCCTCTTTCCCGTATCAGCCGATAAGCTTCCTTTAAGAAATTTCTTGGGTACTGAACAGCTCCATTAACACCCTGCCAGGAGAGAAAGACAAGGTCTTCAAGAACAAACAAGGAAACAGGAGTTCCACTTGAGAAAAAAAACCTGGCAGCCCTCAGGTAACAGCAGGACTGTTGTCTCAAGCTTCTGGCTGCAGCGATGAAGCTGCTTCAGAAAGCTTCTGCTCAGGTCACTCCTTCCCATTCCGCGGCGCTGTCCGCTGTTCCTTAGTTGTGCTGTTATAAATGTTTGTGAGGCCATACTGTAAACTGGATCACTGTAATACTGAGTCAATTAAAAATAAACTGCCAAAACAAGGACCTTGAAAACCTTAACATGGGGAGACCCAGAAACTCTGTTCAATGATGAAGTTGAACAGAGAATTCACATTCCTTCGTTGGTTAATTTGCTTAGAACATTGTTTTCTCAATTTATTTTCACCTTGGCAGTTTTCATTTGGATGAGAAATTCAATTCCATGCTACACCTGGACTGCAAAGCTTGTTAGACTCAAGTATGTAAGACCTTAGAACACAGCAAAAACAGAGAACTGCTCCAATTTTCTCTGTGGTCACAATTTTCACATTTCTTTTCTTGCCAGAGGGAAATGCTCCACTTTTCCTACTGAGGAATCACACACAGAGCAATAATGAACACAGGGTGAAACACTAAGAGAATGAATCCTGTGGTCATCTCTTGCTGGAGAGCTGCTAAAAATATAGTGGATAACATGACTGGGAAGACATGGAAGGGGAATTGACTTAAAAGCGTACAGAAACAGTAAAGAGAAAAGCAGTATGAAAATTGGAAGAAAGCATTAGAAACCCAAAAATAGCATGCATCATATCACTATTTAAATGCAGAAAAAAATGTGTAGATAATGATTTTGTATTTAGCTTCATGAGCAAAATTCTAGCTCCACTGAAATCAGTGATAAAACCTGAAATTTTAAGGCAGTGCATCCGATCTTTCAAACATTTAAGGTGTTTAAGGCATTAAATAATAATAATAAAAATCAGCAGAAGTCTACGTTCAGGATGTAGCTAAAGAATATGAGACCTGAATATTTCACACTATTTGTGCTATCACAATTGAGAAATTGCAAACTACCTACTTGAATTGGTTCAGCAATAAATCCAGCTACTGTCTTGGGCACTGAGGTGTTCAGAGTATCTTTGAACTGTTCAATGTACTGGTCTTTTGCATTGCATGCACCTGTTTACAGGGGAAACAGTTTAAAGGAAATTAACTTAATATGACACAAAACTACCTTCAAAAGATGAAATTACACAAAAGCAACAAGTATTATCTGAATGCATGGCAAATATCACCTCTCAAATACACAGTAAAAGGCTAAGCATTACAGGAAACTGCCCCTTCTTTTCTCTTAAACCGTGCTCTAAGGAATGCCAGTTCCAAAACAGCAAGGCAAAGCTGACAGATGATAAGACTCATTATACAGGTCAGTATCACCTCCATTAGTGGAAGAAATTAGCAGACATTTTCTCAGGGGTTAGTACACATCAGTCCTTAAGTTAGTGCAGGTACGAGGATTCTGGGGAATAGAGCTTCATATCAGTCTATACTGAAATAAAGAACAGAGTAATAAATAGAGATAATGCTCCCAATTCACTAGGGATGGTAGAGCTAAAAAGAAAACATTCTGTTACATATGCATGTGAATTAAAAGAGTGCTTGTTGAAACAGTGGATAAAATTATTGCAATTGTTAACAGCACAGCAGTAGAGGAGCTTTCACATTGTGTTGCGTATGGGATGTTTTGCCCCATATAAGTCTTGCCTATCACTGGCTTCAGGTTGTCCATGCTATTTGCCTTATTTCTACGAGCTAAAAGCTGGAAAGCTGTCAAAACTTCAGAAAACACCATCAACACTTCTGTTCTTCCAGATGTGCTAAACTGAGTCCCACTACATTCAGAACGGATCATGACAAATACTGAAAACAAAAGCTGGTGTTTCAAGAAGAAGTCTGAGAATGAGGTGATACCTGTTGCAAATTTTTCTCTTTGGGTACCAGCAGCCTGAGATTCTCTGCAATATTTTCTTTGGTTGCCCTTGCCAATCCTGACTAGGCTTCTACCTTTCTTGATAAGGTAACTATAACCTATTTTCACAGACCTCTAGTATTCCCTAATCTAAAACCCAAAAGTTCTTTGTCATTGACCAACCTTCAGGACAGCTGCATTTTCGAACAGTTTGCACTGGAGAATCTCTACAACGGCTGCCTCCCCATGGACCACGAAAAACATCGGGTAACATTGTCTGTCAAGCGTAAGAGAAAAAGCTACAGATGTGATGATATATTCCTAAGAGATCTTTTGATGTAATGACTAATGACAAAACAAAAAAGTCTCTTACAGACATGGGGCAAACACAGTTCAAGCAACTTGTCTGAAGAACACTTGGGAATAACACCAAACTTCCCCCAACCCCCAAACTGGTGGCGTAGAGACAGTTTTGGAAGTGACAAGTTTAGACTGTTCCAGCAATAGTCAATTAATTTTTTTTCCTTAGTTTTCTTCTTTAACTTAACATATTGGTTATCTAAGATTAAGAGTTGCTGGCAGTATTTCAATAATCTAAAATATGAATAAAATCTGCAAAATAGAGGGAGGCAGGCAGACCTAGAAGATTGAACTCCAACTTTCTAATCCTTGCTGCTGTGATGAAATAGCACATGACTTCAGGCAACTCACTAAGACAGACTGGGAAGCTGCTATAAAAGAGCCCTCCTATGATCAGTTCTGTAGCTGAGCTATCAGCAGTAATGATCAGAGCTGCCAGTGCCAGTTTCCAGGCAGAAAGTTACTCCCATCTGCTCAAGGGCAGGGAGATAAAGTATTGCATTTAACCCTAATGGATCTCCTTAATAGATATGCCTCCTATCTTGCTGAAAGAGGGTATCTTTTCATTACAGGGAAGGATCTGCTTCAGACCATCTGAAAGCGGCTTTGCACAGATCTGCCAAAACAAGGTGTTCTGAGGGAAAAGGAGTTCTGAGCATTATTATTTTGTTCCTTACACAGATTTCCGTGCAAGCACCAAGCATGACTGCAAAATCATGACCCCTCTTGTTATGGCTGTCCTGACTCCAAATTAACCTAAGTAACTATACAGAGAAGAAAGGGGAACTCTAGCTCTTGTTGGGCTTATACAGCAGAAACAGCCACACTGCAGTTTAGTTAGTGACCATAAAGCACCTGAGGGCAGAAAACAGATTAATTGTTGAAATATTCAAATAAACTGTTAGTTACTCAGATTATTAAAAAAAAAATAATCTCACTGTTATACAGCCGAAGCCATTGGCAACACCATGCTTATAAGGACCAAGAGATGTCAAACCCAGTGTGTAAGGGCTGCCTCCGTGGTATGCTCCTCTGTTCAAACAAAGCAGATGAACATTACTCATTTCCAAGAAGAGTCTGAAGCAATATTGGTTCTGAGAAGACATACTTCTGAGCTACAAATTATTGGGAAAAATGTGAATTGTTGTACTCAAAACAAGAAGGTTCCTACTGCTACTTTTTGCTCTGGTTTTCGAAGATCCATGGTTGCCCAACTACACTGGTTTCCTGCAATTTCAAATGTTAAAATCATGAGGTAATGTTTGCAAGGAGAAGAGAACAATGACTGGAAACAACAGCAATTCAGACAGTTTCTCAGCAAGTTCTGCAGTAGCACCTGAGCCCTACAAAGCAAACATCCCTGTCCTTTGAATCTTGGAAACTGCTGCTCTCTCCAACAGATGCTGCCAATCGTTAAACCACATGGTGGCCTGCTGTAAGTTTTATACACAAATCAGAAGTTCATTTATGACAATATACAAGTAAGGTGGGTACCCAATGACAATGAATACAATAACAGAAAAATAAAACTCTTCATAATGCAGACTTCTATTCTAATATTTGAGGGTCCCTGGGACGTACAGCAAAGAGAACTGCTTTCACTGGTGCTTACAGTGTACTGCTGCTCACCCCTGCACCACCTCTGTCATTAAGCCGGAGGAGCTGTTTGTGAACCTGTGCAGTGACCTGCAGTTCAGGGCTCTGGCAGAAAAACAAGGCAACAAAACAAACAAGAAAAAAAAAACCCTTCCACCAGTTAAGCTTCCAGCCAAAGCAGTTCCCTGCTGAGGTTCA
Source organism: Acropternis orthonyx (assembly GCA_035583155.1). NCBI lineage: Eukaryota > Metazoa > Chordata > Aves > Passeriformes > Rhinocryptidae > Acropternis > Acropternis orthonyx. The sequence goes on along the minus strand of JAWWEU010000091.1, from coordinate 61,270,043 downwards.
CTGCTCCACTGTTCCAGAGGTACCTTTGCACCCCGCAAAGGGGGCACCGTACAAGTGAAATGAAGTGAGAAAGTAGCAATTGCTGAATCTTGCCCTGTCCCTGAACAAGGTCCACCAAAGCACACCCTGGCCACAGAGACTAGACCTTTTTATAAGTAACATAAGCAAAAATTGCAGTTTGTGTTTTTATTGCAAACTAGTCCTAATGTACTGTATCAAAACTTCAACTTCCCTTCAACTTCAATTCCTCTTTGTCAAATAAAATCATTTGACAGCATTCTTCTCTGGAGACCTGGGGTTAAAGGGTTCCCTATTATATCCTGATTTAAGCATACTGAGACTGATCACATACACAAGGGAGTTTTGTAGAGATCTATCAGCATTACCTGAGAGAGATGATGTCGAAGTTACGAGTGTGTAGCCTTGCCATGAACATAGCCAAATCATTGGCTTCTGAGCCGCTGTTGGTTAGATAAACCACCTGTGGGAGAATATTTAGGATCAGTGCAGCACACAGCCAGCACCTTCAGACTATGTCACTTAGAAACATGAGCTATGACCTATCACCTATCACTACCACAGAGTGATTTCACCACCACGAACTCAGTGTTGTCCTTACACTATAGATAAGAACTAACTGGTGTGCTCAGGGAGGGTACAGATAAATCTGGAAGAGTTTCAGTGTATAGGTTTTCCTAAGAGGGAATACTGATGGAAAGAAATTAGTCTTTGGTCAAACTGCGCAAGAGAGTTTTAAATTTTTTTTTTTAATTTTTAACCTTCCTTCCATCTTTCAGATTGCAACAGTTTCATACTCTTCTGCTATGCCAGTTTCATTTTATCACCAGTTTATTTTACCTGAAAACAAAAATAATTTTTCTTACTATTTCTATTCATATGAATTGTGACATTTTTGTTGTTTATTTAATTAAATGTCAGTAGAACTCATTACACAAAATAGTGTGAAATACTTTTCACTGTGAATTTTCATGAGATCAAGGCAATTAAGGCTGGATGCATAAAAGAACAGTTAATATCTTCAAAGTTCATTCAGTGATTTTTAAGCTGGCAATGCCCCTTAATGCAATGATAAGTGGATGGAGAAAACAAACAGAACAGGAGCTTGGGATATTATGCTTGTCTATATCTAGGTCCAAGAAAAAGGCCTGGGGGGTCATCATGCTCTTTTTCTGACAATCTGTAGTCCCCATACAGGTTTTCCCTCCACAGATATCATAGCCCTCATTTATTTAAGAAGTATTTCTTCTAAGCAGACACCCTCTTCACCAGCCCCTGCCCCTGTCAGAAGCAAAGTACCTTCAGTGGATCTGGAAGAAGGGAAGTCAACTTTTCAGCATACTCATGGATTGATGGGTGCATGTAGATATTAGTGGTGTGCCACAGGCGAGCAAGCTGTTTTTGCGTAGCCATAGTTACCTTCCTGCATGCAGCACAAGAAGACACAAAGGGATTCAATTCCGCACATATTCCACACTCATACATGCACACACCTATGTGTTATTAATTCTGCAAATGCAGATGCTGCACTATTTGCCAGATGGATGAACAAGTAGATCAAATTACTGAATTCTTCAAAATGTAGCAGAAGTCAAACAATGTAAGTGATACATGGCAGTCAGAAAATTATGTTCTGGTTTTAGGCTCACAGTGCTATAGATTAATGAGGAAAAAAACCAGCATAGGTATCTCTTCCTGTATTTTATACCATAAAGAAAAAAGCAACATACTTACGGGTGACAGTGACCAACACTGACAGTGACAATCCCAGCAAAGAGATCAAGGTATCTTCGTCCTTCATAATCAAACAACCATTGCATATGTCCTTGATACAGCAACAATGGCTTCTTGTAATACATTCGCAGTGAAGGAAAAATATATTGTTCACGAATCTTCTGCATATGTTCATATGGATAGGACTGAGTGGAATACAAAAGTCAGTATCCATTTGTGCTTTCTAAAGATCCAGACTAATGGAGTTGCAGTGGATCACACAGATTACACAGCTGTCTATGGCTGTTGTTCCCAGAACTAAGATTGTAACAAATTCTGACAACAAAAGGTTCTACAAGCCTCTGAAACTCAGCTTTTGAAAGAAGACTGCTGTTCTGCATGTATCTCTTCCTTAAAGGTTTTCAAATGAACCATGCAGAAGTTACAGATTTGTCACACAGGTACATCTACAGGTTATATCCTGGTTGTAACAGTCCGGTTTCATCCAAAGAAGCAAATTTTTAAATAATTTTTAATGCTCTGACTATTTATAGCAGATGAGCCTATCACTTACACCCAGTAACACAGTTTTATTCAAATCTAGTGTAGTATGCATACTTACTTTGTATTTTTCAGGTATAAAATCACAAGGAGGCATTTTTGCTTGTGTGGATACAGAGCTTTTCCATTTCTGCTGCCTGAAGGCAACTACAAAATAGTAAGAGAATTATCAAACACTTAGAAAAGTGCACATCTGAATGAGTTTCTGAATGAGCTTGTTCAGAGAACACACAAGCTACAAGGCAAGTTTTGAGGGTTTTTTGTCTGAGAAATTTCCTTTGGGGAGAAATAAGAAACACCTTTAAAGGGCAAAATATATGTTAACTCAAAAAAAAAAAAAATAAAAGGCATTTCTCTCTAATCCACTACAACTCAGTTTTCAGTTTCACACCAACTTTCATTTTGATGGAAAAGACTTTAAAAATGTGTTTCTAATACAGATTCTTATCTGGAGGCAGTGCGAGCAAGCATCCTCTATGAGGGTGTGAGCCAGGAGCCCACAGTGACTGCAACACAGCCAGTGCCCGCAGGGACCAGGGCACCGTCCCAACCGACCTGAACAAGAGCAAAGCAAGGTTCACTGAGAATGCCCCACATGGGCAGAGATGAATCAGGTCCAGGGTCCACCCAGGGAGCACAGTCAGGAGCAGCAGCACATGAGGCCAGAGACAGGACTGGAAACAAGGCTACACCACAAGTCCAAGGTCTGTCCAGGAGACAGAGCCAAGGGCTGGACTGGTGGCAAGGCTATGCTTGTGGCAAAGCTGAGGCAGGGGACCTGAGGCACAGGGCTGAGCTGAAACAGGGCTCTGGGCAGGGGTTACAGGCAGAGGCCCTGGGTGAGGCTGCTCAGGACAGCCCAGGTGAGCACAGAGCCCTGACAGCTACCACTGCCATCTTCCAGTCTCTCTCCAAAATCCTGGGAACATCACACCATTCTGCCTTTCTTTTATTTGACTGCAAGTGCAATTCAGTAGGTATCAGAGATACCTGATTGCCCAGAGAGGTTGTGGAGTATCCCTTACTGGAGATACCCAAAAACTCAATGGAGTCCTGTGCCATGGGCTTTAGGGTAGTTGGAACAGGTGATCCCTTGGTGTCCCTTTAAACCTGACCCATTCTGTGATTCTGTTGAGAGTTATTTGAAAACATTATATTTTTGCTCCCCAAACACTGTCTGCTCAGAGCTACACATTTGTTTTTAAAAGCCTTAGGCTTTAAATAATTTCTAGAACACATTAAAATGTAAACGAGTAAAGAATAAGATTTCTTGAAATAAACTACATGCACTGTCAGCCCCCCCTTAAACCGCTCACAGCACTACTGAATTAATCACCAGCAGGAGTCCAATCTCAAAAAATTAATTGAAATCACATCAGGTAGGGAAGTTCTGCCCTTGGAACTCTTTCCAAGGGATCTGCAGATACACCGAAAGAGCTTCTTCCCCGACTCGCCCGCCCCCCCACCGGTGCGGCCACCCACCCACCCCGCGCCCGCTCACAGCGAGACCAGAGCCGGACCGATGGCAGAGCCGCCCGGACGAGCCCCCCCGGCGACCCTCCGGCCCCGCCGGCCTCGGGAGGGCTCGGGCGGCCGGTCCCGGTCCCGTCGGTGGCTCACCCAGCGGTGCCTCGCCCAGCGGTGCCTCGCCCAGCTGTGCCTCACCCAGCGCTCCCGCACGCCGCGCCATGTCCGCCCGTCCCGCCCGCAACACGTGGGCGCCGCGCCCTGGGGTCACCCGGGATGTGCCACGGTGTTATCCTTGGCTGTGCCCCGGTGTCACCCGGGATGTGCCCCGGTGTTGTCCTGTGCTGTGCCCCGGTGTCACCCCATGCTGTGCCCCGGTGTCATCCCTGGCTATCCCCTGGTGTCATCCCGTCCTGTCCCTGGTGCCATTCCGTGCTGTACCCCGGTGCCATCCTGTGCTGTGCCCCGGTGTCATCCCATGCTGTCCACTGGTGCCACCCCATGCTGTCTCCCGATGCCATCCCGGTGCCATTCTGTGCTGTCCCATCATCCTAAGTCCTTTCCTGGCATGAACATCTGACTTCTGATCGAAGTCTGACCCCGCACCTTCCCGAGGGATCTCAAGAGGCTGGAGAGAAAGACAGAGAAGAACAGTCTGGCCTTCAACAAGGGCAAATGCAGGATCCTGCATCTGGAGAGGAATAACCCCAGGCACCAGTACAGGCTGGGAGACAACCTGCTGGGAAGTTGCTCTGCAGAGCAGCTGTGGATGCTGATGGACAACAACCTGTCCCTGAGCCAGCAGTGTGTCCTTGTGGCCGAGAAGGCCAGTGGAATCCCGGGGTGCATTAGGAAGAGCCAGCAGGTTTAGCGAGGTGTTCCTGCCCATCTGCTGAGCCCTGGTGAGGCCACATCTGGAGTGCTGTGTCCACTTCTGGGCTCCTCAGTGTGAGAGAGACATGGAGCTCCTGGCATGGGTCCAGTGGAGGCTGCAAGGATGATTAAGGGACTGGAACATATCTCTTGTGAGGAAAGGCTGAAGGAGCTGGGCCTGTTCAGCCCTAAGAAGAGAGAACTGAGAGGGAAGGGGACCTTATCAGTGTCCATCAGTATCTGAAGGGAGAGAGAGTGTCAAGAGGACAGAGCCAGCCTCTGCTTGGTAGTGCCAAGCAATAGGACAAGAGGCAACAAGCAGAAACTGATGCACAGGAAGTTCCACCTGACCATGAGGAAGAATTTCTTTACTGCACTGGAACATGTTGCCCAGAGGGGCTGTGCAGTCTGCCACAGTGGATATATTTAAGAACCATCTAGACACAATCCTGTGCCATGTGCTCTGGGATGGCCTTGCTTGAACAGGGATGTTGGACCAGTGGTCCCTTCCAACCTTACCCACTGTGTGATTCTGTGACTCTGTTAAGTTAAATACAGTTGGGTGGATGCGGAGAAACTGAGAGACATTGTGAGAGGGTAACTCTCTTTCTTCCCTTTTTTGGTTTTGTTTCATCAGCAAAGAGGCCTAGCACAACCACCAGCAAGGGTGGGAGAAGCAGGAAGGTCTATTGTCTTGTTCCATTACCTTCCTGTAACAGAGGTGGTTTAACCCCTTCCATTAACCAAGCCCAATAGAGCCGCTCATTTGCTCCCCCACCAGTGGGATCAGGGAAGAATTGGAAGGGTAAAAGCTAAAAAACTCTGGCTTGAGATAAAGACATTTGAATAGGGTAAGAAAAATCCATGCACAGAAGGAAGGCAAACAAAGAATTAATTCCTTTCTTCCCACTGGCAGGCAGGTGTTCAACCATCTCCAGAAGAGTGGGGCCCCATCACATGTAATGATTACTAAGGAAAGCAAACTCCACCACTCCAAATGTCCTCCCTGTACTCAGTACTTTATATAGTGAGCATGATATCATGTGGTATGGAATATTCCTTTTATCAGTTGGGATCACCTGTTCCAGGATGTCTTGTCCCTGTTTCCCATGCACCCCCAAATTCCTTGTCAGCATGGCAGTACAAAAAGCAGAAGAGGCCTCAGCACTGCTCAGCAGTAACAGAAACATCCCTATTATCATCACTGTGTTCAGCACAAATCCAAAACACAGCCCCATACCAATCACTGCCCCAGCCAAAACCAGCACATCCTCATAATACTAAAAGTACTAACGCTCGAGATGGGTTTCCTGGAAAGGTAATTGTCATACACTGTAACTAGACACAATTGACAATGAGAGGTTATTTCATAGGTTGAACTTGGCTGTTCCTCAGGCAGAAGGCTGATGACACCTATACTGAAGGGCAGTCCTGGTTTTGCAGGAAAAGTGCCCAATGTTGCTGCAATGGATCAGGGATTTGCACCTTCTGCTAACCAGGGCAGAGCTTACATACCCTAGAATGCCTGAATGCTCAATCTTTCCTGATCAAACTTTACTTTTGCTAACTTGAAATTCCTTGATTTCAGTGAATGCAAAGAGCCACAGAGAAGCATGAAAGTTGTGACCTGGTGTGTGAGCCATTTGTGTTAACTGGTTCAGTTGCTGGGTGCATGCAAAGTAGGTTAAACGTATCAATCATGGGGCTTTCTATATGCAGAACAGCAGGATCCCATCCTATACACTGTGCTGGATGTCTGGCTTTTCCCTTTTCTTTATATACATAAAATACTGGAATTGTTACATGTTGTGAAGAAAGACAGAATTTGTGAATTTTATTCAAGAGATTTTATTAAATTGAAATGCAAACACCATTGCAAAGAGTTTTACAGTGACAAAAGGTTGAAAATTCCATCAGAAAGCTACAGACTTCCGAACAATATTGATCTTACAAGTGAAAACACTAACAGATTTTAGTAAAGCCAGCATTTTCAATATTAAGAACTTAAAAATGTGTTTTAAAGCATTTTCCTTCAGATACATTTAGAAACAATGAAGAATTCCTGAGCAACTATTTTTATATCAGTATTCTCCAACCAATGTACATTCCGCATATGAAATCTAATTCTTACAATTTCTTATATTCTAGAAATTTACAAAAAATTTGGATCCGGTTCATAGAATAATTGTGCTTAAACTCACTCTGTTACTACAGTGATGACACTGTGATAACACTGATGTTCCAGATTTCATACAAATTCTGAAATTGTAGTGGGAAAAACATGTAGCTTGTATTGCAAGGCTACCAACGGAATGGTTTATACAAATGGAACCAAGTTGGCTTTAAATATTGGATCATCTCTTTCTCTGTTGAAAATATATTGTTTATTCTGTATGTTATTCAGAAGATGCAATTTATGTTTCTTTTAGAGACTGCTGGCACAACTAAAGGCAAGAAAGTTCCAGAGACTCACCATCACTTAAAAGCATCACAAAACTTTGAAAAAATATGATTAGTTAATGACCGCTAACATATTTTTTCTGGGCTGTACTTTTTCATACCAGTGCCCTCAGTATTGCTATATTTTACACAATGACTAAAAAAAAAAAACAAAGCACAATATAAATATTTCAGAAGCTGAGATAGTGCTGAGTATCTCCAAGCAATATAATAATATACTGCCTATATGGAATTGATGGTTGTGTTACTTCAGATGGTCAATGGTATTTGTAGGCAGAATAAAAAAAAAAATTATTTTCCAAGATGAAAAATAAACATTAAAGCAGCCCAAGAGCTCTTTCTGAATACAGCTGAGCAGTAGTTTCCTCTTCCTTTTGGAATGAAGGACACATGGATGAGAATTAAGAGTAGTCTACAGCATTATAAATAAAAAAAAATATGATCTGACATCAGTATATTTCTGCCTGTAGAAAATCTCTCTCTTCCCAGACATGTACAGTTTTCCATCCTTTTGAAGGAGTATTTTCTACAAGTGACTTGTACAAAGATTTCCAGCATCCTGTAAAAATTCCACTCAGTGCTACATGTCTGTAAAACTGACCATTGCAGGAACTGAAGTGAAATCTTTCAACTTTTATTGATGTCAAAATGAGGTGGAGGTACTCAGCAGCTCACAAAAATAGACCCTGAAGCAGCATTGTCCAAAAAAAAAAAAAGTTAAATAAAGACAAGATCCAAGACAAGCAGCATCACAAAGTAGAAAAGGACATTAAACCTTCCAAAAATAAAAGCAGCATATATAAAAAAAGACTTTCTTATATCTAACTGTTCTACATACCAACATTTTGAGTATAAGATCATCTTTTAGCATATCAACACTGCAAGAGGCCACACAACTAATTCAGGTATTTTTCTTTAGTTTCAACAGATATAATAGTGTCTCTGAAAAGCTCAACTTAAATTGAAGAGATTTATTTTAAGCCTAACTTGGTAATTTTCCAAATTTATCACCAAGACAGGGACTTTCTTATAAAGGAACATATTAGCAGATACATTGTCCCAGGTACAAACTAAAACAATGCCCAGAAAAGCCAAGAGACTATTTTAATATCCCCAAAGTATTTTTTCTCTTGGACCTTTTAGGTCATTGTATTATGTTTAAGAAGTAAAAACAGAAGAATGTTTCAGAATGGTAAGCATATGTGTGGGACAAAGTAAATGGATAAATACACCTCATCTGTATATCTGTCCAAAAAATTGAAGGTTGCTTTTAAAAACAGTTGTGGTACACTTTGTTTCTCTGGAGTTTTTTTCCTTAGGAATGTAGGAAATGCAGCAGCACATCAGGTGCAGAGTCAAGCTCTTCAAGTATTGTGTTTGCCTGGGAACAATGGCAGATATGTAGAAAAAAATCTGTAGCTGACAGAAAGTAAATGAAACTTCTCAAGTATAGGGCTTTTTCTGCTCATATGTACACACTAGCTGATTTCAGCATTTTGCTGACTCTTTAGCATTTAATAAGGCTTTGCTACTTCTGTAGACTCTATCAGGTAGCTGTGCTTATTACCATTTTGGACATAAAAGTATTTTCTTATTTTCTTTTTTTTTTTTTTCCCCTTCTCACTAACTCATTTATCACTCCTCTCAGCTCTACTAGTTCTCATTTTTTTCCTGTCTACTCTTCCATTTGGTTCTTTCACTTCCATTTTCTGTTCTCCTTCTCTTCTCAGGAGTAGTCAAAACTCATTTTTTCTCTCACCATCTGCCCATGTACTGTGCTATAGTGACTGCACTCCTTTTTCCATTCTGCCACATGCAGCAACCTTGTCCCTCTTCCTGTCATTCAGTGGTGGACTTGGCAGTGCAGGTTTAACATTTGGGCTCTGTGACCTTATAGGTCTTTTCCAAGCTAAAAAATTCTATGCCTCTATGATCATCAAGCTCTTTATATCCCCATATATTATGTATTTAAGTATCCACTTATCTTTATTTTCCTGCTTGACGTACACAGGAAAGATGAAGATATTCCCTGATTTGTTTCAAAATGGTTTTCAAGGCAGGGTCACAAAGTTGTTCAAATTAATGTAATTCAGTCCATCTTTCTACACCCACAGGAACTGGAGTCTGAATTTAGTATGAGGGTTTGAGACAGCTGAGAGCAGGGCTCTCCATTTTTGCTCATTTAGAGACAGAATTTGAAGATTTACTTCCTAGGAACTTGGTTGAAAACAGGCATTTCACAATAACAAGTATTGATAAATGCTTAGATCCAGAATGGGGGCATATCTGGAAATTTGGTTCATTCAGTCCCAGCAGCCTGGGAACACAGGTAGTGGCAATGAACTTTTCAGGTCAGGAAAGGGACTCTGATGCTTAGCTGCAAAGCTGGGCAATATGGCTTTTCCTACAGAATGGAATTTTCTGTGGATTTTATTTTTTTTTAATATTAAAAACATTTAATTTGGCCACACATCTCAAATGTCCCATCCTCATACTACCAGTGCAACACAAGTGATGATTCCATGACAAGATGTTTGTTAACAAAAATAATTTGAACTTACAAATAATCTTTCTAAAATCTTGATAGAATGATTCACTATTTTACACACAAAGCAAAATGCTTTTGCCTGCCTTTTAAAGGGAGAAAAAAAAAAAAATCTGAGGTAGCAATTATTTGAAAATATGATGACACTCTTTTCATTTCATTTGTCTTTATGGCTTTGTAGAAGATGTTTGATATCTATCAACTTGCTTAAATTGCTTCAGTCTCCTTGCACAACACCTTCAAATAGTTGACAGTTACCATGAAATTACAAAATACACTTACAGGCTTCATGAGGTGAACCCTACATATAAAATGGTTCAGAGAGCACAAAAAATTTATGCTTATTCATTTTGAACAGCTGCTGCTACCACACTTTAAATACTTACATGACATTTAAAGCAACTGTCTATTTTCCAGCCATTTAAACATAGACACATAGACAGATATACTACAGAATTCACTGCTTTAACATAGATCATCATTACATATTTGTTTTACAGTATGTTCCATAAACACATATATCCTCTTACTGATATTATATAAGGTCAGTTTACTGCATTTTTTATGAAATAATCTTTGTAGTTATGTAGTGTTGTCAAGACCATTCTTCACGCCTGCATTGTATGTGACAGTGAGCTTTGTGAGCACATGTGCCAATTCAATAACAGGTATTTCTTTAATAGTCTGGAATATTACACTGAGATACTAAAATAGTACATCAAACTATGTCTTTGCTAAGAAAACGCCTAGTTAGAAAATTTAATATAGATTCGTATTTGTCAGTACTGAAGAAAAAATGTTAATAAAATTAGTCTGAGTCAAAAGGAAAGGTAATTAATTTAAAAATATATATTCAATTTTATGAATTTTATAAAATTAATTATCCCGAAGAGTCTTTATGCTTCATTTTAGGGCTTTTATGCTATTATAAAGTAATTCACTCTATAAATGACACATGCATAATTTTGACATTGAAAACATCATTTGCACTCTTGAAAGAATTATTCCAAGTGAGAAATTTGACTAATGGTCCAAGAGCTAGAGGGCTAATCCCTGTTCCTGGGGTAAATTCTGTTGTATGTTTCATCCCTCTGGGTATCAAAGGAGGTGTCAAAGCCTGTTATTCCCCACTGGTGTGTCATAATTTTGCACCAATTGTGTACAACTGCTGCGAAAGCAGCTCCTAATTTTTATTACTCCCTAATAAAAACCTTAAAGAGCTGCAAGCAAAAATATTGTTGCACACAGAAAGAATTAAATATTTGAAATTTCATGGGACCAAACACTTAGCTGAAGGTTATTTTGATTTTACAAAACACTAATTTATTATTTTTTCATATTCTTTCAGATGTTAAAGGTCACTTTCAGAAGGTGTTTCTCCACCATTGGGACTAACAAGGCGTTTTGGAAATATAAGCAAATCCAAGGGGAAAAGAATCAATCTGCACAGTTGTCCAGCTTAAAGAATTAAATACATTTATGAAAATTGTGTTTAGGTTATATTCAGCTAACAAAACCCTCCAAACTTCAGTGCAGAGAGCAAATGCCCCTTTCCCAATCTGTCTGAATTTCCCTTTTCATGGAAAGCTAGGATGATTTGGCACACTGAAACATTCATCGGCAAAGGTGGGAGAGAATCAACACCACACGATGTACTTCAGGATACAGCTGTTTTGCAGTTCCAGTACTAAATTGTGGCAAAGCAGAGAAACCCTTTGGCTCTCCCGCTGTGTGGACTGCTGGAGGTGCACACGCCTACAGTTAGACAGGACAAATCCCACGCTTTCAATCTGCTAAAAGTTGTGCCTGTTTGCCTCAGGTGCAAAGTAACTGATACCAGAGCAAGAGTCTGCTGCTGTCATATGTCTGTGTAGTCACATGTGCTTTAACCTAAGAAATCCATCATATGAAGAACACCTTTAGGCTGCAGCCTGATGAGATTCTATACCCTCTGTGCATCACTGGGTATGTCCCAGAAGGCCTGCAGCAGCATCTCCTTATGCATGGCATTAGGTGTAGAAAACACCACAGATATGACTATCTGTGTAAAGAAGGAGAATGTGTCTGATCTGGATTAGCTCTGTCACATTCAGTCAGAAAACTGAAGTGTAAAAGAAACACTGTCAGACATAGTGTATTATCAGCTTACATATTTGCACACAGACAAGTTGCTGCCCTGCCAAACATTCCAGTTTTTCCTGATAACTCAGTGGTTTCCTTGCAGTACTTCTAACATGTCTAGAAATTTGTAAGATCTACTACAAACAGTATATCTACAGTAGAAGTATTCTGTTAACCATAACTAAACAAAGTTTTATGTCTGGCTGCTCTCTGGAGTAGCCACTTCATATCCCCAAGTGTTAAATATGTGAATGAGTTAAGAATCTAAGACAGCTCCCCACACATTCATCAGAGCATCCAGACTGCTCTGATCAGCCTCTGGAAGTTGGCAGTGCACTGCCGGTATAGAGGACATAGCCCCCATATCTGGTGCCTAAAGCAAATGCTACAGTACACACTAACACCTATGTTTATAGACACACAGATAATTAGGTAAAGTCCTGCCTGGGGAAAGGCTAGAGAACTTGACTAATCTGTACATGGGCAGTTCCATGGCATTGAAGGTAAAGGGTGAGAATCTGATTTGTCAAATTAGATGTGGCCTTCTGGGACCTTCAAAATCTGAAATTCTCTTTTGGCTGGCTCTGCAGTAGGAACCCAATACTGCAGGAAGGTTGACTCAGTGCATAAAATCATGAAAGTATGGAGAAATGCAAAACTGTTCATGAAGGAGAAGAACAAAAGAGAGCCCATTTATCAAATACACTTTCCTTCACGTGAACAGAACTATTCCCTTACCTACGTTTCCAGTTTCCCCTGAAGCTTGTGATAGAGACTAAATATTTGGCCCATTTTTAGTCAGTCATCATTTGGTTGTACTTTTCTGGAGTAACTTAAACTTTTGTTTCAAGAAGGAAGTACCACAGTAAGTTCACAGCCACTACATTTTCATTTTGTCTTTGGTTACATGGGATATGATGAATTCTTACTGTTTCCACTGCTACTCCAGGGACATATGTCCAGCCCTAGTACATGGACTCTTTTCCTCATTCTCACGGCTATTTCAGCAGACGTGTGACTCAGACTTTATGCCTCTTATATTTGTCTTTGGAGGTTGGGTTCCAAAATTAATGTTCATAAATTCCTTGTGAAAAATCTGACTTCAAAGTTTCCCTCCAGACTCAGAGAAAAGTGCAATGACTAAGGATGCAGGAGAACACTATTCCATTCATGATTGGCATCAGACTACAAATTCAAAGGGAAAGAAACTTTGCTCTCAAAACCTAGATTCTATTTTAATTATATAATTACAGGTGATAAAAAACATGTGAAAGAAATAATTTACAATTCAAATAGTAATATATCAGCAATATATTAGAAATATAGTTTAAAAATGTCTTCATATTCTTAATTAGTATAAAGTTTAATTTCATGCTTTGTATAGAAATTGTAGCTTTACTTGTTACTGCTGTCTCAGCAGAAGGAAACAGAAAAGTTCCTAAGTAGCTAAATAACACTGGGAAATTAAAAAATATTTTAGTTTGCTCTTTTTTTTGGTAATAGAAAAATAGCCTTTAAAAATACATTGTTAAACATATGGGCTTATACTAAAGTAGAATTGTATATTATATACAGTAAGGCAGTATATCAAATATTATCCCACTAGTTTTTTCATGTTTGGTTTGATTGGACTAGAATATGAATGGGATGCAAAGTTTTCTGTCACATTGAAACAAAGCAAAAATATATTTAGAAGAATTTGTTATTTTACTGTAATTTGTAGAATATATTCCTTTTATATATGATTTGTCATACACAAAAGCTCCTTTTTTCTCAACTATTGAGAAAAAATAAAAAGAAAACTTAATCTACTGTCAGAATACATTCAGAAGAAAATACACTATAGATAACAACACTGTTGTGCAATGACTTATCTAATGTAGGAATTGCTCAGATCACCATGGTGTGCTGACTGACCTGTAACCATTTTCATTTTTGTTGAATCTGCAGTATTCCCTCAGGCTTAATCAATTAACAGAAGATTTGCAGAACTGAATAATTATTTTACTATGTATTTTTCATAGCAGACAATATCCATTTCCTCATTTTACTGTGTCAGAAAGGTGTATTAATGATCCAAGATTTACTCCCATGATTATTACCTCAACCCACAGTTTATTTTTATTGTCTGTACAATACACATAGGAAGCTAGGCTTTTGGAGTCCAGGCTTTTTAAATGAACTGTTTGGTGTATGATTTCGTTTCACTGGACATAACTGCTAAGTATGTACTTTACTAAGTGGTTATTTAAAGGAGGGCATAAAGGAAGATGGGTCCATGTACTCTGATCCACTGGTCTCTCTTTTGCATTCGCTTGGAACTGTCAGGCAGTAGCTCATATTTTTCTCAGCTTGACCTTGCTGAAGGTTCTGAGATGTTTCCATAGCAGGTTCTTGAGATACAGGTGTGTGCTGGATGTGTGAATCTGGCATTAATACTAGAATATTATGGTTCACAACTGTTGAGACCTTGGTATATTCTTTACTTGTTCCTGGAACAGTGTATTTTTCGGTCTTTCCATTACTTTCTTTATGTTTCAGTAATACTGTTGGCTCCTCATCTTGTCTGACTTTATGAACTTCTACATAGTCCATTAGCTTAGGATTCAAGAAAGGTGACTTGTCACCGTGTCTGTTTTGTTTGACCTGTACTGTGGTTTGGTCAGTTTTGGGATTCTCCATCTCTCTTTGCTTTTCCATGTTGTCATGGACAGTTTCAGTGAGTGGATATCGTGACTGATGCTTTTCTTCATTTCCCACCAAAACTGGTGAAATGTTCACATTTGTGGTACTCAGTACAATCTTGTGTGCCTCCACAGTACTGTGGTAGGCAAACATAGGAAGGTGATTATTAGGTAACTGAGCTGCAGGCCATGTGGACGACTTTGTACTCTCACTGTTAAAAAGGAGACTTTTCTGTTCTGAGGCTATACACTGAGTTTCCCAGCTCCTTTTTGCTCCTTTATTTTCTTGAACAGCTCTTCCATCTTGTGTTTGCAGTGCTGATGGAAGGGCACGGGACTCCCTGCACTTGTCAGAGAGCAGAGAAGGGCTATCACAGCTCCCTCGGCCCGAGTCACTGTCTGTTTCCTTGGGTATCATTTTTGTGTTTTTACTGGGAGTGTCATGGCTTGGCATGAGTTGCTGATCCTCACTGTCCTCTACCTCCAGATATTCTATCAGAAGTTCCTCACAGTCTGATGTTGGAGGGAAACCATGGCAACCAAGAGCACTCAGTAATTCTTCAGATTTTCCTGTCTAAGGGCATAATAAATAGGATATAATTTTTCATTGTCAGTCTTAGGGTTTATCTGACTAGAACAATTGTGAACAATCTACATATTTTCTATACAGCCACTTCAATAATTACATCACTATAGACTTTAACTGCTGCAGAAAAAGGCACGAAAATTTCTTGAGTTCGCTCAGTGGGGAGACACAATCCCAGAATTAATGTTTGTAAAATGGTAGGACGTGGGAGGTTTTGGCAGGTGTGGGTCTCCTGATTTTAACAAGAAGTAAATGGAGGAAAATGATAGTGCAGCCATGTCCTGCCACCTGAGCATGGCAAGAGACTGTGGAGAACAACTTTCATAAGAACTGCTAGAACTTCTATAAAAACTGTTGGGAAGATAACACAGCTATTTCCTCTTGAGTCCCAGGAAACAGCTGTGGCCACAAACCCTGTCCTCAAACACTCCTTTAGTACAAGTGCAAGGCAAAACTCTCTCTCACACATACCTTCCACATGATCAACCTGGAAGTGTTGCTTTTTTTTAACATAGATTAATTGAAGCAGATGCACACTTTACTAGGGTACTTGTGGTTACTACTACTTAAATTGCAAAAGCAAGTAATGGTGAATTCTTTTGTTGTTAGTTGTGGTACTCACCTCTAACAGATGTGTATCTATGCCTTTTATCTTCGGTCCGGGAACTGGTGGTAGGATAAAGGCCATCATTCTAAAAAGAAAACCAAAACAAACACAGCATGTGTAAGTATGGGCCCTATCTTCCTATTTGTTCTTCCATTTCCTCAGAATCTGACTCAGATTTTAAATGCTTCTCCTGTATCTGATATACCCCTGTTGGACCTCTGCTTCCTGCCTACCCCTCAGCCCAGGTAATTCACAAATCCAGTTACAGTTCATAAAGTACCCTCAGAGGTATTTGTAAGAAACATAACAGTACAAAAGTTACTCAACTGGAAAAGTAACACTGCTAATGTCCCTTTATTGTCTTTAGTCTTTTGACCACCAGTTCTGTAAAACCACTGTAAATTCATCACTGGCCAAGAACCACAAAATGGGACATAGTTCAGGAGGACTAGTGGGCCTGTCTGTGCACTGTCATCTGACTACTACAAAACAGGATTTGTGGTGAATGACTCAGCTTTTCCAACCACAGTTTCTGTCTCTTTCTTCTATTCAGCCAATATTTTTTGTAAGACTTGTACAAAAGCAATAATCTTGGCAACATCTTTCTCTTTCAAATTTGATTGAAATTAGCCAGCACTGTAATAAATTATTTGGGGAATTGGCAGACAGGTGGACAGAAAGACAATCTCATAATATAACCTTGTTTACTTCAGGAAATTAAGACAAAATCCAAAGGCATATCTTCTATGGGAGCAGGGATACTCCAAATGGTGTTTGCTGAATTATTTACATGGCTAACAAGGATTGTCAGATCTAATAGAGACATGTCTTTATCAATTGAGGATTTAGCCTGGTTTCCATAAGGAGCAGAAATACTTCTTTATCAGTGTTACTAATAGTTTATATATAAGAGAACACAAATACAACAGGAAACTGAGTCAAACATTAGAAGTCTATGTTTGAAGAGTTTTCTGTGATTTTGAGCTCCATGCAACTGTGAAATTGGTGACTTACCTGTACCCTTTCAAAATCATTGTCCAGCTCATGATTAAGCATATTAGAGATGACAGTACACCAACGATGATCCACACAACCATATCTTTTACTCTAAAATCTAAGAAACAAACAGAATTATTTAAGGACATACAGCTAGCATAAGCATAGTCAGCCTGCAAAAGAAGCTATAGATTACTTTCATTTTAAAAATTGGCCTAAACTGCCAAATTTGGTATTAAATCTAGAGGGCTTTACCACCACAGATGGATCTCAACAATCACTGTAATATCTAATAATAAATATAATTTTTACTAATGGCACTGCACAGGAAATGGACTACCTTGGAAAAACAATAAAAAATGTATGAAGAGGAAAATTTTGTCACAGCCACTTACAGCAATTGGGTTCAAATGCAGTTTTATCAAAACTGTAGTCATTTCATTGTCAAATACATATCACACAAATAATTAAATAGGGCATTAAATGATCTAGACTAGGACTAGCTACTTTAAAAGATTTTTATTGTAAGATAACACTTTTTATATTGAAGTGCTGATTTCAAATTAATTCCAGATAAAGAGTAATAAAGAGCTGTTCCTGTCTGAAGGCAGTCACTTTTTGTGGCCTGTCTCACAGTTTTAAAGCACTTACTAGTGTTCTTTTAACTAAAAACTACCATCATGAGAACAAAGCAGGCAATAGGCAGAAAGGGCATGGCTTAACTAAATAAAGAAATTTGTTCACCTTAACACCATAAAGTAATGAAGGGCAAAGTTAATTGGGTATGGTGCAGGGAAGATAATAATTCAGTTACCTTCAATGATGTTCTTGCCTGTCCTAGGGAAACTATGGGATCTGCACGGGTGCCACAAACAGCTAACAAAAATGTAACATGAAGTTGCATGTAATAACAGCTACTGAAGGGATGCCTGGCCACTCACCAGTAGGGATCTGAATATACATTTCTGGGCTCCACTCACTCCATGATCCATGATGGTCTGGTTTGCAGTGAATCTGTACAATGTACCTCTTTCCAGGATTTAAACTAAACATTTTACATTGTGTTTGCTGCCCAACAAAAATAGTCTGGAAATGAAATAAAAATCACAGCTAAGTTTTTGGTAACCAAGACAGGAATATAGAATGAGTCTGGATAGCATTTCCCAGTATTTATGAAGCGGGCATGAAATAACAATACATTTATTTTATTTCTATAGATTATTTTTCCAACATCAGTGGGAATGAGACCTGGCTCTGGTATACAGTGCAAATTAAACTACTATAAAAACACTTCACAAGCATATGGAAAATAGGGAGGAACTGTGGTAATGGTTGGAACTGCAATGGTGAGAGCAAGAGAAAGAGGTAAGAAACAGCGATGGGGGAGAAAATTGCAGGAGAACAAGGGAATGTGGAGCTGGTGAAAAGGCCACCTCCACAGTAAAAAGTAGGTCTTTCATTGGCCAGGGACCTGGAAAGTGCAGTGAGTGGGGGGAAGGAAGGAGGAGATATAGAGATAGTTTGGAAGTATTGCAGACAAGCAGAGGATGCAGTCAAATACCAATAGCTGAAGTCTTTAATTTGCCACTCAGTTGTTTGACTGGCAGATCCTGGCTACAGACCATTATGTGGCCATTACGACAACCACCTAATGGCCACTTATATAAATTTAAATTATTTTACATAGTGTCACTGAGCTTTCTGTTACCTAAGAAGTGCTCATGGTTAAGAACAAATTATCACAGAAGAAGCCTAAGTGAGAACAAACAATTGAAACTGTCATGCCAATATGATTAATATATAACAACCACAGTTAAAAACAAGTACTTTATCACCTGCTTTCATACAAGAACATCTGAGATACCAGTGTTCTCAGTGTGAAATCACAGATCACACAAGCACTTTTGAAAAATGATGAACTATTCAGTGTTCCTGCTTCATTACATTCAGGCATGGAACCTGGCTGACAAAATCTAACTGATCAGAAAATATTACCTAGCAAAAACTTGCAATATCCTTACCTCCCATTCTTCTCCTTCTTCAGGCTTTAGTCGCAGTTCATATTCAAGGGTAAGCCACCCAGATCTGACATCAGCCAGTGGAGGTGGAGACCATGTCAAAACCAGATACGGTTTTCTGTTTACTGACTTTTTTAATTCCAGAGTTATATTCACAGGAGGATCTGGCTGTACTGTTAAAATAAAAGAACTGTCAAAAAGAGTGTAAATAAGTTTTTCCTTGCATCTAGGAAGAAATATAAAATGATGGGAGTGACGAGTCACCACCTCCATTGTGTCTAGTAATTTTGAACTGAAGCTGAAATACAGGAATCAAGAGTTTCCAGATAAAGTAAGTATGGATTTATGAATTTGAACAAAACCCCTGAGGAATAGTAAATATGTTAAATTCATTTTGAGATTTGCCTTAAATGCAGCAAAAATGTTTTCTGCTTATGTTACCATTTATTGTTGCTTTGCCCCACAACTGTGTTTCAAAGTTAACATCTTTAATGTTGTGTTATATGAGTTGTAGTTCATCATAGTCTTATCAAAATTTGGCATAAATATTTAGGAATGCTGAAAACATGGATGTAGCTAATGAAACTCACCTCCATTTTTTATGTCCAGAAAACACAACAGCATAATCCCTACATGCATATGTAGGGATATTTAAGAGTAAACAAAAATAGCAATATTAAAGCTCTGTCTATATCTCAAAAATACACCAAAATGGAGCACAGGTTTCTGCTACTGTCAGGCTTGCAGCTTCCTCATCTCAGAGGTAGAGCTTCTGCATATTGTGCATGTATTTTACCACTGTCTGATGAAAGGCTTCATCAAGTAAGTACCCGTGGGATGGAGATAAAATACAAAGCCTCTTCTTCAGCAGCCCTTTTCCAGTTGCCAGACTCCTGGCAGCCAGATCTTTGACAAGAAAATGGTTATCAGTGATAATGTTCCATTCTCTTAGGAAAAAAAAAACACCAAGTACTTTTCACAGTCACTCTGTGGAAAAAGTCTAAGAAAGAGATTATCAGTATACTGCTATAAAAAGCACTAATGCACCTTCTTTTGGTGTCTGGAAACGACTGTTATATAATCAAATATAAGTACTATTAGTTAAAAAATCAATTCAATTTCAGTTGCTTGTACAGTGGAAAAGATATTTTAGCTGAATGATGTTTTTTAGGGGTTGACTGAAAGAAATATGGAAAACCAATAAATGGTTATCTGAACACAGTTTTAAAGCTTCTAGCATTTTTATGCTTCCTTTGAAAATAAAATGGTAAGGGAATGAATATTGAATTATTATTACACCAGACAAGATATTATTTGTACAAGTTTTTGACTTGGATATAATATTATATATAAGAAGAGTTAGAATTAAAATTCTTTTGTCAAAACTCATGATTCTGAATTATTTGGTTCCACAGAAAATAATTTTCAACTCTTACCTATGTAAGTCACATCCACATAATGCGGATCTGAGACATTACTTCCCACTTCATTAGTTGCCCTCACAGTAATATTGTATATGGTCCAGAAAGAGGTGTGCTTTTTATCAAAGTAGCATGAATTGGGGCCTGCGGTTTTGTAATCTGGACATTCATAAACTTTTTCTTCTCTGAAATGAGAGAATCACAGTGATTAGGTTACACAGACGGAAACAACTGACTTTAATTACTAGTACAACACCATTATTTAGCCCTGGATCTGATTTTTCATGCCTGGCAATGTAAAGAAAATCAGAAAACTGCTTCCAGACTGAAGAGTCATGGGACAATTCCAGAGACTGTAGTAAGCATTTTCCCCACAAAGGAAAGGCTACAAAGCCTGTAGAATTTAAGCTGTTGTAGATGCAGTAGTGGGCTAATAGAGTGAAGCTCTAACTTCTCAGAAAGCCATTGTCCACTGCATAGCCCTTACATGTCCTCAGGTTGAGTAGGAGTGAATGCTGAAGTTTTCTAACCCATCTGTTAAAAACTATGTGTTTCCAATGTTCATTTCACACTTACAGGAGTTCTGCATATTACACTAGTATACTTTCAGAATTTATTTTGGTCTTTCACTATTTGTTCATTAATAAAAAAATCTACTTTGTACCTGTCCTTCAAATCCATTCCCAAGCTTTCCAAAATCAGAGCAGGGATAGGAGAGAAAGTTGAATAGGTAGCACTTGTTTCCACACTCTTCTGAGATGCACAACAACAAAATAGAAGGTTGTGGATCTGGACCTCATACTCTGCCCTACCTGTCTGGACCAGTAGCTGTCTTTCTCCACTAAGACCTGGCTCTCAGCTGAACACAGTTTATCATCCAGTCAGGTCAGTGCAAGGCTGAGCAGTGCTAGGTGAACTAAAAGTAGTTCACAGGACCTAACAATATAGATTGACTGTTTCTTTAAAATGAATGTTTAGCACTTGATCTAAGTACCAAGGAAATATTACTGCAGAAGCCTGGAGGTACTCATGGCCTACGAATACTAGTGCAAAATAAGCATCATCAGAAGATGAAAATTTTAGTATCTGATCATTTAGGACAATTTTACTTCTAGGTCTGCATGGCCAAAGAGTTGCAGGACTGTGATTTGTATTGCTTAGTAATATGCAGTTGCTGCACAATGGCAACTTTCAAGAGAGTCCATCTTTCTGAGCAGAAGAATTCACAGTAATTCACAATAATTCACCAACATTATAAAGAGATCTTACTTCAGTCTTAAATACAGTGCTGCTTTATAGTTATTCCAGAATATGCCACTGGAAAAAAACGTGTAGTACAGAAAATGACATCTCCCTAAATGCCAAACCAATCAGGATGGATTTTCCAGGTCCTTTCAATTAAACACTGAATAACTATACACAGTTTATTACCCCTCTTTGCTGTAAAGCAAAGTGTGGTTAGCAGGATGTCCTCCATCTGAACCAGGCTTCCACCAACAAGTAAATGTTTCCTTTTCAGGAGAACGGCACTTTATTATTGTAGGCTTTTCAGGAGGTGATTCTCCTGTAAGAGATAAAGAAATGAACTAATTAGTAAGTTTAATGCATTAGGTCCACCCTGAATTCATAAAACAGTGTCAAGCAGAGCACAGGAAAATACAAAGGAAAAGTTTTGCTTCATAGCAGCATAGGAAAGAAGGGACTGTTCAGTGGTTCAGGTAACAGCCTTATACCTTCACCTGTGTTCAGAATCTTTTCTCACTGCAGCCATACTAAAGAACTGTTTTAGTTCTCTGACTGTGGCTCTTCTCTGCCCCAAAGTCTCATAAGGAGTGCTCAAATACTGTCATAGCAGGCTCTCCAAAATGCTTTAAAATACACTTTGTAATCCAATCTATTTTCTACACTGTTCTGCTTTCAGCTGGGATAGAGTTATTTTTTTCTCAGTACCTGGTATATAGCTATCGTTTGGAGTCAGTATGAGAAAAATGTGGACAATACACTGATGTTTTAGTTGTTGCTAAGTCATGTTTATCCTAAACCAAGGACTTTTTTGTGTCTCCTGCTCTGCCAGTGAGAAGGTACAAAACAGACAAAAAAGGCTAGGAGCAGACATGACAGGTGACCTGAACCAGCTAAAGGAATATTCCACAACCACTATACAAACTGATGAATTACCTGAAGTGGGGCCGCTCAGGGTGCAGGGATGGGATCTGGTATCAGTCAGATTGTACTGTGTGTCACTTGTTTTGTTTTTTTCTTTTTATTATCATAATTACTATTATTTATCATTATTATTATTATTATTATTATTATTATATATTACTTTGTTTCAATTACAAAACTGTTCTTACCTAAACCTACAGGTTTTTTGATTCTCCTCCTCATTCCAGTGGGGAGGGGTGTGGGATGTGAGGAAGCAGCTGTGTGGTGCTTAGTTGCCAGCTGGGCTTAAACCACAACATACATAAACCGGTTTTTTTTATTCAAAACCTTTGTTTTAAGATAATTCTGATTGTTTGAAAAATATGCTGTCATTTATTTTGGCTTTCAGGTATGAAAAATTAAGAATGTAAATATTTGCCCATTTTGTTTATGTCCTTGCCAGTAATTCTCTTCTGAAGTACCTATGATCTGACTCCAAAGATACAAAGAAGCAGCTCTCATATTTCCTTGTAGCGTTGTTATGTTCAGTACTCTGGCTGCTCTCCTGATTGCTGCCAAGCAAGTTTTTATAGACTCAAGCAAAGCGCTTAAGAGTAGGGCAGAGAAAAACACTTAAATTTTGAATAGGATGATACTAGTAAAAACCCTCATGTAATTGAAACTTTTGCAATTATGCATTTGTGGCAAAAATGTGGTTCTATTACATCAATAATATATATTTTCTACTATGCAGAGCAAAGACATTGATTTTCCAAATGTCTAATTACCTAGGTCAGATTTGAAAACGAGACATTTAAAAGATATTTTTTTCTATTAACAGTAGGGTTAATAGAAATAATGAATGTGGCAACAAGATACGATGTCATGCATATTTAGTGTGTCTACTCAAATCCAAGAAAACATAGATAATGATTTCCATGTGTTAGTACCTGCAAGTGTCGTTAGACATGGCAGTGCTTTCAGTCCAGGTTCTTACACAAAAAACATTGCCTGACATCAGTAGCTACATATAAAATCAATGTGATTTTTAAATAAAGGGACAGGAACAATAAATTATTTAGGTACACCTGTAGCAGAAGTGACTTCCTAGTACCACTTTGTCATAGCCAGTTTCAGCAGAGGATCCTGAGTGGATCGAAAAGACTAAAGAAGCAATTGGACAGAAAGTATGGTAAAATGCACTGAGCTGTTCGTCCAGCACTACGAAGTATCAGTGTGAGAAGCCAGGTTTGCAGGGCTGCCATTTAGGCACCTTTCACAACATTGAAACTGACAGAATTTAAAACCAATTCACAGAACAGCAAGGTCCACTCACCATTGGGGATCTGGATGTGTCTTTCAGAGCTCCACTCACTCCATTCTCCAACGTCTAACATGCAGCGGACTTGAACAACATACTTCACCCCAGCTTGTAGCCTGGTCACCTTGTAGTGTGCTTGCACTCCAACAGATACTGTCTGGAAGGGAAAATGGACTGGCAAAATAATAAAGAATTGGACCGTTTTAATGAATAAACCATAAAAGAATAGGCCTGAGTTACTGAGTTCTGAGTGTCAAAAACTTCTGTTGGTATTTTATAAGATGTGAATTTAAAATAGAAGCAAACGTAGTGACTTAGCAGAAAAATTCACTTTAGTGACACTGAGATTCTGATACCCAAGAACATGCTTAGTTGTAGACTTTCTAGTACTCCATCAGATTCACAACACAAGGAACACTATGGGTAGTCCAACTCACATATAAACCCCCTGTTTAATTTTCAGTGACTTTAAGTACCTTTCTCAGGTCCTTTGAATTGCTCTTCATAACTCTTTCAAAACACATAGCTTTCTCCATCATTAAAGCATCAACAACTTAGGTACCCCTAAGGTACCTACATTGAGGACCCCTGACTACAACCTTAAGAATTATATTTTATCCCTTAGGTGTGGCAATACTTTGGCCCACTCCTAGACAGATGGCAACAGCAGGGAATATCAATGGAAATGGTGTGTGTGAGTAGGACACACCAAAATTTCTGAGCGGCAAGTTGCCTCCAACTGATCATATTGAAGAGGGTGATGATGACTCTCAGCCCAAACAAATAATAATTAGCTAACAGCTGAGAGACTTCTCAAGGTTGAGAAGACAAGCTTGAAAAGCAGTAATAAAGAAACATGAACATTTGTAATAGTGGGGGGACACTGGAAACTTCAGCAGTAGCTGAAGTGTAGTTTGATGCTATGAGACGCTGCTCTGCCCAGCATCATGACCTCTGCCTGGGCCAGCCAGAGCACCCTCCCTCTCTGATGCTGTGAGTCGCTGCTCTCCAGACAGTGTGGGCTGCAGCAGGCAGGGAGCCACACCTGGGTGTCTGCATGTGACTGTGTGGGTGCTTTCTCACTGATGTGTGTCTTAGACTGTAAGAAGGGACATGCGTTCACATTATGCTAAAGCATCCATGTCACCCACGGAGGTGGGTATAAATAGGAGAGTTTGAACTCCCAGGCAGAAGGGGTACGCTTGTAACCTACCCTTCATGGGAGAGGGGAATTTCTGAATGTACCATATGTATGGATGGGACTAGTTATACAAATGTGTTTATAAATTTGTAGGTGTCCAGTAACATTTTTAAGTGCCCAGTATTGTGATTCATCTATTGCATTGCTGCATAGCTAAGTGATTAATTGTTAATTAAATTTAATGAAACATTAAACTCTTTTGATCCTGATTTATTTTAAACTATATGTATTGCACAGTCTTTTACTGTGACACTTGAGATCAGATGCCTTGATAAACATTATAATTAAATATTGTATCAGAGGACTAATTAGGGTTTTGTAATATATGACATTAGGATGATTATGCAAACACTTTGAATTTCATTGTCTCTACAAACCACTACACCACTACAGTATTTTTCTTTCATTAATCAGATTTCGTTACATTAATTTTTTCTATCCTTATAAAAACTAGAATTGTTATAATACCAGTTAAATTGAGACAAGAGAACTCACTGAATAGAGCATTTATATAATAAATATACTTTTCCATTACCTCCCACTCTTCCTTTTCCTCAGGTTTAAGTCGTAGCTCATAGTGATATACATGTGAATTAGAGCTGACATCAGCTAACGGAGGTGGAGACCATTTTGCCCAAAGGTATGTTATGCTAGCAGATGTTTTTGTTTCTAGAGAGAGGTTCACAGGAGCATCTGGCTGAACTGTATAAATGAATGAAAAGCGTGCCATTAATAATTTAATTTTCTCTCAGAACAGGCACCTCCTTTATGGTTTTGTATTTCATCACATTAATTTCAGATCATTCTGCACTTCTGTAAGGGCACAGTACAATAGCCTTTTCTTTTTCCTTTCTCCCTAATAAATTTAACTAGCTACTAATCTATCACAGTATCAGCAAATCTTAGACTTTATTCTGAACTTGCCAGGCTAAGGAAAAACTAATCATAACTTCATTAGGGTACTACT
The DNA here is from genome assembly GCA_035583155.1 of Acropternis orthonyx. Classification (NCBI taxonomy): domain Eukaryota; kingdom Metazoa; phylum Chordata; class Aves; order Passeriformes; family Rhinocryptidae; genus Acropternis; species Acropternis orthonyx. Next base: position 61,244,339 of record JAWWEU010000091.1, on the reverse strand, counting down.
GAAAAATTAAAATGTCAGATATTTCATAGCTAAAATTACTAAGTTCATTATCATTACAATGTGTATATTATGTGTATGCAGAAAGCAGAACAGAGGAATATTAAATACTACAAAAAGCCTGTAGAATGCTCAGGCAGTTATTTTTACCCTCCTGACACTTCAATGCCAGCAGCCATAAAGATGCTCACATTTGGAAAATTCAGGTAGCTTAACCTAATGAAAATTTTATAATCTGCACTGAGTTTATGTGTAATACTGGAGACAACTAGAAACTGAAGCCAATTTTTAAGCCAAAGTTAAAATTACAATAAAATACGTAGTTACTTAATTTATAAAAAAAAAAGAAGTTTTCACATAAAGTAAAGATGCATATTTTAGATCATCTGTAGATAAAAACTTCTCCATATCAAGTTTCATATCGTGAGAAAAGAAATCTTTCACCACTGCTTGTTCTGGCATTAAAAACTGCATACATCTCCAACTAGCTTGTTTTCCATTTTATTCTTCTCTTTTTACCTATGGAGGTTACATCCACATACTGAGGATCTGAGCTGTTACTTCCAATCTCATTCGTTGCCATTACAGTGATAATATATGTTGTCCAGGGATTAGTGTGGTTTTTATCAAAGTAGCAGGAATTGGGACCTGATGCTTGGTAGTCTGGACATTCATAGATTTTTTCTTCACTGAAATAAAATGATTTAAAAGTTAAAAGTTTCGGAAATAAAGCAATGCAGATAATATTCTAGTAATGGCCTAGGTTCAGCAGAGAAATTTGAAATGTTTATCTATAAACTAATATTATTTTTATATCTAGATATAGATATATATATCATATACATGATAATATAATAATGGTATATAATACATATAATCTCACTTCCAGAAAACATTTTGGTGTCAAGTGCTATTGCCATAAATTTTTCACTGCTATTTTTACTGCAGTTTTTCTGGATAAGTTCTTTCCCTCCCTCTTTTATACACAGGGATATATTGATAAAAAATGGAAAGAGAAATTTCCAGAGACAGCAAAAGGCAATTTTAACAATACTTATAAGCAAGTAAAAGGGAAATTAAAGTCATTCACTGAGACTAAATAAGAAGAGTTGCTAAATATCTTCTTTGCCTATTAACCCTGGAAATTAACTTGATGGGCCCTATGGCAGAGGACTGTTGTATTGATTAGTTTGTTTTCAGCAAGGCCACAGTACTGTTTAGGCTGCAAAAGTTCTGTACAGTCATCAAGTCCAGCCTTTGACTGATCTCCACTTTGTCAACTAGACCATGGCACTAAGTGCCACATCCAGCCATCTGTTGGAACACCTCCAGGAATGGTGACTCCGCTACCTCCCTGTGCAGTTCATTCCAACACTTAAACACCCTGTCCAAGAAGAAATTCTTCCTGATGTTCAACCTGACCCTTCCCTCCCACAGCTTGAGGCCATTTTCTCTCATCCTGTCTCTAGTTACATGAGAAGAGGTCGACCATCCTCTCACTACACCCTCCTTTCAGGGAGCGTATGGAGTGATAAGGTCTCCTCTGAGCCTCCTTTTCTCCAGGCTAAACACCCCTGGCTCCCTCAGTTACTCCTCCCAGGACTTGTGCTCCAGACTCTTCCCCAGCTCCACTGCCCTTCTCTGGACACACTCCAGCACTTCAAGAATTGGACACAGGACTCGAGCTGGGGCCTCCCCAGTGCCCCATAACTGCCCTGGTCCTGCTGGACACACAATTGCTGATACAGACCAAGTGCCAATGGCCTTCGTGCCCACCCGAGCACACTCTGGCTCATGTTGACCAGCACTCCCAGGTCCTTTTCTGCTGGATTCTTCCCCAGTCCTATAGTGTAGCCTGGGGTTGTTGTGACCCAAGGGCAGGACCCAGCACTTGGTCCTGTTGAACCTCATACCATTGGCCTTGGCCCATCAATCCAGCCTGTCCCGGTCCCTCTGCAGAGCCCTCCTACCCTCCAGCAGATGGACACTCCCCTCCAGTTTGGTGTCATCTGCAAATTTCCTGATGGTGGACTCGATCCCCTCATTCAGATCATCAATCAGGATATTAAACAGGACCAGCCTCTATTCCCTGGGGACAGCACTGGTGACCGGCTGCCAGCTGGATGCAGCTCCATTCACCACCACTCTCTGTGCCCGGCGATCCAGCCAGTTCCTAACCCAGCACAGAGTGCCCCTGTCTAAGCCGTGGCTGCAGCTTTTCCAGGAGTATGTTATGGGAGACAGTGTCAAACGCTTTGCTCAAGTCCAGGCAGACACATCCACAGGCTTCCCCTCATCCCCCAGGCTGGTCACCTGGTCATAAAAGGAGATCAGGTTGGTCAGGCAAGACCTGCCTTTCCTTAGTCCTTGGTAGCTGGGCCTTATCCCTTGGTTGTGCTGTATGTGCTGCGTAGTGAGACTCAAGAAGATCTGTCCCATGACCTTCCTGATGTTAGTTTATCTGCTTTATAACATGATCATCATCACAAGTATCTCAAAAGAAAAAATCCCCTTATTAGTTCATGGTCTCTTACAAATTACTTTTATACGGGTCTTCAGCTTTTTTAGGAGAGGGATTGGTTTGTATTCGATTAAAGCTGAACTGGTTGATGTATTCACAGCCTACCCTAGGTGTGCAGAACTACACTAACCCAAAGCACCAGCTGATGTGCTGTAAGTTAGTCCCACTGCTGTGCTCTGTGCATCGCTAGTAAGATCTCTTAGTTTCCAGGCAGTTTTGTCACAGTTGTCAAAGAAAAGATGGGAATAAAGGGATTGTACCTGAAAGACAATGAGCCTAGAGATGCAATTGCAGCCCCGATCTGGAGTGCTTGGCAGTGCCTGGGTTCAGCGAATTTAATGAACTGGATAAGCACTCCTATCCACCCCTAAGCAGGACTGTTGTGGGCAGTGATACGTAGGATTTAAAATGTTCACTAAAACTTGTTTTGATGAAGACAAACACCATGGCTTTAATAAAATAAGAACTCTCAGATCACTGTTGAGTGTGGTAACTTTATTTAAGGCTGTGTCTTTTCTGTTCAATTAATACCAAATGATGTGGAGTTTATTTAACTGAAGGAGGGATATCTGAGGCTTTACCTTATCTATTCTGAACCTCACTAGATTTATTCAAAGGAATTTAATCTCTGAGCTTCCCTCCTTACTTGGCCTTGTTCAAAGACCTCTTGTTTTCAGGAAAAAAGTACAGTTATACAAAGATGCACAGGTTAAGCAAAGTTGCCAAACATATATATATTTTATTCCTTAAGAGGTAAGGGAGTCACAGACTTTAACAAAACAGTAACTTGAGATGTCACACCCATATCTGATTTCACTCCATTTTGGGAACCAAGAGATTGGCTACAAACCGTAACGGGGAAACAACTACTCCTTATACTCCAGATGGGGCTTTGCTGTGCACAGTAATGGGAAAGCTCCTTGGCAGGGATCCAAGGGCACCCCCAGCCCTGACTGCCCCTGCCCAGCTTCCCCAGGCACAACTGGGATCCCCGTTCCAGCCCCTCGCAGCAGGGATGGTCTCCAGCTCCCCACAGCCCTGCCCTTCCATGGGCTCCCCAAGCCAGCCCCAACCCCTGGGCTGATGTCCTGGCCCAGCCAGGCCTCAGCCTGTCCCTGTCCCCAAGGAGGTGCCTGATGCCCAGGGCTGGGCTGCCCCCAGCCTGCCCTGCTCCCAGGATGAGATGGGAGCCACCACTGCCCCATGGTGCCCTGATGCTTCACTCCTCAGAGATGAAAACTGTGTGCCTCCTGATAAGATGGACAGAGGTGCCTTTCCCAGCACTTTTTCAGACCAGTGGGATTTTAGGTTGGGTGAGTTTCAGTAGGGACAGGCTGAAGTTTTGGGACTGGCAGTGGTCATGTTTTCTTCCAACAAGGGAAGACACTCATCTCACACAGCACATGCTGGCTATCTGACATTAACATGGATACATAAAAATGACTTTAAAAATTCCCTTTTTCTGTGATAACCAACACTCACTTACAGAATACATATGCACCTCTTGTTACCTGTCCTTGCTGTAGAACAGGGTGTAATTGGTAGGAAGTCCTCCATCTGAGCCAGGCTTCCACCAACAAGAAAAGCTTTCCTTTTCTAGAGAACGACATCTTATTATTGTGGGTTTCCCAGGGTATGACTGACCTAGGGAAGTGCAAAAATCCAGGTAGTTATATTAGAGGTGGACAATGTTTTTGGTTGTTCCTGCTGAATGATAAGTCCAGGCATGAAAGAGTCAAGGAACGTTTCTTTGAAGACAATAAAATTAGGTGAAACTATGGAGTGAATTAGGCAAATAAATCTGTCCAGAGAAAGGATCAAAACTCTCAGAAAAGTAAATATATTTTTACTTTAAACTTCTAAAATAACTTCTAAAATTATTGTGCTTCTCTCTTCAAGATGAAAATTTAATTTTAACTTAAACTCAAAAAGTGTATATTTATCTCCAAATTAAATTACAAAGATTGGAAGTAAATAGAGGACCTTTGGTATTTTTTTGCTACAAGAGTAAGTTTTTTTATCTTCAGATCATCTTAAAATTAAATTTCACCTTCAACTTTGCAATAGAACTAAAATTCCACTATTTGCATATATTTTGAGTAAATTATAGGTTAGACAAAAAAAAATCAGTGGTCTAGATGGGCTTTTTTTTGTGTACTGGCAACCTGAATATATTAATGAATTATTTGCATATTCCCTGTTAATCCAACTACATGTAAGAATATTTCTTGTTAAGACTACTTGTCATTAACTTATATCAAGAACAGAGACCATAAATTTACATACATCTTGACATAAAAAGCATGAGACCTTTCAACCTAAGCTTACCTTTATTTCATTAAAGGTACATATAATTATCTCAAACAATGTAACTATTCATATGATGCTAATTGCTAATTTCTAAGAAGGTGACAAGCATGAAGTGAATGTAGGGATGGAGGGAGTGTCGATCATCACTGCCGCCACACAATCGTTAAATTAATATCATATACCAAAAAAAAAAAAAGATACTCTAGCTGTTTTCAAAATTGCCATTAAAAGCTTCAGAAGAAAGGAATTTAAATAGGTACAGGCTCCAGTGGTGGTCAGGGTAGACTGGGTAAAGCCTCATACTTTTCTAAAGAAAGTGTTATAAGGAAAAACAAGTGTTCCAGGAAGTGTTGTACTTACCAGTCAGGCCCGCTGTAGTCAGAGCAAGCTGCAAAATAATTTGAAATGATGAAATGAATCCCTGCTTCATGATGTCTGCTTCTCCTCAGCAGGAAATGTCAGATCAGGGGCCCACTGAAAAATCACCATCATGCAACACGTCAGTAATAATGCTTAACTTGTAATATGTATCACTGGACTTGATCAAAGTCCTTTTTGAATTGGAGCGAATTGATTCTTATTCTCTCTCAAAAAGGTGTGCCAACACCTACAGTTCCACTTCAGAAGCTGAAAACCTGAATCTCAGAGTAGCAAGCAGGTCTTCCCAAAGGTCTTTGAATGGTTAGCTAGGATTGCAATTTCACAGCATTAACAAATCCTGCATATTTATTTGGTCTCTTGGGACACTGGGTGCTTATAGAGTTCTAACTTTTAGAGTCATTCATTTATCTAAGAAATCAGCCTTTTGGTAACAAAATCACACTTCTATCCTTATTGATACAAAGAAGAGGGTCAACACATTTGAACCCTGGGAGTCCTGAAAACGAAAGGCAAACAGAAGAGTCCAACATTTATTTAGAAGGTTATGATTTTTGATCCAATCTCATGATTTCTGAATCTTTGGGACTGTCAGAGTTCAATTCAGGATCACTGAGCTGAAGAATGCTACCCTTTCTGAGAATTCAATTCATTGTTTTTGCTGCATTTGATTTTGCAGTGAAGTGGAAATGTCAAGATCAGAGAAAAGAAACCAAGGAAAAAGCGACACAATGTCACAAGCTAATTTACCGTGTGAAAATGCAAGACGGGATGCATTTACCCCTCTTTCTTCAAAATGTAAAGGCCAGTGCTGCAGAACTCGACTGAAATACACGTGTGCAAGTGGGAAGCCACCAGCTGTGACAAAGACCCGGTTCCTGCAGTGGGCTGATGCCACTAGATGTCCTCAGAATTCAAGTTATACCTCTGGGTGCTCTGGAGACCCTGTTGTTGATAGATCTGTTTGCTTAGCCTCAAGGAAAGACAGAACGACTTAAAGCAAACCTGCTGCTTCTTCCACCAATATGCTTCTTGCTTGGAGATGATGACTGCAGTCAGCTATTAGCTTCTCAGTAGTTAACCTCACCCTTCGAAACTAAAGAAGAACAATTTACTAGCTAAAGAGGAGCCTCTTTATCTCAGCTTTCCACTCCTACCGAGCACATCTGACAGGTATTTGTATGCTTGCAACCCGTTCAGTGTAGCACAGCATGGGAACAAGCTGTGTCTGGTGAGGAAAAATTCTATCGTTTATCGGATGACTCAATTTTCAGTATGCAATTAATTTTCTATATCAAGAAACTAATCCCTCATCATTCAAATGCTTTTTAAGTACAAGGGCAAATGAAGTATCAGTTAATTTAACTGAGTCTAAAACATGCTTACCATGGACAATTAGGAAAACAACAACAGTTGGCTGCATTTCCATATGCCACTTCTGCATATCCAGGCACATTTCACACATGTAACTGAGGTACACACTGGAAATTCACATCTGGGTTGGTTTTAAATTCACTCAGAGCATTCTGTGCATGTGCAGTCAGTGGAGAAACACACAAATACAAATTCCAGTTTTGTGTAAGCACATGGAAATTTTACTACTGTAAACAAATGGCAGGCACAAATGCTTGTGTTTACCTTTAGAAACTAGCTGAAAACTTGGTATTGTATAATGAGGAACACAGATGATTGGACTCATAAAAGGCACATTTTTCTCAAGTGAAGGTGAAATACTAATTATAAACAGTAGCTATGTAACATACATATGATACCATTTACAATATTTTACGATTTCTCAAAATAGTTGAAGCATTTGCAAAATACAGCATTTTCAAACTCAGACTCATACTGTGATTCCCTTCTGGGAACTGGTATCTTGATTTATTTTTTTTTATTTTTACATATGCATCTTTTCTGTGTGAAGAATGGACAGGTCAGAGAAACTGATTACAACAGCGAAAAGAATGAAATGTTTGAATACAAGAAAAACAAGGCACCATTAAGAAAGGTCTTTATTAGAGCACTCTGCAAGTAAAAGGGCATAATTTTGGAAACTGAAGACCTAAAGAACCGAATTAATAGAAAGAGGAAGAAATTAATGCATTTACAGCCAAGTATTTTTCCTTGGGGGTATTTGAAAATGAGATGATTGTGAAACACTTCTCTAGTGTGGCTGTGAAAATGAACAGAAGGGATACAGGGGAAGAATATGGACCTATTAGTGCCACAGATCAGGTCCTGTGTACGACTCACATCACCTATACTTGGAAAAACAACCAAACCAGATTTAGAAGAGATTTAGAACACAACTACAGACATGACATAGAGTTCTCTCATGATGGTGACTGAAAGAATTAGCTTTGTACTCCATGAAAGGATGGTTGTCATCCACAAACATAGCAGGAGACAAGCATCAAAAGAGGGAAAATAAGAATGTGTAAAATAGGAATGTTTCCATGGGTGCCTCATATTTGGAATTTGTGATTCAAATAGAGTTTATAAGGCCTCTGAAGAGATATATTTATTTTTAAATACTTGCTTTAAGAAAATAGATAATGCCTACTTCATCGTAACTGTATCAAAAGTGCATCCCCCCTATCCATGACATGAAAGTATTTTCATAAAAGGGTGTGATGGGTTTGATAAACCCCCAAAAAACTCTGATTAAGGCCTTAGTATAGGTCTTCAGCAAGCCTCAGTTTTGGGCTTTAAGGGTCTCCGTAAATTCAGTGGGACAGGTATCACCTGACTTAAGCAACCAACTAGATATTTCATATCGTATGATGTCAGGTTAAGTATAAAACCAGTGGAGATGTGTTCTCCTCCCCTTTTTCCTCCCCTGGTGTGATGTGAGAGGACACACTGTTGCTGCTTTCTAAGCGACAGGCCTCACCGCTCCTCTGCCAAGATATCCACATCACTCTCGGTCTTTGGGAAGTAAAATACTTTTATTTTGTTTGGAGGTGCTCTTTCCCTCTCTTTGCTGGGTGTTCTTCCCGAGAAACATCTTATGGGGTGTGTTTTTTCTGAAGTTCTGGGTGGTAGAATCTGTGTGTTGTTGGGGAAGAAGTTTGGAGTAAAGTTATTGTTGGTTTTTCTTTTATATATGTACATATATATGTTATAAATTTGTGTAAATATATGTATATATATCAGTTTCAGTTTTAAGGTTTTTTTTTCCTTCAGTCCTTTGTTGA
>JAWWEU010000091.1:61193974-61210046 GCA_035583155.1 Acropternis orthonyx | reverse complement strand
TAAAGTAAATTCACAGATTTAAATATAAGTGTTTCTTTTTTCCTCATACAAAATTTAAAACATGTTACCCCTTAACGTAGAACTTACTTAAACATTCAAATTTTATTAATATTTCATCTTATTTCTCATAGGAAAGATGTTTTGATTGCTGTTTTTACGATATAATCTCTCTACTTGATTTTTCTAAAATCTCTGCCAGCATATTGCACACAGAAAAAGAAAAACCATGGCAAATACAGTAGCATTACACAGCTGAGTATCACAGATGTAGGACAGAATCACACAGGTCATCACAAAGAACTTCTAGTTCTCAGGCTTAACCTACCTTTGAAGCACCTTTTTTCATTGCAAGTGTGTAAAACTGGTATATATACTTGCACAAAGAGGGAGGTGAGGCATATTTGAAAGATTTTTGTATGGACCTCAATATATAGATTAAATTCTAAGCCTGTTCAATGAATGCTTTGTCATGCACATTCTTCTGCTGGAATTGCTTATACTGTCAATTATTGGTTTTACCATTCCTTTCTAATAGTCTTCATAATGAGTAAACCACCCTTTAGAAACAAGAGAGTTGCTGGCCTGGACTACTGACGAATACATACTTCTGTGTGATGTTGCTACAGCAACTGAAAAAATGAAATTATATGTCACATATCATTTACACATTGCTTAGACCATACAGCTTTCTAAAAGCCATTAACCAAACAGAGATGCTGTGATGGAGGAGACAAGCATATTTTAAAACATTCTAAAGTATTTTTCATTGTTCTGAAGGACTAGAGAAGTGAATCAAGGTAATACGCAGCACAAATAAGAAGATCAAAATCAAGAAGACTTTCTTTTTAACATGATACCAGCATTTCTCAGGGTCCAGTTGCCTGGAAGAACGTATTTCTAGATTATAGACAGACCACCTTTTTACTTCAGGTATCTAAAAAGTGAGCATTTGTGGCCTATATCATGGTATGAAAAAATTGCGCAGACCCCATGTTGTCCATAGGAAAACAGCTACTCTCTGAATGAAAGTCTGAGAGGATTTCAGAATGGGGGCTACATGTCGCTCCAGTGGACCTGCTCAGCAAATATATGTGTCTTCATTAAAGTAGTCTTGGTCCTCCGAGACAAGCTAATGCTCACACTCTGCAGAGACACAAGCCAATATGAAAATGAAACCAGTATGTGTTTGTGTGGTAATAGTGGTGGTGATGGACAAATTTAGCAGACAAACTGGGACAATTCAAATTGGCAAATTTCATGATTTAGTGAAGCTATTTATGCAATGAGTTTGCAAGTGATCTGGAAAACACTCAGTTTGCAATGTCACTGTGAGTAAAAAGTACCCATGATTGGGTTAAAATTTTAGATTCACCAACAGGGTGCACATTTTGGATAAGAAAGTGAACAAAACATCTGGGAATGAGTCTGGGGATGTTTTCCAGACCACAGAAGAAAGATTAATGACCTAAGTCTGTCAGGCTAAAATGGACACTTACTGAGGGACTGGATAAGGTTTTGATTTAAGGAAAAAAAAAAGAGAGAAAAGCAGTAAAACAATCTATAGAGTGGATAGGCCTGCTGCTCATTGTAAAAGGATATAATTCTTTGCTTATGTATAAACACAAGAGAGTTTCATAATTATGTAAAAAGGGAACATTTTGTACTGCCAACAAGAGAAGAAATTCTGTAAGCAATGGAGGATGCCCAGTCTTTTTCTACATCTGAAGTACCAGAGGGTTTCTGGCAGTCATAGAAGAGAGGCAAGTCTCTGCATGTTCAAGACACTCCTCAAGAGCACCAGTGAAACCACCTGAATGCCCAATGCTTACTGTACTTTCCACAGTATCCTCCTGCACAATGGAGAATGTGCTGCAATACATCATTTCAGGGCTGGGAACCAAACCACCATGAATCCAGCTGGAGTATAGCACCTTACTTACTTTATTTAAGACACTTGTGCAGGTACGATCAAGCTTTTGAAAAAGCCATTCCATGGACATCACTGCCTACATGCCATAAATGGACTGGACACAACTAAAGAAACTATGATTATAACAAATCTGAGTACAAGAACAACTGGAAGAGGAGTGAGGAGGAAGAACTCTAGTTAGAGATCCTCAAGCCTGTAACAGTGCACAAGTCCATCACCAAAATGCAATGGAGAAGAATACAAAAAGGTCTTCAAGATATGCTGCAGATACCTCCTTACATGGCTCTTGGTGTCCTGGTACACGACTGTTCCAAATAAATCTTCCACAGTCACCAGCTCATCTAGGTTTGCAATGCAGAAACAACGAGGTTCAAGTACCAGCTAAATCCATCCAGCTGGGACACCCATTCCTCCTCCTGGCACAGCATATCAGTGCTATGGAGCTTACTGGCCTCCACCCAGCCTGTTGCCTCACACATGGAGAAATCGTCTTCCCTCTGGAAGCATCTGTCTGACAAACTTTAGCCAAGCAGAGCTCTAGGGAGTGTTTCATTACTGCCTAATACAGAGGACAAAGATCACAAGACAGTGTGGCAGATCACTGTTTTGGAAGGAAGACATCCCTAACGATGGCACAAAGAATGGGGCACTGTCCTGTACCAGTGGTTCCTAAGCACATCAGTCGTGCTCAGCACCAAGCCTAGTCATGCTCTTACAGCAAAATCTCCACTGCAATGCTTCCTGAATGTGCTTTGAGTCACTACAGAAAAACACGTGTGCTAGCAAGCAGCCACATGCAAGGCTGTCAGAGATGCTCTGGCCAAATGGAGAAGGCTGATTAGAACAACAAGGACTGGCAGCCTTGCCCTGTACTTTCTCCAAAGAATTATTTCAGACACAGGTCAGGGACCCTGTCATATCATGCCATCTTCTCTTGTAAGGTATTCCAGGCTGCAGGCAAAATCTCTTCACTCCAACACTATTATCATATTGCCTGGAGAAGGGAGTCCTGGCTTTTGGTGAGCATATCATGAGCTGAATTAAAGGCAGACCTGCAGTGTCCTGTAGAAGACAGGACAGCACCAATTGCATATGCTAGAAATAACAGACAAAGAAGATGCAGGGCAGTAGAACTGGGTTACACAGCATAAAGACTGGAAAAGGGGAAATACGGATGTCATTCTTGGGTTCCTAATGACTTGCCAGCTGTTACAGAAGCTGCTCACTTGCTTTTGACAGAAAAAAAACACAAGGAGAAAAAATGTGGGGAACAATAAAAAAAACCCAAAACCCAAAACCAAAACCAAATAAATGCTGCTGGCATCAACTATTGGAGGTAAAACCTCACTGAGATACAGCCAAATGTCCTGTGTGCCCCATTAGACTGCACCTTGGGCAGAGTGTTTTCTGAGTTCATAGAGAAATTAGGGCTATCTAAATAGGAGTGTCAAATCCAAGCAAGCCATCTTGCTTATCATAAAAAGACTGAAATAAAACCCTGGAAAAAGCCTTTTTTTTTTTTAAACGGTGGTGGATAACTTTGGCCAGCTGCCAAACACCCACCCACCCACTCTTATGCCTCTCTTCAACAAGACAGGAGGCAAAATTATGATGAAAAAATCTGGTAAATTGAGATAAAGACAGGGAAATCACCCACCAATTACCATCTCTGATAAAATAAATCTGGGGAAATTAACTTAGTTTAATTTATTGCCCATTAAGTAGATTTGGATGGTGCGAAGAAACAAAGACAAAATTAAAACAGTACTTTTCCTCACACCTCTTTTTCCCAGCCTCAACTTTTCTCCTTCATTCGTGGATTCCTTTGATTCCCACCACTAAAGCAGAGCAAGGGAAACTGGGGGATTATGGACAATGTACACTAGTTCATCTCTGTAACTCCTTCCTTCTCATGCTTTTCCCCTCCTCCGCTCCCCTGCTCCTTCCCTTTGGCTGCAGTCCCTCAAGAACTGCTCCATGCAAAGTTTCACCCTCTCTTAAATATGTTTTCACAGAGGTGCCACCAGCTTGGCTGATGGATTCAGCTGTGTCCTCTGGTGGGTCTGTTGTGGGCTCAGCTGGAACCAGCTGTGTTTGGCACAGGCAGCCCCTCACCTCTTCTCTTAGAGGCCACACCTGATGCCAACCCCTTGACACCTACATGCAGTATGTCCAGTAGCATTTCGACATGAAGGCAGCAAAGTCTGTTCTGGCTGTCTGGCTCTGTATCTTTCCTGTCTGCAGCTATGAAAATATGTGGAGAAGGAGAAAGATAAAAGAGTTTGCAAGGGGTGAAGTGAGAAGATTTAGAGTCTCAAGGCTAGGTAAAAGAAAAGGCAAGTCATGGTTCTGCAAAACTTAAGCATGATCTTTTCCTCACAGACTGCTGGCTTTGTAACCAAAGTTAGTCTCAGGCTTGGCAACAGCTTAAATGTGGGCTAGGACACACAACCAACCATTGCTCTTTAAGTTGTTTTGTGGACTGCAAACCATTCAGCTGCCTTCCAGCAATTTTATCAAGGCTTGTATTGAGCTGATTTTATGGATAATACCAGTAGGCCTTAAACGACCTGATAGTGCAACCAGGTAACTGGTGAGAAGCTGCAATCAGAATATGGGATCATTCCATATGAAAGTGAAGCTAAGCATAGGCAGTAAGAATCCAGGTCAGAATATTCATTTCTTGACTGTAAATCTCTCACTGGGAACAATTTAACCTCACAGCCTACAGGGCAAGTCTGAAGTTCTGAAATATGTGAATCACAGTATTTCATGAAGTATATAATAAAGCTGAACATGAATTGTCCAGAATAGCTTGTAAGTTACCAGAGTATGATGAAATGTTGTCGGGACTTCCCCAGAGAATAGCTTTAGTTACGTATTTCTTCTGGCCCAGCTGGGCCTGTTGCCTCTGTGGAAAACAGCAGTGATGCTAGGATAGCAGTGATCATAATACAGCAGATTTAGTGGATGGCCTTGAGCATGTTTGCCACAGGAAACGTTACAAGAGCAGAGCTTGCTGATGGTAAAATAGCCCCAAGACTTTGATGAGTACCTTGTGCCCAAATGATGCCTACTGAATTCTGGATCAGTAGGGACACCCAGAAAAGAACCCTGAAAAGGCAGAATGGCTAATTCAGAATGCATGAAATAAAGCCCAGAGGGATCTTTCACAACCCCAAACTGGTATTCCATTACCAATAGTCTAACACCTGAAGAACAATGTGGTCTATCTGCAGATGTTATTTAGGTTCACAATAACAGTGTGGTCAAGCACAGGAGGAGACACTGATTTCAGGGAAATGGTCTTCCCTTGAAATAAGTCTTTCCATGCCTTTTCATGGATTCAGCTTTTTCTCTTAAGCACTGAGACAGCATCTATATCCTCTGAAAGCAATGATTTTGGTTAGCTGTTACTACACAACTTCTACAGAGCAATGCATTATCTCTTAGATTGCTCCATCCTAAAAAGTTCATTTACACACTTCCTTTCTTTAAACCCCATCGTTACTTGAGAGAAAGGGACGGCCTCAGCTGCTCTCAGGTACATCTCCAGGACCTGAGACTGTTCCAAAGAGAACATTACCTGAAAAGTACACCCTCTTCTTTTCTTAATTAAAAAAAAGCTTTTTTTTCTTATTTCATTCCAAGACCTGACTATACAACTTCATTCTGGCAGTCTCTTCAAAGTGTATTACAATGAAAGCATGATCCTCAAATGCTTTGTTGGAAGATGTTAAGACATTTGATTGTCTTCAGGTTTATTCTCCTCACAGTTTCTTTAAAGCTTGATGAATGTACACTCACAGGAAATTCACAAAACCCAAACTGTAGTAATTGCACTTCACAGACTTAAGTATATGCAGTATTCACAAAGTCATGACATTCTTCTCAGATCATTGTTCAGCAGTTCTCTATATATCACTCTCTTTTCCTGACCCAATAAAATTTAGAACTAGGACAACTCACACTTACACACAGAAAAGAGGAACAGCTGCAGACATTGCAAGGGTTGCTCTCATAGACCATCTTGTTCCAGCTGCCCTGCCATAGGTAGGGACACCTTCCGCCAGACCAGGTTGCTCAAAGCCCTGTCCAACCTGGCCTTGAACACTTACAGGGATGTGGAAGTCACAGCTTCTCTGGGCAACCTGTCCCACTGCCTCCGCACCCTCACAGTAAAGAATTTCTTCCTAACATCAAAGCTAAAGTCACCCTCTTTCAGTTTGAAACCATCCTCCCTTGTCCTGTCATTACACTCCCTTTGGAAAAGTCCTTCTCTTGTTCTCTTGTAGACCCTTTAGGTACTGAAAGGAGCTCTAAGGCCTCCCTGACGGCTTCTCTCCTCCCAGCTGAAGAATCCCAACTCTCTCAGCCAGTCTTCATAAGAGACGTGTTCCATCCCTCTAAACATCTTGGTGGACTCCTCTGGATTCACTCTGGAAGGTCCATGTCCTTCTTATGCTGGGGACCCCGAGAGCTGGATGGAGCACTACAAGTGAGGTCTCACAAGGGCAGAAGAGCGGAAGAATTACTTCCCTTAATCTGCTGGCCACACTGCTTGTGATGCAGCCCAGGACACTTCTGGCTTTATGGGCTGCAGGCACACATTGCTGGATTGTATCCAGCCTCTCATCCACCAGCATCCCCAAGTCCTTCTCTTCAGGGCTGCCCTCACTTCATTTCTCCCCAGCCTGTACTTGTGTTTGGGATTCTTCCGATCCAGATGGGTGACCTTGCATTTGGCCTTGCTGAACTTCATGCTGTTCACATGGGCCCACTTCTGAAAACTTTCCAGGTCCACTAGATGCCATCCTTTTCCTCCAATGTGTTGACTACACCACACAACTTGGTGTCATCAGTGAACTTGCAGAAGATGCCATTGATCCCACTGTCTGTGTCACCAACAAAGACATTAAACAGTGCTGGTCCCAATACACCAATTCCTGAAGGTTTGTCATTGGTCTCCACTTGGACATGGAAGTGTTGATCCTGCCAATTCCTTATCCACCAAATGGCCCATCCATCAAATCCACGACTCTCCAATTTGGAGACAAGGATGTTGTGCGGATCAGTGTCAAATGCTTTGCTTAAGTCCAGGCAGATCATGTTATGCCAGTCACTCTTCCCTTGTCCACCAACACTGTAATTCCATCACAGAAGGTCACTAGACTTGTCTGATGTTACTTGCTCCTAGTGAAGCCATGCTGGCTTGTCACCAATCTGCTCCTTCTCTTCCATGTGCCTTAGCACAGTTTCCAGGAGAACTTACTCCATGATTTTGCTGGACACCAAGTTGAGCCTGGCTGGCCTGTAGTTCCCAGGCTCTTCCTTTTCGACCCCTTTGAGGTATGCTTCTCTTTTTTTCCAGCCAATGGGAGCTTTATTGGACTTCCATGACTTCTCAAATATGAGGAATACTGGCTTAGCCACTTCAGCTGCAAGTTCCCTCTGCATCTCTACAGGGCCCATGGACCTGTGCACCTTCAGGTTTCTTAGATGTTCTTGAACCTGATCTGCTAGAGCAGGTGGCTCTTCATTCTCCCTGTCCTTACCTTTGACTGTTGCAATGTGGGTGGTGTGGCTGGAGCAGTTGCTTATGAAGACTGAGGCATAAAAAGGTGTTGAGTACCATGATAAGTTCATGTAAAATTTGATTGTCAGTGTAGGGCATGGCAACAAACATTGGCATTTGGAATTGGTTTAGAAAGGGTATATAAAGATTATGAAAGATGTTTTGATCCTAACTGACAAAATCAAAATCAAAATCAAAATCAAAAACTTTGTACTTCAAAATGAGAAGTTATTTCATCACTGTAGAATGGAGTGAGTTGAGTAAGACAATGAAGGATGATGATTAAAACCCCTTGCTGGTACTTACATGAGGATGAACAGGAACAGAGAGAAGACTGCAGAAAAAACTTAAAAATTAGAGGTATGCCTATGGAAATGGAGGCAGACATCCTTACCACACTAAGGAGGTCTTGTAAATTTTAGTTTTGCAGGAGTCTTAGACAACTCAGAATACCAAAAGCTACCTTTGTCCATACATTCAAATCTCATGAACAGGAACAGTGAATTTGAAGAAGTAAGTATGTTTTCGTCTTTGGAAGCGTAACAGAAAAGTGGATGTATGTGATGTATGTTTTATACTGCATTTAAAAAGTTTGATAGAGTCAGACACCACTTACTACTAATCTAGTATCACTGTTCTACCTGTAGCAGGTGATAAAATTTTAAAACAGATCTGAGTGACTAAAGCAACAAGACCATAGTTTGTATAGGAATGTATAGAAAGAACAGAATTCTTTTGAACTACACACATTTACACGCTATTTCTACTGAAATATAATTTAAACAGAGATACATAGTTTATAAACTTTAAAAAAAATCATGAAACCTCCAAAATATGTCTTTCTTATAGACATATTTTGATTTTAGTCTTGTGTAACAAAAATTTTGTTTTCTAACTGTAGTGGAAAAAGATGAATCACCTACACATGTTGGCTGCAAAGAACGACTCAGGTACAACCTTTTTATTCTCCCATCTTATATCTAGTCTTGCCTGACTTGCGAGATACTGGAACGGAACATTATTCTGGAAACAATCTGACTGATTCAGCATGGCAGGCAGCATGAAGGAAGACTAACATCAGGGATATTCTCTAAGACTAGGTCAAGACTGCGGATGGACAGACACATAATTATTTACTTAGTGACAACAGTGGGAAGCTCTTTTTATATGTGGACCAAATACAGTTTAAATATGTTAAAGCAGAATAAATATAAGAAAATCTTCTGGAAAACTAAGTCAACAGAGAGCTCTGATCACTCAAGGACATTTCAAAATACCAAGTACCCTATTTTAATTTACTTAAGAGAATAATTCCACTGCATTATGATGAAAAGTACATTCTCCTTGTAAGACCAAAACCTTTTAAATGTAAGTTGCTTTTAGACCACATTTTTCCTTAAATGTTGTAATGACTTATTCATAATTCATGAACCATGTCATTGTCCTGTGTATGTTGAGTGAAAGATAGAACCAGAATTTATTAAAGCTATGTGTTTTTTTGCTTTATACATGTGATTTTTTTAAATGCTTTTTGAATCTGAACTAGAACCACAGTCCCATAGGAACTGCTATAAATCCTCTTGTCTTTATTTATGGCTGTTTAATGTGAAAGAGAAGATCCCAGATCCTATACCTTTCCCATTCAAATTTAATACACAGCAGAACACAAGACTCCATACTGTGAATGCACAGTGCAACTCATCTATGAGAATTTTCTATTTACTGTGTGTGAAAGAAGATACCAAATATGATGCTATGGGTAAAGCCGACTGTAAGAAAGCAACTGTCTTTGTTTCCAAACACATCATTTTTTTTTGTTTCTGTAGAAAGCAAATGGTGTTTGGACTTATTGTACTATTTGATTCTCTATCTACGCTATGGAGAAGAGAAAAATCAGATCCTGTAGGTACTGGAGGATAAAATGTATTGTACACTCTGCCCTCCACCCCATCAAGACATTTTTTAGTTCACTGCAGTTCTAGCTCTGAGCTAATATATGTTCTCTGAAAGCTTCCAGAGCTCTGAGCACTCCCTTTCTACCTTCCCCCTGTCAGGGATTTTCGATGCCTGAGCTCAGGATCAGCTTCAATAATGGTGCAAGTGTCCAGCCTTGAAAATAGCTTTCCCAGAAAGGTCTGCTGAGAAGCATCCATGGGTGCTCTCCCCATTTCACTCTGCAGTGGCTTTTAAGCCGAGGGCCTGATACTGTCCCCACCTGAGCTGTGCTGCCATGCCTGTGCTGGGCCAGACACCCCACTGATCTGGACCCTGACCCTGAGCCTTGTACTTGAGCTTCTGGCCTCATCCCTGACTTGCCTCATCTCTGGATTTCTCTGGCCATCTGAAATCATGGCTGAACCTGGTTTAACTGGGCAACGTGGGCTCTGCCCTGACACAAACTATGAACATGCCTATCTCTGACACCATGAAAAATGCTTTTTCTCCAACTAGTTTCTTGCTACACAGCATATTTTGTGTTTGAGACTACAGCCATGGCACCTTGACAATATGGAAGGGTGGATCAATGAAGTGGGAAGGCTTCACTTCCCTCACACTCCTTGCCCCTGGACACGTGCTCCTGCTACTCTGCATGCCAGCTGAGATCCACACTGACAAACTACCTTGACAAGGACCTTCTGTCAGGTTAGCAAGTTAAATCAGCTTCATAAGAGCTACACTGAGCACCAAAGACAATGCAAAGGTAACAGTGCTCACAGGTAGGTAGGAATACAGAAGTGGAGGGAGGAGTGGGTGAATAGGACCTCTCCTCTTGCAGAAGCATTTGCTAGCTGAACTCAGCCACAGTGTCAAACCCAGCCCTAAATTTTATAGCCAGCAGCATGACTGATCACTCCAAATTCAAACTGTGCTAGGTTACATTTCCCTAAGAGTTTATGAATAGAGAAAAAGAGAGTAGAGAAAAAATAGTCCAGCTTCTTGAATAGAATAAATAAATGTATGCATTCTTACCAGGCTTTCTAGTTAAATAAGCCAGGAGTTTCAGTAGTTTAGTAAAGCAAAAGCTAAGGCTGCACATAGAAGCAAAGAAAAACAAAAAGACTAATTCTCTACTTCCCATCAGCAGCTGATGTCCAGCTACCTCCAAGGGAGCAGGTCCTCACTATGCTTAGGGGTTACTCTGGAAGACAAAAGCCTTAATTGCTGCTCCCTCCTCTCCTGCTTTCCCTTAACTTTCACTGCCAAGCAGACAGCATGGTATGGACAGCTCTTTGCTTAGCTTGGCTCTGCTGTCCTGGCTGTGTCCCCCCTCTCAAGATCTTGCCCACTCCCAGGGTACAGGCCCCTGTGGGGGATGTTGCAGGCACAGTCTGGGTGCTGTGTGAGCCTGCCTGCAGGGCCCAAAATATTGTGTGTTACCAGCACCTTTCTGGCTGCCAGTACCCAGCACAGCACTGTGAGGGCTGCTGTGAGGAAAGTTAACTCTGTCCCAAATAGACACAACATGCTCACCCAATCCAACCCTTCCCAGACTTGCCCATGCCAAAAAATGTCAAACTGGATTCTGCAGCAGCCAGGCAAACTGTCTGACCCACCAAACTATAGGATACTGCTACATTTGGATGATTAATGCTTATACAGTTTTCTTTATTGAAAAAGATTATTACACAAGGGATCCAAGAGCTCTGTGGGAAGTTCATAAACACCAGAAGAGTTTATGTAATTGCTACTCTCACTTGAGTGCACATTGCAGATTTACACAGCACTGGACACAGTCAGGACTGTTATTTGATGCCTGATAAAAAAAATGGGGTAAGAAACTAAGAGAACAATGTGAAAACCTTATCTCCATTGTACTGAGCTGGGCAACAGTAACATACCTAACATTTCTCCTTCATAACCCTCTATTTTGTTTTGCAGTTAAACAAAAACATTCTCTAAGCAAAGCTCCCAAAGCCTTTAGCAGGGGTTAACACATGGAAGAAAAGCAGCAGTGCACAGAAAGGAAAGTGCAAGTTCAAGGCACTTGCCCCACTTATCAGTATGGTAACCTGTACTTACCTAAGCAAGTAGTCACCAAAACAGGGCTTTATTAATTCAGCAACAGTTATCACATGGACAAGAGTCACTATGAAGAGGTATCTGAAAGGTGGGATTACACCCCTTTGCCTTTTCCCTTTCCTCCTGTTTTTTCCAGAGGAACCCTCGTCACTTGCACACGTCAGGAAAGACAGTTGGGAAAGCAGGGGGAACACCAGCCAGACCTGTCCTGCAAGTGCTGCCCAGCCATCGTAACCACAGTGCTTCAGGACATCACAGCCTCCCCAGCTGCTAGAAAGCATTTTCTTCCCACCACAGGCAGCACTGCAGCTTCACAGAGGCATAATTAAGCCTTTCATATTCCTCACTGATACGCAAAAAGCTCTAAAGTGGGAAAATTTAATATCCCTGAATAGAGGAATCAGCTCTGACCACTGCCTAGACCTGCAATGAAAAGTATGTGCTGCAGGCAACCAAAATAATAGCTGACAATTCCACAGAGCTGACACTGGCATCATGGTTCAGCCTTCAAAAAAATATTTTTTGAGTTAAGGCAGATCTGTAATACATCAGTGATCTGTCATCCACCAACTTCTCTACAGATCCACCCTCACAGAGGCAACAACTGGGAGTAGCAGATGGACAAAACCACTGGATTCAGCCAAGACACCTGCTATGATGAATAACCATATTGCATAAGCATCTTAATTAGCTAATCAAGATACATTTTTAAAGTAGCTGCTTCTTTGGCTCTGACTGTTGTTATTGGGAGATGATCCAGTCTTTAATTGCATTAAAGGAAAAGAATAATCTTCCAATTTCCCACTAAAGTTTATTGTCTGTTTTACATCTACTTGTTTGTGGCTCAGATCAGAGTTTTGCATTTTCCTTTCCTCTCTGTCCTTAGTGTTATAGCCTCCTCTTGGAATCCTTTCTGCACTGTACGATGTTATGGAGAGATACAATACCCCCTCTCAAAGAGCAGATGGACGGACAGGGCTTGGATGTTCCTGCCCTTGGCAGAGATAGTTGGAACTTGGTGATCTTTAAAGGTCCCTTCCCACACAAACCACTCTATGGTTTTAAGCCTTGCTCCAACTTTTCTTGCAAGAAAAGCTACTAGAATAGTAAGAATAGAACCTTTCTTTGCATCTGCTTCAACCTTAGTTCATGTTTTTTGAATATAAATGAGTAGAACTTCACAAATTATTTTGATGTGCTCTCTAAAACTTTGAATAACATCATTAGCACTCCTCTAATTCTGCTAGAAATAATTCAGCTATGTCAGGCCAATGCTCCTAGAATTGTACTTGCCAAAGTAGTTTGCCTGTGTTTCTAACTAATGAGCTTCTGGCTGAAACAGCAATTTTTGTTATTAGTCCAATCTCAGTTCTTGGTTCAAACAAGTATCAAAGATTCAGATCCAATGGTCTTCCTGGGGAATTTCAGAGCCAACATTCCTATACAGGAGCTTTCCTTTCATTGCTAGTGTTATTAACTACTGAGGTACAGCCCTACAAATCCTTTTCTAAACTCAACTTTTCCACCCCATAGTTTCCTATCTGTAAAAAAAGATGTTTACTGAAATTAGATGAGATTTACTGCATTTCTACATAGACAGGTATCTGTTAGTCTAGCTCATATGCCTTCAGTGTTTGATTCTAATTTCGCTCTATTTTTTTATTTGTCTTTAGCTTAGAAGAACTATTCTAAAGTTCTTCTTTTTCTAAACTCCTCCGACCAGTGCATAGCTGTCTGCATAGTTTACTCCCCACCTCCCCTTTAATAGAGATTTTATATACAAAACATTCTTGAGTCATCTTGTAATATATAGGAATGAAGAGATTTTATAATTACATGCTCTTTCTTATACCACTTCCACACAATTATGTGATGGAGATTCTCCATTGCCCAACCTTAGTAGATGGCTAGGGAACTCACCAAATAATTTGTAAAAAGAAATCTTGAGTGAAACCTTGAAAAAAACCACAAACTCCAAGTGATTTATAGCTGTGCAAATTGATGATGGAGGAAAGTTAAACATCTACTGAAATATGTATACTTTTATGAAATGAAGAACAATGTTGAAACCTGATTCTGTGTGTTGCTGTATGTTAGCAACTTGGGGCACTGTTCTCAGATTCATAGGCCGTATATTTTGTATTAGCAGCCTGGCTTTCTGTCACAGTGTCTTAAACACTCTTGGTTTTGTGGTTCTCAGATCTGGTATTGTCTTACAAATAGTGGCTTTAGCCCAGATGTTTATCAATTCATCATTTCAATTCCTTCAAAAGTCTTCTGCAATCTTAAAAGCAAATGTTTGAGGTTTTTTTAAACTGAAATAACTTATTTCTCACATATAGAGAAATGTTATAGACCCATGTTTGTTTCTTCTGTTCAAGGAATAAACCCCTCAGAAACACCACACATTTATACACATTTACATGAAAATGAAAATACCAACCAAACATATGCAGTTTTCTGAGAGCAGACTACTGTAAAAAAATAACTTTTTTTCTGGTGATGGTAGTTTCTAAAGAAATGCAAAGTTTTCAGATGGCCTTTCGGGCTTTGCTTGTCCAACTTCATTCCATTAACCTGAGGAAAATATTTAGAAAAAATTACCTACATATAGAGATGTAGCACTGTGTTGACTTGAAAGAAAACAAAAAACCCAAATAATGATCTAACACATTTAACTCAAAGCCAAAGGGAGTTTTATTGTATTAAATAAAATTTACTTGCAAATATTGTTTTAAGTGGACTCGATCCTAAATCTTTTCTTAAAAAAGTCTGAAGTGTTTTTGCAAGTGTTTCCACTGAAGTCTTTCCTTTCCACTCTTGTGTCTCTTTTCATTAAACACAAAACCTAGTGGATATTTAATAATATTTAGATTGTTTCCTCCAATACTTAAATTATGTAGGTGCCTCACATTTTAATTCAAAACACTGCCAATTAATTTTCTGGAGTAATGTTACATTTGAAATTCAGTTCAAAGACTATATACATTTTTGGTAACAACATGATACAGAAATATTCTATAACTCCAGGCTGATATGAACTTTATGTCAGCAGTGGTTTGCCCACAGCTTAAGTTTCTAATGGGATACTCACAGTAGGGCTCTATCCAACCACTCCACATATCCTACTCCTCATTATGTAAGCAAACTCCAAGTTATTTGCAGACACAGGATTCAGGACAAAAGGAAAGATCAGAACATCCAGTACCATTTGCACATCTGAGGCTAATACATTTCATCCACTTAATCAAGTAACTCAAGATCATCTGTTTCATCCAGAAAACGATCAGAAGTAACTGATTTTACCACGCTCTGTTCTCAAGCAGCCTCCACTCATTTCAGAAAGCTTTGACTCCAAATCTCCTGGCAGAACTGCAGTGATGTGGTTTTTCCCCTGTCAACTGGCACAAAGCATGTCATGTCAATTTTCAGCTTGTGCCTCACTTCTCCCTGTGAATGCCTACCATAAAATCCTTATTTAGATATTATCCCTGATAACTCATCTTGGTGGGAGAATCATGCTCAGAACTGAAGGGATTTTAATTTTATATTTTCTGGGTTTAGCTTTGGGTGATCTGCTCCTATGGCTCTGGCCTCCAGAGGAAAAGGCTTTTAATAATTTTCTCTTTATACACTTACTTAAGAATTAAGCCACCTATTCTTTCTGAATAACTCGACTAGTCTCTGATTCTCCTCACATTAATATGCTTCTGTTTTTCCAGCATCCACAAAATGTAGGAACACACTGAATATGCAAGGATGCATTTTGTAATGGTGCACAGAGATATTGTAAAACAAATCACACTGTTACGGAGGCAAGCTTGTTGAGATCTCATACTAATCTACAGCATCCAATTCACAGCACCTGAGCTGCTTGCTGTCTCTGAAGCCTCAGCGCTCTCGGAGTAAGCAACAGTCTCCACTCTGTAAAAGTTACCTTCATTATTCACTCTTGAATGGTTTGTGACTAATGTCCTGTATGTCCTGTATGAAGGGCTCTACTTACTGTGTGACCCACACTACCACATATGATCACCTCCTTCTCACCCTTATTTACCTTCATGCCAATTGTTAGTCACTTTACTCTGTGCAACTTCATTATTTCTTTCATCATCAAGAACTAATCAAGCAGAAGCAAATGTAGTATTGCTCTCTCCAGAGATCTTCTGGAAACACCTCTAAAGAAACACTAGTCTTTGGTGATTTAGTGTGCATTTTAATCTATTTTTAAGCACTTACTGTTTTAACAGAACTCTAAAGAGAAAAGTGAGACTTTTTTTTCCAAAGAAAAAATATTTTCCTGAACATAATGTCATTAACGTGATTCAGAACTTCAAGAACCCTTCAAAAAATCATGCTTTAGGATTTAAAGTGGTGCTATGGCTCAAGAAGAGCTTTAATGTTCTTTTCCATTTTGGATTTGCTATGGTTTTGTTGCCGTAAGCCTTAATGTAGCTGTAGATTTTTATACAGTTTTATGGTTTTATAGTCCTTTGTATTTGAAAAATAGCTTGTAACCCCTGTACCACATACTTAAGCAAGATCCT
>JAWWEU010000091.1:61169436-61180950 GCA_035583155.1 Acropternis orthonyx | reverse complement strand
TGTCAGTGATAAAGGAAACTGTCACTGGCTACCACATAATTTTCCAAAAAAACTAGCTAGCTTTCCAGTTGTACAAGAGTACAAGGATTTTCATCCATTTTAACCTTTGTTTTCCTAATTGCAGGACTGAAGACCAGGTCTGTAGCTGGTCAACAGTTAGAGCTCTGTTTTTGTAACTAGTAAATGTTTATACATTCCAGCAGTATGCATATGGATGAATAATGGACTCATCACAAAGAATAATGCCATGTCTTACCCAGCAGCACTATTAATATTATTCCAGCTGGCTGGGCATTGTATTTCTGCAAACCCCACCTCCCACTGGCCTGACAGCTTCCAGGGGCTTTGAATAGCTGTTTGGTAAAGTTGAAATTGGTGTTTTGTGGGGTATTCTGGTCTAAGCATTGTTGGGGAACATGATGCAAAAGCCACAGTTTACCATCCTTCTTTTTCTTCCACACTGGGTCCAATTGCTAAACATCATGGACTTGAGAGGCCTTTATCCAGCTGTTAAATTTCTATGGCAAGCAACACCATTTTACATACAGCTGTTTCTTCCTTCCTTATGTTTTTACTGCTAGAAACTTCTCAATTTTGCACATACTGTTCTCAACAGCACTCACGTTTTAGAGCTTGTTAAAATTCAATGGACTAAAATGTCCTCTTGATACCTTGGTGACTGTAGTGTGTGAAGCAGTACACCTGACCCTTTCTCACTGTCATCGCCTAGGGAAGGTGATGGAATACTCGGAAATATGAAACTTGGCATGACATAAATGGTAAGGAATAAGGGGGGGGATATTGTCCTGGATTCAGCTAGGGTAGACTTAATTTCTTCTCAACAGCTGTTACAGTGCTGTGTTTTGGATTTGGACTGAGAATGGTGTTGATGACACACTCATGTTTTGGTTTTTTTGCTGCTGTGTTTATCCGAAGTTGGTTTTTTTTGTCTCATGGTCTGCAAGTGACATGGTTCACAAACTAAACTGGGAGGTAGCATAATGGGGACAGGTGACCTGAACTGACCAAAGGGACATTCCACACCATAGAACATCATGCCTAGCATATAAACAGAGGGGCTGATCTGGGTTAGGGAAGGAGTCTGCCATTGGTCAGCAGGAGTGGTGAGCAACTGTATTGTGCATCACCTGTTTTTCCCTCTTTAGTATCATTATCATCTACCACAATTACTGCATTTTACCTTATTTTCAATTATTAAGCTTCCTTAAATTTTTTCTTGAATTTTCTTACCTCAACCTGCAAGTTTTACTTTGATTCTCCTCCCTATTCCACCAGGGTGGAGGGAGAGAGGCAGAGGTTGAGCAAGTGGTTGAGTGGTGCTTATTTCCAGCTGGGCTTAAACCACAACATTCACAATTTCAACTAGTACCTGTGAACATCTAGTCATAACTACTGTCAAATATTTCTTTTGTTCTAAACATCCTCATGGTCATGTTTTCTGAGCAGAGGCATATTTACTCTAATTTTCACCAATAGCCAGACATGATTTTCCAAATTGTTGCACAGCTTAGAGGTTTCACACCCATACTCTGACAGTAATGAAGAAGTTGTGGTTATAATTCTTTATTATAAACTCTGGTAACACATTAATGTAGCAAATGGTAACTGTTTGCTGGAAAACATCCCCATGTCTTGGTTTCAAGCATCCTGTTAAAGCATCTGTGACAGGGGCCTCTACTTCATTATTAGTAACAAAGAAGTGAAAATTATTCTAATTTAACAACTTCTGTGAAGGCTGATTTAAAAACATTCATTCCCTGCTTGCTAATTACTAAGGCAGCAAAAATGGTTTTAAAAGCCTCAGCTGCTTCAGAACCCATTGTGCCTTTCAGACACACAGTCCAGGCACACTGGGATAGTATGTTCACCACCATTAAAATGAGCTCAACGCTGTGTTATTGTGTTTGGAATAGGTCACAAATACTTGTCACTTTTAAAAGACTTTCTCACAGCCTTGTGTATATTCTAAGTCTTTGGTTTATGTGACATGAGACAGCTGTTTCTCTTCATATTAACAGTACTGCTTGTTTTAGAAAGGTGCTTTACACTCCCAAAGCTTCCCACTTCCTCAAGAGCATAGTAAATATGTTTTAACAGGTACTGCAGTCTATTACCATGCTCCTACTATACGCACACAGAAAAACAAACATTAGGCAAATGATTTAATGCATGTTCAATGAAAATTTATTTATTAATTGATCACTGGGGTGATGGTGACCTGCCTCTCATTGTCATCATTTCCCTTCTTTCAAAGCTTTTTTCCTTATGATTTTATTTCCTTTTTCTTTTTTTAAATCCTGTGGTTCTAAGCAAGAACAAAAACAATTCACACAATAATTGTGTCTTCTATGTAATCAGCCAGGATCATGTTTTCAGAAAGTGCTACAAAATCCATATCAACATAAGGGTAAGGGAATACATGGAGCATAGTCCCTGTCATGGTATTACAAGTAGCTGTTAGCACACTGAGATGTAGACAAAATTTGTCTCCCACTCCCAACACAAATTTTGGTTTTCATAATTCCAGCCCAACCACCTTCTCTCCAATGCACATGGTCTTTTCAGGAAGACCTGTCAGGGTGTAGGTGTCACTACAAACACATTCCTGTGAAGTTATTTTTTATTTCTGGCCTTCAGCCTTACTAAGCAATGGTACCCATACTTTCTAGCAGAGGACAGCCCCGCAAGGTGATCTGGTTAGTCTGAAGGTAGGTGAAGACTTTGGTCAGATTCATAGGTCTGGTCTGTCCTTTGGATGACCCAGGGCTGGGTGGCAGATTCCTGGATAGCTTCACAGGCTTAGCCCTTTGCCCAATGCATACTCAAGTTTTTTTCATGCCCCTGCTCTCCACCTCTGAAATACTCACACACCATTCAACTGTGCTTTCCTTTTATTTTGTTTTCTTTCTACTTGCATTAAACTTTCATTTAATTTCATTATCTCTTATCAAACACTTTTACACACAGACACCTTATAATTGTAATTCTTGTATATTATAAAGAAGTGTAACTATGTATAAACATAGATTTAAACAGTTCATACACTTCTATGTGTGTTTGTGAACACATACAAACACAGGTATGCATGCATGCATGTGTGTGTGTGTGTATGTGTGTATGTATGAGGGTCTTTGATCTACTTCTGTGGCAAAGAAAAAGGCAGGGTTTCAGCTGTCAGCAGTTACAGGGGGCTCTGAGATCCCATGGAGTATGGCCTTGACCATGACTAAACAGTGACTTCCATGGATCAAGGGAGTACTTCTGAGGCCTGAGGGATCTGATACACTTCTGGGCTAAGTGGGTCATATGGTTGGAAAAAAGGGTTTCTGGGAATAAAGGTCATCAGACTTTTGAGGGCCAGGTCTTCCAGTACAAGTCAGAGGAATGTAGGCCTGCACCATTGTGTACCAAAGTTGTTCTTCAGCTGAGACTAATGACATTTCCATCGGTTGTAGCCTTCTCTCATCCTCTCCTCAACTTTCTAAATCACAATAGAAATCTAAGTAGCTACCACTCAAGCAAGGAATGAAGACAAGTGTTAGACATAAAATAACTAGGAAACAGTATATAATAATAATTAGCAGGAGAACTTGCATACGAATACTATTTTTACATACAACAGTAACTATTACAGGGAGTTTGGGGTAATTTGGCATTACTTAGGCTAAGTAGATAAATGATGATGAGGGTACAGAGGTACAATATGCATGAGGCTGAGATTCTCCTGAAGACTAGAAGACATACTTTGAGTGACAAATAGCCAAAACCTAGTTTTTATCTTCCTTATATTAAGACAAAATGGTATGATCATAGCAAATTACCTTATCTAGACAAAAATACTTTATATTGTTATAAAGTACAACAAAGAAAAACAAAGGGGATACATGAGGGTCCTACATGCCCAGACCTTATCACTGAATATGGTAGTTTATTTAAGCCTGGTAGTTTAGTTACAACTTCTATCTAAATAAGTAATTTATCTATTAGTATTTTAAAAACTGATCTTTATTCTTAATGTAAGTATGTAACTTTTAATTTTTTGCTATTTTCATTCGCTATTCACCAAATCATGATCTATCTACCATTCATAAGGTAGGCAGACTTTGCCTTTTAATCACTGAAGTGTATTGTACTTTATTTTCTCTCTGCACCATGATTAAGTAAAATGAATATTTTGAAGGAAAAGCCTACTCTTTTTGAATTGGCTTTCTTGAACTCATGATTTCCCAGCTAATGTTTAGGGTTGAAGAAATAGCAACAGCAGCAATCCAATTTTTGGATAAAGTTGTGAGCAGATGTAGACTTGGCTAGAAGTCATCTTTGTTTTTCCAAAGGCCATCTCCTGTTTTGTCCAAGGAAGAAGGGTCACACCATAAAGCAGTATCCAAAACGTGCTACGCATCAAACAGACAATCCTGAATTCTAAAACTTCCATTTTTATATCTTGATTGCTCGTGATTGTTATTGCTCCAGTAAGAGGTTTGAAAGTTTTCAGAAATTATCAGTGCCAAGTTTATTGACTGTTTTTATGAACCAGTACGTACTTGCTCACAGGGAATGTTATGTATCACATGTTCACCAGAAGTGGAAATGTGACAACTTAAAAGTACTGTTAATATGGAATGACTTTGCCCTGAGGGAACAACGAATTTGCTAAGAGAATGGCCATGCCAAAAGAATCGGGTTACCTTAGGTTGTAAGGGGTTTGAAATTCAGGAGATTAGAAAATTTCTCAAGCCAAGGAAAAAAAATTGTATCAGATGTAACAAATATGCTCAATGAGACCTTTTCAGAGATCATTAACTGTAAAGCTGGAGGGATCATAAGGATAATCTAACCTATATATAAATGCAATAGGACTCTAAATGCAATCCTGAATAGCAGAGGTATTTCAGAAGACTGTATTTTTAGTATTTATTTTGAATGTTCACTCTTCCACACCTAGACTAGGGCAGAAAACAACAAAAACAAACCAAAGTGCCCCTGACTTTAAAAAAAAATTAAATTAAAAAAAAAACTAGCAGTTGCTTCAAAATGTAAAATTATCCCCTAACTCTGTGAAGTGCACTGGCAGAATCCGCTGCTTTGTTGGCCAGATGCTGCTGGTAACTATGGGGGTATACAGAGTAAAAGAAGGGTTACCAGGCAGAGCCACAGCTACACTTGGCATGTAGAAACTTGCAGGCAGGAAAATACTGACTCCTGTGTTACTGGGTAGTCCAGGTTCACGGTGCCTCATGGAATAAGTTGCAGGCTTCATTCAGTGGTACCAGAGCACCCTGCTGGCATCTCACACATTCTCCACAGGTACAATATGTGGACATGTGAATGTACATATTCAAGAAGCTTCCAAGTACTACTCTGAAATGGTCACATGCTGCAAATGCTTCTGGCATACTCTGACTCTTCCAATGCCCATAAGAAAAGAAGCCTGGACTACAGAAATGGGTAAGTGCTTTGAGATATAAACTTCCTCATGGTTCAGTACTTCCTAACTTCTCACGTTAATAATTCTGATCCAAACTTTTCTGAATCTTCAACTGAAACACCCTATGTACTTTACTTTGAAGTAAGGTTAAACAAAACCTTTGTAAGGTCACCAGTTATCCTGTAACTTAAAATATGAAACTTCTTGACTGCAAGAGAAAATTCCAAAAGAATACAGCACCTACAGAGAACAACACTATCAGTGCAGGATTCTACAAAGCACAAGGTTCTTCTTGGAATACAAAGTTAATTGCTCAACACTATGAACGGAATTATTTCTTAAGAAAACTTCTGTTGATCAGCTGTAGAAAACTGCCATGCAATTTGACTGAACTTCAAAGAACAGGAACCATTCGTAATTTCTAAACCAAAAATAAGTAGGTTGCAATGTTCCAAGTAAGAGGAGATGACTAGATCATTTTGGTGTTTATCAGTATATATTCACACTTGAAAAAGCAAGAGAAAGACTGGTGAATACAACAGTTGCAAGTCTCAAAAACTCCTGTACTCCTGTGATTAGAAGGTATTCCTTCTTCTTCACAACAGAGTAGCAACAATTGGAAAAGTAGTCACAAGATTCCCAGAGTAAAGCTTGTACAAGTCGAGACCATACCAATATTACTAGTAAATCTTAGAAAAGGAAAAGCAAAGATTTAATTCAGATTGAGAGAATTTTTTGGTTAGAACTTTAATCTGCAGACAAAAGCAAAAGTGGCCTGTAAAATTTAAGTAAGCTGTTTTAATTTTACTATGATAAAATTTTAATAAAGTGTTTAAGAGAAAGAAAATCTAAAGAATATTTCAAAACACTGAAATAAGTAATCACAGATTTTATGAAGAAAACTTTTACATTTTTAATATGACAGTTTTCTAATTCTCTTTATTTCTTAAAAAAAGCTTTAAATTGAAATGTTTTTCTTTCAGATTACACAGCATTCACTGAATTCTTTGCTCAGCCTGAAGTTTTATCTTTTCAATTTGCCAAAACACAATTAGAAAACCTGATAATTTCAGTTTCTTTAAGAAAGGTATTCAGCATTGCCAGTGAAGTGAAAAATCAGTTAAATAAAAATCCAACTAGATTGCCTGCAAAGATTTTCCTACCAACAGAATCACCAGTGTTTCTACTGAAATTTATGATAAAGTTTTAGGGGTGATTGTAGAAAGTCTACTGTATATGAAAGTTTATTAACAAGTAAGTTTTCAGAAGGATTAAAGTTCATGTTAAAAAGAACAATTACCAACCTGTACCTATCAAAACTGTGGGATACTATTCTCTCAGAGCAAGGTCATGATCTCCTCAGTAAGGCCAGGCAATAAAAAAGACAGGAATGACAAGAATTAGAAACATTCATTCTCTCATTATTTAGCTCATAAAAAACCCTGCACCCTTGATTTCATAATGTTTAATTAAATTGCTCCACAGTGATAACTTAGGGTGAGAGGGAGGACTGTAGAGTAGGTACAGCTACAGTTGATCAATGAATAAATTATATTAAAATGGCACGGGCTGGTACTATAAAAGGGTTAAGATCAGCTTCAAATGAACTAAGTTTAGCCTGGCTGCCCATGCAGCCTGAGTAAGTACAGACTCATGTGACAGGAGGCTTCTAATTCAGAGCCAGGCTGAGGAGAAACGTCATAGCAATGACAGATAAACAAGAGTGGAGACCAAACCCCAAAACTGTAGGAGACCATCGGGAAAAGGTCAATGAGAAAGCCTTCATAAATGAAGCTATTAGAGCATTAGATTAGTCCAATTTATTAGCACACCCAAAAACTTAGGGTACAGGCTGAGTTGCACTTTGATCTTACTACCTTGTGAAACAACCTTACACACTCTCTGAACAGCAGCTGTACTGAAGGAATAAAGGGGAACTAAAAGTGGCACTGCAGCCACAGAAAACTAAGGTTTTCAGAAAAGAGTAGAACTCTGAAAGAAGAGTATTACATAGCAAAAGTTTGTGACAAAACTCTAAAAAATCCTGCCTGAAGGATAAATAGTATATTGATATGTACATGGAGGTACATAAATATATAGAGAACAATTTAAAGTTTGTAAATTTCAGGGAACAATTTAAAGTTTGTAAATTTCAGGGTCTGGAAGTACTAGAATATTTGTTTCACACAAGGCAGAACCAAGAGGTAGTAGGAACAAAATACTTCTAATATTCTATGAGTCTGTAATTAACCTGTGCCTGATTCTGGTGAACAAAGCATGCCTGGGAGTCTAGAGGTTTCAACTCAAATCCTGATGCAGCTGCATGAAGAGGCTGAACTCCATTTGCTTCACTGCAGTAAGGAATGTGTGCAAGTCAAGCTTCCACAATCTCTAAATGAGAGCCAGAGCTTAGAAAAGCCACGTTTGCTCCTGAGCATCCTGTTTCTGAAAGCTGAGTTTCATTTTGCTACGGGTGGCAATTCAGCAGGGGCCATGAATGCTTACACATTAAAAAAGTATACTTCACTGGGCAACTAAAAATGATGATAATACAATGGAAATACCTTAAAAACTTTGAAGCCCTTCTGAAAAACAAAGATGAAAATTCTGAAACCTGAACCATCTTACTGAGCTCAGCCCACTGGAAAACCTGCCCCTTTCAAAGCATCACACCTTTCACATGAAGATTTAGTCTGGCAGAGCTTCTGTTCAATTTTAGCAACACAAAAAATGCTAGGATTACCTATCAGTTTTTGCTCCTTGCTGCCTTTACACTAACTGCATTTCTCCAGATTTTGTTTTCCTTCAAGATCTGCATGCTCCAAGCCATGACGAGGATCGAGGCTAATCCTCGTGTCAGAGGCTTACTAACTAGGCTGTACTTTGTCACAGCAGATTGGTGTGCATTCCTGCTACAGACTTTCTATAGATGCTTGGTGCTGCAAAAAGTGCATATGGTAAATGGCTCCTTTCATTATGCAGATGTTCAAGCATTACCTGTTGCTAAACTTGTTCACTGCCTCGGCAATCCATCTACCTGCCTTGGAGGAGTGTCTACTAGTGCAGCTCAATAAAAGCAAGGCAACTCTCAAAAGAAGAAAAGACTGATAGCTGCAGCACGGCATTTCTGCAGCAGAAATCTTATGCTGGTAACACGGACACAGAATCCATGCAATTGTCTTGCAGGCTGCTGCGCTCTCTAGAGGGAACTCATAGCGAGGGAAACTGTATTCTTCCCGGGTATGCACGAATTCCCAGGTGATTGCTGGAACAGTGAAAACGTTACAGATGATGACGGTACAGTGTTTCAATGGAATGCATGAAAAATTAGCTAAAAAGATGCTCTTTGGATCAAATCACATCGTTTTCTTTACTCCTTGCCTGTTCAGTCACCAGCTTTTCTTTCCCTTCTCTCTGAAATCCATCTCCCTTCAGCCTTTGACTGCCAGTCTATCCCAATACCAATGAATTCTGAAGATAATACAAAACAGAATCTGATAACTAGTGAAGGTATATTCAAGCACAGGAGAGGGTAATACAGGAAGTATAAAATAATAGCTAGGGAACATTAAGACAGTGGAAGATAGGACAGCAGTTATGGGAGCTTGAGTAGGTTTATTTCCTCAACCAGCATATTTTCATTAATGAGTAACAAAAATAAGGTATATTTAGTGAACATAAATGATACATAGGAGTACTGTAATGAGGTTAGTACTAACAAGTGCATTAAAAATGCTTTAAAATAATAAGCACAATTCAACTGTCATTAAAAAAAAAATACAGAAAGAGTGGCATTTCTGTGTTCAGCTTGTTTCAGTATTTTAAAAGAGAGCCCACTGACTCACAAGCAAAAATGCTTTTTTACTTTTTTAGAATGTGAACCATATGATATTTAGCATACCATATTAAACTGGCCTGATTTTATCTTTTTTTTTGCTAAGTTTTTAATTTCTGCTAATAGAACTACAGTCTGTTCTCTCCTTTACACAACAACACCAGACCCATTATAGTAAGGTAAACATACAATAGGAACAGGTTTAACTGCAGTACTTACTTTTGCCTGGTAATGAAATGTATGCTGACCCACGCCAGTTCATGAATGTTTCCTGAATGTTTTCCTGCTGAAAATCCAGCATTTGAAAGAGTTTCACATATATTAGGAAAAAAACCAAACCATAAAGAAAGGGGGGAAAAAACCCAGAAGAAAGCTAAACAAAGAAAAAGCCTGTAAGCTTTAGAGCTCTGACTGCAAAATATTCAGCCTGGCAGCTCTAGGAGAAATACAACTCTGTGTACTTGTACATGCTCACCCCATTAGAGGAGGAGTCAGTTTTGCAACACTTATGTTCCTTGCTTGAGGCAAAACAGTGATTCTCTTCAGTGCAAGCAATGTTTGGAGCGTGATGGCTTTAAAGGTGAGAGATGTGCTCTGGAACGTAGGAATGCATCAGCAGAAAAAGAGTAATTGTAAGCATCAGCTACATACTCTACAGGTTGTTGTGGCTCCTTTTAAATTCTTATTGCCTATGATTTTTTTTTCCCAATCATGATTTTTTTTTCCTAATACCCCTTCAATATAAACTGCATAATACTTTTTGTGCACTGCTAGTCCATGTTTTATGTTTTAGAACAGCAGAAAAAAATAAATTCTTTTTACAACAGAGTGAAAAATGTAGGCTTTACATCAAAAAGCTGATTAAACAGAAGGAAAAAAGTTTTGTTTTTTTATTTTTGTAATTTTGATAGCTATTTCCTGTGATTTGAAAAGTTTCAGGTTATGCAATAAGGTTTTGAAATTTACTGACATAACTATTCACTAGTCATCTATCTCTACTGAACTAAAAACATTTTTACATATTCTTATTAGTGCTTTCATTGAATCACATTTTTATCTCCTTTGTATTCATGCCAGTGAACTGAATATAAAATAAAATGTATGTATGTGTAGTGAAAACTCTTTTAAGGAAGAAGATTGAGCAGAAAGATTCTTTTTCATAATGAAATGAGATTTTGTTGGTGTGGATGCTAAGTTGGCATTAGAGTCAAGTTTCTCTAACCAAGGTCAGCATTGTTCATGTCTTGTGACTGAATGGACGTTCTGCAGACTATTTGAAACAATCAGTAATCACAGGAACAGTTTCTTCTCAAACATTTTTGTTTCTTGACAAACATTTTCAGGTAAGGAATGTTTACCTTGTGACCTATACACACACAGACTACAAAATGTCAGATGTGTTCCTTCAGTATGGTTTGGCTACACTGACAGCTGCTGCTGAGAGGTAGAGTTCCAGTCTGGCGCCTCCACTTGCATTGCTCCCATTACATGTGTTGTGCTATCCATTTGACTCCATGTTAAGACTGTTTAGAGAGCTAACTGGTGGAAGACAATTCCTTTATTTTTTGTCTTACTGGTAAATTTCTGAACAGGCCCATACTGGAATCAAACAAATTCTGGCAATAGCATGCTAGGGAACAGAACATATAGCTTGCAGAAAAGACTCAGCTGACTGTATGACAAACTATGTCCTAAAATTCATCACATGCCCATAGCACTCATCCAGCTCTGAACAAATTCTATCAGTGACTCTCCATGTTGAAAGAGATGACACTTCTTCTGATAAAGAGGGAATATGTGCTTAAAAAGATGCTATCACCTCAAAAATGAGAAAAGGAACACATGGTAAAACCTAATAGGTATTAAACCAGCCAGAAAAGATGTGGTAGGCTGTGGCTGGCTATCTTATTTCTGCATCTGTTTGACTGTGCTAGACACAGGGAGATCAAAACAGGGGTGGGTGATAAGAAATGCAAGATTCTGCCTAGGAAAAAGCTTTCAAAATGAAGGTGAACCAAGAAGTACTGTTCACACCATTGCTATCTTAATATGTGTAAGAGAAGTGTATCCTATTAAGGTCTGCATTTACATTTTCCCCCCTAATCAGAACAGGTTAGAATGTGGTTGATTGAAAAAAGAGAACAAAAAGTAGATCATTAATCATGTAGTAGTGAAAGATGAGTAGTGAAAGAACTATCACTGGGGTCTGTAACAATGATAACTTTAGATA
>JAWWEU010000091.1:61149926-61162782 GCA_035583155.1 Acropternis orthonyx | reverse complement strand
TGTCTGCTCTTGCTGTTTCTCACGGAGGTACTCCTAGCAAAGGGTAAAGAACTACGATCACAAAATTACAGAAAATGTAGTGCACAGAAAATAAACTGTAAAGGCAGCAAAAGCAATTGCTTCAAATCAAATTATTGCTATACTTCCCTAAGGCCAAACATGCTCTGCTCAATTTACGAAACAATCTGAGGTACTGCTTCTCTAACAAATAAAATCTAAAATCCAAATTCTGACCTTAGAAGAGAAACAATAGAGGGTAAGTTCCTAATTTCTCATAAGCAAATGGAGAGAGGTGCCTTTGAGAATTTCAAAGATGGAGATTTTAACAGTCCCTTTAGGTAAACCAACCCAGTCTTTAATCACTCTCTTGAGTACTTTTCCTTATTCCAATCCAAATCTGCCTTGGTGCAACTTCTGACCACTGTGTTCTGTCACTGTTCTCTTTTGACAAGAGTGTGGCCTTTCAGGTAATCAAAGAATACAACCAGGTCTTCCATTCATCTTTTCTTCTTCACACTAAACAAACCTGCTTCCCTCTGTCTCTACCTGTGTATCATATGCTCCAATCCACTAACCATCCCAGGTTTCTAAAACTATAGTTCATTGTTACAAAATAAGATGGTTCTTTTAGTAATGATTTTTGTCTTGAGAATGAGCCTTCCTTCTTGTTTTAAAACTCTTTTTATAGATGTTCCCTTCAGGAAGGTAAAGCTAACAGTCAAATAGCCTGATCTTCATTTCAACAGACCTGTTGAACAGACAAGAGATTTTCATCCTGTGCATGTCAAAATGCCAGAGCAAAGCAAATTGTAAATACACAGGGACACA
This sequence comes from Acropternis orthonyx, assembly GCA_035583155.1. Taxonomy (NCBI): domain Eukaryota; kingdom Metazoa; phylum Chordata; class Aves; order Passeriformes; family Rhinocryptidae; genus Acropternis; species Acropternis orthonyx. The sequence continues at coordinate 61,161,954 of JAWWEU010000091.1, read as the reverse complement.
GTCTCATTTTCAAATATATTTTGACATCTCAAGTTTCACTCATAAGTACCTGTTTATGGTAGATTATATTGCTTTTCCACTTCTACATAATCTTTCACTGTTGTGCAATTAGAAGCTTTCTCACAAATATGAGTGAGATTTCCTGTGAAAAACTTACCTGCTGCAGAAAGTGCTTTAGTCATAAAGAATTAAAATACTGGTTTGTTAACAAAACTGTTATTAATTTGCTGATATGCACAGATAATTAAATGGAGGCAAAGATATGAAAGGGTTTTTGTGATAGGTTTGCTCTTTTGTGACAAACTACAGCTTTGTGTTCCTAGTCTTACAGTAGTTTTGAAAGACTGCAACACATTCTGTTCTCAGAAGCCTTTACAAGGGGTGCACAGTATTTGACATACACATCCTGCCTGCTTCATTAGCAGGGAGATGACTAAATGATGGTATTGAGGATACTGATGTCTGAAATCAGCTGCCTTCTCCTTTTATGCATTTATACAAGAGACAAGAAATGATTTTGATATGGATGATCTAAGGCCAAACAACCTTGTGGCAGGAAATCAGCATCTCCCAAGACTTTGGAGAATGCTCAGCTTTCTTCTCGCTTTTTAAAGCAAAAAGCTGACCTGTGGAATGGAGTAAAATTTTCAATTTTACACAATTAAGCACAGCTGAAAGTCTGAGATCCCTTTAAATCACTCGTCAGTTCTAAGGTATAACCAAGTGTACCAAAGTAATATATCAAAAATATTTCTCTCACCTCAAAAACATACAGTAATAGAAGTTCTGTTTTCAAGCAATGTTGAGGACAGTTTTTCCCACTGTTCTTGAAAACGTCTGCCTTTTTCTATGATATCAGACTAATGCAGACAATTAAAATTGCAACTGTTTGTCTTAAATTAGTGCATCCAATACTTATGAAGTTTACTTTTATGTGTACCTGATCCATAGGCATAGGAAAGTATTTACATGTCTATGTCAATTTGTTAAGTCTGCTTTTTCAAGTGTAATAGAAAATCTGCATTTTTAACTATATAGAACTGCTCTTATTAATTGTTTGTGGACTAAATATATGAATTCATTCTCTGGAACCATCTATTTAAAATGCCTCACAGAAATGCTGCTTTGGAAAATATCCTGAATATTAATTTTCCTGTTAATAGATTAGGCTACAGTACCTCTCCAACAAAGTACTAGGAGGTAGTTTGTTAAAGATATTTTAAAAACATACCAAGACAGATTTTTCACTGGTCCTTCTCTTTTCTGACTATTCAATATAGTGCTCTTTAATAAATAATTTATAGTAATTTAGGGGTTTCCATATAGAATCTTTGTTTAATATTGTTTAATTTTTATTTCAAGAAAAGTATTTGTGAAATACATTGTATAATACCAACCAGAAAATAGCCAAACTCCCCTGCTTGAACAATTTTCCCCCTTGGAATTGTTAGTCGTACATTTTTACTTTTTTGACATGTACTAGCTGAGAATTATTTCATACTTCTAATGCATACCATGCAATTTTCAAGAAAAAAAGGTGTTGACTTTTAAAAGTAGGATGTCAATAGAATGTTAATAGAAATAATTTGGTGAAGTAACATTGGTTTTTCAGACAATGAACTAGAGAAAATAAAAACTATTAGTGTATCATTCTGCACCTTGGTATGTTGGATTTGACCTCTACATGCATATGCTATTAATACTCTATTTAGTCTTTGATTTATTTTCCACCTTTTATGTGAATCTCTCAGGTCACTTTTCAGATTAATTTCATTGAAAACCTAGGATTCAGCCAAATTGGTCTTCTATTGAACTGCCTCTCTTTCTTTTGCTCAGGAGTAATTTGTGCGGGTGCCCTTCATGTTACTCTTTTAAGAAACTGCCAGCTTCTCTGTGAAGAATAGTACTTTTTGCTGCATTTTACTTTAATGAAAATTTCCTTCATTTTCTGCTTCTAGTCAAGACATTTCATGTAACTTAAAGGAATTTTTCTGCACAGTTTAATATTATGATAAAAGTTTTGGGATTGAAGAACTAGACTGCCTGGGCTGAATACTGGAGAGACCATAGAGAGTTGGTTACTGGAGAGGCCTGAGGGTTCAATCCAGCTCATGAAGAAACCATGAAATCTTTCCATGGAAACAATGCAGTTATCAGTTATTTACATTTGGAGGAAACAATCTGAACAGTATGTTAAAGAAACATTCATAGGAAACAAGAATTTTACACATGAAGAACAGTGAAACACAAGCACGTTAGTTTGGAATGCACTAACAGATATAAATACACTTTTTGAAGAGACAGAAAGAAGGCTGCCTCAGCATACAAGAACTAATGAATTCTGCTGATTCAAAATCCAACTTACTGAAAGCTTCCAGCAGCTTGTGATAGAAGATTCTTGTGCCCTGATGCTCACTGTAATGGAAAGCTGTGTGACAGAGGTTGCAATCACAAATGAAAGAAAAATAAATTCATATTAAAATACAGTGGTGTAAGTGCTAAAGAGGAATTATTCAAATGCAAAAGAACAAGGAAGGTAAGTATCACAGAAAGCCAAAAAAGTCTCCATTGTGGTAAAGCCAGCAGTTTTAACTGAGTAATGCAACAAAATCCAGATGGTTTAAAAATATATTAGTACAAAAGAAATAATTTGTTCGGTGAATTGGAACTACTACTGTTAGTTCTGTGCACCACAGGTAAGGAACAGATTAACCTGTTTCTTTTTGCAATAGTTTCTAAATATGTGAAAATTATAACCATATCCTTCCACTTTCATCCTCCTGTCTTCTCAAGATCAAAGATTTCAAGTTTTTTCCCTTGTCATTGATTTGTCTGGATTTCTGGCAAACCCTTGCTGCTTTCTAATAGATTATCTGAAATTATATATCTATTCTTGAAGCAAAACACCTGAATTAAGTATTTCAATTTATTCATTAACATTGCTGTAGAAGGAAAAATACACATCTTACGAGCTGTACTACTCCTCTTAATATCTGACATGGTACATGGTCTTCTCACAAATGGTAGTTTTTTCTAGCAACAAGAAGTAGCAATATGTCTAACTCAGATAAAATATGCTTATCTGCAAAGAATAACTGAAACATATGGCAAATCAGAAAGTCTTTCCTTTGCAAACAAACTATGGTTTCAATGTGCAAACAGATTTCATATTCAGATACTTGAAGTGATAAACACCAAACAGCATTCAACAGACTTAACTCTCGCTCAGCTTATGAGCTGCTATGAGTCTATGGCTCCTTTTATTTTTGCAGAATCAGTATTTACTTGTTACCCACCTTATTAGTGTGTGGCTGTTTTGTTCTACCTAAATTCATGTTTCTATCTTGTCTTCTTATATTTTCTCTTTTTCATTTTTTCATAGCATAATTTCAATTTTAAAAAATCTGTTTTGGATTATCTACCATTGCAGCTCCAACACAACAATTTCATTTCATTTCTTTACTTCCAAGTCACTGTTTAAGAATGTTAATAAAAATCCTGCATGGTACCAGATACAGGGCAGATGCATACAGAACTCCAGTTGTTACGAACTTTTGATGCTGAACCACTGATAACTACCTTCAGTCTGACTTTCCAACTAATTTTGTTTTTACCTGAACATAAATTAATCCTGACCATGTTTACCTGCTGGTGTATGAAAATGGCATGCAATACAGCATAAAAGAATACAGGACACAGTCTATTCCCTACACTCTTTCTTAAAATTAAGATATCTCATTGTTCCTCTAAGACCTATTGTCCTCCTAAAGAAAGAAATCACACTGCTTTGATTAATTTGTTCATGACAATGCTGTTAAGTTGCTTATCTCTCTGTTGCCTTTGTGATATTTATAGTCAAGTACTTGATGGTGCTTTATTTTTCTCCTTCACAGTTAAACAGTACTATTAGCTTTTCAGTTTGGTATTAATAGCATTCAGCAGCTCATAGAAGCTGACTCCTTTAATGAAAGATAATTCGCATCTTTGACCTTTCCACTTGCCAGAGAAGTAAAATTATCTTCTTTTGTCTTTTACTGCTTATATTGCACCAGAGCAACCTTTGACATTTTTTAAATTTTACCCCTTTAGTCACATATCATGTCATGTCTTGTGCTCGGGAAAGCTGGTAACTTGATTTTTAAGAAAACCAAGACAAAGTGCTGTTATTAAGTGCAGGAAGATTAATTCCTATTCAAAGGATTTGAACAGGGTCTAACTCTGGGGAGAGAGAAGTGTTGTATTATTAAAATGGTCCCTTGAGGGATAGGATAGGCAAGGAATGAGAGCATCACCGTAAGGAAAATAAACACATTGTACACTAAAATGTGAATAGGACTCACTGGCAACATTTACTAAGGTAAACAAAATCAGGTCATGGCCCAAGTTCAGGCTCAAGCATTTATCTGTTCATCCTGTTTAACAGCACACTCCTGGTCCAGTTTTAGCCTGTTCCAATCAGTGCTTTCCCAGGGGATGCACAGGAGTGTTTGGGAAGAAGCATGAACCACTTACTGTTCCCTAGAGACAGCATGGGACAAGGCCATACTGTTTTGGAGGACTAAGAATTTAACCATGTGGGTATGCAGTGCGTGGCATCACATGTTTTGAGGCTACAGAATTGTTGCTGGTTCATTTTATATGCCACTATATACACAGTGGCTGCCTATATACTGCCATTAATGTCTGTGTAATTAGTTAGAGGTTTCTCTTTTTTTGATTGCCCCAAGTATGCTGGATTGGTCTGAATTTTTATAGTTATCTTCTACTCAACTTCTGCCATTTCACCTAGCTTCTGCTTTCTTTCTGCTTTCAGAGTTGAAGCCTGCTAATTTGGAATCTGGTGGTTTTATTTTGCTGAATTCCTTTCATCAAAATATATCTGAGTAGTCAAAATCACTACCACTAGTGATAGCAGATGATTCTATTAGTTGCTCATTTAACGTTTAGTTTTTCTTAATCTTTCTAGCGTAACTGTGATTACTAGACCCTCAACAAGATAATTGTTTACATTCTTGTCTCTTTTAAAAACCTTAACGATTCTATGATTATATGCATGTAACTTTCCTATGTGTGAAAGTGGTTATTTGGCAAAGTGGGACTGAACAGGTATGAGGGCAGCAAACTGTGAATTTTAAGTGTCAGTGTTTTGGTTCAGTTTCTTCCTCCTGTATGCTCAAGCAAAGTATTCTTAATTCTATAGCTGCAGAAGTGGGGGTGGAGAGCAAGGGACTATTCCATGAGCCTAATGTTCATTACTGCTATTTGCCATTTTTCTGCATGTTAAAGGAGTGGGATTAAGGGAATACCCTCAGAGGATAAAGTACTGTAATGCGATTGAATTCGTAATCTGATTAGAGAGTGAGCTGTGCACTGCTCAAGACACACTCAGTGAACAGTATGCATGCAAAAATACATGCATATAATCATCAGAAAAACTGTCAGTACTTACAATATCATTTACTAGCAGCCTAATCTATTACTACAATATTCTTATTTTCCCCTAAAAATCCTTTGTGTCTGACTAACATACTACGCTGTCTGCTGGAAAAAGAAAAACAAGACCCTAATAAAACCCAGCTAATTTTAGTCATGTAATACACACATATACATTAGAAGTATACAGTTTCAACAGTGAAGAAAATGTTGAAAGGAGCTCAGCCACCCCCTCAGCTTCCTTTAAAATTGTTTCAAGCACCAAAACAATGTTCTAGAAAAGACTCAATACTTATTTATATTTATGTAAGGAAAATCTGACTAATTTCTCTAAGAAGAAAATCACACTTTCCTGAAAATCCTACTTATTAAGTATCCACGCTGTTAGGGTACTAAACAAAACAAGAACAAGAAAAGCTGTGGCAAATGATAGATGTGTAATATATGTAAAAGTGTTGGTCAGTCAATTAGCAGCTGCAATGCTGATAGAACTGGATCTGGTCTTCTTTACCTCCATCGCTATGTCTCTAAGAGTTGAATCTTATGATACTTTGTAAAGGGAAAAAAGATTTGGGGTTAGGTTTTACTTTATCTCTTCATGACATACTGAGGAATTAAGAAGATTTTCTTTTCTTTCACCTTAACATTAAAGGTAAAATTACAGGCAGTCTCAAATGGAACTTGGAAATCAGGATCTCATGAGACAAGACAATGAAACTCTGACATTAGGAGAGCTGGTGATTTTTAAAGAATCCCAACCTGACGTTTTAGCTGACATAAGCCAGACAACGTGTCATTTAACATGTATTAACTAATTAAGACAAACAGCAGGGAGCTTTGGTTTCAATCAGATTACTTAAAAGGTTAAACTCTTCCTCAGTGGAGTCAAAACTCCCAATAAAGTCATCTTTGTTTGAATAAATAAACTTCCCTCAATTCAAACTCTTACAGAATACAAGAAGTTGCCTGAAACTCATTTACAGTTTTATTAACTAACTTCTTATTTTAGCTGGGTGACACTGAAATAGAAAAATGCCTTTAAAATTACTAATGCAGAGTCTAATCCAGATTGTGTACTAGAAATCTTATCAGTTTTAGCTTGTTGAAATAGAAAAGCATGTAGAAAGATTACAAAACCAAGACCTTGAGATACATTCAGCTCAAATGCCAAATTAAGAAATAAAAAGAGAAGTTTTGATTTTGGCCATTGATTGTAATTTCTTCATGTGTAGTCGTACTTTTATACTTCCATTTGGGTGTTCAATTGTGTCTTAATATAGCCAAAATAAGAATAACCATGCACATTAAAGGTACAGCACTGTCAAAAGAAAGAGTGGAACAAAACAAAGAAATTAGTTGTATATGAATATGGGAACTGGAGCGAGTTAGGCAGCAGTTTCTACCCTAGTGAACAACTGTCACTGAGACAATTAATCCTAGATAATTTAGTCCCAAGTAAAAGCTGACTTTGCCACCTGGCCTCTTGCAGTTCAAGCAGCTAGCAGTTAGTAAAAGTAACCACACCAAATCTAAGAAGACAATGAATAGCTGCCATCAAGACTTATGACTTCTTAAGTAAGAATGGATGAGATAAAGAAAATAGCATACTATCTCAAAGAAACTGAGAACTGATGAATGAAGTGACAAAACTGGGAAAATTACAAAAAGTGACCAGAACAGCAAACCTGGGAACACTTAGAAGGAGGAAATGCTAAGTGCATCTCTGAGTTATGTAACTTCCAAGTTCACCAGACTCATAGGACAGTTAGAGAACAGATATACAAACTAACAGGGAATATATATCACTGGTGGGTTTTGCATAGGTATTTATATAGCCAGTAAACCTTACCATTACATTTTGGACAATCCTTTGGCTACTGGCTGCTCAGCTATCCAGTTCCCAGAGTGACAGTTTGGACAATGGATTCAACATTCATTTGCATTCAAAGCTGAGTGAACCAACATAAGCTTTTAGCATTAAAAAACTGAGAAGTTCCACCTCTCACTGATCTCAACTCCACTAATTAAAAGTGCCTATGAAGTAATTCTGTATGGTTAAAATCCTACTTTCTTTAAAAGAATAACCCATTTTGCCTTCAAAAGAATGACCCAGAAACACCAATTTACACGAAACTTCCTACATGAATAAGTATATAACAATTTTCATTCATACTGGATTCTTAGAATTAGATGAAATGCTCTTTTGAAGTAGAAAATTGAGTCATGATCTTGACACTTTAAAAAGACAGATACTAGTATCCAACCTTTCTCAGATATAATTAGCTATTAGCAGTTATTGACAATATCTCAAGGGCATGCAATCACCTTCGCATCAACATACACAGCATCTTGGATTTAAATTTCAATCAATCATAAAATCACTTAAATAAAATCTAATGTTGAACTCCTGAGTTTTTCTTAACCTGCAAGGTACTTTCCTACTAACTTCACTTTCCACATGTTCAGCTTACTTCTCTGAGCATAACTTTGCTTATGAGAATATGTATACTGTCTATCTGTCAGACTCTGCACTCATGACTTTCCAAGCTCACTTCTTTTCCTCTCCTGCTGCTATTGAGTCCTCCTTGGTTTTTTGGCTCTGGCTAACTGGCTCATCATGGTTCTCCCACAATTTGCTAGAATAAATATGTTTTTCATGAATTAAGTGACATGCATGCAGTTTCGGGATAGATAAGAAGTGGAATCAATTTGAAACAGATCTATCTCACTAGTATCACTACAGCCAAATTTCCTGTTTGAGTCACAGAGCAAGACTACTGAATCCAGAAATTATATTGCAAAGGACGATAGCAACATGATCAACACTTTTGTTTTCTTTTCCAACCAAAGTCCCTGCTAGTCAAAAACTGTGTGACTGTGAAAACACTTCTTTTGCGCAATGTCTGTGACAATCAATAGGGCCCAAGATAGCACCACAAATAAAAGACAGATATATCTTCTTTGAAACCTGAAGATGATTATATACAAGTATTTCACTGCATGTAGTCACTGTTACCAAACGTTGTATAGCATAGTGGTGAAAATGGAATTTGAAATTAAAAATGTACAACTTCAAGCAAAGCACGAAAAAAGCTTGCTCAACCAAAAGCCTATGCACAGATCTAGCACCAAATGCAAATACTGTATTTTCCTCTAAATGCATTAAAAAAGTATTTCTTCGCAATGGAAACAAACATTTCAGAACTATTGCTAACCTACTGATGTCACGTCAAAGAAGTAACAGCCACACCTGCATATTTAAAGATTCCATTGAGGAAGGAATTTTCCATTGAGGAGTGTGTGGGAAAGAAGTGTCTTTATTTTACTATGGTTGTGATCAGAAATGCTTATTTCTTTGTTGACATTTACAGACTTTAACATGCAAGCATAAAAATCCTGAAAAAACCCAGTGGAAACAGTTTTATAACAACCATATCCTTTTATAACAATCATATCCTTTCAGAAAAAAAAAAAGTACTATAAATCATCATAATCACAGGAAAACTACTTCCATTGAGTTTTAGTTATCTCTTATGGGTTTTGTAATTTTAGTCATCAGCTTGGAGTTCAAAATCTTTTACTTATCCATAAAATAGATAAAAAGCTGGCATCACTGAGGAAAGACTTTCTGCCTCTGCTTCTTCTTGAAATAACTGACAGTAAATTAAAATAATCTGCTTGGCATAATATTATAAACCTATCTAGAAAATGACTAAGCATAATAAAAGATTCCTCTATGTTTCCTATTCTTCACAATTTTGTAGTGCTTCAATTAGAATTTTTAGAAATACTTCATGAAGAGATTAAATAGTCCTTATTACAGCAGCAACTTAAGAGACAGTGATTTTATCTTAGACCTAAAATTCCTATATGTAGAATAATATCACAATATATTATTCTTCATTTAATAGGAAAACCTGATCTTTTCTTTAACTCTTTTCAAACCTACTAGGAATAGTTAGGTTTTGTGTGTAGTTCCATGTCTCTTCATTCAACTCTTATAGGAGTCTTTAGCCAATTTGCAGCAAAATTTACTAACAGGTGAACAAAAGCGAATCCTTGAAATAAATCTTAATAATAGTAAATTTCTCACTATGTTTGCGTAACTGAAAACTACTGAATTACGTTAAAATCACTGATAAAGCTCAACGTTAACTTAAATATCCTTATGTCAAGTATACCTTGCCACTGTCCTTTGAGACCTAATTAGAAGATCAATTAATTTAAATTACCTAATAACAGAGGATGAAAATGTAATAATTTAGAGCAGCTATAGAATCTCATAAATCACACCTGAAATAAGAACTTGGAGGCTAAGACACAGGTAAACATGCTGACACCAGAGTAAGGAACAGCAGATTACGGCAAAACGAACTTCAGTGATTCTATTTAGTGAAAAGCAGCTGTACTAAATCCAGAGATGACAGTACAATTTATGAGTGGACAGTATAGTCTGAAGTGCTGAAAGAGAGAAGTCTTGCATGCTCATTTTTCTCCTGTTCTTCCTACTTTTGATTTAGTTCTCTCATTCTGACCCTCAGTAATGCAGTTTCTGCACCCTCTCTCAGTGTTCAGGATATGACATCCATATGATCACAAGATTAAAGATTTAATGAGTTAAACAGCTTCTGGTTTTCCAAAGATAGCTTTCAGACATTTTAGTGAGCTGCTATGCTCACACGCAAGGTAAGTAACACACATCTGTAGCCAAAACTGAAGAAAGAAAAACAAGATAGGAGATTTCCCATTCCTTCCCTGGAAAGTTTTTAATAGGTCTAAATCTATTTCATGCAACCTTGCCTTATTAGCAAGGTTTTTTTATTTTAAAGAGGAAATACACTTTTCAATGATTAACTCACAGTCTGTATCAAAGTTTCAGAATCTAGTAATATCTGCAGGGAAAAACATACACAGGCAAAATATTTTTGTTTAATACACATAAGAAAAGCAAATCTGGAGGTTTAGAGAAACTGGTAGTTGGCAGGAGCAATTGTGAAAGTACTATTGGGAATGGAGGGCAGAAAAACATTCAACTCTGTCAAGTAAAATATGCACTATAAAGGCCACTGTAACTTGCCAATTTTGGAACAAGGAAGTAATGTTCCCTCCTTAATGTTCCCTCCTTAATGGGTCCGACTGAGCTGAACTTTGAGTCAATCATGTATTCCCCAAGAGATGACACTTTCAGAATTTCAAATTTCACCTCACTTAACCAGATGCCTACAGCTGAGCTTGTAGCTGAGCTGTATGGGGCCTCTATATGGTCAATGAAGAGAAACAGGCTCTTACACAGTGTGACTCATCTTACATGTTTTAAATAAAGGATGAGATAGTTTTCTCTGAAAAATGCCTATTTCCTCACTGACTACAAAGAGTCTACTTGGGCTGTTTTAAGTACCCACACTTTGAAGAACTGCAGTTGCAAAACAAGTGGGAAGGAGTTGAGACTCAAATAGCAAAACAAAATCAGGAAAAAAAAAAGTAAGTTATAAAAAAACCCCTAATTTTATATATATAAAAAAAGAAATAGTAATTAAGCCTCATCATCAGCAACAACTGCAAGCACCCTCTATGGGCATATCTATGGAGACTAAATCATAGAATCATAGAAAGGCTTGAGTGGGAAGTGACCTTAAAGATCACGTAGTTCCAAGCCTCCTACTCCTGTGGGCAATGACATTTTTCACGAGACCAGACTTCTCAGAGCTCCATCCAACCTGGCCTTCAACACTTGCAGGGATGGGGCATTCAAACATCTCTGGGCAATGTGATCCTGTGCCTCATCACTCTCACAGTAAACTACTTTTTCTTATTATGTAATATAAAGCTACTGTCATTCAGTTTGAAACCATTTCCCCTTTTCCTGTCATTACATGCTCTTGGAAATAGTTTCTCTTTATCTTTCTTGCAGGCTCCCTTCGGACACTGGAAGGCCACAATTAGGTCACTCTGAAGCCTTCTCTTCTCCAGGCTGAACTTGGGCCAATGCTCTCAGCCTTTCTTCATGAGAAAGATGCTACATCCCTCTAAGCTTCTTTGTGGTCTCCTCTGGGCTTGCTCCAACAGGTCCATGCCCTTCCGGTGCTGGGGACTCCAGAGCAGGATGCAGTGCTTCAGGTGGGGTCTCAAGAAGACAGAGCAGAGGGGCAGAATCCCCTCCCTCAACCTGCTGCCCACCCTGCTTTGGATGCAGGCCAGCATCCAGCAGCCAAATTAGTACCTACCTATGGCATATATTCAATAAGAACTTTCTCTTACATCAAAACAATTTTTATTAAGAAACAAATGTAGAATCATAATCTTATAAGTATTCAGCCAAATCTTCACTGGTTGAATCCACTGTATCATATTAACAGTTACATATCAGCAACTTTCGGATGGTTCATGTACAGTAAGTGTAAATGTCCCCAGAAATCATGTTTTTTGAGTTAATATAGCTAACATTAAAAAAATATACAGGATAATTACCTCTGTTTCTCTGTTAAGAATTTTTTGGCTTCAACAGCTGTTATGGTGGGTCTTGGTGTAGGCTTTGGAACCCGTATAATGGCTGTTTGAATCCTGGCTACTATTTAATTTTGTCTCATTTTACACA
>JAWWEU010000091.1:61105438-61146637 GCA_035583155.1 Acropternis orthonyx | reverse complement strand
CCCCCCCCCCCCCCCCCCCCCCCCCCCATCTCTCTCTTTATATTTACCTATGAAGGAAATTATGAAGTAAATGCAATTATGCCAGAAGGAAAACAATCCTTTAGGAAGAAAGTAGAAGAGTTTAAAATGTTCCACACTTCAGCAAAGGACCAATCCGTTATAGGCACTTCAGGGCTTTCACTGAATTTAAGTTCTAGTATCGTTTTTATTTTTTTTGTAAGTGGACCACTAAAATGTAAAAGGAAAAAATTTTTTACTTTTTGTCCACAGCAAAACCTTGACTTAAAAATATTGTCAGATACTGTACTCATAAATTACAATTTATATAACAAAAAGTAGATGCTCTAAAATGCATTTAAAGTATTCTAAATTCTGAATAATTTTGACAACTTATCAGTATACTAGTATGAGTTTTCAACATTAGAGGATGAAGACATGTTTTTTAATAACCATTCTCAGAAAATAGTGCATCTATATATGCTATGTCTGCATTAACAAATAAGATGCTGTAATAGAAGCACACTTGTAAACAAAACCAGTTCATTGCCTTACAGGCATTTAAGATTTCCATTGAATTCTACACCAGAGCTGGATGCTGTGGTCCAGGAGGGATCTCACCAGAGCAGAGCAGAGCAGAGCAGAGCAGAGCAGAGAGGCAGAATCCCCTCCCTCACCTGCTGCCCATGCCACGTTTGATGCAGCCCAGCACACATCTGGTTTCTGGGCTGTGAGTGCACATGGCCGGGTCATGCCCAGCCTCTCACCCACCAGCACCCACAAGTCCTTCTCAGCAGGGCTGCTTACCCACCAGTCTGTTTTGATACCAGCGCTTGCCCTGATCAAGGTGCAGCACCTTGCACTTGGTCTAGTTAGACTGCACAAGATTCCCATGGGCCTGCTCCTTGAGCTTGTCCAGATTCCTCTGGATGACATCCTGTCCTTCAGGTTTGGCAATACCACCACTCACCCTCATATCATCTGAAAATTTGCTGAGGGAGCCTTGATCCTTTTGTCTGTGTCATGAATGAAGCTATCAAATAACAATACAGATCTCTGAGGGGCACCATTTGTCACTGATGCTCATCATGACCCTGAGCCACTGACGAGTACCCTCTGGATTTGACCATCAAACTAATTTCTTACCTACTAAACAGCCCACTCATCAAATCCACGTATTTCCAATTTAGAGAGAAGGATGTTGTGGGGAACTGTGTCAAAGGCTTTACAGAAGTTGAGATAAATTACATCTGTAGCCCTTCCCATGTAGTCACCCCATCGTACACGGCCACTTGGTTGGTCTGGCGGGACTTGCCCTTGGTGAAGCTGTGCTGGCTGTCCCGAATCACCTCCCTGTGCTCCATGTGCTAGAGCTTCTAGGGGTATCTGTCCCATGATCATCCCTGGCACAGAGGTGAGGCTGACAGGTCAGCAGCTCTCACAATTCTCTTTTCTATCCTTTTTAAAGATGAGTACAATGTTTTCCTTATTCTAGTTGCCTGGGATTTCACCCCACTGCCACCACTTTTCAAATGTCAGAGAGAGTGGCTTGGGAACTACATCAGCCAGATCTTTCAGGACTCTTGGATGTACATCATCGGGTCCCATAGACTATGAAGACTTCACTCATGTCCAGTGGGTTATCCAGCCTTTTTTTTTTTTTCATGAATTGCAGTGATTTCAATCTTCTCCCTGATTAGCATAAAAATAATGTGAGAATCTTGTTCATCTCAATGAACTACAGGCTTGGACCTAAACCCTGAATGAGATGTGGGGTTATACTTTCTTCTGAGAAAATTGTAATGAAAGACTGAGGACGGATGAAAATTTACATATTGTAGTAGGAAAGAAACATAAACTGCAATGCCAACACACTTTTTATAGTTTATGTGGGAGATTTCAAACAACACTGAAGATAGAAAGAGAAGTCCAAATGAGAATTAAAGAAATCACTGCCAGGTAACATGGCCTGATAAAATAATTGAACTGTCCTTTAGTACCCTCTTAAAAGATATTATGTTGCTGATTATACTTACTGGAACCTTAGGATGAATATTAAGGTCACTAAGACCACAAAAGTATTGCAAATGTATCTACAGAACACCTACCCTACATGCTCAGTTTGAAAGCAATCTTAGTTTTCCTGCAAATTTTATTAATAACTTTTGACAACTTCCACATTCTGTTCAACTTTACTTTGCTAATCCAGTTCATAACCTGACATATGGAATGTACATAACTGCAGATGAAACTGCAGTCCTGTTGTTTATGGCTGAAGGCTGAGAAAAGATGAGACAGAGTAAAATTAGGTTGAAAAGGAGTAGCTCAGGGAGCATGGAGGGCATAACTAGTCAGAAGGTTCATGTTTACTAATGTTTACTAATTGTAACAAAATGAAATAAATTCTAATAGCAAGCACACAATACACTTAAAAATGGGTTTAGAATACATAAAAACAATTCATCTTTTTTCTTCTAATCACAGTATTTCAGATTTTTAATTACAGTAAAAAAAAATCTCATATTATGAAGTCAACTGTTTACCATAGAACTCCATACACTATACCTTTTATAAATAAAATACTAGTTAAGCTGTTCATCCATTTAAAATCCCCAACATCATTTCACTGATATGTGGAAAGAAATACTAAGTGCTTGCAGCTTTAACTTTCTTGCCCAACAGGCCAAGGTCAGGACCTATTTACCCGTGAAATGAAACAGACAAGGGAGCAAGGGGAAAGAGAAATATTTACAATCTTAATTTCAAGGAGTGATGAGAACAATGTTCCTGTTTCTGAGAAATTCTTATAATTACTTTGCTTCTGATGGAACACCAATTTCCTTACTGAAGATAAGGTACAATTTTTGTGAAAGATGGACAAATTGAATGTGCTGGCAGACTTAATTTTGCTTTCTAAAGTGCTTTTGAACAGAAATGATGACTTTTTCATTATGGCAGTGACATAGAGATTTTTGAGTATGTGCAATTACAAAAATTCAAGGGCTATTGCATTGTAATTAGACATCTATTTATAATGAAAATTCCTGTAATTTGATTTTTTTTCCTGTCAAAATCTACTGTCTTGTTTTGATGTTTGCATATGTTACTAAACAGACCAAAAACACAACCAAAACTCCTCTGAATGCCTTTACTTTTGCACTAAATAAAGAAAGCAAATCAGAATAATTTCCAGAAGGCTGTAATCAAGCCAAGAGTAATACATATTAAAGGAATCTTCCTGCATGAACATAATGCAGCCAGAACCAGGTTAAAATCTAAGCTGTCTTTCCCAGATACTCTGAATTTAGAAAAGCAAAACAGGAACTTTGCGGTTCATCATTACTTCAGATCTAAAGTACTACCAAGCATGCTAAATAAGACTGAGAGTGAAAATCACTGTAGCATTTAATGAATATAGCCTCAATGAAAATGGCATCTACAATACGTCGAAAATCAGAAGAGGTTTAGTGTAGGAAATTAATAAGTACTTTCCAAAAAAAGAAATAAAATCCTGCATTTCCCTCTAACTTTTGCACAGATTTTTTATTATTTAATACTGGAAATCCTATTCTTTCATAATCCTCTCAATCTCTTGAAAGTAGAACAGTGACTCAAGATAAGAGGGAAAAAAATGTAGAACTATGTATGATCTATTGCCTAATTGCATTTCTTAGTGGATGTACAAAAATCACATTAATTTGTCCCTGCTATGAATGATGAAAATTGCAGTCGCTTCCCACAAAACATACATTAATCCATAAACATTTCATATTCATACCTCTGTGGCTTTCCACTCAAACTCTGGAACTCAGGCTTAATTGCTTCTCATTAACTTTTGCATTTGGTTTTTTTAAAAATCTTACAGAGATCAAGTAC
The DNA here is from genome assembly GCA_035583155.1 of Acropternis orthonyx. Lineage (NCBI taxonomy): Eukaryota > Metazoa > Chordata > Aves > Passeriformes > Rhinocryptidae > Acropternis > Acropternis orthonyx. Next base: position 61,142,764 of record JAWWEU010000091.1, on the reverse strand, counting down.
GCAGTAATTTTGGTTTAGACATTTTCAAATTTAAGACAGTAACATCATACAGTTTATATCCTACTGGTGGAAGTGAAGGGCAAGTAAAGAAGTCAAGAGCAAAGGAAATTATTGTTTTACAGATATATGAGCATTCAGTTTATTGGTTGATTAAGAACAGAGTTCCATTTACGCAGGGTATGGTAACTCAAAAAATACTGCTAAAGGTATGAAAACTCACAAGCACAAACCAAGAAGTAAAATGGGGAAAACAAAACAACCAACTTGAAATCATTTTAATAACACTGTAAACATATAAAGACATGATGAAAAAAAAGTAATAAATGGAATGATTATTGCACAAAACACAGAAAAAACTGTTTACTGCAACAGAGAAGCCGCATTAAACACTAAAATACCTGACTCAAATTAGACAAATGAGTTCACTGCACTAATAAGGAAAATAGGATCAGTATGGATTGGAATTTCTCACCTAAGTAGGAGAGCACAGGATTTTTAAGACTATAATACTGACAGGAGGACTAGGATAATGACAGTGACTGTGACATACTGTGGAAACCAGGACACCAAAGAGTAAGAAACAAACAATAATACAAATCAGGTGAACTCCACAGGGGTGCACTGCTGAGGCAAAAATTTACAATATTATAAGGATTATTTCAGTGACTCCAGTTAGGAAACCCACATGAGAAACAACTCTAGAGTTAGTCCTTAGCAAAGTACAGGACATGATCCAAATTTATATTACTAAGAAACTAATCTGCAACTGTGTCCACCATAGTTCATGTTCAACGTAAACAAAAAAATAATTAGAAACCCACAAATCTAGGGTTTAACTCCAAGGGGAAAAATAAAAAAAGAGTGGCCTTGTTAAAAAAAAATAAAAATAAAAAGGAACTTTTAGATCTTACTGGCTTACTAAGAGTCCTGAAGATTTTTCAGTGGCATCATCAGAGTCTGTCAGAAAAAAACCCAGAAGGACGTTTCATCACAGAGGATATAATAGAAAATTTGTTTCAAATGCATGTGACATTAGAAGCTCTGGAACAGAATACCAAAATGAACTGTTGCAAATTGGCAAAACTAAATGAAAAGCACTCACTAGTTTTGAAGGAATATTCCTCCAAAGTAACTAAATTATTAGCGTAGATGTGCAACCTATCTTAATTTCAGCATTTTCCAAACTAAGTTGCTACTGTACATGTCTAGGTTCCCCTCCTTTAGCACTAAATGTAACTTAAGTACTAATTCTGTTTCCCACACATCTGCAGTCTGACAACACTGCAAATTAATTCAGTTCACCGTGGGAAAAGCTGCAGAACAGAACAGCCACAGCACCATAAGATAAGCAAATATTACATGCCAACAAACCAGATAATTTTATTAAAATGATTCCTGCAGTATCTTAGAAAAAAAACAGAAAACCAAAAAAAACCCAAACCAAACCAAACAACCTCCCCCAAAACAAACAAACAACCCACACTGAATCAATGGCATCCTGAGATTGAGTTATCCCATTCTCTCACAGGTACTGCTTTTGCTACTGGTTCAGACTGAATTAATGGACTCTATCAATTTAAAGATAATTTCCAATGAAAATTATTCTGTAAGTCTATGACTCTAACACTGTGAGTCTTACTTAACTGTTAGAATGAATTCAACAGCATTGTGTTTCCTTTTTTCATCAATAACAAGATTTGAATTGTGACATCCATCACTAGATTTTTGTGAAGGACCATTTAACAAGTAATTTATACAACATGAAATAATCCTCAGAATGGAAAACAAGGAAGTGAAGAAATATAAGGAAGATAAAGAACAAACGAAAATACAAATTTTTTTTAATAAAGTAACAGCATGGGAAAAAATACAATAAATATACTCGGACATGGAATACAGAATTATTCCTTAAAGAAGCCATGAAGATGCCACAATAATAAATAACAAATCATAAATTTGAGAAAAGTTATTATTCTATTAAATATGCCTGTTTTTCATACCTGAGGAAGCAGATGATTTTCCATTTAAATATCTTCCAAAAATAGACACACTTTTTAAAAAAGTCTTTTTTTTTTCTTTTTTTTTTTTAAACCCACAGAGCAGTTTGGCTGCACTGTCTCAAAGTGAACCTAATCCTAACACTCAGCAGGTTTGCTGGAGACACTAAGTTGTGTGTTGTGCTCAACACACTGGAGGAAAGGGATGCCATCCAGAGGGGTCATGACAGGCTTGAGAGGGGGGAGCTGTGCAATCCTTGTGAAGTTCAACAAGGCCAAGTGCAAGGCCCCACAGCTGGGTCAGGGTAGTCCCAAGCACAAACACAAGATGGGCAGAGAATGGATTGAGAGCAGACCTGGGGAGAAGGCGCTGGGGCTGTAAGTGGATGCAGACTTCAAGATGACCCAGCGACGTGTGCTTGCAGCCCAGAAAGTCAACCATGTCCTGGGCTGCATTAAAAGAATGATGTGGCCAGCAGGTCAAGGGAGGTTAGTTCTCCTCCTCTGCTCTGGTCTTGTGAAACTCTGGAGTGCTGCATCCAGCTCTGGGGCCTCCAACATATGGACACATTGGAGCAAGTGTTGTTGGAACAAGTCCAGAAAAGACCATAAAGATGATCACATGGCTGGAGCACTTCTCCTATGAGGGAAGGCTGAGAGCATTGGCATTGTTGATCCTGGAGAAGAGAAGGCTCCAAGGAGACATTAAAGAAGCCTTCCAGTACATAAAAGTTGGAGAGAGACTTTTTACATGGGCATGTAGTGACAGGACAATGGGACGTGTCTTTAAACTGAAAGAATGTAAGTTTATATTAGGCACTGGGGAGAAATTCTTTACAGTGAGGGTGGTGAGGCACTGGAACAGGTTGTCTGGAGAAGTTGTGGATGCTCTGTCCCTGAAGCTGCTCAAAGCCAAATTGGAAGGCCCTTTTAGCAACCTGGTCTAGTGGAAGGTGTCCCTAAACATCACATGGGGGTTGGAACTAGTTGATATTTACGGTCCCTTCCAAACCAAACTATTCTATGCTTTTGTGATAATAAGTTGGACTAGATGGTCCCTGTAGGTCCCTTCCAAATGAACTATTCTATTAAAGAATTGTAGATCTTGAAAAGCAACCCTGTTTACTGTTTTGCCCATGCATTGGCAAATATTTGCATCCCAACATGGCATTAATGTCCTACCCAATTCCTTTCATGAGGTAGTGTACAGGAGAAATCTACTGCAGACATCCCAATAAAAAGAAAATTTAGAGGGAATTTTTAGATCAGATAAAGAAAGCAAAGACATTAACAGTCCTATATGGGTGACCAGAGTTGAACACTACTATAAAAAAATAAAACTGAATTACAAAATGTATTAGAATATTTATTTTAAAAAATCCTACAATACAAGTTTCTGGAGTTGTCAAAATGCCAGTGATTACACAGGGTATTTAAACAGAACCTTGTTAAGAAAATGTGATGCAGCGAAGTCAGGTACATATGCCAGATTATATTAAAGGTTTATGTGTGACTCATACTGTCAGCAAAACAGGAACTATGTATCTAATATCTGTCATTTCCACAGACCTAGTAACTGTTCTAACCAGTGTAAGTTTCTGTCTTAGCCAAAACTGAAGTCTGGTATTTGAAAGGAGTTTTAACTGGAAAAGCAGACGTTTAAATTGCAGAAGTAGAATAATACAGCGCGTTTCTAGAACAGTGTAAAATAAGCAAGTTTTTTTCTGTAGGGTTCTGCTGAAGCTTGCTTATATTTTCAGAAAATGTAAAAGTTACTCAGGCTGAGTATTCTTGGAAGAAGTTCCAGAGGCACATTTACCCTGTTCATAATCAATGTGCCCTGTTAAACAGTGTGGGACCTATAAAAAATATCTAATATCACAGGCTAAGGAATTCAACAGGCTTGAAACCCACAATCCTGACCACTTAAGAACATACCAGACACCTGACTAAGGGACCACCGAATGATAGAGTATCTGCTTGCCTAACTGTGATTCTGGTTATCCAAACACCACATTGCTTTGTTAAATAGGGTGTTCATAATCTCAACTCTTTAATGTTCTATCACCTCAAGAAAAGACGAATATACTGGGAGAAACATATGACTAAGTGAGGTAACAGCAAGAACCTCTAGTCCCATCTTCACAAGCACCAGTGTATCAGACATGTAAGTTAACTATGGTTCGTATCTGAGCTCTGCTCAACAAGAGAACAAAGACAGATTTAATTTCCATTTTGAACATCACATTAGCAAATGCAATTTTCTTGGTAACTGCAAATGCAGTGGACACTGAAAGAAAAAAATCCCAACTACTTCTACATACACTGGAGATGCAATCAAATGCACATACTAAGAAACCAACTCACAGAAAATCCCCTCCTCAAGAAAAAGCTTTAAAAAAACATAAGAGTTAGAATGGACTACAATATTAGCAGTGTTCATAAGGACTACAGAAATCAAAGGCATATCTATACCAGTACTACTGATTTCATTTCAGAGAACACTACATAAAAAAACCAAACTAAAAAAACCCAGGAAGAATACAAAAGTAACTGAAGAAATTCAGACAGAAATTGTAATATAATGTTAACAATGTGAGCAGAGGTATAGAAAATATACCATATAAACGAGAAAAAGTCTTGAAATCTGTAACTTAGAAAGGAGATAACAATGTGGGCTTATAAAATGATGCAATGAAAATATACTGGGTTGCTATGAGTCAGAAACAGTAAATTCCAAAGTGTGAAATGTTAAAACCTCTATTTTTCTCAGCCTTCTTCTCTTGTTTATCAGAGGTGAACATGGAGCTCTTCAAATATCACAGATAAGAACTCTAATGACTGTTACTGAACTGTAACAGGAAACCTAAGTAACATTACTCAATAACCCCAAAGTCTCTTGCTTTCCCTTATGATACATCCAAGGTTCTCACCACAGTCAGAGCAGGCACAATCATATCCTCTCTTTGACATTGTAACCTGAATTTTACCCCATTTCTTCACTGCACTTGCTCAGGCAGTATCCATCAAATACTGACTTTTCAGGTGACATTGTCAGATACTTGTGTCACTATCAATCTGTGGGTCTCTGTGTTTTCCTTCTATCAGTCACACTGCTCTCCTTTACCCAAGAAAAATAAGAAGTAACTTTCACCATTTCTTCATTTTCTCCATTGCACTCAACTTTGTAGATTAATTTCATATAAATCAAGCCTCACAAGCACTGACTGGGAGAAACTAACATGAAATGTTCCTCAGTAAGTGGATTATTTTTTACATGCAATAGATTCTTGCCTTCTTCTCTGTAGGATGGTTATCAACTCAAATCACAGACTGAATACATGAAAATTCAACAGCTTTAATCCAGAGCAGCAATTTCTATGTTCTTGTGCCTGAAAGGACTTAAATACCTTCTCTTAAGGACGCAGAACAGTTTTGTGTTAGCATTCATGTGCCTCCGTATAAATACTAAAAAACAAGCACTGAAATAGCCACCTTCTTGGATATGGGACTGTTAATACCCTTAAAAGGCAGAACTCATAATCCAAATGATCCTCTGTGTGTTTTTCTCAGGCTGAAGCAGGATGAACATCATTACATCTGAAAGAATGGAATGTCTCTGAGTGGAAGGATCATCAGTATTTACTCAGGTTTTATCAAGATTACAGACTTGAAATTGAGACAGCAAAGAATACTAGCACATTGGTTGAACTTTTTGTCTCAATTTTTCTATTAATAATTTCTATTAATAATTTTCTGGATTTGATTCTATCACTTCCGAAATATCAAATTGAAAAATGGGTCCTTTAAATAAAGGTAGTAATGGAAAACACGCATGTTTTGCATTGTTTCACCACATAATCTGGAAAAGTGCACAGCACTTAGCAAGAGATCGAAAAACCCAACAGGCACTAAACATCCCCTTTCATAAGGTGTTCAAAAATGAAATAATAAGGTAATGTCATGCATTGCTGGCAAGTATCACACAGCTTCCACATTCAGTGATTAAACCAAACTACTTAGGTTCTGAAATAAAACACCTTCCCTATTTACAGAGGACAGCTGTGAGACCCACTCTTCACTTTCCCTCAGTGCAGAGCTACAACTTCACAGTTCTGTAGGTCTGCAGCACGATATTTGCTCTCTGAGCTAAGATGTGAACAGGCATGGCAGAAGGCACTCAGCTACTACTCCCTACTTGAAAGTCATTTTTTGTCTTCTGGAAGATGAAGCAAGCCATAGGGGAGTACCCTTAAGCACAGTCTAAACTTGCATGCTGTTTGCTGGATCACAGTAAGCCTCATTATAATATTATTAACTACTGCTGCTGACAGACAACTTGAATTTAAGGAGGGCATGAAGTCAAACTTAGTGCTAACAGTCTTACAATTGCAGTTTTGGGTTCGTTCTTCATCTAAATTTAAACTGGATTGTAAATTGAAAATCAGTATGTAAACCATAGATACACAATATAAAACCTCACAGTGAATTGATTTAAAGAATATCTATAGATCCTAAAGTCAAATGCTGGCTATTTTTCTATTTGTTTGACTATTTTTGTGTATAAAACAGACATAATATAAATACTAATGGAGCAAACAACTGTAAAAATGCAGCCAAATACACAGAGGAATACAAATACATCGATGCAAATATTTTGCATAAGTTTCTATAGAAAAATATGTAGTTCCAGGAAAACAGGGCAAGCAAGTTGCAAAAGCATGTTGTAGTTCTGGTTAGTTGTTAGAGTAGTGTCCTTGATTTCTGTTAGGATTATCTATCTATTGCTATTTATTGTAGTGATACAAAGATAGGTACTACAAATATGTTCAGTTGTTCACAGGTATTACTGTGCTGACAGTCTGCCACTTAAAACTAATGGGCAACAACATATCATACGTTATTTTTTCAAGAAATCACACAGTTGTTGAATAATATACCATTAAAGCATCTGTATTTCATAACTTGAAGAAGTGTGTTCAAGGTTGAGTGTTTCACTCATCAAAGCCTGTTCAGAAAGTGATTTATGGCTACTAAGTTACCTTCATGAGAAACTTAACTCTTAAACACGTACACTGGAAGTCTAAAGGTAAATTATAAAACAAAAAAAGCATACAACATACAGATTTGTATATTTGGGTTATGAACAGTGCGTCAAATTCAAAATAGTACAATGCAGTGCAGAAATAATTTATACATTTTTTCCTATAAACACATGATCTCATAACAACAATGGAATTAATGTTCCATAATCTACAGCTATATAATTAAAATGCAATAAATTTGAGAAGAACGTTGGACTGAATTAGAGCTTGGACATTAGCTTTTTATTTTTTTTAATTTAAACTACAGTTCTCTGTTCATCCCTTTGACAACAGCAACCTAAACACCTGAGTTCTTCAACAGTCTCATTTTTTTCTGTGGTTCCATTGTCCATGTTAAATATATGATAAATGTGACCATTTTGATTTGGTATTACTGTTCTTCTACTTTACAGCACTGACAATAGCTAGATAAGATGAAAGAGGAAGAAAAATCAGACATCAGTAGAGTAGTGTAGGTGTAGTTCTGGTTTCCTCCATAATGGTATTACAGAATTAATCTGACCTCACAGCAATATGACTCCAGAAGCTACTCCTGAATTCATGTCTGAATTTGATCAAATGAATTTAATGTCTATGGTGCAAGGTATTTAGAACAGACAGGCCAAAGTTCCACATGTAATTCAAAATGGAATGAGAAAATCATATTTGCCAGCATTTCACATGGAAGAAAAGGTATCTACTAAACAAGTTGGAACACCTGGACATATAGTTTAGGACATCAGAAGTATCTTAGACTTGTTATGCACTCACGGATCATTTACACAGCAAATGCACAGTGAGATGACATGTCCTGGATTCATTTAACTCACTCCACGAGCTGGGAAAAGCTGATCTGCCTCTTTGTCCACAAACAAAACAACTGGAGTGACTGCTGCTGCTACTCAGGATTACTCAGGATTATAGATTATCCCAGAAAGTGGCAGGGTAGTAGATAACTTGCCATAATTTACTGAAACGCTGTTAAAGTTGAATTAAAGGAAAAAAAGAAGTGGGATTCCACTTATTGTGCTCTAAATTAGTGATAACTGATCAAGGTCATTCATAGTAGTGAGCTCTAACAGAGATCAAGAGAAAATAAGGACAGATTTGTGTACAAAATTAGAAAATATGCAAGCAGAGGAAAATGATAGAGATGTAGATAATAAACTACGAAAAGTATTCAGCTCTGTACCTGACTGCAAATTGAAAGTAATAAATTAATAATAAAAGTAGAAATGGGAATGAGACTGTTTTGGGAAGGTACAACACATTTCCAAATCTTTTTACTTTGCAAATTAATGTTCTGTTACTCTTAAGCGTATTTGGATTAGAGTGGATTTTTCTCTAAAGACCTCAGTCATAGTCTTTTAAGCTAACTGTTGCATGTATGGTAACAACTTTAATGTTGTTCTTAAATATTTAAGTACTGAATACCCTCTCATCTCTAACTTTTCTATTGCACGTTTTGCATAGTTAAGAAGGCTGACATCATATTCAGCTCACAGAAGTGGCCAAGTCTTCACTGTCCTCTTGCTTCTTTTGTTTCCCTGATGTTCTGATAGAAATGTCTTATCAGGAGAGTGCTTCAGAAATGAAGCAATGAAATCAAGTCAATTTCAAGTTTTCTGTTACAGCTTTAAACATGCTGCAAAATGCCTGAATTTTCTTTAATTAGAAGTATCTTATACACCAAATTTTTCTGTAACTTTGATGAAATTGTAAAAACAGTAGTTCTGGGATAAAAACAAATAACCCAGTTATTTTAAATAATCAGATATATAAAAGAATGAAACGCGGAGGCACTGAAAAAGAAAAAGCAGTGGGATGGCAGAAAATAATAATCAAAATTAACAAAATCTGTTCATTTTGGCAGGTTTAGATTAACCTCTGAAGGAAACAAAAACATTGAGGAAGAAAATATATCACAAGATAATATCAGAAGTCAAATCATTATCCTAATCAGATGTGTCTCGTTTCACAGTTTGCTTCAGTTGATCCCTTCTCATTACATGGGACAGTATCTCTATTGAAAAAGGTTCGTCTGGCATTATCTCCAGATAAACTAGCATTGATTTTTTTATTTTTATTTTTTAAATAGGCACACAATGCAAGAGATACTGAAGAAAGAAAAATATGATGGTTGACACGTGCAGATTAACAATTAAAACTTAGGACTAATTAAAAAAGATATTAAATCATCTTTGATGTTATGTGACAACATAAAAAAGAAAAGCACAATAAACTTCAGAGACTCTTCCAAAGTATGAAGAATCTAGTTGCTTCTTCACTCATTCTTATTTGTTATGAAGCTTTAACTAATGTGTAACATTCCATTTTGCTTTAGAAACAAAAGGTAAAAATATTTCAAAGTTTAAGCTGGAAACAATTAACTTCTAACAGCAATTAAAATAACTTTTTCAACTTCCTACCCATCCAGCAATTAGACTTTTTCTCTTGCATTAATTGATCTCACTTCCATTTGGATTTTCATTCTTTTAGATATAAAAAGCTGGGGTGAAATAATATGTCTATGGTGCAGTGTAGTTTAGTGATACATTCATTATCTCTTACTACTAAAAATGAACTCTGTGTTGGAAACTGTTGACAACTATTCTGCATTTCAGGGTTCTATAAACTTTGTTTCCTATACCTGAGAAATTAAGGTATTTTTCTATTGATACATTTCTGTGTGAATTTTCAACAAAGACCAAAAAGACTACAGAGTTCATTATACTTCAAATCTCTTCCTCATTTCATAGCTTACAGGAAAACTTTTCTAGTATTTAATTTCATATAAAGATTTTACTTACACAAATAGTCTTTTAATCCATGCAACTGGGAAAGGCATTCACTTCTTAGAATAATCCAGCTCTGACACTTAAAGCAGGCACACTGTATGTATTGTTTTGTCTGTGCATATCTGCCTCACTCCTGAGGGACACCTGCACAGTGAAGAACAGACAGATCTTGATCCCTGATAAGGTCACAGAGACTTAGCTATAATATAGCCTTGCTTAATCCTCATTGGTTTTGCCTACTGAGCACAAGGCTGTTTCCTTGACAACACAGCTGCAGTTACCACAGCATCCAGAGACATATGTGATGTCCAGGTTTAGGGTATATCCCAGATGGAAATCTGTTATTTAATGCTATTTTCTACAGGCCATGTCATTCCAGACTGAAAACAGAAGCAGTGAAGATCTTCTGCATGCTCTCTTTCCTCTACTAAGTTGTTTACTATTACTTAACTACAAAGACCCTATATAGGGTTGAACACTCCTGAAACTCAGTTCTTGTCTTAGTGACGACACAGAGCAAAAGTCACAGTAAGAAGCAATAGGATGTAAGGGGATTACTGAATGTTTATATCAATTCATATCAAGTGGGAAATAGAACATGAGAGAAAGCAATAAAAATACCATTTGAAAATTTAACAAGCAGCCAGTAATGGATAGCGTAGAAGGGGAGGGAGCATTGGAGGTCCAAAGGAAAAAGTGTGGGAACAAGTTTAAAGGTGGATATAGAAATGAGATGGTGACAACCCACACCCTGCAGTAACATTTTATGTAAATACTATGGAAGAAGGCTATGTTTTTCAAAGTTAAAAAAAAAAAAAAAGAAATTACAATAATTAAGATAAAGCATGAAACAAACGAAAACAAACGTATCAGATCTGTAGCTGAGTAAGGAAGGGTCTGTTTTAGAAATACTCTCCAGGAATTATAGGCAAAAAGACAGTAAATCTAGTCAGGTAATTTCTTGTACTCCACCAAAAGCATGCAGTACTACAATGCACAGAACAGATCCTATATAAAATTACTTAATTGGTTTAAATTTGTTCAAACAATGCTGACAGGGTAACTTTCTAGTGGCAGATTTTTTATGTGACCACGTATCAACTAATCTAATGTGAAAACAAAACGCTGCTAAAAATGGTTTTTTTTGTGCGCACCAGTTAATACAGCAGAAATGCACTATGTGTTCATGTGTATTCTAACTCAACTTGCACTAGGCAAATTCAGGACTAGTAACTGGAACTTTATACAAGATGTTCACTGAGAGATGTCTGAGTAATTTTAGTTGACATGAAGCAAGACTGATGTTAGGAATGAAGCATAGCTTGACCTCATGGTTAATAGATGTGCAACATCCGAGCCTGAGCAGAGCATTGCAATGGACCTTCCAGTAAAAACACTTAGAGGAGAAGGATTTAATCAATTGACAAGAGAGCAGTTTGTTTCTTAGCAACACAGGTCACCAAGAATACATCACTCCACTCATATATTTCCTATTGAATACGATTAAATTTAAGTTTTCATTTTTTCTTTTCAAATATCTCAAATGTACAAGCTCGCATGACGAAAAAGGTCAGATTAGCACAACTATGAACACAACCTCCCATGATATTGAACTTCCATCTTCAAGAACAGTGGAGCTGAAAATGTAAAGAAAATTATTGTGGGGGCTTGGGAGGACTCTTTATTTGCCTTTGTTTAATTAGTTTTGTTTTTAAATTCCCAACAAACAACAGTGAAGCATTCTTTATCTATCTGTCTGGCCCATATTTGTCAATTTAGCCCAGGGAAACTGGAAAAACGGTGAATTCTCTTGCTTTCAGAAAAAAACCCAGAATGTATAATCTGACTACAGACTTCATATTAAATAAATAACTAATACCCTGGAACCTTTGAAAGAACGCAATAAGAGAGACAATATCAATTTTCTTAGATACCCAGATAGAACAGTGATAAGCAAGATGTAGTAGGCCTAGTAACAAAACAACAGTTAATCAAAGAGCAATTTGTTGAATACTGTTTGTACTTTAGTCTCCTCGTGTTTCATGTTTGTGAGTTTAAAACTCATGTCAACTTGTCAAAACTAACTTTGAATAAAATACTGACTATGCAAAACTGTTAGTAATTAATTATTTGCTTATTTCAGTTCTGAGAAAGCTATTACTTACACAGGTGACTGAATCACACAAAAAGTGCACATTGCAAATGTAAGACCTTGAAGAAACTTTAACTGGCTTTTCTAAAATGACAGGCTGTCTAAATATTGCTAAAAAGTATTCAGTCTGTAAAGACTGTGAACAGCTTGCATTACCAGTGCTCTGTGAAATCACTGTTGTAAAATATTTTGCACATTTTAAAAATAATGTTAATACAGAAAAAAAACATTAATTAGATATTTTAAACTCTAATGATGCAGAAGTAGCAGTCTCATCTAGAAATGAAACTTTTTTAAGAAATACGACCACATTTAGAAAGACAGCTAATGTTCTTAGACAAAGATGTACTCACAGTAAAACCCCAGAGTTAACTCAGACATTTTGAAACAGGTGACAGCTTCAAATATAGTTGTATTGACATCATATGTTTTACATCTGTAACAAACAAAAACAGGATTGTAGTTAGAAAAGGAAGCCAATTTTCACACCTTAAAATATAGTTAATTAGTTAATTTTCATAGATACTTTTTCAGCTGAACAACAGAGAAGGAAATGCTACAAATGCTTAAAAAAGAATAATGACTGACGAGAAAAATCTAAACTTAAAATTCTTTTAAAAGAATGACTAATAAATGAACAACAAAGATTTCAAGTTCAGTCCTTTTGGAGGATAGTACATATTGGGCAACATAAAAGCAAAGTTATGTGGATATAGGGTCTTCGGCCACAGAAGAAGGAATAAGAAAGAGGAAATACACTAATCAAAAAGAATACAAGCATACTCAAAGTTAGCTCATGCTTAACAGTAAGATTCTCACATGCCAGAACATGCTTATGCTCACTCTAGAGGAACCCCAAATTCCTAAATTCCTAGAATAGTCATGTAGGAATGAGCACAAAAATTATGTTAAAACATATTTGTACTAATGTTAATGTGTGCAAAACAACCAAAGTTATACTAAAAACCAAGTTACAAATAAAATAACATATTTACCACCATTGCTATTTGATTATAGTGAAGCCCTTAAGTGAACAACTTTCCTAACACATATGGAAGTATAGACTATTCAGGATTCCAGATCCATTCCCCTCTTTTTGTCCCAAACAACTTATTTATGTCCTGTCTTTTGCTGAGTGAGTTCTACAGCCTCAGCCACCAAAAAATTCCTCTGAAAATTCTATTACCTGTTTCCTTAAGTTACTATAAATGTATGTTAATCATACTGTAACACAGATCAGTTGAAAGATTCTATTTGCAAGAGAGATTCTCCAATGCTCTGTTTACATGGATAGTGAACTGAAACTCATCAGACTTTTTGATTCATACAAATGTTTCTTTTCTTCTAAGATCTCTGTTTTGTATCTCCCCATATTCTCTATATCTTATATTTAGGAATTGGTTGATTTCTTTCCTATGAGATCACTTCTTTTCCTGGATCCACCAGTGAAGAGATCCTTCCAGACCACTGGGACTTAAACATTGAAATAACAATTTGACAGCTCCAAAAAATTATTGAAACCACACAAGTTTACAGAACTGCAAACCAGTAAGAACATTTACTTGTTAAATGCTCAAAACATTGCAAACCCATGAGGTAACAATGCAAAAAAAAGTAACAATAAACAGGCTCACATACCTCAGGCTTAGGTCAGCTGGAGTTACTTGTAGCAGTCTTACAAATCTAACTAGTAGTTTTAGCTGAAAAAGTAATGAAATGAGGCCTCATTTTACTTTTTTTTTTTAAACATCTTTTATGTACTAAATTAACTACAATTGTAGAATAAAGTTAAAATTTTTATCATGATTGTTAGGGAATTTAATCCAAAACAAAGCATTTTTAAAACCACAGAAAATGGTACATTTTCCTTGTCTACAAAATCAAAAACAGAGACAAAATGGTTAAATTACTTACATCATGTCACCCAGACAGGAGCCTGGGCAGGAGAAGGACCTGTTTCACAATTATTGCTTCAAAAACTCTGTGTATTCTTTCAGGCTCCAGTATCTGAAAGGCAAGTTAAGCATGGGTTAAACTAGGGATCACTAGACACAGACACTAAAATCAGACATAACATTTTCTATTTCCTAAAAACCGATGTAGCTTTCAGCATTACAGAATGTAATTTTAAATGTAATGATGACAGATTTTTCATTTTGCCATGCTAAGTGATCCCTTTTCAAGTGTGTTGAGGTAATTACCAGAAGTCTAATAGCAAAATGAAACAATGAAATTGCCTGCATCTCTCTATCTGTCATAGAAATTTTCAATCACTGCACTTCTAATTTCAATTTTTGTATAATAATTATCCTTCATTACAGTAACTACTTAAGACATGCACGTAATTTGCAGTAATCTTAATTGGTTTACAGTAGTAATTCATCTTTAACTACCTGCTTGTCTCTATATTCCTTGTTTATACTTTTCCTACATGACAATATTTTTTGGACTGCAGAATTAGAAAGACATGTAACAATTTGTCCCTTTTCAACAAAGGGATGAAGATTGATGATGCAGTCAGCACATCATGCAAAGAAGCACTGACATCTAGTGCTGTTTTTTGACCTCACCTTTGTCCCAGTAGATTAAGTTATAAAAACAGTGCTGGCAGAGTCTCAAACTCCTCAGTTATGACATATGCCATTTAAAATTTGCCAAATTTCAGCAGCCTTCTTGATGCAAATCGAGAATTAAAGTCTACGCAAAGTCTTTGTTTTTTTTGTTTTAATCAGTTGCTAACACTATTATATTTCTTCATTTATATCTAGAAGGATGAAGAAATTTTACAAGTTCTAAACAGCATATACCTTTGCTGAAGGGTTTGCATTTCCTGAAAGTCTTTTTAAAAGAAAATAATTGTTTATAAAATGAGCACATTTCAACACAGTGCAACAAATCTATCCTATCAAAAAATGAGAAAGTTTAAAACTGTGTTAAACATCTCGTATCTTTTTTTATCTTCCAGAATTAAATAACACACAAATAAATAAATTTCCATGACAGAAAATTTATACCTAGAGCAATTTCAGTGCTCTTAACTTGAAAAACAAATAGATTTGAGCTTATTAGTTAAGCAGTATTCAATGTTTGGAAAGCCCACGAATGGGCTTATTCCTAAGCCCATTATTACCTGAATACACTCATAGAATAATTAATCATAAAAAATTTGAGGAAAAAGTCTGCCAAAATGACCAATACTGACAGAATGCAAGAACAAAAATACTTTTTTTTTTTTTAATGTTAGAAATGTTAAGCAAAAATAGCTAATAGCTTGGTAATTATTTGATAATCACTGAATATGAATTTTCTGGTCAGAAGCTTTCACATCAGTTGCAACCAGAAGATAGACAGATCATCAAGAACACAAAATACTTAAAAAGACCATTGAATGAAAAACATAAGCCCATATGAATGATTAAAAAAATTGAAACAACCAGCCCACAAACAGTTTTTTCTATTTTGTTGACTGTGTGCCAACTGACATTTTGCAAATCTTGGTGTTATCACTGTCTGTAAAATAGTGATAGAACCCAAAAGACATGGTCTTCCAACACTACATGTGTTTCCTACTTCAGTCCTCTGAAAGTTATTAGATAGAGAGGTCATCTCTTCCTAAGCAAAGGGATAAAAACATTTACAACTGGTCAGAAGCATCTCATTTGTAAGAAGCTGGGTGGGCCTAAAGGCAAGACACAGAGCGATAAAGTGTACAATGTAAGAGATACGTGATTCTCAACATGAGGGAAAAATTAAATTTCAAGGATAGTTAAGAAAAAGAAACTTTTATTGCTCCCATAATCTAATCACAATAGCTATCATAAGAAAATGCATAATTTTCATGGTTGCTTTGCATAGGCTGTTGTATTTCAATCTCCACAACAATACAAATCTGTCTCTTGCTCCCCTTTCTGTTATGGTTGCCTACATCCTTTCACTCTGACCAGCAAACTCCAGCTTCCACATTCTTCCAACTACTATCAGTGCCGCCACTCCCTCAAACCAAGTGGGCTTTCTATCATCCTCTGGCTTCCTTGCTGTTCCTTGTCCCATGCATGGCTCCCAGCCCTAACCTTCTCATTCACTCTGTTCCTGACCATAAAATCATCTTCCCAGCTTCATGGAACCTGTTTTTGAGACACAAATGCTACACCTGTAATGGCAAGTCACTTTCATTTTTTTAATATCAAGTGGCAAGATGCCTCTTGTTTGGAACATTAACTTTCATATATGCAATACATATATTGTACTTTTGTGGTACAGGACCTTTTCATAATATTTCTTCTTTAACAGGAAGAAGATGTTCAGCTTTTAGCAGGCCTGAATTTTGGAAAGGTTTCTGGCAACATCCAAATCAACAGAACTGCACTTCCAGAAGAGGTGGCTTCCCTGTCATGGGGATCATTTTACTGGAATTAGCACTCACTGCCTTGGAGAAGGGATGGAAAACATTAACTGAAAACAATACATTAATGAAAAAAAACACAAAGGAAAATATGAACAAGCTGCTCCTTAAATCTCTGTAAAGGGTACAAAATAGCATATTTGCCATTCCTGGTTGTCACAAAAAGTATTTAGTAACTTATCGTATCAACTGGTTAGAACATACCTTGGGATTTCTATTCCCCAGGGAAAGAAAATTTTGACTCAGTCTAGTCCGAGACTGATCACATTAGTTAAGCCATGTCATTGTGATGGCTAAGGGCCAAACTTCTGCCCAAGTCATACACTTGGAAGGGTAATGATGATGGATCTGCTGTGTAATTCACCAACAACCTGTCACTATTTGATTTATCTATTGTGATAATTATAAATGCAAATAATACAATCTGCAAAGATACGCACAGTTTTTCTCACTCCTGTCTCAAAGATTGTAGAAGCTAATTCAAAGATAATCAAAGATTGCGTGATTACATATGCAAAACTGTTGATAACTCTGGCTGGTGCAGAAAACCTTTGCTGCATATTTCAAATGACAGATTAAGAAAGATGACGGAAAAGGTGTAGTGTTGGTTTCATAAGCAAATCTATACTTAAATGCAATTAAGGATTTAAACTAATATTAGTTCTAATATTACCTGCCACAAAACTTTAGCCCTCTGAAAAGCAATTGTCACTATCTACAGATCACTATTGATATGATTAACATATAAATAACTTGTACTAAAATTGCTGAAGAGGATTAGTTAAATGACACAATTGTTCCACATTCCCTTTTCAGTTCTGATGCTACTCCAAGCAGATGTAAATAAGGCAAAAGGAAGGGACTGAATTTAGGAAGAAAGCTATAGCTACACAAAGTAAACTGCATCATATATACCAAAGTCATTGTTGGCTTTGCATACACCTCTTCAGGCTGTCAGAGTTTTCAAAACAACTCTAAGTAGCTACAGTTCAGCATCTAGATGATACTCCAAAAATGCTTCTAAATCTTAAGAGGCATCTGCTCAGGACACAGTGTACCCATACAGATACATCTCTTTAAAATCCAGACCAAATACTTCAGTGATTGAGATCCTCATCACGATGCTTTCCTATTTTCAATTTGGTTTTGACTCCCAAAGATAACTTCTTCAGGTCACTGAATCTCCTCTGATTCCAAGAACAAATTCTCATCACATACAGGGAACAGTCAGAAGTACAGGAGCAAAACTCCTCTTTCCGGTCTATACTTTACTCATGCACTCAGCTAGCAATGCTCTTTTACCAGCTGTGAGTCACTCTTAATCCTGACCATAATCTGCACTTTAACTCACATCACAGGCAACCCAGTGTCTGTAATTAAGCATAACTCAAAGCCATTTAGACCCGACCATTACAGTATCAAATCACCATCTACTTTGCTCATGCAAATAAGAAGTAAGGGGAGTCAATAAAAATTTATTGTATTGACTTATTTTTCTGTATCCAATTATTTATCTTTTCATTCGGGGTCTGCATGGCTTTGCATGTCTGACAGAAGTATTATTTCCAATGACTGTAGGAAGGTGAGCATTGAGGGCAGAAAATGGACTTTATTTAGTGTTTAAGAAGTACTACTCTTTCGTGCTCCTAAGAGCCTAATCCAGCACTCTTACAGACATACTATTCCTTATTAATTTAGAAAAGGCTCACTTTTCATGGCTGTGCTTGTAGCAAGGTTTCTCTTGATTTAAAAACCATGTACCTTACTTCAGGAAAAACTAATTAACAGACAGCATAAATTACCACACAGTTCACATCATCTCTTAGAGCAGGTTATTCTCCTCATACAGTAAAATTACACAGTATGAAGTCATTCTTTGTGTCAGCTTACTAACTTATCTAAAAGATAGCAGAAGCCACTATTTCTTTACCAATATCACTACAATATTATTACAAAAAACAAGTTGGAAAATAAGCAAACAGATTTTTATGCCAGTTAAAAATGAATTTTTCCCTTCCAGTATTATTGCTCTTTCCTCTTTTTGACTACTGTTAAAGTGAAGATACAGATTTTTCTCCCAGGGCCAAGAAAAGTAATTGAAAGTTGCATGTCAATCCCACTTTAATTCCTTTAAATGTATGTTTGTAAGTATGTCTTTTGTATGCAGTAAGCAAACACTGTTAAGTAAGTGCTGGTGCATTCCCCCCACTGCCTTACCCTAGGGCCACACTATGATCTCAGAAATGTTCATTAGCCCTCATTCTTGACAAACAACACCGGGACTAAGTCTCTCTTGGCATATCAAAAACACCATCTGCTCCCAGGAACTAGTGCTGTCTAACAAGCTTCTGTATTTAACAAACAACCTCAGAAAGGGATTTTTTTTTTTTTTCCTGCCTGGAACAACATATTTGTAACCAGAGAAAGTTGTTGACCTAAACTATGGATGGCCAAGATGGAAAATTATTATGACTTAAGCCAATTCTCTTGTGACACTACAAACAGTGATCCTAAGTGAGACCCGTTCTTTCAGGAGGAATTTCTTCACAGAAAGGGTTGTTAAACATTGGAATGGGTTGCCCATGGAGGTGGTGGAGTCACCACCCCCAGAGGTGTCTTAGAAATGACTGGATGTGGCACTTAGTGCCATAGTCTAGTTGACAAGGTGGTGATCAGTTGGACTTATCTATGAGGTCTTTTGCAACCGTAATAATTCTGTGATTCTGAGTTCTCCTGAGCTGCAGTGGGCTTCAACCAGCATCTCCCTGTTTGGGACTGCTCTCAGAGCCAGTGAACACTCAAGTTTGCGCTACTTGGAGGATCACCAAACGCCAGTGACAGACCTGGGCTAATACTGCCACTCCTCAAGCCTCAGCCTTCACTCATTGAGAAGATGCAACCACATCCAATGTGAATACTTTGTGAACCTGAGGGGAATTTTTCACAGGTGAATACCTTGTATGTCCTCATGCAGATCTGTGCATATGGGTGAGTGTAAATAAGCTAAAACAAATGTACTACGAATGTTGCTCTCCTAGATTCTTAAGTACTTTAGGTTTGGAAGTTAAGCCTGTAAGAGTTACTGTTATGTCTACAGTAAATTCTATAGAATCTTTTGTTAGATTGGTTAAATATTGATTAAGTGCTGTTAAGTTTAAGGCCTAAACTCTTGGTCAAATCTGTAGCTAAGTTTGGCAAGTGGTCCACTCTGAATCTTGTCACTCAATGGGAGTGTTTCCCTTATTTGTTTTTATCCTTAGCCTTTCCTATCCCTACCCTTTCTCCATTCCCAGCCTCCATGTAGATAATTTTTGGATGATTTTAGTTTTAGATTGATTGGTTTTAGGTTTTAGTCCAGTTTTGCCTCTGTGTGCTTTAACCATCTAGTAAGTAGAGTGAACTTTGCCAACAACCTTTGTCACACTTTCACTTTAATATTAAACCCCTTTTTCCTGATGATTCTTTGAGTGACCTTAAAACACTCATTTGTAACAGTAAGCCAGTAACGATGAATACTTCCTCACAACTTTAGGGTATAATGACGTATAATCAGATAGCTTGATAGAGCAAGTGTAACACTATGTATGTGTATACATGAGTTATATATGTGTACACAGATATAGATACATACACACAGAAATATATTCACTAAACTTTATTCTGAAATACTGAAAACATTTATACACACAATCTCTCAATATTTAAAAAAAACTCACCATGATGCAATTACACATTTGTCGTTTGTCTTTACAATCAGATGACCTGATTCCAAAATTTAACATTAAGTATGCAAAAAAGCCCATATTCTTGCAAAAACCAGATAATTCATGTACTTTCCATTACAGAAAAGCAAACAAAAACCAACCAAGTAAAAGCATACAAAAAAACACCTAAAACACATATCTTCATGATAACACTTCATTTAGAACTTGATCTAAAATTATTCAAAGGAAATTCAGAAACTTAAGGTGCATACAATAAGCAATTTAACAGCAAAAGCACGGGTAAAATTTTCAAGGCTGTATAATGGAAAAATACTCTGACTAGACTGGGATGAAAGTGAGAAATAAATAATACACAAGACGGAACAGAACAGGAGAGCACTAGACAGATGACACTCATAGTTTGATTTCTTTTAAGAAAACATCTTACAGACTAACTTAAAATAAAAGAATACAGCTTTAAAAGACTGTAAGACCATATCCACTTTCAAAGATGTAAGACAATTCAATATCAAATATTCAGAAAACATTCCCGAATTAAGAAAAACTTGGTGTTCACTGTATTTAGCAAAAAAGAAAGAATTTTGATGAATTTTTCCCAGAGAAGCTGGAAGTATTCAAGACCAGGTTGGATGGGGCATTGAGCAACCTGGTGTAGTGGAAGCTGTCCCTGCCAATGGTAGGGGGTTGGAACAAGATAAGCTTTAAGACTCAAACCATTCTATGATTCCTATGGTTCTATGAAATCCCACAAAATGTATTAAAGACCAAAAAGAAGGTTGTTGAGCAAGATCACCAAAGCAGTACAGTCAGATAGCAGCAAATATGATCTACATTGGCTACTACTGCTAGTTTAAGCTGAGGTGAATTCAGAGTCTGTCTCTCAGTTAAATGATAGACTATACCCTATTTTTGTAGGGATAATAGAATAAGTGGATAGCTCAGTCTCTAGCTGAGGACAGCACAAGTAATAGTTTTCATGAAGATTAGTCCCCAGTTATATTAAAGGATGAGCTGCTACAAATAAAACATGTTTAAAGTCAAACGCCAAACTAAGGAAGAAAAAATAAACGAGAAAATATGGTTTCATCTTCACCTCACGCATGTTCTCAGGCATCATCATCTCTTTTAAATCCTATCATAAATGGATTTCTGAGTCATGGCAATACAATAAACAGTAATTGCTACCAATAACTATAAATGACAACATGTAATTTTCTACTTCATTTAAACAAATAGCCTGTCTATATAAACCACCAAAGGGCCACACCTGTCACAAATGAGACCCAGCATATTTATTACAATGTCAAGTCAGACTGGTTCCTAATGATTTAGCAGCTGGCATTTTGTTGCAAGACTACTGCTTTGTGTCTCAGCACTTGATTTTGTTTTCTTTAAAAAATAAGCATAAAATGGATCTACCACGAAGTGAATTAAATAACAAACAAGCTCCCAAACTGGAGAAAACCAACCCAAACGCCACACTTTCATATTACAATCAATTTGAAATTGTAAATAAAAAATACTAAACTGTGTAAGAACAGAAATAAAATTGCTCACATATATGAAAAGAATTTCGAAAGTTTACAACTTGACTGAAAGTAGATTTTCGTATGTAATGGTACAGTATTCTAGCCAAAATATTAAAAGAAAGTATAAACGCTTTAAATAGATTACACTGTATCTCAACAACAAGCCACTATTTGTATCTCTTCTTGCCAGGAGCTGTAACAGTATAAAGAGGTATCTTACTGGGGCATGGAAAACATAGCCATGTTAAGCCACTAAGTGTGTGTGACTGGGATACATAAGATAGGGTAAATGCAGTCATCTTTCTGTTAAAATAACTCATCATCAAATCCTTTTTTTAGATTTCTAGGGTACCAACATTTTAAGGATTGAGAAAGCAAACATATCAACATTCTTCATCTATGCAAACAGCCTCCACCTTCTTTAATTCTCTTTTCTCTCTCAAAAACCTTTGTTTTCTTATTGCATGTGAATGGACTTAAATTAAAAGGCCTGTGCTTCATCCATTTTGTAATTCTACTGATCTTTTTGTTCTACACCTTCACACATAAGATTCTAGTGAAAATGGTGACCCTCCCCCCTCTCCCCTCCCCCCCAGTTAATCAGAATCTCTTCCTCTAATTTGTTCACATTCAGGTTTACTAGCCATTGCTTGCATTCTCTGGGAAAGTGCCATTCCTATTCTATAAAGCATGTCCTATCCAGAAAAACCACTTTAATGAGAATTGCTTCAAGAATTGTTGTGTAATCTTTATCCAGAACTTGATTACTAATGATTTTATCTTAATGCTTTACATACATTCTAGCTTGAAGGTGTTGAAATATTTCCAAGCTTTCAATGTGCCAACAATACAGCATTCATGTGTTTCATATTACATAATGAAAGTCTTTACCATACACCAGTAGGTTTTGAAAACACTGTGATAAATCCAGGTTCACTAAGCCACATGATAGCAAGTTTCTTTTTATCTTAACAAATGGTAAGTTAGCAAAGAATATGGTCACCTGTTACTTACTGTGATATACCTGTCTTTTTAAGTTGTCAATAATACTTCACAAAATCGTAAGTGTGACATTTTAGGTTCCTAAGCTTAACTTCTTTGATCCCCACATTAAACTTCACACATAATATTTTCTCTGTAAATTATTTTTTTCTGGCTGCTGTAGATCAGACTGTTAAAGGGCTGCTGACACGATTTGCTAGACTATAATTCTAGGATAAAATTTTTTCCCTTAAACTCACACACAATCTTCTTTCTTTTGAAGAGGTACCTTATATATTTGGATTAGGAGTTTTACTTACATTGCCAAGACCTGATGTAAAAGTCATCATAAGATCACAGAATCACCAAGGAAGAGACCTTCAAGATCATCTGATAAAACTGTCAACCCAGCAGCAACATAATCACCCCTAAACTGCACCCTCAAGTGCCATAACCAGACACCTGTAATACAAAACCCTTGTGGGGAAAAAAAAAGAGTTTTACAGCCTGATAAATACAGGTAAGAATTTTTGGTCTTCTGGTATTTATGAAATATGAAATATATATCAAGAGACAAGGAGTCTGAATTGAGTAGAGCAGAAAAAAATCCTCTCTTCAGTGGGGAAATAACAACTTAGAAACATGAGGGATAGCAGAAAGAAATGTAAAGGACAATGAGTAGGTCTTGCATAGGAGAAAACAAAAGGTGGTAGTAATAAAGGTAATATGCTCCCCAAGTACTTAGAAACTCACACACTTGTCAATAACAATTATGATACTACTGGTTGAATAAGAAGGAGGAAGTTAAGATCATACCAGAAACAGAGGCTGCAAAAATATTAGTACGATTCACAGAATCATAGCTTGGAGAAGCCAGCACCCTCAGCATTCTAGGAGGGATCCCACCTGGTCCCAAAGACTTGTGAGGATCCAGGCGGCTCAGCAGGTCAGTAACTGCTTCCCTCCTGGATTACAAGGGGGCTATTTGGCTCCCCCTCCTGGTCCACCAATCCAAGAGGCCAGTTGTCCTGAGGACCACCTCTTTTATTGTTGAAAACTGAGGCAAAGAAGGTGTTAAGTATCTCAGACTTTCCCTTGTCTTTGGTAATTCTGTTCCCTTCTGTGACAACAAAGAATGAAGGTTTTCATTGCCCCTCCTTTTGCTGTTGATGTATTTATAAAAACACTTTCTGGTATCTTTAACTGAAGTGGGCAGATTAAGTTCAAATTGTGCTTTTGCCTCTAATTTTCTTTCTACATGACCTAACGACATTCCTAAACACTTCATGAATCACCTGCTCTTTTCTCCAAAGGTGACAAACTCTTTTTTTCCCCTAATTTCCTGCAAAAGCTCCCTGCCCAGCCAGGCCAGTCACATTCCCCACCAGCTCGCCTTTCAGCACACAGGGACAGGCTGCTCCTGTGCCTTCAAGAGTTCTTTCTTGAAGTATGTCCATTCTTCCTGCAATCCTTTGTTTTCAGGGGCTGTTTCCCAAGGTACTCTCTGAACCACCCTCCTGAACAGTCTGCCCTCCAGAAGTCCATGGCAGAGGTTTTGTTGCTAACCTTCCTTACAACAATGAGTATTGAGAACTCTATCATTTCGTGGTCACTGTATCCAAGACAGTCTCCAACCACCACATCTCCCACCAGCCCTTCCCTGTTTGTAAACAGCAGGACTATTGGGGCCCCAGCCCTGGTAAGTTCATTTATCAGCTGCAACAAGAAATTATCCTCCATACACTCTGGGAATCTCCTAGACTGCCTTTTCTCTGCTGTGTTGAGCTCCCAGCAGACATCTAGCAGGTTAAAGTCACTTAAAAGAACAAGTGCTGGCAATTTTGAAACACCAGCCAGTGGCTTGTAGAATAATTCATCACCTTCTTTATCCTCGTTGGGTGGTCTGTAACAGACTCCCACCAGGATTTTGGCCTTGTTGGCCTTCCGTCTGATTCTGACCCATCAGCACTCAACCTTATTGTCACTGGTCTCAAGTTCTAGTCAAGAGACTCCCTATACATACAGAATGTTCCCTCCACCTCTCCTACCTTGTCTATCTCTTCTGAAGAGCATGTAGTCATCCTTTGCAACATTCCAGTCATGCCAGTCATCTCACATTTCCATGACTGTGACCAAATCACAGCTTTCCTGCTGCATGATGGCTTCCAGCTCCTCTGTTTGTTACCCATACTGTGTGCATTAGCGTACATGCACTTAGGCTGAGCTGCTGATTTCACCCTAATCTTGGCTTTCCACCCTTGGCTGCATCCCTGGAGAACCTGGTTTCAACCCCGTCCCTCTTCAATCCTGGTTTAAAGCCCTCTTGATCAGCCCTCCCAACTTAAATGCTAAGGTTCTTTTGCCCTTGCTAGAGAGATGAAGCCCATCTGACTCTAGCAGGCTTGGTACCATAAAAATTGCCCCATGATCAAAAAATCAAAAATTCTGCTGGTGGCACCAACCCTTTAGCCACCTATTGACAACAAAGGTTTCCCTACTCCTCTCCTCATTCACCTTTGCTACTGCAGGAATTGAGGTGAACACCACCGGTGCTCCTGTCCCATCAACTAACTGACCCAAAGTCTTAAAGTCCTTTTTAATTACCCTGCTACCTCTTTTGTCAATCTCATCACTGCCAACCTCGACTACCAATAGTAGATAATAATCAGAGGGCTAAATTAGCTTGGGGGTCTCCTGCTAATATCCCTCACTCAGGCCCCAGGAAGGCAGCAGACTTCCCTGTAGGGTGGGTCCAGTCAGCACACAGGGCCCTCAGTTCCCCATCAGAAGGGACTCACCCACTACAACTACCCTTCTTTTTTTCTTAATGGCTGCAGTTGTGACCTGTCTAACAGATCCCAGGTGACTCTTCAAACAGATCTTTTTGTTGAGTGTCATCTGCCTGACCCTCTAGGTCCAGGGCCTCATACCTATTCTTTAAGGGCACCTGGTGAGGTGATGAAAGTCAGGAGGGGATTCTATTACTTCTCCATTCAGGAACTAGTTTCCACTACTCCCCATCTACTTGGTCTGTTCCATCTGTCTGACGGTAAGAGGGGCAGGGCTTCTCTGACTCCTGAACTTCTTTTAGTGTTGAAAGGGTGTGACTTCACCAGTTTATTTCCCTTTCACTCTCCCTAAAACTCCTTAGTCTTTCTACTTTTTCCTTAAGCTCTGCCACTAAACAGAGCAAATTGCTCACCCAATCACACCATATGCAGCTGTCTTTTGCACTGTTCTCTGGTACTAATGCCAGGCTCAGACACTCTGTGCTTGGACAGCTGAGTCCTGCTTGGGGGGTTCTGTCTGGGTTAGTACACTCCTGCTGTCAGCAGCAGCAATGGTTTTCAACAGTTTGGGAACTGTTGCTGGATCTAGTTGAGTTGGAGGGAGAGGAGAGGAGGGAAGGAAAAGGGGAAGGGAGAGGAGAGGAAGAGGAAGACGAAGAGGGGCAGGAAGAGAGAGAGGAGAGCAAAAACCAACCAAACAAATAAAAAACCACCACACCAAACAAACTATGTGCACCTGCCCCACAACCCACCAGGCAAGAGCCAGGAGAGTGACTGTGCCCATCCTGCTTGCCCTGCCTGTGTGAACTGCCATGCAAACCCCCGTGCCACATCCCTGTTTGCCCGCTCCGGGTCGCCGCGCTCCACGTAGATTCTTTAATCACCTGCTGCAAATCAGCCCAGCAACATCCCCTCCCGAGAGTAGCCAAGCCCAGGTGGAGAGCACCTGGTCAGCTCATTTCAGCTAGGGTCTGAAATGGAACTTCTCACAGAAGTACAGTGAGACTTTTACCATTTTTATTTTTAGGAATTTTGGTCTTTCCCACAATATGGTTCAAATTATTATTCCCCTTATTTCCCAAACACTATTCCAGAGAATTACAATTACAGCATTAAGCATATAAATGGAATATATACGGAATACACACTATATCTAGGTATCTAAAATATAAGGATAAATAAGGTTTGCAAAAGGAATAATATGGCATAATATCTACAACTCTATTAAGAACTTCTTGATCCATACAAGGATTATGCATGCAAAAGAAGAGATTAAATAATTTAGAATTTTGCCCTCTCTCTCTCTCTGTGTTTCTCCGTTTTTATGCTTCAACTCTGAAAACAACCTCAGAAACTGAGACAAGTCTTTCAACTACATGAAAATAGTCTGGAGACAATTATATGACAAGACATCAGTAAGACAGGTTCAGCATCACATTGTGATAAAGAAGACAACTGTAACTTTCTCATCAGGGTAACTGGTAAGCAGCAATGTCTTGTGATACGATTAATTTCTGAAAAAGTCAAATATGGATCACCAGTAGAAGTCAGCATAAATTTCTAAATGTTATGTTTACAGGTTATGGCCAGTACACCTTAGCCCAGGCTGTTACATAGTGAGTGAGTGGGCAAGAGAATTCTCAACAGATTTAGCATTATCATTGTGTCTTCTCTACTGCATGTATTTTACTGAAGATGACTGAAGACATTTGGATTAAACCCAAAACACCCCTCAACTCCCAAGTGTTTTTGATTTTAAGGAGCATACATACCTCCAAATATCTCTTGCTGAGGCAAAATGAAATTATATAGATTCAGATAAGATTTGACATCTCCATTATGTAGTAACTACATCATTTATGCTTCCATTATTTGTCCTGAATTTCCTGTAGTTTATCACCTTGCAAAACAAGTTTTTTTCTACTTTTTAAATTCCACATTACAGTTTATGGCATCATAACCAACAGCTGAACAACACCTGCATACTGTGAACGCTCTAAGGGATCCTCCCTGAAAAAGAGTGATCAACAATAAAGTCCTCTTCACTAACAGGGATCACAGACATCATTGACAGAAGCTATAAAGTTGAAGAAAAAAAACTAAACATATTTTAAGAATATAATACAGACAGAGACATTAGTACAGACAGATAATAGTATTACAAAGTGCAACAAAACATAAGAATTACTAAAGAACTACAGCTCTAGCAGCTGCTGTTCTACATGCTGACATCTTACACAGGATGGAAATACCTACTTCAATCTTACAACATGGCTGCAAGCAGTAGCTCACAAATCCTAAGTGGTGGGGACAATAGCAACAAATTCTGTAACTACCAAAAATTATCATGAGGAAAGAAATGTTACTTCCTCTATTTCCCAAAAACTGAGCCAGAGATATTAAAAACTGCAATACTCATGCTCTTCCTTCCACACAAACAAGATCACGTATGACACCTTCAAAAGCCAGATAGGACAGGACAAGATAAAAGAACAAAATAGAACAGAAAAGAACATTTCAGTTGGAAGAGACTTAAAAATTGTTTAAAGAAGTTGTATTAGGATAATTATTCCGATTTTAACAGTGTCATAATGGAAGAAAAACATTATTAAATCAGTGAATTACATTTAAAATTCAGGGGGAAAAAGTAATTATTTTCATTAAAATAAGTAACTTTATGGCAAGAAACTACGTTGCAGCAGTAAAATATTATTGTTTATTAGTCATTTGAAACACCAAACATGTTTGCAAAATAGCTTTCAAAATCACTGCTTTTTTTTTTTTAAATTAAAAACATGTACAATGTGCTTGCACACAAATACACAATCTACACATAATTTTTCTTATGAATCTTCATTTATTTGCATTTTGGTTATGTTTGCCATTTTATATCTAGTTTTTCTCTGACTATTGAATTGAAACTGTTAAAAACATTAATTAAAAGGGATTGTTCTACAGATGTTCCCTAGGCAGCTAATCACAAGAAGCACTGGCATAACTCCAGAAACAGAATTATAGGAATCTTAGGTTCCATGGCTCATATATTCATTATAATACTAAATTTAGTTTACATGGCCTATACTGATAATTAGATTAAGTTGAAGCCTTAAAGTCTGTCAGGGATATTCACTTTTTGTTTGAAAATTAAAACTATTCTTCTGTGTTTACCTGGCCCATTCAAGCAATGTAATGCATTAAACTGTCAAAAACAAACATACAAACAAATCAACTAAAAAAAAAAAAAAAAAAGAAAAATCAAACCAAACGACAGAATTTGAGTTAAAATAACTTAAAATGCACATGTCTTTCAGAGGCTTGGGCCTTTTCTAACTCCAAATACAATGATGAAGAATTATATGCTCATAGAAACAAAAAACTCCTAAATCTTAGAAAGACACCTTTCTCTAAGTGGAGGATAAGAACTACCCTGTTTCTATACAATTCTTCTGATGTGTGAAGAATATATTGATCATGTGTCTGCAGTTTTAGTGAGAGAATCTTCTGCTGCTACCCAATGGTAAACTGACCAAAAGATAGATTAAGACAACTTAATTTACTTATTTTATTAATTACCATGCAGGAGAATTCTTGTCACAGAAAATGTGACAATTTTAATTTTTAAAATGAAAAAGAATTTCTGAAATTGAACAGCAAGAATTTTTTTCAAGTTTATAGTAAATCTTCAAATCCTCTACTGAACAGAATTTCAAACAAAGAAGAAATTCTACTGGAGACTTACCGCTGTTTGTATACAAAAGTCTCAAATATCAGTAGATACTCATTATTATAGCCTGAACATCTGTATCTGTTATTGTAAAAGAAAAGTAGCAGTACGGTGAGAGGTAAAAAAGGACAGAGGGCAGAATGAGCTTTACTGTCAGAAACCACCAGTGAACAGAAGAAAGAGTAACCTCTTTGCTGACACTGAAGATAAGTCTGAGTGTATATCCAGAAAAATGCTACTTCAAATTCAGAAGAGGCAGGAGGAAAACAGTGCATTCCGGGTATTGTCCATGATTCATTCTGACAAATGCTGCTCCTGTGCTGCTAAAAAAGAACTTGTAATTGATACAGTTTGTTTGGTAACATTCATTCTGCTTAAAAAGATAAACACACTAACTAGCTGAGCTGCAGGTGAGAAAACAGTTTTTGAAACCCAAGGGTAAAACAAGATGTGCCAGACTTTGAACATAAATTGAGTAAGAAAAATTAGAACTTATATGTTGAGAATAAGGCATGATATACACATGAACACAGGCATAATTACGCAGATTTGAGGATATATGATCAATGGTTTCCCAAGGTACTTGAGAAACAGATATTCTGTCTAGTTACAAGGGTTTTTTAAAACTGGCATATTCACCAGCTGATTTAGTGTATACCTGACAGCCCAGCTACGATTTTCTAGGTTTTAATTTTAAATCTCATTCATACAACATTTCTCTGGGATTAAGCAGGACATCTACTGTCCCTCGGGGGAAGGAATACAACATAACACATAATTCAAAATGTGCATAAATTCCTTTCAAAACAAAATGTGCCTATGAGTCTTGGTAGGACAGAAGAATTAGGGCAGTAGATGAAGAGAAGACATGTCATCAAATGTGAAGATCTGAGAAATATGAGCAAGGATATAAATGGAAATAGATAGGTAAGAATAATTCTGATTGCAGGAGAGAATAAGAATCAACAGAGCAAAAAGAGTTGGAAATGGGAATAAGTGGAAGGACAGCTGGAGAAAATCCGAAGCAGAGTAACACTATTTCAAAGTCTTCCTACTGTTTTGAACACAGTATGTTGTATATCTTACGTGATTTGAAGTGAACCATCAGTAATAGTAAGGCAGTCAATCTTTCACCATGCCAGTCCCTAAGTTAAAATCTCTTTGTTTAAAATGTTTATTTGTGCCACAATTTAAACCATGAACAGCTGGATGGCTTTTTTTTTTTGCATCTATCACTAGGATCTGTGTTCAGTTATTCTGAATTCAATTAAATTTTTTAACAGAATTTCACTTATTTTAAAGCAGGCTGTTTCTTCCTGTTCAAATCTTCCAGTCAAGAGTACATGCAATCGAAATAGAAAATGCTTATGCATAATTCAACAATTTTTTTAAACAAAATTGTATTTTGGAAGCCATTAGACAGAAGCACAATACTATCCTTATCATTATCAGCAACTCTTACACTCCAGAGGAAAAGAAAACATGCATTGGATCAAGAAGAAAGGAAAACATCCACTGCAATCAGCCGAAGAACAAATTTATTCTGGCATAAGGGGAGAAATGAGCAACTTGAAAGATAAATCATTATTGTAGACAAAAGAAGTTATATTCCGTGCACTAGCATTATCATGCCATGATGTGTCATTAATTTACTGTTAAAAAGACACAAATGGGCATGTTAGCCCACAGTCTCTCCTCTGTCAAGTTACATCAGCATCACTTTAATTTTAACTATTTACATGATCACATTTACTCTAATTAGCTAAGTACTGTGGATTAAAGAACAATGGTGAAAGCCTGATGTTCTACCAGGAACACTTCCAATGTACAGCATGCTTGACCAATGTTCTCATTCAACATGAGAAAGAACAACTATCCAAGACTTTTAAGTGCTGGCATTTGTTGCAATGATACTAGCCAAATTCCAGATCACTTAGTTACATTTTGCTTACTTGCATTCTTTCTCTACTCCAAAACAGACGCATTATTCTTAATTTTATACTTTAAAAACATAATTGAACAGAATTGTTAGTACAAAATAGCTGTACTATTTCTAAAAAAAAATGCTATTGCATTTCAGTAGCATCTAAAAGGATGCTAGTTACATTACATGCATTCTTTAATAATGTTAGACAAAAGCAACAGTGAAAGAACTTAGGACAAATGATGCACAGTTAATGAGCACTTATTGAATGTTAAAGATAAAATAATAACTGATGAACCCTTGGGAGTATTCCAAATAATAACCAAAATACTTCAGACCATTGTATGTAAAGTAATCCAAACATAAAATTACATACTCAAGATTTGTAGCTGCCTAGAAAAACCTGATTTATTAACTTCATTTGTATGCTGCAGAAACACTCTGACATAATCTGAATTAAACTGCGCATGACGAAAGTGAACCATCTAAACTTTACTTACTACTTAGCTGCCTTCTTTTTTATTTAACAGCCAGCTGGAGAGAACTTTCATTCCTCTACAACAATCATGAAACCATTCTGCACGTAAAGGAATGACTCCAAGAAAAAATTTAGTCCTGTTTTACGACACAGATGTGTGTGTGGGTATGGGCAACTACTAGGTTCACTAAACCTGTCCTTTCACAGTATGTTTTACATACAGTTACCTAAGGTAAACAGTGAGTCAGAATTTCAAAGCTCTGTTCAAGCCATAGAACTAAGGCAATTTGTGTCATCTTGATCCCCTTTGTTCCATTCCTGACAGAACCCACTTCTTGGCTAGCTGTCTGTACTAGTCACATTCCTCAATGAATCTTTATTCAATTCCAGTCTCTAACCTTCAACTTCTTTTATGCCTTGCCTACTGCTTTTCCAATTACTTCTACTATTCCACTAAGGTATCATGGAATCCTCCATGCAGAATCTCCAGCTTTCTGACAGAAAAATTTACTATACAGGAAGGAAAGTGGTAATAACTCCAAAATAAACTATTAAGAATAATGAGATGTGCAGAATGGGTAATCAAATTCAGTGGCATCACAGCAACATCTTCAAAATAAAAATATCCTTAATTCCTCATTCTTTTATTTCACACACTTGCTTAAAGCTGTATCTACATGCCAGGCTCTATTTTTCCCATAGTTTACTTTGTCCTTAAGACATGTATGAATTCATTATTCAGGGAGGTTCTAATGAGCTTTCTACTTTCTTTACTGCGTTTATGTGAATTTTCAGTCTGTCAGGCAGTTTGATTCTTTATTTTGATCATTTACACTCACCGTTTACTGTTTTGGTGCTTTCTGTATAAAGTGTTCCTTTGCTCTTAAAATGGTTAAGAAACACTGCCTACCTTAAAGCTACAGAATCTCTTCAAAAATTTTCAATTAAAGTCAGTAACCAATGGAAGGCAGTAATGTGTTTAAAAAAAACCTACAAAACCAAAACCAATCAACCAACCAAAAACCAACACAAAAATGAAACAAACCCTCTGCTTTACTAAGTCCTTAAGTAGTTTTACAGCATCAATATTCAAATGTTATTCAATATCATATACCACTACTCACTGTAGTGAATTGTAATTCCTGACAAACGCACCACACTAGAGACATGGAATTCTCACTTGAAGCTGAAAAATTCTTCAAACCTTGGTTTAAATGTGCAATTGCTATAACTGAACTAAATGGAACCACATTGTCTTATATACTACAAGAGAGTTATGGATCTCACTTAAGAAGATTAAATTATCTGCTTCCTTACTTGGTTACCATCATGGAAAAGATTTAAAACATCAGTCAGCCATAACACTACAGTTGTTCCTCACACTGGAAACATTTTGCTCTGTCTCTTCATAGTGCCCAAATATCTCTACAGTTCTCTTTCCTTAATCTTGCCCAGTAATTTACCGATATTTACTCAAGATGAACCTATATACTAATAACCCACGTTGCAGTACAGAAAACAATGCACCCAGTTATAGTATTTTCCTGCACACAGCATATCTGTAATTTTCCAGACTGCATAATATATTCTCATTGGTATTTGAACACAGGTGACACACTTGCTTACAATGTAAATAGATTATTTAAGCAGTAACTGAAGACCTTGCATTTATATTGTATGTAGCCACGTTAGCATTGCCAAGTCTTTGTTCTACAACTACTTAAAGTAGGGGACTTTTATTTACAGGACTGATACAGCAGACTCACACCCTAGCATTCTTTCTGCAGATAATAAAAAGAGCAGAATAAGCCATATTAATCACAGTACTCCAGAGATACAACCCCACAACTGGAATGGAGAGAAAACAAAGATGGGCAGTAGAGGTTAATACAAAATATATCTATTATACAGCTATTGGAAGCAAGATAGCAGCTGAACCATCAGTTCAACTTGCAAGTCAGATGACTAACACTCTAACAGAACAGCTGGAGAGCTGAAAAAAATAAGCAGAGGATGAAGCTTCAAAATACACAAAACAATGCACTTCTTCACATAATGAAGGGTAATCTAATTTAGACATAAAAATCCAGATCAAGTTGTGGAATTCCTTACCACAGACCACTGTCAATATTAAACTTGTACAGAGATTCAGAACTGTCTGTATGTGCTCATGGAAGGAAAAGTTAATTGTACTACCTTAAGCAGATCCATAAAGTCCTTTACCACAATCAGTGGTGGCAGCAAGAACGTTCTGTATGGCAACACAGGATACGTTAACAAGTTTCAGTATATGATTTCCCCTCATTTCTTCTCCAGAATTTGTTACTGGTCATTGCCAGAGACAGGAGTCTGAACTAGACAAACATGAGCTCTGAATGTACGTAACTGTAGTTTTGTGTCAACAGAGAAACCCTAGGCAGAAGCCAGGACAGGCTTCCGGAGTAGTGCTGTTAAGATCCAGTATGGGTAATTGAGCTGATGGGCTCACCAAGCAAGCGGCTGTGGAAAGGTGGAGTAAGCACAAATCTTAAGATCATGACTTTTTGTTTAAAGTTTGATACCTTTTGTCCTTGGTATAGACATGAGGACCCAGAGGTGACCCGAGCAGAGTCTGTGAAGGATGAATATAGCCAAAGCTGAGTTTCAAAGAGGACATGATCATGTGATTACGTCAGAGTGGACAATTAACATTAAGTAAGGGGCTATTTAGCCTCATTGTAACTTCCCAGGAGAGAGAAAAGTCAAGCAAACAATACAAACCATAAAATCACAGAAATTAAACTTAAGTATATTTATAAACAGTCTTGCTTATGCAGCAACAAATTCTGGTGCACAAAAAGGAAACTCCTGAATCCACATATTCTTTAATTACTCTGTATCTGTTTAGTGCTATTACTTTCTGCACAGCTTCCATCTAAATGGAATGTATTTTAAGAATTCAGGTACTGCTCCATTTGACTTTTCTTAATCTTCTTTGTATTAAGTTATAAATTATTCCTCCTAAATGATTCCCCCTTCAGTTTATTACCGTGAACATTTTGAAGAATTTTGATTGTCCTTTTGCGATAAACACTGAAGTTTACTGATAATCACTTTTTAAACTGGATTTTGCCCTCTTGTTCTTCATGATACCACTATTATGCCTATGTTATTCAAAACTAATGTCCACAAAAGCTGTAGGCTTAATTACAAGATTTCTTTTTCTTCTTCATATATGCAGTTTCTTTCAGGAGGGCAAAAGGAATTATATATAACAGATAATCCCTGACATTTTAATTTCTGTGTTTCTCAGATTGCTGTCTGATGGCTTCTATTCCTTTCACTACTATAAATTCAGCCGATAGACAATCCTCTCCTCTTTCAAAGCAAGTCCACAAAAAGATGTATGAAGTTTAAAACAAAGACAATGTTTTAGGGGAAAAATTCATATGCATTCCACAACCAAGTATTACTGTCTAAAAGCCTTTGAAAAATCAGTTTGAAATGTCCAGGATGTTCCAACTAGTCTTTCGAGGAAAATTAAAGTAAGAGTGAAAAAAAGTAAAAAATTAAGAGAACACAGAACACACCCATTTAAAAATCCTGGTGTTTTCAGCAAGGGTACAATTAGGGAAACACATACCTTATTTGTTGTCTACTAGAATTTTCCTTTAAATGCTGTCTGGGCTTAGCTTTCACAGTGCAGAACACAGACATCTTCCAAGTTCCTAAATTCAAAAATAAAGTAAAATTTGATTAATATATTATTCTATGACTACCCAGAATTCTATCACTACCCAGAATTCTGAAAGAAAGCTGCATTAATTTGTTACCAGCTAAAACAAACTTAAATGAAACAGCAAATCACTACTGAATTTAAATAGGAAATTTCCCATCTTTCTCATGTGAAAGATTATCTGAGTAAGATTTTATTATGTAATCTTAGCCAATAGAACAACTCATGTTATTTTTAAACAAACCCAGGTGTTTAGAAATCCACTGAATATGATAATGAACTTGAAGGAATATATTCCATAAGAAAAGAATTTAGAGACACAGGAAGTACCAGCTTTTCAAAGTCAGAGGTGATATGAAAAGAAGTTCTATACTTAGTGTAAATCAGTTCTGCTTTGCATGTTTCAAATCAACTTTTAAATTTCTGTTAGTTACTACTCGCAGCAACATTTAACTACATATAAACATAAATACATATACATTGCTTTCTGGAGCTAAGGGAAAAATTCCATGAGAAAGCTAAAATACATTAATTGCACCCTGACATATCAGAAAACCACTCTGACAGGACATATACCCACTACTAATGGGGTAGTATTACTACCTTCATGATACTACTACCATTTTCATCCTACTGTGAAATAGTGTCATAAAAATATTAAAAACTCAAGGGTTTTTTTCTACCCCTATGTTTATACCTTCAGATAGATGCAAAACTTCAAATCTTTAAAAGAATGTAAATATTCATTTAGACATCTGCCTTGAAAGTACTTCCCCTCTCTTGAAGTTTCCTGTTACTTCATTCACTCATGTGCCACTAATTCTACATGGATCTTTTCAAAACAGACAAATATCTGGCCAGTTATACATTTATTATTATCTATTCTCAAGGATTTAATTTGACCTAAAGTACACCCTCTGAAAAAGCACAGAGATTTAATCTGAGGAACTCGGTTCCTTCTAGAGAACCTGTAACATTTCAAGTTATGTCAACTGTTGCACATTGCCACTTTTGAAAATTATGAGGTTAGTTTATTGCCAGCCTGTCATTAGCCACTAGATCCTCTTATTCCTGTTTTTTGCAGGATAAATAATCCCTTAGGATTCTGTATTGCACTGAAAGACATCTGAAAAAGTACATAAATCTTTTCCTGAAGAAACCAATTTTAATCCCCGCGGGTGTGCGGTGCATGTACGCAGAAAGAAGCTTTACGGTCTATGCTCCACAGTTTTGCTACACAGGCTTCAAATGGGAGCACTGGAACCACCCATGACTGTTTCAGATTCTGAAACAGAGATGACTTAATACAAACAAAAGCTGACCGCGGAGCCGTGCCCGGCGAGGCTCGCTGCGGACGCCGCTCGGCTCCCACTCGAGCAGCTGTTCCGGCACCGGGATGCTGCTGAGCCTCACACGGACGGCGCTGTTGGGAGAAGCCCTCCCTCCCCGATGTGCAGCGCACATTCGGACCGCCACAGCCCTCCTCGGCACTCCTCGCTTTCCCTCTCCCTTTTCACGCTGCGCCAAGAGAGCAATTTGTGCCGTTATATGAGCGGATTTGCGAAAATCACCCCGGACTGATTTCTTTCTCTTGCCAGGCTGTGTTTCACGGAGTCACAGCATTGATTAGGCTGGAAAAGGCCTCTGAGACCGTCGAGTCCGACCCCTGCCCGGACACCACCTTGTCCACTACACCCCGGCGCTGACTGCCACGTCCAGCCTTTCCTTACGCACCTCCAGGGACGGCGCCTCCACCACCTCCCCGGGCAGCCGGTTCCGGCGCCTCAAGCACCCTTCCTAGCGAGGAAATTCTCCCTAGTGCCCAACCTTCAGCCTTTCGCCCTGTACTACCCGCGCCAGGCTCACGAGCGAACAGGGCACGGCGCCGCCGAGCTCGGGTCGGAACGGGGAAGCGGCGGATAAAACACACATGGGGACACGGCGCTGGAGCAGCGGCGGGGAGGGGCCAGGCCACCTAGCCAGGGCTGGGCTGAGCCGGGCTGAGCCGTGCCGGGCTCAGCTGCCGCC
>JAWWEU010000091.1:61089011-61099238 GCA_035583155.1 Acropternis orthonyx | reverse complement strand
GGAGACAGAGGGTGATTCCTCTGAGGTGCAGGGTTGGTAGATGAAAGAAAAATTCCATGATTTTAAACCCATAACAGAAGGCAGGAGACTGGTGTAGACTGGTGAAACTAAAGGAAAAGAAGCAAATTGCATAGGCAGTTAAAGCTAGGACAGGTGAGCTGGGAAGAGTATGGAAATGAAGTTTGGTTGGGTAGGGATAGGATGAGAAGGGCCATGTTGAAGCTGGAACTAAACTTGGTAAGGGACACAAAGAACAGAAAGGGCTTCTACAGGTATGTTAACCAGAAAAGGAGGGTCAAAGCAAATAGACCCCCTCTGATAAACAGCACTGGAAAACTGGTAACAACAGACAGGGACACAGCTGAGGTATTCAACAATTCTTTTGCCTCAGTCTTCACTGGCAACGTTTCGTTGCACACTTCTTGAGTGGATGAACTGCAAGATGGGGACTGGGGAACAAAGTCCCTCCCACTGCAAGCAGAGATCAGATCCATGCCCACCTGCATAAATAATGTACATGATGTAACACCATGTATGTAAGTTTATAGGACTCCATGAGATCCATCCCACTGTTCTGAGGGAATTGGCTGATCCAGCTCCTAAGCTGCTCTCCATGATGTTTGGAAAGTCATGGCCATCAGGAGAAGTGCCAGGTGACTGGGAAAAGGGAAACATTGTACCTATTTAAAAACGGGTAGAAAGGGGACCCCTGGGAGCTCCTGACCCAGCAGCCTCACTCACCTCTGTGCCTGGGCAGATCATGGGACAGATCCTCCTAGAAGCTCTGCTAAGGCACATGTTGCACAGGGATGTGATTCAGAACAGCGAGACATGGATTTGATGAGTGGCTGTTTGGTGGATAAGGATTTGGTCTGACAATCACATCCAGAGGGTAGTGGTCAGTTGCTCAGAGTCCAGATGAACACCAGTGACAAATGGTGACCCTCTGGGGTCTGTATTCGGACCAGTGTTATTTAGTATCTTGATCAAGGACAGAGGGATTGAGTGCGCCCTAGCAAATTTTCAGATGATACCAAGCTGAGTGGTGATGTTGACACACCTGAAGGGCAGGATGCCATCCAGAGGGACCTGGACAAGCTTGAGTGGGGGGTCCATGGGAGTCTCATACAGTCTAACAAGACCAAGTGCAAGGTGCAGCACCTGGGTCAGGACAACCCCTGGTATCAACACACGGCAGGAGGTTGTAACTAGATGATCTTAAAAGTCCCTTCCAATCCAAACCATTCTATGATCCTGTGATTCTATAATTCTACTCTCACATGTCCTCTCACTGGATACCAGGAAGAACAGTATAGCATCTCCCTCTGCCCCTTTCCTCTTCAAGAAGCTCCAGAGAGCAGTGTGTCCTTTTCTTTAAACTAAACAAAGTTTGGCATCATTCAAGTTCAAATCTCTCTGTTCTTTTCAATGGAGCTAGTCCTGGTTTTATGTTCAAACATGTTTAGATGTTTTTCTGTGTACATTAACACAGAAAAACACAGTTTAAAATACCTACCTGAATATCATCATATTTAAGTATGTTTAGTACGGTTTCTGACTCTTCATTGGTTGATGTTTAATTTTAGTGTTTGAAAACTTTAGTGCCCTGTTGGGCTGATTTGCAGCTACAACAGATTTCAGAGCATTTTGAAGCAAAATCCAAGGCCATAGCAGATAGAATAGCTGGCACGCATGTTGCAAAGCAGCAGAGAGCTCAGAAGGTTCAGGAAGGGCAAAGAGCCCAAGGGATTGAAAAGGTGACTGCTTACTTTTTATAGACTTCTGAAGAAGTATTTTCTTAAGGTTATATACATAATGAGTTAGTTAAAGCCAGTGTGAAGGCTTCTTAATTCTGTGCTACACAGTCATGTTTATACAAGAATGAAGGAAAGGAGTATGCATGGAAATCCTTAATATGTAGATATAGAGTCAATATACTCTTAGGAGGCTTTAAAAATATCACTATTTAAAAATCACATAAAGTTAAATTGACAGTATTTACATTCTGTTATGCGTGGAAAATATTTACAGATTTGAAGACTAAGTGTAAACTTCACAACTTGTATGTGTTTGAGATGTCCTTGTAAAAGACGTTTGTGACATTTTTCTTTTGTGAAGAAAAGATGAAGCATTGTTCAAAAACAGGAGAAGATAGGGAAAGGGGACCTAGTGACTATGGCTTCAGAACATCTTGTGCTTCTGTGTAGCTATTCTGATAAAGTAAAAAAGGATTAATTAATTTGTTTAGACATGGAAACACTCATCCAAAGTGCAGCTTACAGTTTATATAGGGCAAATGCCAAGATATCCAAGAGGTGATGAACCACACTGAAGATGCAGTTGACAAATTTGATAAGTGTTTTATATGGCTAATTAAGGGCAAGAGTCTTGCTGTGATTATTTAGGTGTTCTATTGTCATTACATGAACAAGGATGAAAAAAAAGAAGTCAATTCATTTATCTAGAAAAGAAAATATAAGCAATAGCCAAAATACTCAAAATTTTAAAAGAAAATGTATTAATATCTTATCTATTATTTATTTTAAGCTGTCCTTGACCTTTTTGTATACAAACTATTTTTCTACTCTTATCAACCATTATCTGCATGTATCTGTAGTGGACTTTAAACAAGTGTAATTTATATATTTGTTACTTCTTGATCATCTGAGACTCACTGTTCACCAGAAATATGACCTAATGTGTTACCTAATGGTATTCTCAGTTTCTGTACCAGAAAACTGGTATGCTCAGTTTCTATACTGTATTCAGACCTGAAACAGGTACCATGCTAGAACTAGAATTCAATGCCTATAAGGCACTGCTCCTTTGCTCAGATCTGGAGCCTGATAAGCTCTTCTTTCTTCCTGAAAGATTGTTTTCCTTCTTTTACTTCAGAGATATTTAGGTAGTCTATTAGGGCCATATGTTGTATTTTGTTTCAACCTATGTATCTGAATGCAAGATGTTGAATATTCAGGATCATGTAGGAAGAAGGAGACAAAAGGAAGTAATGGCCAGGATTCAAACAGCCATTTTACAGGTTCCAAAGCCTCCACCACGACCCACTATAAAAGCTCTTGAAGCCAAAAAATTGTTAAAGAAAAGAGAAGCAGAGGTAATTATCATCTCTATTCTTTTAATGTTGATTATATTAACTCAAAACCTGTGATTTCTGGGAACATTTACACCTACAAATACTGTGCTTTCACCATCTGAAAGCTGCTGATATATAACTGCTATAATGATATAGGAGACTGAGCCAGTGAAAATGGGCTGAATACTTATATGATTATGATTCTGCATTTGTTTCTTAATAAAAATTGTTTTGATGTAAGAGTAAGTTCTTATTGAATATATGGAATAGGTAGCTACTAATTTGATTTCTAAAACTATTTTACCTTCTAGTCTACTGAGTTGAATATGTGAAATAAAAGCATTAAGGTTCCTTTCTCACTTGTGCATGATGAAGTTTTGCACCACAATATTTGAACTGTTCTGTAGCATAGTATAAAAATGTCTACTCTGTTAAAAATAGTAACAGCTGAAATTGACAATTGTCTTAACTTTAGAGATGAAGACAATGCAGTAATAAAAAAATCTGTGTTATCTAGTACAGAAGAGTACTTGGATTGTAATTCAAATTCATAGATTGTATTGTAGTCAGGAGTGCAACTATTACCAGTTTTTACAACTGTGCAACTGTGACAGGTGTATTTAAATATAGAGGTTAGTAACATAGTTGCTTGAGTAACTATTGGGGATACACTCAAGCTACTAAATTGAAGGCAAATCATAGCCCTGAATATCTTATTTCAAGTCCCTGAGCGGTGAGAATTATGCAAACTGCAAAGTCCCGTGCAAAAATCAGAATTATCCTGCAGAATGAACAGCTGCACATTTTTAGAATGTTCTGGCTGGTGAAAGTGCATGTATCTAGGAAAAGGGAAGAGGGGAAGAAGTGAAAGGTAGAAGATGAACATAGTGTTGCCTTTATTCTTGGTCTAGCTGATGCTTAAAGTATTTTCAGTGTAAGCATTTCTGTTGTACATGCATGACATAAAAATAATTCCCTTCTAGTTATTCTGTTGAACCTTCTTTATGATGCTTTGTGAAGAGAAAGAAAACATTAAATTCTGTATTACTTCTTCAGAACGTGTACAAGGAGATAGAAAAGTTTGAGAAGTCTATGGTAGGAAATGGATCTGAAGTACACGCCCAGGTGACTGAGAGGTAATATTTGGATATTAGATTGTTAAGGAGTTAAGAATAGACAGAATCCTGCCTCAGGCATCTGCTATCTGTGTAGACAGCTGCTTGAGGAAAAAGTAATGTCTCAGTTAGTTTAAACTGTGCTTTGCCTTTGAGTCATTGTCCCACTAGCACTGCAAATACTTCTTTTCCAACATGATTGCTGTGTCTTTACCTTACCTACCTCTAGTTGTAGTAGAGATGGCTCAAGCTTCCTTCATTACTTTTTGCACAGATGCAGCAAGAAAGGACTCAAAATGTATCTCTTCTTCTCCGTTAATTTTAGTCGTTGACTCTATAAGGTCAATTAATCTTGCAGAGAGATGGGAGTGGTTGTAAGACATTGCGAAGGAAACAGAGAAAAGTAACTTCCTGAAACTTACCTGTATGTTGATTTATTTGTGAATAATTATAAGTAATAGTCATTCTGTCATCTTTAGTGATACATACTCAGAAGAGGTGACAGTCATGTATATGCCTGCAGACATTTATGTGTGTAAGCCTGTGATTAATAACTGCAAAACTACCTAGAGTGTGTGGATGTATTGAGGAGTAACCCAAGTAAGAAGAGCACCAAGAAGTAGGCATAGTGCCCACCGAGTGATGTTGTACATTTGTTAGACTTCCACATAACTATACAGGGATCTGTATGAAAAGATTTTTAAGAACTGTAATTCCTATAAAGTCAGTGATCTTTCTCTTCTTAATCTTTTCAATCAGTGATGTACAAGAATCATTGCAAACACTGAAGATGCAAGAAATAACTCCAGAGATTACAGCACAGACAAAAACTGAGCTGTTAAATGTTTATTCAGATGGTGACTATACAAGGAAAATTCAAAAACGTTTAGAGGAAGATACATTTGCTAGAGAACAGCGAGCAAAGAGACGAAGAAAAATGCTAATGGACCAGTTAATAGCACATGAATCTGAAGAGGTGAGGAATTGTATGCAGAAGTATATAGTGCGTGCACAATTATTAATCTCAAAATTTCCTTACAGATATGAAATAAGAGCACTTTTGAGGGCTGAATAAAGTTTTGAGGGGATAAAGGGAGGCATATATACTTA
This sequence comes from Acropternis orthonyx, assembly GCA_035583155.1. Lineage (NCBI taxonomy): Eukaryota > Metazoa > Chordata > Aves > Passeriformes > Rhinocryptidae > Acropternis > Acropternis orthonyx. Next base: position 61,093,919 of record JAWWEU010000091.1, on the reverse strand, counting down.
TGTCTGAAAATTACTTTTATAGCAACCATTGTATTTCCTTGAAAAATATGGAAGGTTAGCTGTCCTTTCCCACTGCCTTTTTGTCATACACCATACTTACAAACCATAAAGGATCAAATGAAGGCAGAGCAAAAATTATTAAAAATCAGTTGAAGACTTGCCTTCTTTTCCCTGCCACCCCCTCCCCAAAGGTCAACATACTGTGGTATCAAAATGTCTACTGGTTCTAAAGAACAGATGTATTAAAAACCAAGCATTCCTTGGTTGAAAATCTGTATTTACAAAAGTGTCATGTAAAGGTTTTGATCTGGACTGGATGACTTCTGAAATGATTGTGTTGGGTGATATGAAGAATCTAAACTTAATTTTCAGGTCAAAGCTTTGATTTTTGATGTGTTATGAAATAGAAGATATGTCTCTGGAGAATGTCTGTGTTGTGTCTAAAAATGGAAGTTGCAGGTTATTCCATTTGAATCCTGTCCTGTGAAGCACAAGGCTTTTAAGATTTCTCTTCAGATATTCCTCATTCAAAAATCAGCTCTTAGATTACTGATTTCACGGATCTTCTCTCTTGTAATGGTTGTATAGCAACAGTTCTTGTAACTTAGCAGGTTTCTGTAATTTCTGGTTATCATTTATTTTAGTGTTTCTCTGTGAGTCCTTAGCTGAGATTCCCGCTATAACTGGGACTATCTCTACTGCTGCTGCATAATAATAGCATTGCAGATGTGTAGCATCTCTGAAAAGACGTAGTTTTGTAAATATATACATACGTACATATATATACATATATGCACATATGTACATATGTATATATATATAAGCCTTGGCATGTAATGTGTGGAGGTGGAAGAGAAGACTGAGGAGAGACCTCATCACAGTCTACAACTTCCTCATGAGAGGAAGCAGAAGGGCAGGCACTGGTCTCTTCTCTTTGGTGACCACTGACAGGACCTGAGGGAATGGCCTGAAGTTGTGTTCAGGGGAGGTTTAGGATGGGTATCAGAAAAAGATTCTTCACCTACAGGTGGATGCTGGAACAGGTTCTCCAGGGAAGGTGTCATAGCACCAAACCTGACAGCGCAAGAATCATTTGGATGATACTGTCAGGCACCTGGTGTGGCTCTTGGGGGTGGTCCTTTGAAGGGCCAGGGCTTGGAGTTGATGATCCTTTTCAGTTCCTTCCAACTCAGCATGTTCTGTGATTCTGTGAGGTTTTTTTGGAAATGTTAAGAAAAAATTTAAATTGTTGGGGTAGTCATCTAGGAATTAGATCCTTCTCGTTTTCTATCTCAGACCTGTATTCTTGAAAAACACCTGTAGTGGTTTAGACCAAGAGCCCATCTATCTGTGCATCTGGTGTCTGAGTTCTCATTAAAAGAGAATTTACACCATGCTCTTGTTGATGTGCATAGGCCATGAAGAAGTTTTGTGATTCACGTGCCTGAAATCACTGCAGTCCCAAAACTTGCTCTTTAGCTGCTCTCAGCTCTTGCAGCCTTGGCTGCCTGGACTAGTGGTTCCAAAAGTCCTGGCTATCAGTCACCAGGGATCACTTCATGGATACAGCAGCTGTAAGCCAGCAAAGCCACCCAGTGCTCTGAGGAGGTCACACAGCTGGTCCATCTGCAGTTTTAGTACAAGCCTTGTCAGTTTGGGATGGAGGAACTGTTGCAGTGTGCTGCCAATCAGACAGGCTTCAGGGAGCCTCCAAATCAAGGCAAACTAAAAGTAGTGTTCTTAAGTTCCCAGGAAGAAAAATTGGCTTTGATATAGGAGCAATTGAAGTCACTGACTACAGAGATTGAAGAAAAGACAAGCGAGCATTTGACTGGAATGGTAGTCTGACCATATAAGAGAATCTATTTAGTGCTAACTTGGTTCTAAACTAGCAGAGGAAGAGGTGTTTGTTGGAACTTTGTGAGATTTCAGAAATTAGATGTTGCTTGACTTAGGAGAAATGGGAAGCAAACTGAGCTATTTTCTTTAAAATATAGATGAATATACAAAACAATTGAAAATTACTTTTTCCCTTCATTACATGCTGAACCAGAAAGGATCTTCACACTGAAATTGTAGCTCTTATAAGCAACAGAGTCAGACTTTTACCTATACAGCATAAACATGGTGTGGGATCATTTAGAGCCAAATGAATTTCATCCTTTCAGAGTGCAGTGAATTGTTTTGTGTCCATACATATAAGCCTTACTAATGGAATCTTGTTCAAATTTTTTTATTTTTGGCACACTACAAGTTGGAGCCTGGTAGAGAAAATACTTTGCAATTTCATGACAGTACTTTATGTAGAGCAAAGTGTGATGCCAATCAGGTTTTCATAGACAGGTGTTCAAAGTGATTAACAGTAATATGGCTTAATCCCTATTGAACCTTTATTTCCACCATTTCAACAAATTTTTTGTGTTTGGTACTTGTTATTTTTAAATGCTCTGTTCAGATTTTATTTCTCTGAATTAAAAAGTTATCAGGAATAAATTACTATCAGCAATAAATTGAGAACATGAAAATGGGAGGAAAAGTGGATTGTTACTAGGTTATTGCTTGTCAACCAAATAGATTTATGTATGCTGGGCTGTAATTTTTGGTCATAAAGTTTATGACCACACAACAGCACAGAATTGTTTCACTTACATGTAAATCAAACAAGGAAATAGAAAAATAAAAACGTGATATAGTAATTACATATGAACAACATGATACATAAACATGCTACGGTTTGACCACTGGATGCCACTGTTGTCTCACGAAGGTAGACTAGAAAAAAGTGTGTATTGTGCTTTTTTAATAGTAATTTTTCAAGTTATTATGAAGATGTCCCAATTACAATACTTACGATTTCTTCAAGCACTTCATGTCCTCTGTGAAGATGTTGATATAAAATTTTAGGTTAAAAAATTGTACTACAATGTTTATTTTGTCTCCTACTCTATTCAGAAGTTTCAAAACTTCAAACCAACCTTTGGTTTGAGTACTTTGTCCATTCCTTTTTGTATGAAAGATAGCTACCAATGCTTCACTTCCCTGCCCAATAAGCACCCTTTCAGAAACTATGAGTTTGGTGTTCTAAATCTGTATTTATCTGTTGTATAGCTCTGAGTTATTTGCCTTTTCATTTATTTTTGTTCCTGCGAAATTTTCTACTAGCTCTTTTTAGGCCTACTCAGCATGTGAAAATATTTGATCACTTAGCATATTGACATTCTCTACCCTTCAGTGAACAAAGATAAGGTTTCTTTTGGCTGCTGTAAAGTGTTCTAAAGGAGCATATTCCTGTTTCCTTTAGGAAGTGCACATTCACCTAAATAAGGTGCTTTGATTTCTCACTGGACCAATTATTTGCACTGTAGAGTTGATGGTTTGAGTATGACAAATGACCACTCTGTTAGGGTGGCTCCTTCAATTCCCTGGGAATTAGGATTTTAAAATCCACATTCCTCTAGTGAAGTACCTACTGCTGTAATAACTCATGGTTGAGGGTAAGCAGTAGCAAGAAAATAATGAAGGATATTTACTTGAAATAGGAAGCAAATTGTGCATTCTCTACTCTTCTTTGAAATCTTAGTCCAAAGAAGCAGTAGGTAGAACTGAGACGGCAGAGAGCACTGTAACTCCTTTTATTGCCTTGAGTTCAGGAATGTAAGAAAATAGACAGATTAACTCTTCAGTACGCAGTGCTGTTGGAAAAATTTGTCACCTGAACTATATCAAATGACACACAGAATGACTATGAAGTTGTTATGATTGCATTGTTTTCCATTTCTGTTGCATGCATGGTGACAATTCCCTCAATAGAAAATTACCTTAGAAACAGTAGAAACAAATAGGGTACAAACCAGAACACTTTGAAACCTAGATCCCCATTTTGTGAAAAGCTTTGTTGAGAGACAACATAGCATGCAGGTGAAGCACTCTGGGATTAAAGCCTGAGATGACTGCATCTGCCATTGATAAACTGTGATGCAGTGTTCCGAGATTAAGTGCTAAGAAAGGGGACTGCAAAGCCCACATTTTGGCTAAAATAAGAAAAATGTTGAGGTATTTTTATATCATCTTAGTATTTTCAAGTAACTAGTATTTAATTGGAATGTACTTTATTCCCAGCAGTTGTGAAGGGAAAAGAACTTAAAAATATGGAAAGAGGTTGTTGTTTTGGTTTGGTTTTTTTAATTTAATTTAAATTGGCTTCTCCCCAACATCAGCATTAAATAACTAAATAATTTAGAAAGTTATTTTATTATTGAAATTAAGATAGCCATACTTTGTATTAGAATCTTATTGCAGCTGGCCTGGTTGCATTGTGTAGCACAGGTCTAGAGCTCTTTCTAGAGTGCTTTCATAAATAATATGATAATATGTAATCAAGTTGGATTTTTCATTTATAGGTGTATTTATGTAACATGTTTTGCCTTCTCTGTCACAGACAGCTCATGAAAAAATAAACCAGATTAAAAGAAATTAGACATGATACTTTATTTTGTTGGGGTTTTTTTGTACTACTAACTGGCTTCACCTTTGCCTCGATTCTTAGGAAAATGAATTTGAAATCTTCAAATCAGTTCCCAGTTTAGGTCCTTACACTTGAATATATTTCCTAGCAGTTTTGCTGCATCTGAAACAAATATTCAGCAAATCAGATACTTCCTCTACAATTCTGTTGTAGAAGTAACATTTGGCAATGGGGCTTGAAAAGCAAGCAGATGCTTTTGCTTAGGAGTCAGAAAAAAGTGATAGTGAGGCATACCTTTAGATTAGGGTAAGCATTAGCTTACATACCAGGAACAGGCTAGAGAAGTAGTGATAAGACAGTATTATGTTTTGAAAGTACTTCAGAAAATAACAATCCACAACCTTGAAAGTCTTGGTTTACACAGGCCTGCCTAAAGCAATGGC
>JAWWEU010000091.1:61041838-61073262 GCA_035583155.1 Acropternis orthonyx | reverse complement strand
TAAAGGGCTATTTACTCCCTATGGAGAAATTATCCCTGTAGTCAATGAATAATATTTAATTTCATATTTATCTTGATAGCTTCCAAGCTGTCCTTCACTATTAGGTTCATAAAAGCAGAACAGGCAATCAGGTTGGTCAAATATGACTTATATTTAGTGAATCCATGCTGACTACTCCTGATCACCTTCTTGTCTTCCATGGGGATAGAGATGGCTGCCAGATGGCCTCCATCACCTTTGGAGCCAGTATTTCCCAGTGTCCTCTTTCCTGCCCTTTTTGATGACCAAGGTGACATTTGCTTTCCCCCAGTGTTCAGGCACCTCTCCTGATTTCCATGACACCTTTCAAAGATGGTCATGGGTAGCCTGGCTATGGTTTCTGCCAGCTTGCTCAGAACTTGTAGATGCATCCCATCAGAACCCCATGGACTTGTGGATATTAAGTTTTTTCAGATGTTCTCTGGCCCAATCCTCTTTGAGCATTGCTGATTTCATTAGTGTATTTTATTATGAACAACACCTAAGTAATGAAATAGAGAATCTGTTCCATTATTTTGAACTTGTAAGAGTCACACAGACATCTCTGTTTATTGATACTTAAAATACCTGGAGGGTACTAACTGTACATTCATATCAAGGGTATAATCAAGAAAAATCACCAGCAGCAGCAAAGATTTTACCAGTTGCAGATCAAGATCTGCTTCCTCCTTCTGAGAAACCACCACCGATAGAACCAGGAACAGATGAATGGATTTATGTAGATGAACCGCTTCCCCAGGTGCATTATTAATTCAGGATTAAAAGTCTTAAATATGAAAGTATATATTTTTCTTAATATTCTGTGTATGTTATACCTAAACTTTTTGCATCATTGCATGTTGTTTTCTTCAATGAAAGTTATGCTAGTACTGTGTGATAAATAAATATACAAACAACAATTCCTACTAAAAACCCATAAAATAGGTAAACATACTTTAAAATTTTGATTTCTTTTTCTAAGCTCTTTGCAATTATGAGGAAGAACACAGATGTCAAAATAATAATTCTATTTGCTCTTATGATATACCAATACAGACTTACTAGATCAGTTTTCTGTCTCTGACAAGGGTCAACTGTGGATCTAATACAAGGAGTAAGAATAGTGCATACAGGAGTGTGTGCACTAATCTTTCTCTTAGTGTAATTTTTAACTTGCATGTTTTCCCCAAAGACATCTTCCTACATTCCAGCAATCTGAAATTCAGGGGTTTCCTGAAATGTTTTTGTATCTGCATCTTGTGTTTAGTAGCTCTCAATAGGCTTTTCTTCCATGATTATCTGTTTTAGTTGCTTTTTTGAGGCAATTTAATTTATAGGCTGTATAATTATGTTAATTCTGAAAAAATATTTGTCTCTCTTTTCTTTAAACCGTGTTCTTTGCTTGGATTTGATGACCCTAATTCATGTATTGTGAGATGAATACTAATTCTATAATCACCCTCTGAAGGTATTTAAGATGGGGCAGACATATCTTACATGTGCATTTTGCTCAATGTTGCTTTTCTTCTCCAATTCAGTTATAATCTGCTCTAGATTTTTGGAGATGGGAAGATGGGACTGCATGCAGTTTTTTGAATGTGAATTTCCAAAGGTGGACAGTGAAGCTTGGAATTTTGTTCTGTAATTCTTTTCATAATGTTTACCAGTTTTTCCTTCATGACTGCATGTGCTGGCTTTCCTCTGGCCACGGGCTTTATTTGCATTTTGTGAAAGTCAGTCAGTGAAACATCCCTTTAGGAACACTTAGCTTAGATTTTTACAAGCTCAAACAGGAATGACCAAGTTTTCATACTTCAGTGCTCAGTGTCATCACTTACAATGCGAGCATATCCAAAACCATAGATTCTGGAGTATTCTTCTGGAACCTCCCATTTTTTTGAGACCTGCCTCTTTTTTTCAAAGAAATGCACAGGATAAAACTATTTGGTACAATCATCTGTAAATCAAACAAAATATGTAATGAAAAAAAAATCAATAATATGGTTTCATGAAATAATTTTTTCATGTCTCTACTAGTGCTATAGATAAATGAGAAATATATAATTTAATTTTTATGTTTTTTAAAAATTCACAGGAGATAATTGATTTTTTAGTACCTCGCTGGGAAATGATAGAAAATGCATATATAAATACCATCAAAACTGTACTTAGATGCCTAAGGAATGAACAGTACACAAGGATTCATTATCTAGCAGATATTAGGTGAGTAGAACTAGTAGTTTATTACCTTAATATTAGTATATTTTATTTTTCATATGCCATTCTAAATGTCTTTTACCACCAACATTATTTTTACGATAATGTACAGAAAAAATTTCCAAGATTATTTGATACGTCCTGATCTTAAGCAGGAGTTTGTATCTCAGTGGCAAACAGATTTTAATTCTATTTCTGATGACCTGCGAGATGATGAGGAAACAAAAGCTGAACTACACCAAAGAGTTACTGTAAGTAAATGGCAAAAGTTACCATATGTCCTAGACTGCTATTCATTGTATACAAAGTTGATATAACATGAACGATATTATTTATTTCTTTTTTCTTCTTTACAACTCTTCTTAAACTATTTCATTTACCTTGCATATAAAGTGTTCTTTGCAAATATTTCTCTGTTGTTTTGCCATGATATTCCTATGTCTTGCTTCATTTCTTAGGTTACACTGTGGTATTCTCATACAGTGCTCCCTTTACATTTTGGGGTTTTCAGAGATTTTACAAGTTTGGACCTTTCCATCAGAATCTAACAAATCTTAGGCAGTATTTTAGTTTTTCCATAAGTTATATATGGTATTATATGTTTCTAAAACTGGTTCATACACAGTACAGACAACTTCTTTGAAAGGTCGTACATGTCCTGAGGGTTCTTCACAAAAATCTGTAACAGTAAGGGTCCTATCAAGTTCAGAGCCAGAGTTAACATAAGCCAAAAATAGAGCTATCTTTGAATTTATTAGATTCCCATTTCAGAACAGACATGATTTTTAGTTGAGTGGTATCAGGAAATGCTCCCAAAAAAGGAGAAAAAGAATACTGACAACACTGTTAGTCAAAGGGAACATTCATGAATCATGGACTAATTCACTGAGACGGAAAAAGCGTTGGACCTCCTTTTCTGTAGAATTATTTCAATAGAATGAATTGGAGGACTTAAAAATTATCACCCATATTCCTAATTTCTACTATATGGAGTTATAAAAAGACTGGAATCACTCTGTCCTATATTTTAGAAAGGTAAAATTAAAATATTTGGATTTTTGCTCATAACAGAAATCCATGTTTGACATTATCCAATTCAAATTCTGTTAAACGGAGGTAGTACTCACATATGATGCAGTAAGACTCAGATATTGCCATAAGGCTAAACAGTTTAGAATGAGTATATGATTTTCAGAATTTCTTTTTTTGAATGACCCATTCTATTCCTTGTGGATGCCTTGCCTTTGAGTGAAGATGATACCTCCTCCAAGCTTTTAGGCCCATTGCACCTCCCTGAATGTAAGATTGCTGTCAGCCACCCTTCCTTGATGCTAGAAAAAAAAAGAGAAAATGACAGTGATAAACTTTATAATGTTCTTCCTCAAACTTCTGGACTGCTCAACTCTGTCATCTCAGCTGGACCCTTTCTAAAACACTGTCTGCACTGGAAAGTGCCAGATGTAAAAATTTCTCTGATATCAACTAGAAAATGTAAAAAGCCACCCCATTTTGTGATGTATAAGGACTTCCATAAAGACCTAAATTCCAAAGGGTAGCCAAGACTTTGTTTGGCATGCTGTTGTGGTTTAACCCTAGCCAACATCTAAGCCCCATGCAGCCACTCGCTCCCTCTGCCACCAGTGGGACTTGGGAGAGAACTGTAAAAGCTGGAAAACGTCTGGGCTGAGATAAAAACACTTTATCAGGTAACTCAAAGATTGTGCACACAAGCAAAGCAAAACGAAGAATTCATTCACCACTCCAATCCACGGGCAGGCAGGTGTTTGGCCATTCCCAGGAAAGCCAGGTTCCATCAGGCACAATTGTCATGTGGGAAGAAAAATGCCATCACTCCAAATGTCCCTCCTTCTTCCTCAACTTTCTCAAATTAAGTCTGTTTTGCATGATCGTAAGAAGTGAGTGATCTCCCCATCATCATCTTGGCATGTAAACTTTCCTATCATATTTTCTTCTCATTTCCGGTGAGGAGGACTGATAGAGCAGTTTGGTGGGCAGCTGGCTGCCAGCCAAGATCAACCCACCACTGCCAGCAGAGGAGTTGTATGCTTATATGTTTTTCATTCATCAGCATATCCTTAGGTGTATATTCTACAATGTGGACAACCATGAAAATCTGATAGCCTGCACCTGGGGTACCTTCTAGCCATCACTGATGTGTTTGGACTTCCTATTTGCCAGCTCACCTGTGGCTTTTGTCCAACAGAGGATGGGTGGATTTTTCTGAAGTATTTGGGTGGTTGGAGAGAAACAGGATCTGACATAATAGGCTGAGACCAAGACCTGGTTAATACAGAATCACCTCAACTGAAGCCTAAGGTCCTGAGGGCAGGGCTAGTAGTCTGGAACACATTCTATCCCAAAACAGGTCAGGTGAGGCAGAACTGGTTGGAGCCCAAGAGGCAGACCATCTTGTCCTAACTTAGCACTGCATTTAAGAGCACTCTTCTCTTCCCATGGCCTCCTACTACAAAGTGGCCTGTCACACTATTTCCATGCAGAGATGGCAATAGGGAACAAAGGGTTTGCATGCTTGTTGTATGCTTAGTAGGCCTTCAGTGCTCTCAATGAGCCAAGTAGTGCTGCTATTAGATGGAGACATTAATTGAAGAGCCCTTAATTAAAAGAGTGTTAGAGAAAAATGTCATGGAGGCTATCCAAACAGAAAAAGCACTTGAAATCTGACATAATTTTCTCTGAATTTTTCATATTGCACATCCCCTTGGAGTATTTTTCTTAGTGTATTAGTTAACAAACCATTCAAATGGAAAGTTGTGGATGCAGTTGGGAGCTTAGCTATTCATAGTCTCATGTTTGTCTAGCTTAGATAGATCATCTCTGCCTGAGGAGAGCACAGGAGTCTGCACACTGAAATATCTTTGTATTCTTCTCTCTGGCACATTTGTAAAGCCACTTTGTGTCAGCTTTCTGTAAGCATGTGATTTGACCAGGCTTTGATATTTATAGCAATAAAGAAAAAGCCCCAAATAAAAAGACGTCCTATAAACAGGAGGGGAAAAAACCCAAAATCCAACAACAAAAAGGGTATTTAAGTTTTCTTCAAGAGTTATTTATCATATTTGATTTTGTGTTTTAGGACCTAAGAGATCTTCTCTGGGATATCTGTGATAGCAGAAGGAAAGAAGCAGAGCAGGAACGTATTGATATCACGAATACAGACTGGTTACCAGATCATACGGGCATTGCAATGAACCACTTCTTTTCACTTATGCAGGTATGGACCACTACAGAGCCTGCAATGGCAAGGGGCAAAGAATTAGATTTGGAGAACAGTAGGCCTTTAGAGAAATTTTGTATGGTTGGCTCCAAACGTATAAGGGATTGAGAATTAGTTAAGCAAATATTCATGTCTATTCTGAATTTATCTAGAAACCTGAGAGACAAAAAGTAGGTGACAGTCCATACATTTAACTTTGATAGGCAGAAAAGGTTAAGAAAAAGATGATTGTTGTTGTCCAACCTCCTGAAACTTTCAATCTCTATTGTATAGTGCTACTTTTTGCAATTTTATCACTTCAGTGAATCATCTGAGTTGTGACAGAAATGTTACAGCTGTTTATCCTTCTGTAATCATATTGACATCTCCTTTTAATCTGTGAATCACATAAATCACCACAATTGTAGACCCACTTGATGTTACAATATTTCCCATATCTCGAAATTGTTTCAGTTGTAACTTCACCAATGTGACTTGGAAAAAAACCTAAAAAGCAAGGTATGTTTTTGAGATTGAGATGTCATTTGTTGCCCTTGAGAAACCTGTTCAAATATGACCCAGCTTTCAGATATCTAACTTTAAAGTTTTCAAGAGATCATTCAGTTCCTTCAGTAAAGTAAGATTTCCCTGTTACTCCTGTGTTAGATGTATAAATTTGGTTTGGAACTAGACTAAAATAGACTAGACGAGATTAGACTAGACAGGCTTTTCTAAAACTGAAGTGGCCATTCTGTGAGTGTTTTGGCAACTTTAAAGAAGACAATGAAAACAATACTTTAAACACATGCCTTGTGATGATGATTTAGCTGACAAAAGCAGGCCTAAGCAGTTTAGGATGGGCTTCTGCCTTTAATTCTCTGTGTTATTTTTATATGTTTATTAAACAAGGGAACCACTGTCTGATTCTGTATGACTGTTGTGGTAATTTAAGTATAAAGTTTGTGAAATAGTCTGTTGCTACAGTAGGAAAATTCTTAACTTCATTTTTGAAGAGTCTAAATAGTTCCCTAAAGAAATACTTAAGGCCACTGACTAAAGAGGGAGATTGAAATATCGAATAGCCACTGACTGTCTGAACCACATTCATCCTGCAATTAGCATATTTATAGGCTTGAGTATTTAAAAAAATCTGCCTTGAATTGTATGCATAAAGGAGACAAATTAATGTTACAGAGCTTAAACATTTTGTTATTTTCATTTTAAAATCATGTACAACTTTGCAATCCTAATTCTAACAGAATTGCATGGACACATATGGTGCAGTCCAGTGGAGATTCACTATAAATCTAATTTAATCTTGTGTGGATTTGCAGAATAACTGTTTAAAATTACAAACACATGTATTAACTATATATAAGCTTTTACTTTGATAAAGGAAAATTTAAAGGAAAGCATTGTCTCTCTCTTTACTTAGTATATAATCCCAAAAATAAATGAATTATTAATCCTAAAACTACAGAACTAAAAATAAAATAACTTTATGTAATGGCTTTTTTTTTTTTTTTTTTAAGAAACAGACAAAAATAGGCTTCTTTGGAATTGAGCTCTCTATCTGTGGGTTTTTCTGTTGGAAGTTATGTATATTCCCCAGGTGGCTCTGTAACTGTGTAAACACATAGATTTGTATAAATGCCGTTTATCAGATTTCATTCCATGTTTCTGTGTACACACAGTTATACTAGAAGATATTTCCTCCTTAGCTTATGGATAAGTGCTGGTTTACACCACAAAGGTTTTATCCTTTGTTTTGTGAATGTGGTTTTGTTCATTTTCCCATGAATATTTAGTACTGTTTTGTCAGTTAGAGACTAACACCATACTGTATCAATAAATCAAAACATGACAGGTGTTAAATGTTTCTTGAATCTTACTTAATTTCTTCTGAGATGATTCACACAAAAAGATCTTCAAGACACTTAAGCGTGTAAAGTCTTGTTTCTTCAGTCCAGAAAAGCTGTATGACTTTTTAAAATTTTCTCCATCACACAACTCTTTTTGTTTTTATGGTATTAGGGATGCTACTTCCTTTGAAAAAGAAGATCCATGTAATATGTTGGCACTAGTATACTTGCTACTATAGAAATATATATACATTACAATATATTGTAATTGAATTTAATACATTGAACATTAGGCACATGGTTTGACTCCTGGGGCTAGTCCTGTGCAGAGCTAAGAGCTGGACTCAATGATCCTTGTGCGTCCCTTCCAACTCAGTGTATTCTGTGAATCTGTGATTATTTATTGTAAAGAATACTTCCTATTTTTTCTATTTTAACAATGAAGATTCTTAATTCTCCTTAGGAATGGCAGTGTGAATACATTATAGATACAGGTAGAAGTATGTAGTGAGAACACTGTAAGTGGTTATGCTTCTTGCTCTCCTTCAGATTCTTAGGATTTAGAATTGTTTGTGCTAACATGTATTTAAAAAAGTAATGAAAGTTTGTTCTGTCATATTTTGAATTGCAATCCTTCTGTCCTTTCTTCTTGAGGTTGAAGTGGATCGTTTCCAAGATACAAAGAGACTTCTTCATGACTACTATAGGGCAATGGAAGGAAAAATCCCAACAGAAGACAGTCAAGATTTTACTAGAATCCCATTGTTAGATATTATTGATGTAGAGCAGAAGGAAGATGTAGAGCAGAAGGAAGATGAAGACAAATCAAGAAGGTAGAAAGTTAAACAAATATGAACAAATACAATGCACAGATAGCTTTTTTAGAAGTTGTCTGAGTAATGAAACTCTGCTTCTAACCTGCTTCTAACCCATGTGGAATTCATCAGCAAATCACATGGTCATTTGATTTAGTTTTATCCATCTGTCATTATTCTTTAGCTATTATAGTTTCCTTGTCATACACACACTTCATCACTTTAGGCCATAGGGAAAGTTCCTCCCTTTTCTCTGGTTTGCAAATTTTGAAAATAGCATTCTCATTTTTTCAGCATACTCTCCTGTGTAGTTATTAACACTTTCTACAAAGGGTTGTGTTCTTTATTTTTTATTTTTTTTTTTTTTTTTTTTGAGGATTCCTCTAGTTTCTTGGAAATTGCTTTCATCAGAAATAAACAATACTGAGACAGACAACAATGAAACTCTGCAGAAGAGTCGTAAGGATGTAAATTCTGAAAATGGAGTGTCTACATGCAGGAATGATGAAACACTTATTATTTATACATGGCAAAAAGCAGTAATAGCAGTATCAAATATGGTAAGGAATGTTTTATTTACTTAAGCATTTCTAGATCATACATTCAAAGCCTCCCATTCAGTAGGCAACCTTAACACATAATCTTTGCTCTGTGTATCTCAGTTTCATGCCTCTTGCTCCACAGCTGGTATTTCCAGTGAATATGTTTGTAGTTCTATGAGGAAAATATTGGAATCTGTGTATGATCAGCATCTCCATATTTATAACTGACCCTTTTATTCCAGTACTGAGATAAATACTTTGAATGTTGCATCTATATATCTACTACTTCAATGACAAACTCTCCTCTTCTTCCTCAGTAAAAGTGGAGAAGATGGAGAAGTTTAATCTTGTGATGTAGTGCTTGCTTCAACCTTTCAAACTTGAAAAGCTGTGGCTAAATTCCTTTTTCTATATAGCTAGAAGTAAATTAGGTGAGATTTTCAAATTACTGGTTTCTAGGTTTGATTTTTCTTTTCTCTTTGATCATTTAAAAATAAGTGAATTTCTGCATCCTTACCATGTAACTGTAAGCTTGCTTCATATACTGTTGATTCTTACATTTCTCAGATTTTCCTCAAGCAGAGGCAATGATTACAAGCATTAAAGCCACTCTGCCTCTGTCTTGCATTTTTCGCTGTAGAATTGTATTTTTGATAAATAATGAAAGTTTAATCAATTAGTTAAAATATTTTCTTTATTTTATTTATGTGTCTACTTCTCATCAAGTACTTTTAGCAAATATAGGCAATTCAAAACAGTAGTTGTGCAGAGTTGATACTATGTACTGTACTGTGTGTGATTGTGGTGTCAAGGTAACAGCTGAAATAGAGTTTAGAGAAATGGAGGAAGAAGAAGAAGATCAGCAGCAAAAAGGGAAAGCAAGTCTGAAAGCTTCACAGAGTCGCTTAGGCAAAGCTGCTGAGAAAGATGCCAAAGGTGCCAAGAAGCCTTCTGCCAAATCACCTACTAAAAAGAAAGGTATTTAAGAAGCAGGCTTTGTTTTAGAAGTGCTTGAAATTACAGAAGTGTAAATACGTGAGTAATACAGAAATAAGTAAGACAAGATATTTAATTGGGATTTAATTTCTCTTTTAAAATTTCAACTGTGACGTCAGTATGAAATACTGGTAGTGATAAAGGAGGGCAGAGCTTTTTGAATAGCAGTTGCATTTATTTAAACATATGTGTTGTCTTTATATGTATATGAATAATTTTTCTAAATGGCACATAGAAAGTAAGTATTTTTTCTCCGTGTTCTGTATTGGAATGGAATGGAATGGAATGGAGTGGAATGGAATGGTCAGAATGAGTTTACAAAAACTTACTTATAAAATTCTATTACATTCTGCCTACTTGCCAGCTATAAGTCAAAATATTTTAAATATTAAGGAAACTTCCTGTCTGACCATCCAGGAGCCACTCTGGCAGTCGTACTCTGCACCACTTGAGCTGAGACTGAGACCCCTTCAAAGCAGGCAGCTCCAGTGTGCAGCCAGGTCCACACTTGATCTCCTACACACCTCACACTCACATTCAGACCAGGTTTCCTCCCTAGCTAAATCCCAGGTTTCCTATAGCAGAATCTCAGATGTCAGGATCCTTAACATTATTTAATCATGGTACAACAGCAGGATTAACAGCTTGAGCTGATGCCTGCAATGAGGGACTCTGAACAAAAGAAACCCTGGGCTCTTATACCCTCACAGTCCAAGTGCAGGAAGGTCTGGGGTCATGGTCTCCTGCTGTGACTCTGAGTGTCGGGTCCCCTGGCTGGGCCACACAGTCCTGGGGCCCTTTTTTGTGCCAAGGGTTGGTGTCAATTCATGGTCTCTGGTCTCTGACTCCCACCACCCAGAGCTCAACCTGTAGCTCACAAACAGCTAGCTGCACTGAATGTGTTCCTCAGCAATTAAAATTAGAGTACTGGAATGGAGTGGATAAATTATCAGATACCCTAAGATTAATTTAGCAGCCATATAGTAGTATGGATCAATTAATGTCTATAATTTTTATGTGTAACTGCAATGTTGTGTAAATTAACATAGAATCTACTATCATCTCTAGTCCTAAAAAAGAGCAGACTCCTACTGAGAGATCTTGTGTGTAGGCCTGGCAAGAACCTCTCCTACCAGGTGAAAATGTAAAATTTATTTGTAAAAGAGAAACAGGCTGGAAGGGATTGTGGCATACAAGGCTGTTTATACATTTTGTCTTAATTACTTCCTTGTGCAGATAGTGGTTTATGTAACTTCCACTTTTTTCTTTTTCTTTTTCTTTTCTTTTTTTTTTTTTCCCCCTTCAAAATGTCCTAACTTCAGCAGAAAGCCGGGCTAGCAGCCTAAACCTTTGATCTTTTGTAAAGGCATTATATGTAGCAAGGAAGGGGCCCAAACCCTGCAGTGTAAGGGTAACCTCAGATTTGTGTATCCCGTTTCAAAGTGAGAAAGCTGTAACTACAGAGTTACTGTGCATAAAGCAGGTGACTTTTTCCTTGACAGACATTTTACTTGCACTGTGCTCAGCTCTCTCCTTCTGTCTGATTCTGCCCACAGGAGACTGAACAACCATAGCCTTGCAAATACTTAGCCAACTGTAAGCCCCAGAGAGCCTGAGGCTTAGTTTAGCATTCAGTCCAGCCAAGACAGTAGCAGATTTTCAGACTTCTAGAAGAGTTTTGTGATAAAAAAATCTGCAGCTGTCTGTGGTTGCATGCTAAGTGGCTAGGTTGGCATTTGTGGGTTGCTTCTTGGAACTAAATTTTTGTTCTGACCTGGTACAAGAAAACTTACCTGAAATCAAAAGCCACAACATGACAGAACTGCATCTGGAACTCAGCTGTGCATTCCTCTGGCTCGAAGCGGAAGTGTCAACTGATGATTTATAACTGCAGCATCCGCTTTGATTTAATGTCAAATACAGTGTTACTGCAGTGTTCCTGTAAGACAAGAATTCCCTAGGATAGAGCTGTGGTCTGGTAACTGATTGATACAACTTACTACATGTAGTTTTATCACTTCTAAATTTGACCTTTTGCTTTATTTTGACCTTATGTATCATGCAGATGTCTTTTTTTTTTTTTTTTTTTTTTGGTAACATGTTCATCTGCTCTTCTAGGATAAAGCAGTTACAAATATTTTAATATTTTTGAGTAACAGTCAAAATAGCCTGCCTACAGAATCTCTAAAAACATTATAAAATACCTTTAAAATATCTGTTCATAATAATAAGTTAAAACAAGATGGAAATGCAAATAACAGAATGGTTTGGAAATGCATGAAATAACACACATATCTTTTTTTTTCTTTTCCCCTTTTGACATATGATGATTTTATTTTTTTTTTAATAGCACAGTTCTTTTCACTGCTTTGATGGTGAGCAATAATATTTACTAACATAACATTGTTTACTATAGTAAACTTTATTAAACTTCAATTTGCTCCAAAAGAGACAAATATTATTCAAAATATGTTAATTTACGTGCCAATTGTGATAAATTAGTAGATATTAAGAGTCAAACAGGACATTTTGACCATTCTAGGATCAAAACAGAGGCACACCTACTCAGTCATGATTTTCCATTCAGAAATACATTTTAGGATGTTATTTAACCAATTTTAATACAGTTGTCTATGCTGTCTATGTTTTATGGAGTGTTAATCTTGCATGACTTGCAGATGTAAATCACATTTGACAGCTGACTGCCCACTTTTGTATTCTCATAAATGGCCACATCAAGTAAGGTGGAAAGTGTAATTTTTCTTTTTTAAAAAATATGCTAATGAGCGCCTGTGTACTGATGCACAAATTTACCAGCAAAGTCCAAAGACTGAAAGGTTTGTTTTCCAGCAGGACCACAGAAGAAAGTCAGTCTACCTCCTGTAGACCCAGAGGAATTAAGAAAAGAAGAAGTGGCACTTAAAATAAAGCAAGAGTATTTGAGTGCCTTGAAACATGAGGGTATGTTACTATTTATTTTTTTATACTGGGAGGTGATTGTTATTCCTGATTTAGGTAGTGTAATAATCAAAACTAGCCAGAAACACTAGGGAAAATGGAAGGATAAGAAAGAAAAGAGAAGAGAGAGGGTAGTGTCTGGAGAAATCAGGATTTTTTTTTTTTAGAGTGGTAATTGTCAGTGATTTTGCGGTAAATATATTTAAAGTAGAAATGTGATTTTCATTCCTTTTGTTCTCTGTTTCTTTTTATCTAATTTAATTTGGTATGACTAAACAAATAATCATCATGGAGAAAAAGGTTTAGCATAAGGGGTTAGCCATTTTTCAGTATTCAGTTGAATTGAGTTCTGAATTTGAAATGTTTTTATCTGGGAAAGAATTTTTTGGCAGTTGTGTATTTCTTTAATATCCTTCTCTGATTCCCTCTTCTTCAAGCAACATGAGATTCAAACAGCAGGACACAGATTTTGTTTATTATTCCAAGCTCATTTACAGGCAGACTCTTCCAAAAACTACATATTTTGCAGTCATTCTGTCTCTTTGTCTGTCTTATCCAATAACTTCCAAGCCAATTCAGCCAAAAGTAGATGTCCGGAAAAAAGAAGTCCTAGATTAAAAGTGGTTTGAAATTTTTTTGGAGATAGGTTTACACTAAAAGATAAAGACCTCTTTATCACTAAAGGGAAGATAGAGCCTAGCTGTTACAGATTCCATTTGGCAGCAGTGGGAAGCCCATTATGATATATGTTACCTCTTTGGTGGCATAACTATTGCATAGTATTTTGTGGAGGATAGCAGCTGGTCTGCCAACCTCCTGTGTGAAGAAGAAGTGGATGTAGATGCCTTGAGGCCATTCCCATGAGAAAAGCACACAATATGCAACATAGCAAGATAGGTGCTGACGCCTGCCAGATAGAGAAGTAAAACAAAGGGACAATGTGGTAAAACAAGAAAAAATAGCAATAAGAGACCACCAATACAAATACAGGGTGGCAGAACCTAATCAATGACAAAAGGGCACAGAATACTTTTGCTTAAGCTATGATAATATATAAATGGAGTAATTTTATAAAATAAAAGTCTTCTACCTTTTTGCACTCTGAAGTTGGTCAAATCGTTTTTCGGCTGACCAAACTACAACAGTATTTTATTATGAAAGGTAGAAGGCAAACATCAGTTAATGAAGAAAACACAAATTCATAAGGCTCCTTTAGGTCCAGTCAGACCAAATGCTTGCACACCTACCACTTTCAACACGGTTTAATACAAAATCTCTTTAAGAATATATATTCTAAGATTTTGGGCTAATGAGGAGAAGAATAGTAATAACTTTGAAGACCCTAATAGCATGAAGATGAATTTTAGTTCTTTGTTAATGTGTTTTGTTTTCTTTATGTTGCTTCACTTTAATCCTGTACTTAAAAAAAATCCAAGAACCTAAGGAAGGCTAAACATGTTGAGCTCTATTTTCTTTTTGCACAGAATGCAACCTGAGTTTTAAGGCATGAAATGGTTAATATGTAGGAAGCATAGGACAGAACAAGTGAGAGTAATTTTAAAGGCTGGAGGTTAGAAACAGAAAGGCAAACTTATTGTGATTAACATGCATAAGGATTAAGGTGTATTTTCTTTAAATTTTTTCCATGACAGAGTACTCACACTTGTATCTTTAAGATTCTAGCTCTGTTGTTGTACGTGTTGATTTTGTTCAGTGTCACTGTCTACTTTAACATTACCTGCACCACTGTGTTAGTTTTATTAAGGTATTTCTTGCAGTGTGAATTCTGATGCTTATAGAATACACCCTTCTGTAAAATACATGGTGCAATAGAGGTGATTCTTAGAAAAGATTTGTTCAATAATATGAGGAATTAAGTAAGTATTTTCCTGCCTACCAACAGGTGATCACCCTAAATTTTAGGTGCTTAAGACTGAGAACTTTCCTCAAGTTTTATAAATGTTGTTCATTATGACACTATCATTTAAACAGAGGCAGCTACAAAATTTCGATTAGAACTTATAAAAGAAAAAGCTTTAGCATTTCTCAAAGAGCTAAAAATGAAAGCAGAAGAGGCTTATGAAGATATGGAAAAGTGTCTTCAATCCAGCTTCTTGGCAGAAATGTCCAGGTAATATATATCAATTTTAAACAGGGGTTTTTTTTTACCCTATAGTAGGAAATATAGCTGTTTATATATAAAGTGAAGTCATTTTGGGGAAAAAAATGTAAAAATTAATGATTTTATTTCATGAACTGAATTTTAATTTTATCTTCAATACCTGAATGGTAATAGCTCGTTTCTTGGCTGATTAGAAGGTTCTGCTGGTAGCTGTAGAGGTAATTATCAGTTCTGATATTTTTCTATTATATGTTTCTAGTCTATTTATTGGAATACAACTTTGGCAGATTTACGAGCAGATAACCAGTTATTCCATTTAGTAGAAGGCTCTGTATAATTTCAGAAGCTTCTGTCACTTTGGAATGTGAGATTGTTTCCTTTCCTGAGCCTTACACATGCTAGGAAATTCCACCTACCATTATTATCACTGTGTATAGCATTTCTCAAGATTATTTCAAGGAGCATTTGAAAAAGTTATCCTTCACAGTTTTTCTGTTCTAGTACCTAAAATGTACTTGGGACAGCTATATGGCCCTTAGACCATCTGGCATAGAATGACCTATGTTCATATCATTAAAGAGCTTTTACTCTCTAAAGGGCAGGGGTCACTTTGCTCTTTGCAAAATGTTTCTGGCCTGTACTAACTTTTGAATCATACCTGGGTTAGTGCTACTTGATCAATGTCAGGGCATGCCCAAGGAGAGAAGTATGAATGTAGAATGTGAAGATTTTAGCAGGCAATAGTTCAAAGAGGCAAAGCCTCTGCCTTTCAGTCAGTTTTATTTGCTCTCCTGACAAGAAGTGCTGTCCAAGACATGGTATTTACAGAACATCATATCCTCTGACCTGACACTCCAAGCCAAACCTGTGTCAAGTTGAATGTTACAGATGGCTAATGTCTTTTTATCTGTAGATTGTACTCATTACACTTGAAACAGGAGTTCATGTGCCTCTCCACAATGCTACCCTAGGAAGTGCTTTCTTATTTTTCCATCTGGTCTCTTCTGTGTCCTAGATCTGACTTTATATAGTCAAAAGGTGTCTTGCTGTCAGAGCAGTAGACTTCCTAATGTTTTTGCAGATTACAGAATTTGCACAGAAGATTTGTTGTTCTTACTTCAGGAAAGCTCTAAAAGTGTGAAATTTACTTTCTTAATTTAAAAATTCAAAATTTAAAGCTATGTTATTAATATTGTATATGAAAAATACTCATGGTTTTCTTCATTTGCACTTTCACAGTGTTGAAAAGCTGGTTGAGGTTGCACGATATCACATTGAGAGTTCTAGCAAAATCCAATATGAAATGACTTTAGAAGAAACAGATTTCTTCATCAGTGGTGATGTAAAAATGATCCCTGACCCTATTCCTGAACCTGTTCCTGCACCACAAGTTCCACACATAGAAACCTCTGGAAGTAGTATTCTAACTATTTCACAGCTTACTACTCTTCATAAGCAGTTTCTACAGGTGGCACCTAGAGGTAAGAAATTCTTTTCCTTTAAACTCCTGAAAACTGTTACCTGCTTACAGTCTTGAGTAAGTGTCTGGAAGCTACTAAATATTTGTACTACTAAGCATGTTGGTAAAGATCGTACTACAGTCAAAGATCCTGCTACATAGAAAAGTCATAGCGCAGAATATTGAAAATGTGAAATACCAGACCACTTTAAAGCTTTTAATGGCTTTGCTATGGGCTTTTTTTCCACAAGACTCATTTCATATTCCCCTAACAGCTGTCCCTGTAATACGTTTTTAAGAGGGGTACGTATCGTGCTTGCGTTGCTTAAAGATGCGCTTGTTTACTAAATGAGAATTCAATGAAGCTATATTATTTTAAAACACAATTCTAAAGAAATCAGTATTGTTGTAGCTATTAATCATTATGCTCCTCCAGTCAATGTGGGCCCATTGTTTTGGATGATTTACAAATGTTAGCTTAGATACGTAATTTTTCCTTTCCTTTGAATGTGCATTTATTGTATGCCTATCTGTTGATTGTGGGAACCTTAGGCCTAGGATACTTGAAAAGACTTGCAAAACTTCCTACGACTGTTGCAAAATGTTACAAAATAATTTAGGTAAGGCAGTTTTAAACTGAGATGGAAAGCAGTTATACACATATTTGCAGCGTGTTTCATTACTACCAGTGTTCCATATTATAATTTTAATATTATTGCCACTAAGATTGTGAAATACAGTGTGTAAACAAGTGCTTGCAATTTTTTTGCATATGAAACCATTTTAGACAGAAAGATGTTTACAGTTTTCCCTTAGAAAGATGCATATCATCTCATCTATAGTGTAGGAGTGTGGATGTGTGTGTAAGCATTTCAAAATCTTCTGTAGAGACTAATTTTGCAGATAGTATTCCTATATAATGCCATGTGAAACTAAAAATCTTTATATTTGTAATCATTGGATCATGCCATAGGGGTAAAACACAGATACCAGTATGACTGGTAATTTCACTTAAAAGTTTTGTTTGTTTGTTTTTAAGTCACTAACTCTTTAAGATATTTAAAACTAAAAAATTTTGTCTATTACAGACTTTAATATTCTTGACATATTTTAGACAGAACAACTACTTTGCATATATATTTGTAATAATTAGGAAGAAAAGACAACTGAAATCTTTATCTTTCTTCAATATTCTCCTTTTGATAATATTATATTCACTAAAATGACCCAATATGATTTGCATGGTATCTAAAAAATGAAATATCTTGACTTAATCATGAGACAGTAAAAGAATGCAGGTACATGTTCTTTGGGACAATGGGAGGGAAATACTGTTTAAAATAAGGTCCCAAAAAACATGCATCAGCATTCTTCTGTTTGGTGACTATTAAGTCAAGATACTTACCTGTTTTGGATAGCTGAATTAGGATGGAAATCACAAGCTGGGCAAGTCGTCTTTAAAATTCCTCCTTTAATTTATTTTTCCTATTTTAAGACAGCCTAAATTGTATCCTAGATTTCCTAAGGCTCCCACTCCCCTTCATTATGAGCTCCTTTCTCTCCTAAAAGATCAGGAAATTTTTTCATATCAGTCTGTCTCCCCTTGTTCAGTAGAATGCTCAACAGAAAATACATGCCTCCTTAGGTCTCTCACTGAACAAAAGAGGGAAAAAACCCTAAAGCACCCAGCCACACTGACAGCAAAGTTGTTGAACAACAGCTCTAAAGCAGATGAAAAGGTAACAAACAAATCCCTGCCTTGGAGAACCTCTAAACTGATCTAGATTTGCTGCCAAACATTTTTTCTTACTCTTATCCACCTGAGCAGATCTCTCAGCATTCATAACAGAAATCCACAAAAATGAGCCAACAAGGCATAGGCTATTAGGCAAGTCTAAACAGAATAAATCTGCCAATCTCCTTGTAGTACATGAATAACAAAATTCTTAAAATGGTTCTGAAAATTGAGTATTAGCCTCTTCTAAAGCATTATGGAGATTACGTAAAGCAGATTTTTACTTAGAAAGTAAGCAGATAAAGAGTAACAAAGAAGGGGTGATTATGTTGAAAGAAATGAACATGTAAACAGGTTTCTCCCAGGACTTTTGGTAAATGTCAAAAGGAAGTCTTTTCAAGGTATGTTTAAAAAATCACCAAAATTAAAGCTGAAAGTGGTAGTGCCAATATACTTAAAAGACTTTTGATATTCACAAAAGAATTCTTATAAAAATTGTAAACAGTTTTGTGTTTCCCAGGAATTTAAAGTTTTAAAGAACTTCTGATGCGTCACAGACAACTTTGTACTATCCTGCCCACTGGGTTCTCCATGGAAGCACATTGCCCTCCATTCTAAGCACTGATGGACCAAAAAACAGCCTATGCTGGACCCTCCTACCTTCTGACAGTCTTTCATTTGATAAGGAAATACTTAATTTAATTTTTTTTTTACTATCCCCAGTGCCATTGCCCAAACTCAACATGGCTCTGCAGTAACCGTAATTTCACTAACTCTTTTGATCAAGTTGTTAGCAGTGCTCTAATATATTACCTCGGGAATGGTTTTTTGTAGGAAGAGCTGTGGCATGTCTGAAATGGAGCTATTAACACTCCCTTTTTTTTTAATTTTCTCTTCTGCAGTGTCTTTGAGTGTGTTCTCTTCTTACCAATGAAATTAAACTGTCTATTAGATCTTATCCCCTTTGGTTCCCTTCAGCACTAAGTTCTTCCTATGACCACATTCCTTGTCAGTGCAATTAGCACACATATGGAATTGTCTCAGTTTTCTTCTAAAGGTGCTCCAGAAAATGCAATTTGGGTATGGTTTTGCATTACCAAGCAGGTCAAATGGGATTCTATTCAGACTTGTTCTCCATCTTATGACTGAATCACACAAGGGAATTTAAAAAAAAATTTCATAGTCATGATCTTTATAAACCATTCCAATTTAATTATGGTAGCTGTTATTCATCAGAAATACACTTCAGTCAGGTTTAAGAACATTTTATATCCAATAACCAAAAAAATGTTTAAAATATTTATAAAACCATTAAATAATCTGCTAAGATGTGAACATAAAGGACAGCCTATAACCAAATCGTATTGCTGTTTCTTTTCAAATTGTAGACTTGTCAATTGAATTTTACTGTGTTGCTAGATTTGGAAAAAATGGGTGTATTAAAGTGTGCATGTAGTTCAGCTGAAATGTTAGCTTTTAAATGGAATATTTTGTTGAGTCGGAATTTTATGCTGACCCTGGATAATGTCTATAGATTATGCTTTCTTTTCCCAAACACATCTGTAGAAGCAATTCAAGATCTTAAAATTGTAATCACTAATGACTTTGATGAAAATAAAGATTGAAGTCCATATGTGAGCACAGAAACATCTCTAACTTACATTTTTAGAGGTATTTATTTTCAATTTATTTTCAAAACTTGAAAACAAGAAAGGTTAAGTTTGTAGGCAAAGGAAGTATCTTTTACTAGACAAAAACTTGGTAATTCTACTGAACGTTCCATTTACACCTCCTGTTATGTCTCTTAGTAAATCGTGTATGTTACTTAATTTCAGAAATTTGCAACTGTTTGCCAATAGTGTTTATAAATCTCTGTATTTAATTACTTCTATGGAACATATTTAACATGCTTGTATATGTTGCTGTGCATTTGAACATATGTATCAAATTTTAAGATTTCATTCAGCACAACAGAAGACCTTGCCATTTGTTGCATCTGTGCAGCAAGAGAAATATCTGACTCTCTGTGATTCTAAATTTGAAATCCCAGTTCTTGCTATTTCGTGAAGGTTGGATATATAGCAGAATCATTAATTAGTAAATAAATTTACAGTGAAGTTCACTTTCAGGGAGTGATGAGTCTCTCAATAACTTGGACAGAGAGAATCATATATTTGAGATGTCTGTCTTTTTCATCTAAGGGTGGAAGTATCCCATAATATTACCTTTTAGACTACTGAAGTTAGATTAATATAATTCAGCCTCAGGGTTTTTTCCACTCATTCATCTCTTACAGAATTACCACGGAGTCTGGTGCATAACTTGCATAGATGATCATCTAAACCTCTAGCCAGAAGTCACTATGGAAACATTTTTCTTAGTGAAAATGGGGGGGAATATAAATCTGTTTGAATGGTTTGGTAAAATTTTATGAAAAAGGAATAAATGTTAACATAATTCTCATCTCTAGTATAGGTTTGTTGCCTGTATAAATTTATAATCTGAGTCTTTCACAGAGATTTAGTACTTCCTCAGTTTAGGGAGGTATTTTCATACAGTGCCTGTATGAAAATATTCTGCTGACTGGTGTATCATTAAAAATAGTCTCTTTTGTAGATCTGTGCCTTATAACTGAGCCGTGGTTGATTGCTTTTTAGTTAAATGTCACAGTCCTGGCTCACAAGGGTACACATCTAGTGTACACTTGCACTGCTGTTGTCCTTAAGGTTCTTTTTCAGATGTTTAATTTTTCTGTTTTCAATTTCATTTGTGGTCATAATCCTAATTTCTTCACTAATTAATTTTTTGCATTTGTTGATGATGTTCCTGCACTGCTTTTCGAAATATGTAAAGGCTTGCAAATGTCACCTTTTGTGTCAGGAAATTATACTACCTTTTAAAAAGATTTTAATGAAAAGCAACTTTATCTTGTGAAGCTTTTCCTACTTCTTGATTTCATTAATGACCAACTTTGTGTGAAAAAGAGGTTGTTTCATAAGTAGTGCAGGCTGGCTTCCTTTTGTATCCTGTCTTCTTCTCATAGTACCACTGCAAAAAATCCTGCCTTTTCCTATGCTCCCAGTTTCTCCATGTAAATTGAAAAATTTTGGTAACATTGAAGGTCTGCCTTACAGAGAATATTATCCCTGACAGTGGATCACAGGTCTACCCTGGCTCCTATTTTTCTAATCACCAAGTTATTTCTACAGGTGCCCATACCCCTCAAGAAGCAGTAGGCACTATAGAGGTGTTACAATGATTTTGTCCCTTCCACCGTTGGCTTCTGACTTTGCAGATCCATTAATCCATCTCTCCACCTCTTTTTCATCTTTTCTTGTGGTTTTGTGCCTGCCTCATCTTAGGGAAGAGTTTTAATCTTTACTGTATGTTAAGAATGTTTCTCTCTCTCTGTCCAGTCCTGGGTGTGGTACCTGGGCACATGTCAGAAAAACCTTCTGTGATCTAGTTGATTTTGCTGCTCATGTAGACTACAGCTGCTACCTCAGATTTAAAGTTCTTTAAGAGAATCACTCAAATGGACTTAAACTGTATGTTCCTAACCTTTTTTATATTATGACCTTTCAGGGTGCTTAGAATAGAATGGAACAATTAAACTGTAATTTTTTATGACAATGGGAACAAAGAGTTCTCACAAATTATATCATAGATATAAAAATTTGCTCTTTCTTGTAAAATAGAAAGGAGTGGCATACAAAAACTCTTTTTCTTAAGACCTTTTAAAGCACCAGAAATGGCATTTCTTTCTATGATTAATGTAATCATAAATTTTGCCTCTTGACGTACACATCACAATAAGGAGGATGGAGAATCAGATTGGATTTAGGTAATTTGCTCAGGGCTTTACTTTTACTATTTCCCAGTGAATAAATAGATTTCTCATTGTCTTGCCTCCATTCTACATGTAATTTCTTGTCATTATTTGATTGCTTGCTTTTAAAGTCTGAACTTTCTGACAGCAGTGTACTAAAAGAATCATTAAATTACTGGCCAAAAGTAGGAGATTCATGAACTGTAGAGATAAAATTTTCGAAAGTGTCAGCTAATGGCTTTTTCTCCTACAAAATACAAGAAATACCATCTTCAGAACAATTTGGAAAATGTTGAGAACAATCACAATGTTTTAAGAATGTTTTAATTTTGAGAACAAAATATGAAGCTTATACATTTTCTTGTTCTGAAAGCAGTAATAAAATCATTCTGCATATAAATACATTTTAAGATCTTGTGAGCTACATATGCCCTAAAGCATCTTAGGCATTTTGTGTCAGATTTTCGATCATGTATTTACAGACTTGCTCCAAGTTAACTTTTCTGCTAGTGTCAGGTATGATGGGCATTGTAACAGGTTTGTGACTTCAGTAGTGTCTTCTGGACACATTTTTCCTTGAAGATCCTTCTTAATTCCAATTCCTAACTCTGCTTTTTTCTGTTTCAAAAATAGTATTGATGCTGCTGCACTTCACTGGATGTATATTCTGGCAAATTCCTGATAGCCAAAAGGAAATTGAAGTCAAAACTGACTGTTTCTTACAAGAATCCTGGGTAGCCTCCAAATGATTTAAGAGTAGATATCTGTTTTCCTTGTTCTCCTTCATACTGTTTATTTCAAGTCACAGTCTAGTCCCAAATGAACAAACAATAAATGAACAAAGACAAATATGAACAGAAAAAGAATAGATACAACTGATATGTTATGGAATAAAAACTATTTTCTATTTAGTTGTTTCTTTTTAAATTATAGCCATAAAAGCACTGAAGCAATTTAAAAGCAAGAGTAATTCTTCTAGCAAGAGAGAAGTTGGTGACAGAGGGAAAGAGAAGAAAGAATTGGAACATCAGAAAACAAAGAGGAATCGCCAATTTCCAAAAATATGGCTAACAAAGTACTCCTGGTTAAAATATGATGATGAAAGGGGAATAATGTTTTGTGTACCATGTCGTAAACATAATGTGGATTTGGGAGAAAACATTCATAATTTTTGTTCTGGCACTGATGATTTCAAACTTGAATTTATAAACACACACCAGAGTAGTGAAGCTCATGCCTGGGCTACCTGCATGGAAGCTGCCAGTTCTGCTTCACCAGATACAGCTTCTGCTGAGCAGATGTTGAAGAGCATGAATTCCATAACATTAGGTAGAGTAGAAAATATTTTTAGAACATACCAAGCTATGGCTAAGTCTGGTTCTCCCTTTACAGTTCTTGATGAAATGTGCAAACCAGATAAGCTTTAATATAACCTTTCACAGTTTTTCTCAGACTTCCTTCTGAAGATGTCCCTACAGAGGCAGAACAGATCTACTGCTGATTATTAATTGCACAAATCAGTCTTCCCATAACAAGTGCTCTTACAGGCAGGATATGACTAATAAACTTCACAGCTTGAGCCACATTTCTTTTTTCCCTGAAAAAATATTTTTGAAGGTTGCAATAAGAATGCTATATCTTGATTTTTAATATAGGAGCTGAGAATAAGTATCTTTCAGAGAAGTATCTGATTTCATATTTTCATAGTTCTACATATTCTAAATGCTACTTTCTACTTAATAATTTCCAATCAAGGTAAAGCATACCAGTAGAACATATTTTTACCATTGAAGAAATAGCAATTTTTATCAAAAGGTAGTCAAAATCAGATCATTAATGACCCTTTTTAGTTCTTCCTAAAGCAATAATGAAGATGCACTAGAGATAATTTGGGAGAAATTAGTGTGAGGTCATTTACCTTTAAATCAACCCATTTTCTGAATCAGGACCAACTCTTTACTTTCAAAATAAAACACGTGTAATAATAGCAGAAGATACACAGTACCATTTCATACCATACTATACCACACAACTCTACACTGTACTATGCTATACTATACTATACTGTACACACAGAAATACACCCATTATATATATAGTCTCTTTTTTGGTGTTTTTGCATATATCTAGGTCTAAACAGTATGTCAGACATGGAGTAGGTTTTGAATGAAAGCCTCACTAAGGGGTGTTAGTCCACTCAAGGAGAGTTAATCTTTAGAGATCATAAAAAAGAGATGAGTACCGTGCATCACATAGTTGATTATAAAAGATCTATCATTGAAATATGATAATTTGCGATTTCTCAGAAAAAAAGGTTTAAATATACATAATAAGCAACAGGATATATATTATACAATGTACTTTATTATATATGTGGCATTGCTAATTTTAAGGGGTTTCTTTTAAATTATATAATGCCAAGAGGATTTTTTTCTGTCAAAGTTTTCAGATGGGAAGTTTTTAACTATACTGAGATTAGAAAAAGTTTGAAAATGTGTCCCCAGAATGTCTGACAGCTGAAGATAAAAAAAAAGAAAGAAGAACTGGAAGTATCTTTAGAATCTAGAACACTCAAGTTACTTCCATGATGCAGGGGGCAATGTTTTCTCATAATCTTCCTTTCATCCATGAAACTAGCAGAATTCCTTCAACCTTGCCTCTTGGGACACATATTCTAAGTCAGTGATGATTCTTGCTGCTTTATTCTGGGCAGTCTTTATGTACATCCTTCTAGATCTGCAGATTCCAAAATTGTATGCTAGCAGAAGCTTTAAAATCTGGGGGGACAAAAAGAAAAAAAAAAGAGTCTTTGGGTGTACTTTCTGGTGATATTGTAATCTGCCATAGTCCCTAGAGACTTTTCAGAACAAATTTTATCAGTAAGATTCCCATTTGTAACATTTATGCAGTTCATTATTTCAGCCCAGTGGGGCACTTGACATTTATCCTTATTTTGTCCTAGACTGTATTTCCAATTTGTAAACTTCACTTTGAATTCTAATCCTGTTCTCCAATGTGCTTAAAGTCCATTCCTGAATTGTTCCATCTGCAGTGTAATAAATGTATCAACTTCTGGTGAAATTGACTTACTGATCTTGATCATCTCACTAGTTTTTCAGAATCCTCATGAATACGGATTCTTTTCCAGAGTACTTGCTTCTAAATAAAAATTTCTCTAGACATTTATTAATTTAATTTTCTGTTCAATCTCCTATGTTATTCAACCAAAATTTACTGGGTTTGGTTTCTTTTCTTCTGGACTTAAAAAGATTTTGTAAAGAGCATACCTGTTTTGAAATGAGTCCTGTTAGGTGGACAAAGGCAATTCTTGGAATTGTTTTCCTTGTTCTTTCCTAGAAGACATTATTTACTTTTGCCACTTGCAGAGTGCCATTTGCAGACACAGGTATTCTTTTCTCAGTACCATCTGTGTAGCTGCCCACTCTCATCATCTCTCCGTGATTATAAAGCATTAGCAACCCTTGAACTAAAATGATGAATCACCTTTTGTCTTGTATAATAATCAGATATTCAAAAATTATTCTGTGCTCTGTAATATATACCCAAATACATTAAATCTAGACAAAAATGCATAAAAACACAGTGAGAAAAGTATTTTGTATCTTTTTCACGTGTTTATGAGGGATTTTCTCTGTCTCTCTGAGACTGCCTTGTTCCTCCTGCATGTGTCAGTAGAAGGAATTAAATCACAGTCCATTTGAAATTTTTGAACTACTATAACTTTGGAATTGTCCCACATCAGATGTTTCAGGAGGAGGTACTAAAGTAAGGGAAATTTCCCTACAGCACATCAGCAATTCTGTAATTAATAGATAGAAAATTGCTTAGCTCTGAATGAAAGAGAATGTGTGTCTTCACATTTAGCACACAGGAAGAAAAGACACTGCCAATCACCGGCCAGAGCTTAAACATCTCACAGTGTTTGCCATAATATTTACCTGAAACTTCCATTCAAGCATTTTGTATAATCCAATCTGAGTTCTGTAATTGTAAGATTTTAGATTGCAATCCCATTTCAGACATTAGCTTTCATGCCAGTTCTTAAAATTCTTTGTCCCTCAAATACATTTTAGGTATGTTTCTGAAGTCATGTAGCCTCATACAAAAGTGAGATGATGATATTAGTATCCTTTTAGAATTTTATGCAGAAAAACAAAGCTGAATTTCATTTCAGAAAGCCATAAACTCATGGGAGATACAAAACCTGCATTCTTTATTGTCATATAGGGAAATCATAGTAGGAGTTTAACAGTTTTAAACAGAAGATAATGTAACACAAGTTAGATTGCCAGTGGTCAGATGTGGAAAGGCAAGTGTTTAGCAAAAGGTGAAATAAAAATTATCATAGCTGGTTTCTTCATGGTAAAGCACTAGGAAAAAATGTGACTGCAAAGAAGATGTAAAAATTTTTCCTGTAGCTTTTTTTATACGAAGTGTTCACTGGCTCTTTCATGGAACATAGCCTACTCTCCCCATGAACAACTAAAATGTTACCTGGTTTATTGAATAGTCTGTGAAGTCTCCCAGTAATGATGCTTCTGTGATGTTGGCTTTATTATGCTATGTGACATTGCTGTGATCCTTGTGGTGTGAAATTTTCATCAAAACCCAAATTTCTGGTTACCTTTAAATTATTGTATCAGCAATCCAAGGTGCTTCAGGTACACAGCAAATGGTTTATCACATGTTTTTTTAGAAGATGTTCTTTTTCAGTGTAGATAACTCAAAAACTTTCACAGGGTGACATCAGGGCACTGTTACCAGTCTGCCAGTATTTTTTTCCCCGCTTTTGCTTTCATGCTGAAATTTGTGGTAGGATGTAAGGCTTCAAATCCAGGTGTTTCTTCCTTTCTTCTTCCTGTCCCAACAGACTTTAAGTTTCCCAAATCAATTTTATTCCTCTTCTCTCCAAGCTTATATATGTGTAGGATTTCTCTGCTATGTTAAGTTGTGATGAGAGCATTACTCTCAGTTTTCCTGGTTGGAGATAAACAGCTCTACAGAGACTGTGGACTATTAATTCAGACTGGCAACTGGCAATTCAAATTGGCTGATTTTTCTACCACTTACATCTTTTTTCATAAATTTAATTTCACTGTTTCACTTCCAACAAAAATGTTTCTTAGCCATAAAATGTTCTTTTCCAATAGGACAAGAAGTTTGACTAAAAAATAAAGAAAAATAACTAAGTCTTTCCAGTATTTCACTGATTGTGTTTGCTTTTAAAATTAACCTGAAAACTTCCAGTTTTGATGCTGTGAAAGTGATCATGACCTGACCAAATCTGCTTTGTCTCTCAAAATTTAAATAATTTAAAACTTATTTTACCAATTTTGTTGTTAATACAGAAGTTTTGCAGTGAGTCCTCACAGAGCCAGCTAAGTCTCTTTCTGGAACAAAAGACTGTTTTGTATACGTAATTTTGCATTTTAATACCATGCATGGAGTTTGAAGTTTGATTGCTCATAAGCAAATCCATGCCTATTTAAAAAATAAATAGGATTTGTTGCACTTACCTGTCTAATGATTTCTGTAAAATAAAATAAATGGAGCTATTTTTATCTCCTGCAACTCAATTCTGAGATGCTGTTTAAAGAGTTCAATTTTGTTTCAAATTTCAACAGACAGTGGTCTGTGGTTTTTATCCTGTTCACTAACTTTTGCTTGCTTTGAAGAGAGAAGATTGATTTGTGATTGATTAAATAGAGCACAGTGGGAGAGAAGGTTGGTAGACCTTCACTACACAGAAATCTGTGTGATTGGTATTTTTGAACTGCTCATTAACTGTCAGTGTAGGCTGTGTGAGGGTGGATTAGTGATCACAATGCAGATCAGGATAAGCATCAAAAGAATTGCAGTGCATTGAAAAATTTGATACTTTGCTATTAGAGAGGCCACACATGATTTATTTTAAATGTGGAAATTTTATGTTTGGCGTCAAAGATATTAGCATTCTCAATCGTGCATAATAGCAAAGTAAATGAGTTTCCCACATTGCTATTCAAATTAAAAAATAGATTTCCTTTTACAGAAGAAGTCTATTTAAAATGCTAAATGTATTTTTTGATTTTGACTTTTTTATTAGGCTTTGTAAGAAAGAAAGCATTTATTGACATTTTTAGTCAACTGATTAATTTGAATCATGGAACAAATTACATTCCTGATCCATGGATGAACTTAAAACTTCCAGATGTAAGTTAACTTCTATTTTCTTTTTAACTGAAGTATTGGTTTGTGTAGAAAATGCAGCATTGTCCCTATTATGATAAAATCAAGATTATAGCTATTATAGAACCTTATCAGTTTTTCCTTAAAATTCTTCTGTTTCACTAGAGAAGGATTCTGGAAGCCACTGTGCCAGAAATAAAATGCTTTTGTCAGCAATATATTTATTTACAATTTTCAAATCATGTTTGTCTTTAGACACCATTGAAAATTCATTTCCAGGAGTTAAAATAAGACTGTTTATGTTCCTCATCCCAAGACAAGAACTTAAAACCTGGGCCTGTATGACCTTAAATTTACGTATCCCAGATTTTCAGGTTTAGGAACATGAAGAATTACAATTTAAGTCTTTCCAAATCATCCATACTGAATCATCTGATTATTTTTACTTTCAGATGTTGCTGGTAGGCCTATAGAATGAAATTATTTCCTTGTTTTAGCATGTTTTGATAATTTTTTCTGTTAGTAAGCCATGATTCCCATTTATATTTTTATTGGATTTCACATGTGGGAAACAGCTTCATTCATATATTCTGCACACAGATGAACTGCATGATTGAAACATTTTAGTGTCTCTCAGTGGTGTATTTCCACTGAGTTTAGTGAAAACTAGCCACAGCTGTCATCATCAGTATATAAAAATCTAATCTTAGCACAGGAAATTCATTATATGGGGGAAGCTACAAGTCAAATAATTGTCTATTAGTAGACCACATGTGCATGTATCCAGTGTTCTGTGTTCTTTGAGAATTTTAAATGCTTATAAATACTATTTTTATTTTGATAACAGAATTTTCTTTCCTTAAAAGCGTCATTTCAAAATGAGACCTTTGAATTTATAATGAAAGCAAGATCTTACTTACAGAAGGAAATGCATGAAGCATAAGCTAAGGTCTACATTTATTTTGCACAAACTATTCTGAGCTGAGCTCACCATTTCATCATTGTGTGACCTAAGATCTCAGATAAATTTTCAATTACTAATAAGTGGCAATGTTCCAGCCAGATGACATCTACAATGCCATCAAATTGTCTCCCTCTGTGCTGCCCCAGGGCCTTTTCCTGTAAACACATTGCATCTTAAACTGCGGTCTGGAGCAACCCAGACACTCCCCTTGACAAGGAAATCTGGGTGTGGGGCAGAAAACATTGTAGAGGTGCATAGTAGGGTCTCACCATACCAGTAGTGCAGAAATTAACTGGGCAGATTTGGTTTCCTCTATCACGTACAGCCTTAGCAATGCTGTGTCAGGAGATTATACACATGTTCTCCTTTTTATTTCTGCATGTAAACCAGCTTTGCTATGTCCATGCAATGTTTTCATTGTTAAAAAGACACAAAGCACCTTTTCTACTGCTGCATTTTTCTAACTGAAAATAATGCTGGAGCAGAGAAAGCCATTTGGTGAACACCTGTAACAGGGCAAAAAGGCACAGGACTAAGGATTTACTGTATGTCGTGCTCATGCTGCTAATTTGTTCGTTCAATTCTTGGTGCTCTCGCAGACAGAACATGGTTCAGGAGTTGTAATGTACCAAGGGATGGTATCTCATGGGCAGTTTAGATACAGACCCCTATTTGGGGAGGCAGAGTATGTATTTGGAGGGATATCAACTGCACAGGCGGATTGACACACAGTGGCCCATGGTTGTTTTGTTCACTGATATGTGTCCTTTGTATATCTGTGATATCTCTCTGAAGAACCTTGTCCATCCTAGTCAGGAAGAGACCTGAGGATACACAGGATATCAAAAGAGAATGTTTGTGCACACCTATTTGACAATATTTATTATATTTGTTTTGTAGTTATCAGACCTGGCATCTGCATTCACAGTGGACCCAGAATTTACTGACTGGCGCAGGTTCTTGCTGGCAGCAGCACAACCTTGGCCAGTGCCATCTGTGACACAGCTTCTCAAAACACTGCATAGCTTCAAGGCTGTTGATGTAGAAGGATCAGGCTTTGTTACACAGGACTACTATTTGCAGGTTATAATTCTTTTCTCATTTGAATAATGTTTTATTTTGCTAAACTCTCTAAATTGAATGGTGTATTGTTGGGTTTATTCACATTCAGAAACACAGGCTGAATTTTAAATATTTTTGGGTTTGAGGGTGCTTTCAAGTGAAAAATGTTTCCAGGAAATTGATTGCATAATATCTATCTTGTCCATATTCCACAAATCAAGCTAATTAAGCTTACCTTTTACTTCCATTTCCTATTTTCACCATGAATTTTCAGTAAAAATCCATTCTATTTTAAAGAAACCATTCTGTGTGCGCTTTGATGACTATTATTTGACACTGAATAAGGCAAAAAACTTGCTCCAAGCAGAAATAAGGATTTTAGTATCAGCGCATCAGCTGTACTTTGATTAAATATTTCTAGATTTTTCCCCAATTAATTATTTTCTCAAGATTGTTTTTCAGACCTTAAATACCTGGAAAGTTATATAATTCTTTCATCTTTTCTCTGAAGATGGCTTCTATTTGAATTTTCACATAGTTTAGTGAGGTTTTTCAGTAAGCAAGTTTCATGAAGGAATATTAAGAATACGTTTTTCTTCTTTTAGCAAAATTCTGCTCATTAAATTTTCACTTTGCAGTCTTAATCATACTTAGAATGACTGCTGTTTATTCTTTTAGTCAGTACTAGCTATAAATATCATATATATGTATCTATATACATATGTGTCTATAGATATTCATATATGTGGGTGTGTGCATGTATACACAGAAGTTCTACAGTTCTGCCAGTTTGCATTTGTTTGATGATACTAGAAGTAATGTTCAAACTGTTTTAAATACATGTCACAGAACCTTTATTGCAATTGTTTACCAATCACCTGGTGGTGGTTTTCTTCAAAACCTAAATAAAAGCTGTTTAAGTCCAGAAGTCTGTCATTTTCAGAACTACTTTGATTGATTTAAAATCTCTAGGAATGCCTGCCAATCCCTACCCACCCCAGATTTACCAAGAAACAAATTCTGCAAAGCCTTATTTTAACATGTGAAAATAAGCAAACTTTTTTTTTTCTTCCCTGAATCAGGTTGGCTTATGGTTTAATGGAAATGAAGATCTAGGCATAGCAAAAGGTTGCACAGAACCTGTGCCTAAAGACAGACTAAAACATCTCATAAAGGTAACAAAAAACATAAGTAATTTGAAGAAAGCACTGTTCAAACCTGAGGCCTCATTTAAGTTTCTTGTGTCTCTTTTTTTCCATAATTGCTGCAATGTTTCAGTGTTTTTGAGGTCAGGTGGTGCTTCAGAATAATGCAGAAAGGAATCTAAGAATTCTACAGTATTCTAAATCATAGTCTACTCAGAATTAATTATTTGCGTTCTTCACTGATTGACATTTATTTTGCTACACAGTACCCAGCTT
>JAWWEU010000091.1:61028970-61041828 GCA_035583155.1 Acropternis orthonyx | reverse complement strand
ATGGGAGGTAAATGATCGCTGCATATAAGCTCAAAGATGTTTCCATGAAAGAGAGAGTTAATAGTGTGTTCTGAATACAAAAAATGCTTTGAACATGTTTGTCATGATAGAAGATTTTACTAATTTCTCCATGTTCTATGAAATTCAATTTCTGTTTCCCTGTACTTAAACACACTTATGGTTTATCTGGATTTACACAGCATCAACATGTTTTTATAGTCTCTCTTATTAGCAATAATTACTGTATTTCATATTTTTCTCTACAGTCCATGACATATTCCATTAAATCCACTCATAGAAATTGATTACATATTTTTGTCCTTTTATAGTTTTTCTTCAGTTTATTTGCTGATACCAGAGAAGATCCTGCTCTGCTCAACTATACTGAGATGCTGCTTTATTTTGCCTCCCACTCTGATCCAGTTGAAGGTGTATACAGAGCACTTAGCATTGCTACTGGAACATACGTTCACAGAAAAAAGGAAGCTTCTCATCCATCTGTGGTAAAATATTACAGTAATTTACTAGAGAATAGAAGTAGTGCTTTCAAATTGTAAATTAGCTATGTTTCTATGTATTTGCTTATTCTGGTTAGCTCCAGTCCTTACAAGTTGTCTCACTGACTTCATGTGATCTCTGCAAATAGTGTCACTGACTTTGGCAATAATACTCAGAAGTATTCTTCCAAAAGTGCAGAAATTTGCTTGCCAAGTAATAATGAAAGTTTAAGATATTTCCTGGTAACTGCTCCTTGTATGTGTGAATGGAAGTAATTCTTTGGCCTAATCTTAGACCAGCTGTCAATCTCCAGAAATTGGACTGGAGTGTGACTTACAGCATTGTTCTCTATAGATGAAAAACCTGATATTATTGCTGGTCTTACTTTATTTCCCACTATATTTATTTGGGGTATTTAAAGGTAGATACTCCTTTTTTGTTATTTTCAAGTGTTTAGTTTTACCAGTAAACCAGAAGGACTAATAATAATTAGTTTCATACAAAATAATTTTCAAATTATTTTTATGGCCATGATGAATGTATTGTCATATCAAATGAAATTGGTCTTTTGAAAATGTTTATTAATTTTTTTAAAGACTCAAAGCTGCAGTTAGTGCACTGCATGCATCAGTTACTTATTATTGAAGTGTAAGTCGTTTTTTAGACATAAGTTACTTATCTGTACTCACTTTGCTGTTCCAGATAAGAAAATGTTTCATTGCCCTGTCACAACCAGTGACTCTAGCATTTGCCCAATGCTTAAAGTACACTTGAGATATCTAGAAACAGTGTAGAAAGAGCATTATTTTACTACACAGTATAATCATGCACGTAAGCATAATAACATATTATCACATCAAATGACAAAACATTATACTTCTCTGTTTTATTTGGCACAGCAGAATTTTTGGACATTGGAGAGACTGAATAAGACAATTTCCTTTTCACATTTCATAGGAAGAGGGAGAGCACAGAATGCTCCCAGTTAGATACTGTGGACTGGAACTTAGTTTCCCATGTTTCAGTAGAAATTTCTAGCTTTGAACTCATTGGATAGAAAGCTACACAACCTATTCTCTGTAATATTTTCTACTTGGTTTCACTTGTTTGGTTGGACGTTTTGCAAGATGTAACTGCACTGGCATTACCACCTAAGTGTCAACAACTTCTTAAGGTTCTGAGCCACAAGTGAAGGTAAACATTTGCCTCAACCTACAATTAACAACATATCTCTGAGCAGAAAGAGTTATATCCCATCTAACCTGAGAATTTCATCATGCCTAGTTCCCCACTCAAGGCACTGGCTCTATGAATCTGGCTCTGCTATTCCTGATGCACAGTCTATTATACAGACAGTTTTTGTGCCTAATTTCTTAGAAACCTAGGACTATCTAAGAATTAAATGTTAAATAAATCTTGCTTATGTGGATTCTCTTTGACTTTATAGTTGTTTTTTATAAGGTGGTGCTCAGAATCACAGGACTGATAGAATACCATTTGAATTATTTTCTGTCTTCTTATGCCTTGTGTTCCATCTTTGTGCACTTTAACAGTAATGTTGAATACAGACAAAAGAGAACAAGAGAAATCCCATTCCACTGAAGTGAGTTTTCTTCATTGGCTTTAGCAGAGTCAGCATTTCATGCAGTTTATTCCAGGAACACAAGGGGGCAAAAAGTAAATTGTGCATTAATACCGTGTCATGCTTTGAGTCAAGCTCCATCAAATACAGAGAACCCTGAAGACATCCAAAGTGGTTTTCAGCACAGAATTAAGAACCTAAATCTTTGTTTTCCTGTGTTTACATGTGATCTAAATATACCAGTTCTCACTACAAGTACTGGAAATTTAGTAAATATTATCAGTGAAATATTCATCAGTGGAATGTAAAGAGCTATCTAGATAATCTTTAAGAAGTTTTGTAATACACCTTAGGTAGCCAGCTTATACAGCTTATATAGTAGGCTCTTATACAGCTGCACCTGATTTCTCTCTTCTCTTTTTCTTCTTTGTGTCAGTAATTGTAGTGACTTCTCACTGGTAGCTACCTACAGAAATGCATCTGAAACTTTCATGTTGTTGATAAGGAATGCTCAGACAAACATATTCTTGAGACTTTTTTAAACTTTTACTAACTTCAAAGCAAGGACCCTCTCACATAAATGCTTAACTTTTAAGTCTCAATAATATTATTGGCTATATAGGTCTGAAAGCTAAATGTAAATGATGCAGTGGGAGATAGAAAAACTTCAGTGCTGGTGGTTTGTAATCTCAAGTGTTGTGTGCTAAAGAGACAGTATAAAATGACTGCGCCTTCTGTGTTGAAAACATGTATTAAGGCCTAAGGCATGTAGCACAATCTCAGCAGTCTCTCCTTCTTTACGAGGAAAGAAATCGTTTATTCAATTAAATGCAATTTCCTGTTGTTGTTAGTGGTTAGTCTGCACAGTGGCATAATGTAGTCAAAGCACTGTTCACCTCTGGGAGGTCCTTTCTCATCTTTGTGCTCACAAATCTCTGCAGCATTTCTTGTTTTGTTTTGTTTTTCTTTGACCAGCTCTAATATCACCACAAAGTTGCCTAATTGCTTGTTTAAATAAAATTCTAATTTTTCTGAATAAAAGAGAAAATCTCATCTTTTTCTATGGAGAGCTGCTGAGTCTGTGTTAACTGTTAGCCAAAATAGAGTTCCTGCAGTGACTCCTTGATTTGGACTAGAAAATTTGTACTGGTTTTTCCATGTGAGCATCCACAGTCACCAAGTTTAGTTCTTATATAAACACAAAGTTCTTGGTATTGTAATTTGTAGCTATGAAATATTTTTTTGTTTTGCTGCTCTGAGAAATCATAATTTTTCTGTAGAATGTTGGCCACATTCCTGGAAAAAACTTTTTATTGAATTTCTGCTAATACCAACATTATGGATATTTTTGGACTCTCAAAATCTATTCCTTCATCTTACAGTACAGTAGATAATTTTGTGTGAGTCGATGATTTTTGTTTTGTAAGAAACAAAGTTTGGAAGTCAAATCCACTGATCCTTAATTTATGTTTAACTGAAACAGGTGATCTACTGACAGACTATTTATCCCCAGGTGTTATGCCTTTGCTTAATTTTCTTAGGATTCTCCACACCCCGACATACCATCAAATGAGAAGGCTTTAATAGAAAACGAAAAAGAAGTCTTGGATTACACAGGTGCAGGAATAATTTCAGTGGCAACTCTACTCAAAGTGTTTCCTACTGGAGGAAGTAAAGATCAAGATAATAATAGATTTAGTAATCTGGAGAAGGCAGGCAGCTATGATAAGGTAGGCAAATTTATTCAAAGGTTTTGTAGCTTGCATTATATGTTATATAAATATCTGCTGTAATCATTGCTTTTCCACCAGTTTTTTAATGATAATTTGACCACTAATTATTTTTACTTAAAGCATTTCATCAAAATATACAAAGAATTAGGTAGTGAAGAACTGACACCTATTCCAGTTGAACTGCTTTTGAACCACCCTTTCATGAAAGACTTGATCAACAGGTATCAAGGATACAAACTTTCTGTAAGTATTGCTTTCTGAGACCAAGAACTTTGTAAACACATATATTTAAATCAGCATTATCCCAGGAATGTAAATGTAATTAATGTAGATACTGCCAATTTGGAATATAGAACAGCTATACAGCTGTAGGTTAGATCAGTTGTTTTGTTTCCCTTAAAATTCTGTTCATGAAAGATTGTGCTGCTTTCTGACCTATTTTTGTACATGTCTGGCTGGCCTATAGCTGCCTACAGATTTTCTACTGCCTTGCCTTTCTCCTCACCCATAGAATGGAGACTGGTTGCATTGTCTTCCCAACAGGATCATACTGCAAGACACTATAGGATATGTGATAGGTCACATTCCATCCCAGGCCAACCAGGCTGTAGAAAAGGGAATACAGAGGTTAAACAGGTCCAGGTGTTCTTCCCTGCCATTCTCTAGAGCTTCCCTGTTACCTACACCTATGTTTAAACATGCATTACATCAGTTGCACATAAGACAAGTTTGGGCTGGAGTATAACCCTATTTAATGTATCAAACTATGGCAAAAATACATTCTATACAGAGTAAGAAAATAGTGTGAGACAAGATGAAAGGATGTTTTCATTTGCATGCCCAGAAATCAAATATAAACAGTCTTGACAAGTTTGAGATGATCACCACTGGGGGCAAATAGTGTCCCACAAAATCTGAATCAAATAAATGACACTTCAGGACTAACTTGCTATTTCTTAATTATACTCATCACTTGTAGGATGTGAAGTGCCCAGCATTTACTGTATCACCCATAAGCATTATTAGTAAAAGATAAGATATAAGAATGAAAGAATATATTTACTCAGTCAAAGTGAGGGTTAAAAATTCATTTGCTAAATAGGAAGTGATAAAAAAGGAAAATGTAAGACAAAGACAACACAATTGAGGATTATAGCTATCAGTGGGTATCCTGCCTATGCTGGTGCCTCAGCCAGTTTGGGAAGACAGACACCATGAAATGTTAGGTCATTCCTCCCTTCCTTCCCCATTCTTTCTTCCTGAGCCTTTTTATTTAATTAATATTACATTTTCTAATTTGATTTTTCCCCCCCATCCTCATTGAATTTCTTGTAGACCAAAGCATTTCTTATACTAGTACTCTGTACGTGTTCTATCTCAAGAGCTGTTCTGTATACAAACACTTCACTGACTGTTGAACACTGAACATAATGCCACCTCTTTATGTAGACCAAATGTGATGCAACCTAAAGTAACATAACTAAGGTGTAAACTGAGTAAAGCTATATCTATATGCTCAGCCATTTACAGTGAGGGGGGGCGTTTTTAAAAAATCTTTTCACACTAATCAAGAGCTGAAAACAAAAAGCACAGCATCTATTCTTTATTAGCATTTCTAATCTTTCTTTACCACTTTTAGGAGAAACTATGTTGTACAGCTGAAGGAGTAGACTATAGCACACATTTAAAATTTATTAGCTACCATTGATCACCTATGTTATTTCTGGCTGGTAGGATATATTCAGAGCAGTTCAGTTATAAAAATTGT
Source organism: Acropternis orthonyx (assembly GCA_035583155.1). Lineage (NCBI taxonomy): Eukaryota > Metazoa > Chordata > Aves > Passeriformes > Rhinocryptidae > Acropternis > Acropternis orthonyx. Next base: position 61,036,247 of record JAWWEU010000091.1, on the reverse strand, counting down.
CAGTCTATGAGAAGAGGTGTAGGATAGTGCATATGAATCTTAGCAGTAACTGAGGGTTCCAGTGCATGTGTTCTGGCCCAAAGGAGTTTCCACAGCTTGTTTGTATATTGCTATCATTGCACTTAAATAATATGTTTTTCCACCTATTTGGCAGGTTCCTTTGATGACTGTATCTCCTTACTCAACAGTTAGGTGATGCAGAGCTCCAGTTCTCATTTGTAATACTTAGAATGTCCTCTTGAAAAGGCTTATACTCACTGTATCTCAGATATAGTACTCTATGGTTTTTATACTTAAATTCAGATAATTTTATTCCTTGACTGTACTGTTAAATACAGACAAGTGTTTTATGCATGAAATCAACACTTCACAGTCTTACTTTCAAATTCTGGCCAACTGGTGAAGAGCTAAGACCAGAAGTTCTTACTCAGATTTACAAAAAAAAAAAAGTGTTATATTCTCCAGCAAACAGACATAGGACCCAGGAGCCATTGTTATAAGTACATTAAAATTCTGGTCCAAAACATATGAACTCCAGCAACGAGTTTTCAGTTCACCTCTGTCAATTACACATTTGGGGAACAGGGGAACTTTTTTGTTTCTGAGACATTGCCTAAGTAAGTAAACAATATTTTTGGCTTCAATTATTTTTTCAGAAATTCTCCTGATAGATGTCTATAAAAATGAAATTCAACCACAGTACTGTTTTTTGAGATCATTTACAAGATAAATTTAGCAAGTTAGGGTATGGTTTCTAAAGTGAAAGTGTTTCTACTAATGCAGTCAGAAACATCGGAAAATAAAATGTTTTGCTGAAAGCTATAAATGAAACATCTAGCTTAATATTTTTTAATTTGAGTCATAACACCACATTCCTTTGGATCTTGATGACCTGTTCAATTTTAACCAATACTATCTCTCATAAAAATATTTTTTTTTGAGGTGTGATAATTTCTTGTCTTTTGAAGGGATTTTGTTTTCTTAGTTGAAGTACCAGTGGGGGTGTCAACATCCTACATGATAATGGCTTTTCTGTCAGTCTTAGTACAAATGTCGACAAAGAATAAGCTTGGAAATTCTATTACTTTTTCATCTGGTCTTTCCTGTCCTGATTATGAATCTTTCTGGTCCTGACTAGAGCTTTCAAGTGCTTTACCATTATCAACACATATTTTTCTGCATATCACATGAAATGTGTTACTTGAGAGTAGTTAGATGACACCAATATGTGTGAGTTTATGAATACACTTCATTACATTCCAAATTAATTTTTCTTTAGATACCACTAATAATAAATGAGAGAACATTTTTATTAGATCCGCTGATTCAGGAGAAAGAAACAAGCAATTCTGCCTTTTCCACTGCATGGATTTGTCTGTTGAGTTTGGTCAGTTAAGGGGTCTTCTTCAGGTCTCATATTATTTGTTGTTACAAATTTTGTCATCTGTTCTGAGGCTGTCACAGATGCAGAAATAAAGAAACAACCACACATTTCAGTAACTCTGCATTTTGTTTCTCATAAATTTAAAGAGTCTAGGATCTGTTATACTTCTATAATTCCTAATGCTTAATGCAGTATCTGTTAATTTGTGCAGAATACATTCTTATAATTAGTGAGGATAACAAGGTAGTTTGATAATTAGCATTCAGTTTATTGACATCAAAAATATTATCTATTGGATAAATTATGTTACATTTTTTATCCTGCTTTCAAATCCTGAATAATCCTTTTTAAAAAGCCCTGGCTTTGAAGATAAGGGTATTACCTTGTCTTTCTATGCATCTATGTTTTGAATACATTTATCATAGGCCTTGCATTGGGCTTGTTCCTTCTAAATTAATTGCCATAATTACTGTTGTTATTGGTTCTGTTAATCATTTCAGTAACATAACTCAGATATTTATTCAAATAGAATTTCCACTGAAATAGGATTTCTACTAATGTATAGTTAACATGTCTTTATCAGAAAGTATTTATTAGTATGTTAAGGAATCATTACAAAACCTGTTTATACTCACAGCAGCCATTTGGTACTGCATGACTCAACAAACATTCAGAACACCAAGTATCACTTAACAAATAATCTGTTCATACAGAGTAAGTTCAGTACAGCTTATGACCTGGACCATAGAGCTCACAGGCAATTCTTTGACAGAAAACAGCACTGCTGAATCACTGTGTAGTCATAGGCTGTACTTGTAATACCTGTGAGACTTCAAAAACTTTTTTCATGTGGTGTTTTAAATGTCCCAGTCTGCAAGAAAAGGAAAAATTAACTCAGTGTTTAAATACCTAGTTTAAAAAAGAGACCTATGTTATGCTTCTTTTTATCATGTATTTTATCCCTAAAAAGTCTTAGAAAATTAAATCTACATGAACAATATTGTTTCTTACATTCAAAATTATTAAAAAATCTACATTCATGTAACTGAAACAATAAGTTTGCTTCATTAAACAAAAAGTAAATCTGTTGGCGTGTTGTATCTCTAAGTTTTTGACAATATTTAAGATGGCATTTGCTAGTGGCATTTGCTAGTGTTTACTGCTGTTGAACTGGAATTGAAATTTCTTTTTCCAACTCAGTGTGCTGAAAAAGGCCTTCTCATACTGAAATATTTCTTAGAGTCAAAGATAAATATTAGTGCTGCCTTCTAAATCAAAGGACTGGTAAAATTTTCTTTATGTAGTTCTTTTGTATTCACTGAAATGCTTCTGATATTTTGCAAGTCTGTGAGGCATCACTACATATAGGTAGTTCCTGCTTTTGAAAAAATGCTGTATCTTCAAAAAAATGCAAAAAATATATATTAGACTACATATTTGAATTTAAACTAGTTTATTTTATTAAAATTCTGTCGGTTAATTATTCTCCTAAAGGAAAAAACATGTTTACTGATAACATCAGAAAATGCTGAGAAGTTAAATTACTGTTTATCTCTGTACTGAACATTCAGCATATCACTTTTTTAAACCAAAAATTCCTTGTTCATCCTACAACTCAGTGGATAGTATTGCTGAAAATGGAAATAGATCATATTGTGCTAATAAAAATTTATTAAAAAGAAACAAATCAAACAGTATGTTATAAAGAACTGAACACAAAATAGGTATGTAGGTATGGGTATAAGGGTATGTATTATTGTTAGTTACTTATTTGTTTTTATATCCATTTCCTGGGATTGTTTTGTAAGTTCAGCCTGAAATATGACATATATTAAAAAAAAAGAAACTTTACTTGGGTGTTTGTCTTTGTATGTTATGAATGACATTTACTGGTTTAAACAACAGTCTTAGTGCCTCTCTTCATGGAAAAGTTTAAGCTGATATTTAAGATCTCAGTTTACTTTAAGAATTGCATTTTAGCACATTGCAGTTTTGTAAAACCACCATTGGCAGTGAAGTTCTGTGGATAATATGAAAACATCATCTCAGTGATATTAGTACTTAAGCTGAATTACAGCTTTGGTTTTAGTGCCCTACTGGAAGACAACTCCTGTAACCTGGGGAGCATGTAACTTGTCTCCACTGAAGTCACTTTTTCATCATAATCTTCTAGTCTCTAGTTAAAAAGCTCACCTCATGGAAAGAGAGGTGTTATTACTACAAGTTTTAAGGTAGATCACGCTGCAACAAGGAGTGACCTTTTAACATTTATTTTTCTTTTTCATAGGACATTAAAGTCTTTCTCCAAAGATCCAAACAAGCACAATCAACTGATGGGGGAGGGAAAGGGATGTAAAAACACCCATCTATGAAAAACTGTTGTCTGTGAACACTAAGAAATCTTAAGTTTGTAAGAAATGTGTCCTACATCTCCAGTCCTCTCCTCCATGAGAAAAATTTTCTTTATTGTTGTGAGAGCAAAATCCTTTTGCAATGACAGATTTTCTGTAACTTTAAATTTAAAAAAAAAACAAAAGCACCAACAGAAAAATTGTTTTTTCATGTCAAATAGTCTGATGATGTTTCTAAATAAAATTAAATCAGTTTTTAAACATAAATAGAGCTGTTAGTGTGTTGATTAAGAGTTGGTTTAAGAAAAGAGTATGTCCAATTCTTCTAAGTGCACTACAGTATCTGTTCACTTTTTGTTTTTTGTATAGTTCATTAATTATTTAATGAATAAAATGTTATAATCAATTAATCCTTTAAAACATGTTGCAATTTGTAGCTAATAAAACAAGTAAATGAAAACACTGCTTTCTCTTAAGATCAGGATAAACTACCAAAAAGATGTGAAAATGGAGTGCCTCTTGACAGTGGAGAGGATGACTCTTTGCTATTCAACCTTTATATTTCTAACCTTCCATTACACATCAGCTCTGCTACCACCTACTAAAAATCTGCAGGCCCTCTCTCCACTCCAGCACCAGGCAGAGCCTAAAGCTGTGGGTGGCACAGGGTGCTGCTCCCCAGTCCCTTCCTCACCCAGCATGTGGCACTGAGATGCTCAGCAGCAGGGCAAGAGTGCAGCGTTTGTGGTTCCTCTGCTCATTTTGCACATCACGTCAGTCGTAGATGGAGTTGTGGGTGTTCCACACAACTGTTACCAGTAACTGACCAAGAGTCCTTTTTTCATTCATGTGGTGTGTGCAAGGGCACCATATACTCCAGACACGTGCTGCACATTTTCATGTGATAGGTATTTGTCCAAAACTCTCTATGGCACACCATGACACCTAGAGGATGTTGCCTTCTGTGGCAGGTTAAGTAGTCTTGGTCAAATGCTCTCCTTATTTATGGCTGAAGCAGTTGTTTCTTTTTGTATACCAAGTGTGACTCTTACTGGTTTTTCTGGAAGTTGTTCTGGAATAGATTTCAAATAAATTTTCCTATTAACAGGATGTTTGTTTCAGTGTAGTTTTATTCAGCTTTCCCATTCTCTTGTGTCTGGTGATGGCTAACTGTAAGGTAATAGGAACTATTTTTTTCTTGCAACTTTGTGACACACATTTCAGCACACACAGTTCATTCCCCTGGAATTAAAAATTGAGATATCTAATAAATCTTCAGTTTTCAGTGGTATTCATTCTTCTGATCTACAGTTTCAAGTTTTCTGAAGACTAAACAGAGGAAGCAGCTAACTGTGATAATCTGAACTCAGTAGAGTGTCTCATTTGTAGTCTGTCAGCTGCCCAAGATCATAGCAAACTTTGGCCATTTTACATTGTCTAACTAGCCTAGAAATGTAATTAATAAGTAAATAATTCCAAGAGGCCAACTCATATCTGAACACTACTCCTTCATTCTTCAGTACTTTTTTTCTGGATTCAGCATTACCCTGGTAAAAATTGCACAAAGTATTTAAAGGTTTCTTCCCTGGTTTGATTCAGCAAAGCATTCAAACATACAATGCTCTCTAAGAATACATATAGTGCCATTGAAGTCATGTAACTCACAGGGACCCACAAACCTTTCCCCTTTGTTGAGAATGCTATTGGCACAGAATAATTTTATATTTTTAATGTACCTTTATTACTTTTTAGCCAAGTGTGTATGATAGCATAGTATGTGTATAACAGTTGCTGACATTGCTTATGAGGTTTCTAGATTGCCTTCTTGAGACATAAAAAAAATTATAAAAAAACAATAGTAGCATTCAAACAAAAAAGATAAACTGGCATAGTTATGGCTAGGCAGTGACTAACAGACCAGATAAATAAATTTATCTGGTAATAAATATTTTGTGGATTTTTAGAACCTGAAGTCAATAGTGGCGGGTTTATTTCTTTGTTGATTAAAGACAGTCAAATTTTGAAAGGAAAGTTAGTAGTCTGGAGGTAGCAGATCAAAGCGTTTACATGTGATACACGAATCTCAGAATAGAACCCAGTGAGATTATCACTTCAGGCAAATAATGTTGTGTCTCTTAACTCTACCTATTTAGTCTAACCACACCGGCACAGAAACAGATGTAACTTTGTTGTGCCCCCGCAAACCATGCTCAAACCTCAACATCCTCGTTTTACTTGTGACAACAGACTTTATGATGCATAGAAATTAATTTGCTTTGTTACCAGAATAATTTCTTCACATAACATGTGCAACTTGGTCAAAGTTTAATCCCCAAAGTTTTTGAAACTTTACAGATGTATCTATATATATATAGATATATATACATATATATTCATACAAGACTCTGGGTTTTTACTTCTCATATGAAAATATTACATGGATAGAAGAGAATTGCAATTCAGCTCACTGGTTTTTGCATGTTTCATAATCTCTCAATTGTTGCATTTGTTACATGTTTAGTTTCTTATTAAAAGCCAGATTGAATTAGTATTGGATTCTGACTCTGCATGCTGGAGATCTCCATGTGAAAATAAAAATCATATTATAGAAATAAATATATTTTCATATAAATTTATATAAATAGATAATAAATAAAAATATTTTCCGAATGACTTGCCTACAGTCCATAAATCTGACTGAGGAAAGAGGGAACTTCAACTACTGGAAATCATAAATTTCTGTTTAGGTAAGTATTGCTCCATTCTCATACACTGCTTGTATATTTTACCTATGGCCTAGAAAGAGACATAAAATCATTACTGATAAAGTTTGAAATTAAGTGCAGATTGTGGAGCAGTTTCAAGTAATAAACAGTGAAAGTGATTGCAAGAAGTGTCAAACTTTATGCAGTGTTCACGTACTCCTCTATGAGAAAAGGAAAGGTGTAATTTAAAAAGCAAAGGGTGTGTGCCCTGACCATAGCAACTTATTTTTGTCAGCAGTTACTACTTGAGTATACCTGAGTAGCACAACAGTTATTCAAGAGACTTGGAGTTCCCAGCCAAGTGCTGGTACCCAGACAGGAAAGAGGTTCTTGTTTTTATGAAGGGAGAATGCTGAGTAGATTGGCAATCAGATTTGGCAGTGGAGTTACTGTCATATTGTGTTCAGTTTTTGTATCTACACTTCAAGCAGGATGTTGGAAACTGGCAAGGGTTCAGAGAATAATGTCAAGAATTATGGGAAATCTTATTTTGTATAAGAAAATTCAAGGAACTTGGTCTTCTTACTTCATCAAACGAAAACTTAGTAAGGTTTCAGATATCATTTTTTACAAGAATTCATGTAAGGCATCTTCATCCTGGTAGATTCCAGCTAGATTCAATGGCTGTAACCTTAAGTTGAAAATAACAAGCAGATTTTTAATAGGGAGTAGATTAACTGTTGAAGCAACTGGCTAAATGTGCCAATTTCCTCTTCACAAAGTTGTAAAATCAAATTAGATAATTCTTTTAGATCCAGTTTGTCAAATGAACCAAAA
>JAWWEU010000091.1:60990672-61025579 GCA_035583155.1 Acropternis orthonyx | reverse complement strand
CCTGATGCCCCCCAGGACAGGGCTGGCCCTCCTGGCTGCCAGGGCACTGCTGGCTCAGATTCAACTTTCAACTGACTTGCAGTCCCTTTCCGTGGGGCTGCTTTCCAGCCTCTCATTCCTCAGTCTGTACACACAAGATTGTCCTGTCTGCCGTGCAGATCCCTGCGCTTGCCCTTGTTACACCACACACAGTTGGTGACTGCTTATCGCTCTGATTTGTCAAAGTGTCTCTGCAGGGTCTCTCTTTCCCTGAGGGAGTCAACAGCTTCTAATTTAATATCATCTGCAAACCTACTTACTATCCCGTCAAGTCCTGCATCCAAGTAGTTTATTTAGATGTTGAAGAGCACTGGGCCTAAGACGGAGCCAAGTCAAGTGAAATATGATATGGAGGGATCAAAACTGGCTGCAAGTAATTAGCTGGTTCAGACACTGGAATCTTGCTTAAACAAACAGAGGATGGTAATCTTTCTGCCGCATACATACATTCTTAGGATACAAAATGCAGTTTTCTGAAAAATGTCTTTATTTTTGTTCTGCCATTGGCAAACTGAGCAGGAAATAGAAGGTTTCAGTTTCTATTCTAAAAGCCCTCAAAGACTCCATAGAAATTTATTTTCCTAATTTTTAGAGATTGATATTAACCCCTTCAGGTTTTCTGTTAAGACTTAGCAACAATTAGCTTTGACTTTAAAAGAAATAGATTTTCAGTACCTCAGCCTTTTTGTCTTTTTTTCTCCCCCACCACTTCCTTTAAAACTGGTTGAATTTGATGAGCCCTCTGAAACTTAGCCCATGGCATATTTTCACCTCTGATTATCTGACTTACCCAGGCTACTCAACAATCATCACAGTTTTATCTTTGCCCCAAGCAAACTATGCTAGTTTGAATTGATCTTTCTTCAATCTGGTTCTAAGGAAAAAAAGAAAAATATCTCTGTTACTTCATTCTTCTCATGCTCAATTGTAAACCCAAATGGTTAAAATGCAAGACTCCTTAAAAGATCCAAAACTGAGCAAAGGAAGGGCTAAGGTGGCTTCTCAGAAACAGATGAATTAGAAGTAAGAAACAGGTTTCCTCCTCTCTACCACTACCCACATCTGAACATACAAACAACAAAAACAATGGTAAGGTAAGGAACAAAATGAGGACAAACTCAAAAAAGAGAAAAAAAAAAAAAGAGCTGGTACTCAGATAAAATCAAAGATTGTTTCCTATCTTGAGTTTGTTTTGGAGCATTTATATTCATAAGGTTAATTTTTGTCTCTACTGAAGTCAGTGGACTGCTTGATACTGATTTCAAACTAAACCAAGTTTACATCTGGAGACTGACCTTGGATTGCAAGAAAATTCATTCAAAAGTTCTCAACAAAAAGCCTAGTAATTATTCTTGACAGTTTTCAGAAAACTGTTCAATTATGATTGAAAGAGATTATGAGAAAGCAAGCAGAACATCAGACAATGATTTATTTTAATGCTCTCATTTCAGAAAATATTCCCCTCTTATTCAGGTAGAATTCTAACTTCGTGGTCCAGTGCCTTTGTTATTGCTTTGTGTCCGAAACTGAAAAGCCTTCTTTTTTTTTTTTTTCTTTCTTTTTTTTTTCTTTTTTTTTAAGCTAGATACAATGACCAAATATTTTCTGAATTTTTCACTTACAGAAAAACTTAAGTTCTGGTGCCTCTCCCCATATGCCTGTATAGGCTTTTCTCTATGTTGCTGAGTTCACATTCTGGAATCAAGCATTCCAGGAATCTGGTCAGACTTTACAGAATTTATGTAAAACCTATCTACAAATTAAGTATTAATGATCCTTCTCCCATCTTCTATCTCCCCAGTAAATTGCAAACAAGGTGTGCTTTTAAAGTAGAAAAGGCCAATTACAAACAAATACGTTACAAAGGTTTAAAACACCCGTAAAAATTAGTGATCCTATATTATTGCAGAATATGGATGCAGTTTTCTTTGAAATATGCTATTGGCCGCAGCTCTGTTCTGGTCTGCTCGGGCTTAGGGGGGATTTGTGGGATGGGCCATTTTGGTTATTTATATTATACACCATATGTTCCTTTGTTGATTAATGCCAGTCTAATAATACAATATAATTAGAGTAAGACTGATTTAGTACCTTGCAACTGCGCTTAACTTCACTAATGTCCTTGAAGGCTTTTGGTGCTGGCACATGCAAGCCTTTACCTTACAAATGCAGGAATGTATTATGAGATCATTATTCTTAGCACTTCACTACAGAACACATGAAGGCAAACTATTTAATGTAAAAAAGCAGTTTAATTCATTGTTGGAGAGTATTGCAGGTGATCTTTATCACATTAGTGCTCCTGGAGGCTTAGTTACGAAACACTGGGCTCACATCTATGTTGGTTTTATATATGCTTGTAAGTGGTCTAAGCAGCCTCAGAGTTGAACAGGCTAAGATGTTAAATGAACGTAGACATTGTAAACTGCATTTTCAGATCTGCTGGATTCGTTTGTCCTTTTTAATCTGCAGGTGTTGATACCAGTACTGAACAAAGCTACATACCTGCCCTCTATTTAGGAATGAAAACTCAGTCTCGCATAACAAAGATGTACAAATCTATACATTAAATCAGGTTGAATTAGATTTGTATGGCAGGAGTTGCAAAGTATTTTAAAAATATTTTACCAGAGATTTTCAAGGTAACATTCTTGGATTGATGTCTTAATGGAGCTGGATGTGTTGAACTATTGCTCTTGAAAAGGCTATTAGCACAAATGACAGTAGCATACGTAGTACAGGGGCCAGGCAGGTTTGGGGGACAACTGGCTAAAAATTTCATCAGTTTCTATTAGAGGCATAAAATGTTTTGCACATTAAATTCTTTGCCTTGATGTAAGGTGTGCCACATGTTTCTGTAGTGAAGCGCATCCCTCTGTAAGCTAAAGACTTACATGCGTCGATATCAAAAGTCTTCATAGGGAATTAGTGAAGTTAAGCAGCAACTGCAAGAAAGAAGTCAATCTTATTCTAGTAGAATTGTATTGTTAGAGAGGTGTTAATCAATAAAGGAATATAGAGTATAAGTACCCAGTAAGCACAGCATGCACACAGCTGGTTTAGGGAAACAAAAGAATGCTTAAGGGCTTAGGGAGGGAAGAATGTGTTTGCTTAAAAAGAAAATATCAATATATGCTATCATATTGATTCTCTTTAGCCAAAGAATGCATGAGCATGAAAAAATAACACGTGGAAAGACTGGAATTCTTTTGTAAAATTAATGAAGAAAAGGGTACACGTTTTATATTGCTGGACTTTTTTTTTCTGTGCAAACAGAGAATATATTGCAGAATTTCCTAGAATATCCTGGCTGACAAAGCAATTATATTCAGCCAGACATACAATTGCACTAAACAGGTAAACAGTATTGGAGGAGGAGGTACATAATTGTATCCTTCTAAGGAAAGGCAGGCAGCTGTATGTTTTCTCACTTCTGTTTACCAGGGCCGAATGTGGGTATGCTGCCCTGAAACAGAAGATGGTGTGTGCCCAGGGTGCTCTGGCTTTCTCAGTTAATGTTTTGAGAGGTTTTGCATCTCCTGCTCTAGAGCCACATTTCACTAAGCAGGACACTGTGAGCTGACCTAATTTGATTTGAGTGGGTTGTACTTCTAACACACTCACACAAATATAAGATGACCTAATTTAGGTCTTTATGCATTACTGTGGTTAATAGGTCTCTGTATTAAATTGATTGTCATACCTATTTAAAAATGAAGGGCTTTGGAAACTTTTCAGATAGGCAAAACAAATGACATTACTGTCTCAGTAATTGCTGCAGCAGCAGTGACTCAGATAAAAAAATTTACATGTATGAGTTTAACCCATGTTTTAAACACGTGAAATATCATCGGAAAACTCTCTATCAGGTCAGTTTTTCTCTTCCATCTGAAAAGTTGGTAAAGATAGTTTGTCAGATTTGTGCAGTGCTGGAGGACCTCTTCAGCCTCTATTTGAAAGTCTTATTCGGTTTGCCAAATCAACAACCTTAATTAGTAACTTTTTTTTTTTTTCCTGTAGATGCTTGCTTTTGTGCAGTCAGAAAGGGCAATTATCTCTCTGCCTCTTCAGAGCGTCTGTAACTGACTGTGGAGAATTACAGCGGACATGAAGTTAGAGCCAGCTAACCTCTTCTGCTAAAAATGTTGTTTTAAACGTGATAGTGGCATTGTGGTGGGAAGCTATGATTTTTCTTCTCTTCAACAAGGAAAAGGAAAGGGGAAAGGGGAAAGGGGAAAGGGGAAAGGGGAAAGGGGNNNNAGGGAAGGGAAGGGAAGGGAAGGGAAGGGAAGGGAAGGGAGAAGAGGGAAGAGGGAAGTAAAGAGGGGAGGGGGAAGGGAAAAGAGTGAAGAACCGTGCGTCTTGCCAAGTATTTGATTTTTCCATTTTCACCTGTGAGAAGTGAAACTTCTTCAAAAGACAAAGATTTCTCTTATGCAATTAAGTAAGTGTAGAGTGCTGATCTATGAGAAACATGCAGACCACAATCATTCATTCCCAACACGTACAACAAGCAGCAGGTTGCCTGTGTGTTAGTGGCTCATTAGATAAAACAGTTCTAGCACATAAACCACAGGCAAAAGTGTCACGTCGCACCCACACCTATATGAGCCACTCATGCTCCTTTAGGGTAAATAAAAAAAATCTACCTTGGTCAATGTTTTTTTGAGAAGTACCTTTGTTTACTTTTACACAACAAAACAGTGTATCAGGTAGTGTGTTTAAATGAAGATATGGAACAAAATATGGGAACATGGATCTCTGTATCTCTTTGAAGACGGGAAACCCAGTATAAAACCTCAGGTTAGTTAAGGTAATCATCTGGAGTTTGTCATCTTAAGTAGCTATTGTAGACTATCCCTTCAGATGTAGTAATTTCTTGCAGCTCATTTGAAGGCACTAGATTTTTGTGGTTGTACAGTAGATGAAAGACTTCAGATCAAATTGCATGGCAAACATCATTAGCAGAGCTGTCAAATCCATCACTGTATGAAGTTACTGAGATTATAGTTTTCAAATATTTTTTAAAAAACAAAAACTTGACAATGTACTCATGATTTGTATCCTTGATTTAGGTTTTGGAATATTAAATTTAAGTTTGTACATATCAGTCCTCCATATTTTTAGTAATTTGCAAGGATAATGCAAATTACTGTAACATTCCTGTTAATGTCTGCTGACAAAAAGGAGGGAAATGAGCAACAGATATTCTGGTTCATACATTAATAATAATTGGTCCTTGTGAACATTCAAGTGCAGTTTTCTGTAGCAACTAAACTAAGTAGCAATTTTCAAAAGGCTATATAAAAATAACATTACTCGTACAAGTATTTGTCAATAATAGATGAGGTGGGGTGGACTGCTGGAAGCTGTCTTTGGCTCACCGGTGTCTGTGACAAAATCCCACCGGTGCAGGAAGACACACCCCTTGCCACAGTGTTCCACTGCCTCCAGGCAGAGGAAGCAACATTTACGGACATCAATCACCAACAGCAAATCAGATATCAAATCTGTTTCTCTTTCCAAAATCTCTGTTCTGAGGCTTTCTGGCCCAACTAAATAACAGCTCAAACTAGTCAAAGTTGTTTAACTCTCCATAAATCCCCAGTGCTGGTATGTTTACTGTTCTTAGCTAATGTTGAACCCCCTGTTTCATCAGCTGCCTATCCTTGCCTTGGAACATAAAATTTCAGATGTTCAGTGCCCATGAAGTGTTGGTAATTTTTATATTAGTAAGAACATTTTAATAGTATTTAAGACCATAACAAACTTTTCAAGCTCTAAGTGTTGGCTCCACCATGTAAACAGGAAAACACTGTTTTTTGGTAACTTCCTATCTGAACACCATTTCTCATTTGTATGTGCATATGAGTCAATTGTCAGGAAACTTCTAGATTCTGCATGTGTTTGTTGAAATACCACTTCTGTGACAGTGTAAACCACTGTCAGATAGCAAAGGTGCCTGGGACAGATTCAGCACACCTATATAGGACCCAAAGCTGCATACTTGTGGCAGAGACAGAATGTGGCTGTGTGCTGTTCTTATTCCTGATGGTTTTCCCACCCTTGTTGCTGGGCTTGGCTACTTACTTCAATCCAGTGTTCACATTATGGTTTTACCTGTGAGAGCAATTTTAGAGAAAATAAAGTGAAACTGACATAAAAGTGCAAATGAAAAATTCTGAAGATTAAAGAAGGCGCCTTTTTTTTTTTTGTTGGTTGGTTTGTTTGGCATTTCTGTGGTTTCAGAGAGGAGCAGAAGTGAAAGGTTTTTTTGTTGTTATTACTTTCTAAGTACAAAATCATGGTTCATGAGGTAACATTGCAGTCAGCTAAAATCCTGACTTTCCCAAACATTGTTTGACAGCCACCATGACTTCACTGGAAATGCATGCTTATCCATGTAGTGCCTTCAGCTACTAATTACTGTTTACAAGATTGCCTTCATTACGTAGGGCAGAAGTAAAAAGATCGCCAAACCATACAGTTCTGTTAAAATGTTGATGCTCTTTCCATCTGCTTTCCTAACAAACAATTCCCCTTTCAAGTTTCTCATCCTTTTCAGGTATTTGAATTTGATGCATGAGTGGACAGAAAAAAAAGGCTTTGAAATGTTCAAGATGCTGTCAGGATTCATAGTTCATGCCACAGAGTTTCCTCTCTGTGAAATGAAGCTAGTATTTACTTATCTTAAAAAGTTAGATTCTGTGGGGTTTGTTATCAATAGCTCCAAATCAGCGTGCTGTACACAGCTTGATTCCACTTTGTCTTTTCAAAGCATGCTTGTGATGGTGTCTACATCCTCTCTGCTGTGAGCCAGAAGGTAACTGTGACAGAGGGAACCTGTGCAGCCAGCCTGCCCTAGGACAGGGGATGGATGGAACCCTCTGCATGCCTTCAAAAGTACACTTACCAATGAGCACTTCAAGTGAGCACCCAGTTTATCTACTGCCAATCCTTTCCTGACGTTTCTGTAGAAGGAAATCAGTACTCCTTGTGCATGTTCCAAGTTCTGAATTAATCAAACTGTAATCTCTCCCAATTCTGAGCACTTCTCCATCATGTTTTACATACATTTCCGCTTAACTACTGAGTGACAATCCACACTAGTCAACAGAACTGTCCCATGTAGCCCCATAGTGAGGCAAAGGCGCTGTGAAATGGAAGGAACATTACTCTGCAGAAGAAACTATGGACAGTCCTTTCCAAAATAGGTCTTTAAAGTCAGGTGCAAAAATACATTTCTAGTTACTCAGGCGCACAGTCAACTATTTAGAGGTAATTATCAGCTTCTTACAGACATAAAGTGTTGATCAGCTGAGAAAATCAAGATAAACTTTAGGTAACAGAAGGTTTATGGTGGGAGTTTCGAAAGCTTTCCAGTGACTGAGAAGTTCAAATCCTACTGAAATTAATTTTCTCCCTTCTCTTTTACTTTATTACTTTAAAAATATTTTACTAGAGTGATGATACCACTTTGAATGTTTTTCCTCCGTGATAATCATGAAGCTGAGAAATTTAAATGTAACAGCTGAGGAGGTGTGCAGCTGTGATTCCAGTTCCATTTGCAATGCAACTCCCTTTTCCCTGTGAAGTTCATTTCACATGAGCATACACAAATGATGCTTTAGCATGTAAAAAAGGGTCTTGACAGGAGAAGTCAACAAATGAAGCACTGGCAAAATTTTCACTGATAAGTGTGATGCAGTTTGCACACATTAACATAATGATCTTGAACCTCTAAGGGTTGTATCTGTGTCTGTGGAGAATCTCACTGCACGCTCCTGATTGGTTAGAGAATCCAGCAGTTAAAACCTTTTTTTTCTGGCCCTTCAAGTGTTTTGAGTCCATGGAGGTAGGTTTAGTAAAATTTACTGAATCTAAAACTCGAAGAGAAATGAAACAGTTGGTGGTACTGGATTTGTGGCTGGGCTCGATGATCTTAGAGGTCTTTTCAAACCTTAAAGTTTCTGTGGTTCTATTATTCTGTGATTTATTCTAGGACTCTGTGTCATGGGGGAATGCTTGAACACTGATATTTCACCTTAACTATTGAGTTTAGTGTATTGTTCCTAGAACAGATTGCAAGCCATGAACACTGGCACATGTGCCTTCTGGCTAGCCTTGGGCCAGGCAGCAACACAGGCTGAGTGGAGGGTCCTTTGTCTCAGTGTCCCTGTGTCTCGCTTCAGTTCCTGGACTTTCCTGCTCCTCACAGGAGCCAGAACCTGCTCTCCTTCTATGCCCAGCTGCAGGTGACTTCCTTCACTGTGACCACTTGGCCCCTCTCACCCAGCTGTGTTGTGGCAAGTGCAGAGCAGAGGCCCCAGAACACCAACTCTTCCATGATTTTCACCACTGTCTCCTTGAGAAAAGAAGTATGCACTTCATAAATTTCCTTCCTACTGGATCACAGGAAGAAATAGTGGACACCAGCAGTGTCACTGTCCCAATCAAAAGTCCATGGTCAGAGCCATCTTCTTGTTTTCTGCTGTACCTGCACTTAGTACCTTATTGATCACTGAAATCTTAAGTTCTAACAAGTGTGCATCTCAGCATCTGCTGTCTGTTGCAGTTTGGTTTTTCTGTTTGGTTGCTCAATATTCAACATTTTGCTTCCTTCCTTTTTTTCCTTTCCAGCATGAGGTGATTTGGTGCAGCCTTAGTTCAGCAGAAGAACGTTCTAGCTGTGAACAGAAATACCTCGACCTGGTGGCTCCCATGGCAGTCATACTTCAGCTGCACCCAGGCTGGGCTGGTGTTTGCCTCCAAAAGTGAAACCAGGGGAGGTAGGTGTGTTTCCATGTTCAAACAAACAAACCTCAGGCCAAGGTCACTGAAAGGTTGGGCAGCCTTCACAACCTGTAAGCAATCCATGTTTGTTGCTTTCACTAGCTTACCTTCCTTATAAGGCCTAGGCACAGGTTCATATGACTGATAAATTTCTGACTTAGTTTTGGCATTTGCCTTGACTTTTAAGCAACAGTCCTTGCATATCATCCACTATGAAGTGAAAGCCAAGTTAAAAATGCTGTCTTATGTGCAAAACTCAGTGCCATTCCCACAAGTCCAGGCAGCAGTATGAGATTATAATCCATGCCCATGGTAGACAGCAAGAGCCAGCAAATACTTAACTTCCCTGTATGCATTATAGTGGAGAGAAATCAGCTTTGTGTAGTGGTAGAAAATGCTGGCTGATACAGAGAAAGACAGAGTGCAACTGGGGAGCTGCTGCAGGAGCCGGGATGGAAGGGGAGCTGCCTGGCCCCTCTGGCTCCTCCTGCGGTTCATGCAGCTCTGCTGACTGCAAAAAGATCTGCCCAGGGGAGTTGACATTTACGTCCACTTAAGGCCGGCCACTAGTGGCTTTCCCAAGGCTCAGGACTGGGGCCAGTCCTGTTTAATACCTTTACTGATGATCTGGACAAAGGGATCGAGTGCACCCTCAGTGAGTTTGCAGACAACACGAAGTTGGGTGTGAGTGTTGATCTGCTGGAGTGCAGGGAGTCTCTCCAGAGAGATCTGGATCAATGGGCCAAGGCTGGATCAGTGGGTTGAGGCCAGTGGTAAGAGGCTCAATAAGACAAAGTTCTGGGTTCTGCACTAGGGTCACAACCCCCATGCAAGAGTACAGGCTTGGGGAAGAGTGGCTGGAGAACTGCCTGGAGGAAAAGGACCTGGGGGTGTTGGTAGGCAGTGGCTGAACATGAGCCAGCGAGTGCCCAGATGGCCAAGAAGGCCAATGGCACCTTGGCTTGTATCAGCAATTGTATCAGGGCAGTGACTGCCCCCTGTACCTGGCACTGGTGAGGCCACACCTCAATTCCTGTGTCCAGTTCTGGGCTCCTCACAGGAAAGATACTGAGGTGCTGGAGCACATCCAAGAAGGACAACAAAACCAAGGAACTGGGGAAGGGTGTAGAAAACAAGTCCTATGAGGAACAGCTGAAAGAGCTGGGGGTGTTTAGTCTGGAGAGGAGGAGGCTTGGGGGAGACCTTATTGCTCTCTACAACTGCCTGACAGGAGGCTGTAGCCTGGTGAGGGTCAGCCTCTTCTCCCAGGCCACCAGCGGCAGGATGAGAGGAAATGGACTCAAGCTGCACGAGGGGAGGTTCAAGTCGGACATAAGGAAGAATTTCTTCACTGAAAGCATCATAACAGGCTGCCCAGGGAGGTGGTTGGAGTCACCACCCCTGGAGGAAAAATGACTGGATGTGGCACTTGGTGCTATTATTTAGTTGGCATTGACCTTGTTCAGGCAAAGGTTGGACTCCGTGATCTTGGAAGTCTTTTTCAATATTAACAATTCTGTGGTTCTGTAATATTGTTCAGTGAGGTGAATACCACACAAAAAGCTTCTTCTTGGCCTACACTGCACCCACAGCAAGGGACAGGCCCTGTAATGCTAGAGGTGAAAATATCCCTTAATTTAAAAGAAGCCATAACTTCAGGGGCAGTATATTCTTCACCATGTCTATGCGCAGAGACCCAAAAATTGGGCAGCCCTTTCTTCTCTCTGGGATGCTGTCTCCCATTCCTGTGATGCTGACATTGCACAGCTCCTGGCAAACCTCTCCATGAGCACCATGCTGATCACTCAGAAAACAGTAAGATGGCTAAGCTGTCCCACTTCAGGTCACCTTGTCCTGCTTTTTCTGCCTCTGCAGGCACTGAGAGCTATCTGGCACTGTAATTTCCAACTCTCCTTTCGTTTTTGTTCTTCTACTCCCTCCACCTAGGCAACATGTCTCTTAAACCACAGTGCTGAAACTGAAAAGAATAATGATCCTTTGCTCATCAGAACTACTTTGGGTAATGTATTCCCTAATGATACTTAAAGCTTTTAACTGTCATGGTGTCCATTCAGCCCATGCTGGGCAGCCCAGAGAGGCAGACTAAGCAGTTGGAATATTGACTGCAGCTTGTAGGGAAGGCAAGTAAGTCAAATACCAACACACCATGAAATTAGTGTTCAAAGTGGACCTGACTGAAAAAGGTATGCTGAGCCTCACATTCCCAGAACTCAGCTTTTCTATATCATCTGGTCAATGTTTGCACTCTCTCATTCCTTTTATTGGATAAAGGTCTGAGTTTAGGGAGATAATGGCTCCAAAATTAAGTTAGGTAAGGCTGTGAGCATCTAATTCAGCATGCAATACCAGTAAATGCAGCAGCTGAAGCAGCTGTTGTGATCCAGAATGATGTATATGCACAAGAATGCAGAAAACTGCAGTGGTGACCCTGCACACAGGTATTAGTGAGACTCTTGTGAGGGTATTGTGTCTGGTCCTGGGCACTTCAGGAAAAAGCTGAAGGAAAATTCAGTGTCAGGAAGACCTGTCTTACTGAGTGAGAAGTTTAAAGCCCTGTATTTAGTTTACTTGTTCAAAAACATGATAAAATGATAATTTAATTTTTGACTGCAATAAACTGCATGAGAAAGGATTTATGATAATTACTTTTTATAAACCAGAGCAGACAAGATCTGCTCACTGAAAGTTGTGTTTAAACAGGCTTACAGATGTGCAGTAGTTCCTCTTCCATGTGAGGCCTTGAGCAGTAGCAATATAACAACCCAGGCATCACAACTGATAAAGACGGCGTGATATTCTTTGAACAATGCTCTGCTTCAAGGCAGATCACATTAGGACAGTCTGTTCTACCTTATCAAACTCAGGTTACAGCCACAGCACACAGAGCAGCCTGTGCTACAGACAGCTCATGTGAATCTAGGGAGTGAATAGCAGTGGTGATATGGCTGTGCTGATAGAGAGTCCTCTAAGTCCAGCTCTTATTACAGTAAATTAGGTGAATCTGAGCTATATACTGACAATGCTATATAGCATCCAGATTTTGTAACTAATAGGTGTGCAGCATCTGAAGTGGTGCCTGTACCCCTAATGTTCACTTGGCTGTGAACTGAGAATATTGATGAACCAGGGGATGCAGTTTCAATATTACATTGGAAGCTCAGCATATTTGGGAGCAATTTTTTGGTTTGACCCTTCACCCAGTTCTCCAATTCAGATAACAATGCACTCAATCAGATTATACTCTTTTTCACACTTTTGACAATGCTGTGGCGAAATTTCCCGTATGTCTTTGGTTGTCTTGCTGATAATACCTCAGTGTAAAGCAAAGAAGAGCTGGAAAGGCTTTTTAGTCCCATATTTCTACACATTAGATACTACACTGACACAGCAATCATTTCAGTCCTAGGTCACATTCATTTTTTTTACATTATTAGTGCAGAGCAATTTAATTCTCTAGAGAAAGAAGGAAAGACAAATTGTTCTCAGTTTGAGGTTTTTACCTGCTTTGATCAGCACAGAGGAGAAGCCAGTTAAAAAATGGAACAAAATATATGAAGCAAATAAGAATTGTGTCCCTTGGGGTGAAGGAGGTGGCCAGCAGGTCTGTGTTATCTTGGTAGCTCATCACTTTTATTTCAGTGGTTGAAGAACATTCTTTGTTCCCTGCCCTGTCAGGAGCAGGGCGAAACACCACCTTCTTGGCCTTTTGGTGGTGGTTATGACACCCTGCTCTTCGGGAGGAGGCAGGGAAGAGCAGTTCTGCCCCTAAGCTTGACAAAAGAGAAACGGGGAGCATGAGGGCCAGGGAGGAATGGGAGGAACTGGAGTGAGACAGCAAAGGGGGACTTTGCAGCAGAAAAGTAGGCAGCAAAAGCAGCCAGCAGCAGGGATTAAAAGAAAGAGATTTTCCAAAGGGCTTGGATGGAAGAGTGGAGCCTGTGGCTGGTAGCTGGGCTGAGAGCAAGCCTGAAGAATGGTTCCTGTTGGCACCATTCAAATACGCTGGACAGTATTTGAAAGCTGATGGAGTCTCTGCTTTCCAAATGTGGGACTATCTCTGGGTGGTTTTTAAATGCTCACTGTAATGACAAGATGACAACAAATCTCTGCATGCCAGCTCTGCCAGATGGGGTCCTGTCACAGCTCACATATATCCCTCTGCAGTCAATGCCTTATCTGCATATTTCTTTTTTACCTTGCTAATCTGGCATAATGAATGGGGAGAAAATGTGTAATTATTTTTCCCTGCTGTAGAGATTTCCCCACACCCTCATTCATATTTTAAAAGGAAGATAATCTTTCAGGTTGATCACATCTATTTTCCTGTTGTTTACAGATAACAATTTAATGATATGTCAAACATTACTCCTATATAACTGGTATGAGATAGATGTAATTAATTTTGAACATATAAACATCTCAGTGCAGGAAATTTGGGCCAAACAAATCACATCAAATATGTATCTTTTGTTACCTTTGATAATACCTGTTTACAATACTTGTTTTCAGTTGTAATTTCATTTTCTTCTCTGATTTTCTCAGTTCCTCCACTTTTAAGTAGGTTTTATATCAGGAAAAATATTTTAAAACATATTTAAATGCAAAAACATTTCAATTATCACTCTCTTTTGTGACTTTTTGTTATCTAATGTTTATCTAGTCCCCATTTGCTTAAAGATTCTAAATGTTTTACAAAACAGTCTTAAAAATATTTTTATGAGTCCAGCCATACCAGTGAAACTCCATTGAACAGTGGTAAATTTAACCAATAAATTCTGTCATCCCTAACACTCTGCATGGCTGCAGCTGCCTCTTCAGTGCTGCTCGCTAAGCTGCTGGAAGACTGAGACACGCAAGAAGACCCAAAGGGAACCTATGGTGATAATCAAGGTTGCCTTTGGCAGCCTGATCCACCCAAAATGCTGTCCAACTTCACGTCCACCTAAACAGCACAGACCCTTTTATAGAAATGCATCATCCTCCTCAAAGCCTGTCCCTGAAGGACTTGCCTTTACCTGAAGGCTCTCCACAAACAGGGGTGAGGACCCGAACACAGTGAGGTTGGCATTCAAGGGCTGCAGCACAAACCCCATGGAAAAGGCATGAGGGAAGAAACACTGACAGAGTCAGCCTCTTGCCAGGGCGCTCAGCACAGCAGGCATGGTCCTTCCATCCCACCTATCCCCCTCTCCCCTGGGGCCATGGGCATCCTGGCTTTGCCACAACCACCGGCGCTCGACACTGGTTGTTTTCCTTGAAGTCTCAGCGTCCACCTTCGTAACTGCAGGAGCTAATACTGGCAGTGCTTGCATACTGGACTGTGCCCACACAGATGTGCATCACAGATGTGCCTGCCCAGCTGGGAAGGAAGGGGAGTAGGAAGGGTGTGCTGCCATGCCCACGGGGTGCACACTGTCCCTCCCTCCCTCCCACTTACCTGGTGGTGGTGAAGCCTCACATTGTGAGCACATTAAATACAGAAACTACAAATGCTATTTCATATTCCTCATGCTCTTTCATACATGCCACCAGCTTCAGCTTCCTCAAGACATGTTATCATGTTGCCTTTGTTTGCTCCTTCCCTGTGTCCTTTTTGCTGAAGTCTATGCCTGTTTTGCATCTGAAGCTTACAAAAGAGTCCAGGTCTGAGTCACAGACTAATCATACATTGGAATTGAGCCTCCTATATTCCCTTGGAATTTATTTCTAAAATGGGGTCTGCATGCAGGAATGCTATGGCTAAATATTAAATGTGCAAAACAACCACAGCTGTTGTGGACAGATTTTTAAAGAAAGCATTCAGATGAAGCCCAATCAGTTTTTAGTAATTCACATTTTCAAATTAAAGGCAGTTCTAAAAACAAACTCACTAAAAAGAATGAAAGTTCAAACATTTCATTTAGTTTAAAAGTTACAGAATGGAGCATTTTACAGAATTAAAACACAATCACAAAATATTTCATTGTTGCCAAAATGACAGGGGTTTTGGCTCAACATTGTGTCTGAAAAATATATATGAACAAGTAGAGTGCTCTCATGACAGGTGTTCTCCTACCAGCTTTCAAAAATGAGTAATAGATCTTGCAGTAGTTTATATGTTTCTTTCAGACCTAAAACAAACAATGTGAAAACAATCTAAGCTTTCATGTCTTTATGGGTGAACTCTTGTTGAAGTAGAGAATAGCTGAAAATAATATTCTGATCACCTTAAAGACTTAGAAACTGGTAAGCAAATAAAAGAAGCCCAGAACTATTAATATGACTGTTCTTTCTACTGTTGTTGCTGTATTGGTTACTTAGGGAAAGGTGGAGAAAAATCACTTTTTCCAGCCTGTTCTGTTGGGTTTTAGCCTGATCTCATAATATTTGAATGCCTGATCAAAGTGCACATTAGTACCGGTTGCTTTACATTTCAACTAGCAAAGTTTTTCTAACTTACCTTTATTTTCCCCCTCAGTACAGCAGGTCTCCTTGTTACTATGGTGCCAATTCACAACTCCTGGGGAAGGCAGTTCAAAGCAATTTTAAGTGGCAAAACCTTAAAGACAGTTCAAAAAAACTTTCCAAAATTTCTCCTCTCTGTCATACATGGCTCCATTCTTCAGGACAATGTGGTGACAAACTATGTATCTTCCACCCTGTATTGCTCTCCTACCCTGTGGACAAAAATAATTTGGTAATGAGGGAAATACAATGTCTTGCAGAGTAAATCCAACTAAAGTCAGAGTTTTGTTCTTTCCAATGTTCAGACCAGAACTTGTTTTTTAGGCAATTCACATCAGTGCCCACTCTTGTGCTTGCTCTCTCTCTCCACCCAAGGCTTCAAGTTATGTTGTCCATGGCTATGTTGCCTTAAGCAATACTGGCTCCCACATGGTCCTGCTTCTTCGAGCAACCTCAGGCCCACCCCCAGACCTTCAGCTGAGGAGCTGTCAAGAGATGTCTCCAGCAGGGAGAAGATACGTGGAACAAAGTTTATGAGGTAGGTTGGGGAAAGAAATGTCAGGAAGCAACAAAAGAAAAAGATTCTGAATCCTTTTTCTTCTTAAGGTAGAAGTCCTCCCCCTCACATCTAAAGCTTACTGGAAGATTTCTGCTTCCTGGTGTATCTGGTTAAAAAACTAAAAATCTAAGTATCAAGTCTGTTTGAGCACATACATATTGCAAGTTCTAGTAAGATTCTGGTTTATTTCTTGCCTTAAGTTTACCAAATTCTTTGCTAACAACAATAATAAAAAGTAATACTGAACATAGTAAACCTCACACTTTTCAGTCTTAGGCACCAATCCTGTCTCCAGTGAAGCACACTGGAATGTGTCTGGAGGACCCACTCCAGAGATGCTCTGGAAGCCCCCTGAACTGGAACATTTGAAAAGCCTTGTTGGTAGGAGCCAGGGATCTACTAACATAATCTTTCTAAACAGATACTGATAGCAGATTTAAAATTAACATATAAGCAGAAACTTTTCCCATTTTTTTGGAGTCAAAACAGAATCAAGAAGTACTTTTGTGTCCTCAGGAGAGTAAAAACCAAGTGAACAAATAATATGAGAGGCAAACAGAAATGCTAATTTGTAAATGACTTGCCTGGTTAGTAATTTTCAGAGGATGCCACAAAAGTGATAAGCCAAGAAGGCACTGCATGATGTGGAGGGATCAGCAGAAGGTGCTGCAGAGCTGATAGACTGCATGGACAGCACACACTTGTGAACCACAGGGGCACTGAAAGATCTGCTTTTCACAGTCACAGAGGTTGTAACCTAGACTCTGTCAATGGCTAAAAATGCAAGAGGGTCTAGGGTGACTCAGAAGCTCCAAAACAGAGTGTTGGGACCCAAAGAGGACTGGCATATGGATGAAGTACAGGTACAGTTTTGCTGGACCTTCAAAATGTATCTGTTTAAACTGGAGGGGTTTTTTTGTGGTTTGATGTTGTTGTCAGGCATTTTTGAACTCCTTGAACTAGGAGGCAGAAACAGTGTAAATTTATTGCAAGTGAAAAGTAATATACAGCTTTCTTTTAGCCTGTCCTGGGTGCTAACCCTTCAGCTGTCCTAAGATTTGACTCTCAAAGATTTTATTTCCTATTTCCCAGGCATAAGCAGAAGGCAACAATGGAGACTAATGGACTCCAATATCTCTTAGAAATCAAACAGCTTCTGAAGCAGAGATGCAGAAGTAAAACAAAATGTACTTTTGCTTCAGGGTTTTTTCTCTAGACTAGTCTTTTTTTTTTTTTCTTTTCATTGTGGTCCCTTGTTTCCCCACCCAGGCAAAATGCAGCCATGACAACATGGAAATCCCCTGAGCAGCACCATGTGATAATAAGATTGTTGAACAAAAATATTATGTCTGAAAAGACTTTTTCTTTTAGTTTGCTCCAACTGAAACAGGAAAAAAGAAAAAAACAAAAAAAAAAAATCAAAGTGATAGCCCACTCAATTATAAACAAGACAAATTTAAAGTGAGAAGGTGTCATTTCTGGATAGTGATCAATTTGCACAGGAGAGCCCTCCTTTAATAACCTTTCTGGCTGAAAATGAGGTAGAAATTAGCCTGAGGATTTCTAGAATAATATGATACTGAAGATTATTAAGAAAGGTGTTGAAATTGTTAACTAAACTTTTCTAAATCAAGCAAGGGGTAGGCCTTAAGGATGTGAGGTCACTGAGACCCAATCTCACTAATTCAACTTTGGCTGCAATCAGCTTGGATCAATCACAGAAAACTCAGGAGAGAGAGATGAGGACAAACTCCTGCTAAAGTTCCACTAGCTGACTCAGAAAGGTCATGTTTCTTGGAGGGATATCATCAGAATTTGGCAGTGACCCCAATAATTCTGTAAGTGAAGTCAAGCTGAGAGAGTTGAGTAAGGGTCAGTCAGGCCATGGCGGTGCCACCTCCAGTGGCTCCATGGCTCCCACACCCTGTCATGCTCCTCCTTCTCTGCCTTGTGTGGGTGGTCACTGGCCTGGAAGGTCCCTCTCCTGTTTGTGGGTGAGAGGTATCATAGAGGTCTGCCAAGCAGACATCTACCCCTGCCTCACCCTCATCTCTTTTTTAATTCAGTGGAGAGAAATAAATGTATTTGTAAGTTTAGATTTCATGATTTCATCTTTTTAATATCTGTGTTAGGATGAGATGAATCTTGCTCTTCACTGGCCAGGCAGAGGCACAGCATGAAGAGTTCTGACATAGCAATACACACTGTAAATGCCTGCACATGGACCAGTGAACCCAAACCCATCCTTCTGTATCTGTGTTTAGTGCACCTTCAGGGAATGCTTTGGTGGGGACCCCCATGGTCCTGCTACAAGGAGGGGCTTTACAAAGATACTGGAGATGTCCATCTTCCAGGCAGCATCCCTGAAATCTTGTGGAAAGGGGACCATTTCTTCCCATTAAAAAAAGACAGGGGAGCCTAGAAACAACACCTTGACAACTCACCTGCCCCCAGCTTAGGGCAGTAAGAGACATTGCAGGACAGTCCCTGATGTTCTGGCAAGAACACTTTTTTAGAAACAAGGCCTGAGCTTTCATCGCTTTGGTGAGCATTTTATTTCCTTGCAATTGAGAAAGCTGATGTGGTTTCCATATTGAGCTTCCTTATTACAATGTCATAATTTTTGTTTGTTTGGGCACTGTTACCAACTTCGCACTCAGCTTCCTTAACTCCTCCAATCTAAAGCTTTTTTCTTGGTGCAGCCAGGGCTGTGCCAGAGCCTTCTCTTCTCTTTCAGGTCTTCAGCTCACTTGTAGTTAGCCACATCACTGTGCACGGCCCTGCTTTACGCTCCGGTGTGCGTTGGTGTTTACAGCCACAGAAAGTGTGCAAAGGAAATACTTAACACCTCTTTATCTTTTGCTTTCTGCCTTTACTTTGTCCAAAGCCTGAACAAATGTGAAATGTGATACACGCCACTTTGTTCTCAGGAGCCAGGTTTTGCAGGACTAGTCTTTTAAATCACAGTTTTTCTGGGTCAGCATTGCCTTAAGCGGAACTTCACAGAATCACACAAGGTTTTGAGTTCAAAGAGACCTTTGAAGATCATGTGGTTTCAACCCCCCTGCCATGGGCAGGGACACCTTCCACTAGACCATGATACTCAAAGCCCCATTCAACCTGACCTTGAACACTTCCAGGGATGAGGCATCCACAAGTTCTCTGTGCCAATGCCTCACCACCCTCACAGTGAAGAATTTCTTCTCTAGGTCGAATCTAGATCTACTCTATTTAGTTTAAAACCGTTGCACCTTGTCCTGTCACTACAGGCCTTGGTAAATATTTTCTATCCATCTTTTTTTTTTTCTTTTTTTTAAATAAGCATTCTTTTTATACTTTATGGCCAAGGTAAAGTCTTCTCAGAGCCTTCTCTTCTCCAGGTTGGACAACCCCAACCCTCTCAGCCTGTCCGCACAGGAGAGGTGCTCCAGCGCTCTCATCATCTTAATGGCCCTCCTCTGGACTGGCTTCAGCATGTCTGTGTCCTTCTTATGCTGAGGACCACAATGCTGAACACAGTAGTCCGGGTGGGCCCTCAAAGAGAAAAGAATCACTTCCCTTGACTTGCTGGCAATGCTGCCTTTGACCAATAGTTAAAGAATAAACGGAAGCAATCAGACTTCCATGTTTCATACCTGTGAGTTTTTTCTCCCTTGGACCTGTGCACCTTTGTTGAGAGAAAAATGCACTCGGTGGAAACCAGCAGCGCAAATCACAGTAGCTGAGTGGGGAGCACTGTTCACGGAACATGCTCCCTCCCTTCCCACTGGACTTTACCAGGGTTGCTCATATGGGTTGGCAGGCCTGATCCAGAAGGTCCTTAGTTTTGAAGTGGGGAAGTCTGTTTCAAAGTAAGAGCTCAGCTATTATCTTCAGGCTGGCTTCCTTCCCTCTGCCACCAGCCACCCTCTGCGTAGGCATGTTTACATTTCCCCTCAAGAGGTCTCTCTGTCAGGCGATGGGTTTGCTCAATGCAGGCTATAAAGGCAGCAGGCGTGGGTTTCGCACACACACGCACTGCACACATGCAGCGTGCTCAGAATGACACAGCCCAGTACAGTATTGAGCTTTCTCGCCATGTTTCTTCACACCGCTTTTGGGGAAAGTGGTTGTACCTCAGCAGACGGTGATGGTGAGTCATTTCATCTTCATCTTTCCACTCCTGCGTGATCTTGAAAAACCTCAGTTAAGAGCTCAAAAATGCAACTGATGGGTTAAATATGTTTGTATTTTAACTTCCAGTCTCTTTTTTACTGCCAGCACCTGAGGTGGAGGTGGAGCTGAAGGATACCTATTTAATTTTACCCCCAAATCTACTATTCTTATGAAATCCAAATTCATAGGAAAGAAGTGAGATCATAACTCCATGCACAGGGCATGCAAGGTCAGATCTGTTAATCCGCTCTCATCGTGCCTAGTGTTTGTGTGAGGAGTCAGGCCTGGGAGCAGGGAACCACTTAACTCTTCTGCAGCCCCTGGTCACTCTGAGCTGCCATTGGAGAGGGATGAGGTTCTGGCTTCTTTTGCTCTTGGCAGTTTCCTCCAAATAAAATGTTTCAGTGTAACTCGACCTAAAGTTTGTTTGCCACTTTAGAAGCCAAACTTTTACATTTTCTTTAAGCAGTTGCATCAGGCATATCTAGGGAACAGTTCCAGTCTCTCTCCGAGCATGGCTAACACAGCAGCTCAGCCAGGGTGTTCTCACAGCCCATTACGAACAGCATTCATTCCTTACACAGCAAATAACTATAAATGAATCAACAATTTAAATTTAGACTTATTGTACATTGCATGACCTTGTTTAGAGAAGTGAAAATTATTTTGCAGCACCAAGGTCAAATACAAAACACATAAAAAGAGCAATAAAACCAGTGTTTCAGACTGCTGTTCCCTTTCTCAAAAGAGACATAAAATTTTTGATTTATAGATTCAGTGCCAGGTCTGCTAAACTCTTGTTTGTCTGATACTAAACAAGCAGCAGTGCCAGAGTTTGTGCACTGTGCCTGAAGGACGTGAGCATTTGCTCAGTTACTGGTTGTTTAGAGTTGCATTGTTTGGGGACGAAAGAGTTTTTGGTTTTTAGAAAGGGAATGGCTGTGCTCCTGTGCTATCTCAGAGTCAGGGAATCTCATTTTGACCTGGGTGTCACACACATAACATATATGTGTGTAGGCAATTATACATACAGACATATATACATAGATAAGATATGCATGATAGGTTAATTAGTTAAAAGAAGACAGGACCTGGCTCAGAACTGTATCTAACCACCCTAGCTTTTCTATTTTCCTTTTATTGATACAATCTGTAGCTGTTTAGAGCCAGCTTTAGCAAGCAGCTATGGTATTGCATGTTCAATGCTAGTGATCTATTGTTGGTATCACTGAAACCTTCAGGGCTTCCCAAAAGCAGATATGATCAGGTCTTTACTTGTTTAGTCACTAACTCCAGTAAATCATAATTTACTTAGAATTAGACAGACAGATTCAGAAAATCCCCACTGAGCAATTACCAGCTTTTATGATTTCCTTATGACTCTCCCGCGTTTCACCAACAGATTAAGGAATCCAGGGTAAAATTACGCTGGACTGACAGGTGTTTGACTTTTAGCCTTTGCCTTTCTGACTCACCCTGTCTCCTGACAAGGTGCCACTAGCAGACTGGGCATGAGCTCACCCTTTCGGGTGCTCTTATGGGTAGAGGAAGAAAAAGCTAATTGCAGCACTTGTTTTCATCTCCTTCTCTTTTCTGTGCCTCCCAAATGCTGTCCCCCAGCCTGGCAGAAGTGGTGGAGACGCCCAAAAGCCCTAAGAGAGACACAAGCAGAACTGAGAAAGAGAAGCCATGGGGGACAGGAGGGCATGGGCAGGGGAAGCAGCAGGCAGCAGGCTGTGGGGTCTCATGGGCAGGACATTTGGCCTTAGTGGTCCTTCTACCCTCACCGCTATGGTTTGTCCCAACCCACATCAAAACTGTCGTGATTAAAATGAGTTCTGCCTGAATCAAATCAGCACTAGTAATGCCACATTATTCTGTCCATGGAGAAAGTCACTTCATTGACCCTGGAAATTTGGGCACTGACTCTTCAGTCTTAGCAGGGCTCTGATTTCATGCATTGCTGTTAGTCCTGACAGCTTTAGAGCTTGAAACTGAAGCATGTGCATAGCATCTGCTACCACCCTTCTCTTGGTAAAGGCTCCTGAGGCTCCTGCTGTGGTTTGAACCATCCTGGTGGATGTTGTCCAAATCCTTTTCTGTGAAGGACCTGCCATGCCTGTAGCTATAAGAGCAGCTTTTATCCCATTAGAATCGCCCCCTCCCAATCCCTGCCTTGGTTTCAGCAGAGCCAGGCTCATGGCTCTGCCTCATCCAGCTTTTCAAGGTAAATATATAAAATTCTTGTAAATTTTTAATTGAGTAAAGAGTCCTTAGCAGTATGAGTCATGTCAGAGTCACCAAAACCATTCACATAGAAAACACATTTGTGCATGGTGGTTCTGAGGTTTAGGGAAGAAGTATGACTGAAACTGCATGCATACTTACATCAGACAAAAAAATCAGTCAGCCCATGGAAAAACCATAGCAGGAAACACATTTCAAATTGCTTACATAACACTAGGGATGAGGTTTAATTATCATATATTCTATGGTTAGTACATTATTTCCATGAATAAGGAACCATGTAATCACTGAAAGTTCAGTGTCAAAAAGGTAAAGTCAGCCTTACTTCCAGCATGGCACCAAAGCTACCGTGTGTTGGTTAAACCTTAAATGACTGAACTGCAAGACTAAATCTTTCATTTTGCAACCAGCCTGAAAGAGAATTAATGTAAATTTTGGTAAATTTTTAGCAAAGCGGGAGTGGGCAGCTGAAAGATTATTTTTATGATACGCCATTTATTAATAGGATGGTGAATTAATTTATTAATAGGATGATTGTCTGTTTTGTGTGTTTGTGCAAAGTCTAGTAGATGTAATTTGCATATACAGAGAGTGCCAAGCAGTCTTATAGATAGGAAGATTAGTCATCCTAATCTATAAGTTTTAATGTTACCTTGAGTGTAAATAACCAAGTCTCCTGGCAGCTGCAAGTAAAATTTTAGGCTTAAAACATGACATATCTGTCCATGTCAACTTTGGGTGTATATATCTACATAAAATATGGGGCTTTTTTCAGTTTTACATCGGTTCATTTCAGCTTACTTGTTATTGTATGAGTTTTGAAAATAGAGATATTTATATGCCCGTACTTTTACTCACAAATATGCCATTGTATGTGGTACACATTTCTGTACATGTATGCCTGCACATATGGCTGCATTGGACAAGACTCTCACCTGTATGAAAGTGCTGCACGGCTTTTTCTGGAGTTGCGCTGACCTCTGTGCCTCTCTTGAATATGGAGGTCAAATACAGCAGCTTTGTCCTGGACCTCCTTTTGTGCATGTCTTTGCTTCACAGGTTCTCCCCTCAAAGCAGCAACGCTGGTAGAAGACACTCTATTCCTTGTCCTTCAGGGAGATTTGGGCTCCCAGAGCTGCAATGAGACCAGTAATAACTTCTTACGCTGGATGCTCATGGTGATGAATGTCACTAAATCGTAGCTCAGGGAGGATAGATCTGCCTGTGGGTTCTGGATTAGTGCAGCATGAGATATTCCTATCCCTTCTGCTGCCTACTATGAGTGCTGGTGGCAGCAGTCCCCTTCCTAGCCTCTGCCTATACTGCTTTTGTGTGTTTCTCTGCAGCTGACTTTTGAATTTCTTCTCTTACTCAAAACTCAACTCCAGATGCAACTCAGCTCTGAGGTCAGAAAGAAGCGCTGCTGATGGTGGTGCCCTTGACTTACATTTTAAAGAAATCTAAAAACTCTCCCCTGCTATCAAACCATAAGCCTTTTGGAGCTTCAGATGTGCTTCCTTGCTGGAAAAGGTCTGGGTCATCCTGCACACTGGCAGGATTGGCCAGGGCTCATAGGACATCACAATCAGGACTGAGTCCAGTATCCAAATTGCTGACCACATGTCAGTGATCCAATTGGATTACAGCAGAATTGACCATCACTTTTTCTATAAGAGATTTTCCATTGGAAACATTTCAGCATTTCAATAATTCCCCATTGTGTTAGTGAGTGTGAGTCACTGATAGCCCCAGAGCAGACAGTGACAGGTCAAGGGGAGAAGGTTTTAAACTAAAAGTGGAGATATTTAGATTAGATATTAGGAAGAAATCCTTTACTCAGAGGGCAGTGATGCACTGGAACAGGCTGCCCAAAGAAGTTGTAGATGTCCCACACCTGGAAGTGTTCGAGGCCAGTTTGGATGCCCCCCTGAGCAACCTGATCTAGTGGGTGGCATCCCTGCCTATAGCAGGGGTATTGGAATGAGGTGATCTTTAAGGTCCCTTCCAACTCAGTAATTCTTTTCTTGCTGCATCAGATGCCCCACATGGCAAAGACACATCTGAGGAACAGATAGCAGAGGACTGAGCAGAGGATCAAGGACAGTCCCTGGACACAAGGAAGAGGTTTATATGAACGGAAACATAGGCAATCCTCTCCCAAGGATCCACTCAAGGGTCTTGGCAATAACTGTTTCCACATCCACTCTGCTGGTGGGCAAGATTTCATGAAATGAGGCTGAAGTTGCAGTTTCTGCTGGAGAGGACATCTCTCAAAAGCGTCAGTTTTTGCGTCACTGACCTCATACCTGCCAAGTGTAGGACTCAAGTCTTATGCTCTTAGACAAATCATGATTGTGTTATTAGTCATGGAAGCAAATTTGCAGGAAACCACACATTCTGGCAGGAAGTCTGAGCTTTCCCTCTTGAGCCCAAATTTGTGACATTTCAGAAAATTTTTCAGTACAATCAAAATGGCGCTCAGTTGCCTCATGGCACGAAAATACTCTTTGGGTGGGCTTCACTGGCATGCAGGGAGAGCAACCTTGGAAGGTGCAAATGTCTTTTAACTTCATTTTAAACAAGGTTTCTTTTCTTCTTACAAAACAGGTGGGTTGACCCTCTTCCTTTTAGGCAACCACATGAAGAAACAACCTCCTATACAATGCAGCTGCAAATCAAATACACTCTCAGGTTTGCTTCAGTAACATCCTGTGAATCTCTCCTTAGGGACTCTCGGAGATGATGAACCAGACAATTTTGACATTGAGTGCTTCAGTCAGCTGGAAATTAAGGACTCCTTTAGCAGCCTGACCTGCAATTTTACCGAGCTGCCTCCTCACAACACTAACTATACTCTGTCTCTGTGGTAAGTGCTGTCAGTGTGTCCTTTGGCAAACTTCTGGAAAGTGAAATGCTGAGCACTACTGAGTCATGTTGCTACATGCTGGGAAACAAGGACAGCAGAGCTAAATAAGATTCCTGTTCAGAAGGTTTTGCCACGTTTGAATACTATATTCAGCAAGGAAGAGAAGTTTACTGAAAGAGAACGTAACTCCATTATAAGGGAGGGGGGGGGGGGGAAGGGAGAGCAGGAAGGATCACTAAATAGGAATATAACATCTCCAATAGTCCTGATCTTGCCTCTCTTGCCATGAAACACCTGCAAATATGTATGTAGCCAACATGAACTGAGAGCTTTTTACTTTAACTTAAATGATATTTAAAAAAACCCCAAACCTACCCTTTATGAACTGAAAAGTAAAAGGTGTTTTGGAATACACAGATCCCTGCCACAGAAAATTCTTTAGCAAGAAGGTTAATTTTCCACATCAGAGAAAATGCCTTTATCTAGGCTAAGCTATTGTTATTGCACACAGACATGCAAAAATGTAAAACAAGTATAGAAAGCCCAAACAGTTACCAAACACATCAGTCACTCTTGCTTCTTATCGAGGCCTTCAAATTCTTTCCACCTTTTTTTTTTTCACTGTTGCACTCTCAAGAAGCTCAAATTTTATTTCTTCAGCATACTTCTGCTCTTCACTTTTCCTGAAAGTTCTGTGGCAAAAGAAGTGGATTTTTTTGGGTAAACTTTGTTATTCTAATTAGTAATTATTTCCTCTTTTTTTCACATAGTTTATTAGCATTTTTATATTTTCATGGGATTTTTTACAGATTTTGACTGAAATTTTATTATAGTCCTCAAACATGGGAGCAACACAGCTGGAATAACACCATTCTGAAACTGCCATATGACTCCTTCATGGCCAGGCTGACTGTTGACCCTGTATTTGCTACCACTTAAGTCAATAAGAAATTTCTCTTTATCTTCACTGAGCATGAAAACCTATTACCCTAAATTTAAAACAGCAGCACTAAGATAATTTTTAAACATAGAAATGTTTTAACACATATACCTCTAATTGGAGAATTGCATTTTTTCCTTTGAGAGCTCCATTACTCTTAATGTGATTCACGTCACTTGATTATTGTGCTCAAAGACTACAAGGAAAAACACTATCAATCTCAAACTCTTTATTTGTATGACATTTCCTCTTTTTTCACACAGAGTCTCAATTCAGTTGAAGTGAAATGAGCAACCAGGATTTGTCCCTTATAGTAAGTAGTTAATTTATAGTAAGACTCAGAAGAAATTAATGTCATATCACTTTGGCCAACAGTACCAAGGAAGACAACAATTACATGTGCTACAATATGAAGAAACAGGAGGATGCATACTTCTTACAGTTCACTGATATACTCTCATATACAGATGTTTGCATGTTCACTGAGATGAAGAGAAGAGTTTGCAGGAATCTGGTTGTAACAGACATTGGTAAGACATTTAACATCTTGGACATTTTCAGCATATAAGAGTTATTGGGGGAAGAAACAGCCCAGCACAAAGCCTAAGCATCAATCTGGATGACATAGGGGCAGCGTAAAATAGTGCCTTAGCAGGGCACTGCTAAGTAGCCTGGATTGGGGTGTTACCAGTGTTGTGTTTCCCTTGATTCAAAGACACACAGGATTAACCTCCATTCAAAATGTGCAGCTGAATTCCATCTTATTTTGACACTCTGCCCAGATCTAGGCATAGACCAAATCCTGTCCATGGGTAAAGCAGCTGTTTCTGAGTGGATGAACTGTCAAGCAGGGACATTTTGTTCACCTCTTACTAGTGATTATGCAGTTTTGGGCCTATCACTCCATGTATGGTATGAGCTCTGTAGAACAGGGACCAAAAGGTTGCAAGATCGCACTTTTTCACACCTTGCATTGTGGTGCATCCTGTTGTCTGAGGAAGATCCTGCACTGAGAAACCATGAACAGCCTAGTCAATGTCACACTGGAGACATGCCTGAGCCAAGAAATAGGAAACTCAAGAGGAAGAGGATTCCCACAGAATTTACCCTCCTTGGGAACTGATCTCATTCCAGGGCTGCAGAGAAGCCTGTGTAGGACAGATTCTTCTTTGTTGTCACATTGCTTTGTCTTGCATTAAGTAGGAACTTGTGAAATTCTTCTTGTAAAACACTTCACTCCTGTGAAACATCTCTGCCTGAGTTCAATAGTTTTGTGATAATCTTACATTACCTCTCAGTTTATGGTCCAGTCTTGACCACCTTTTGTGGTCCCTACTCTAGAAACTGTGGGATCTGCATGGAAGGACTAAGTGTTTGAAGCTTGTAGAAACAGTGAGCACAATTTATGGCTATACGCATTTTCTTGAGAGAAGAGAGGTGTGGGTTCTCTCATTCCTGTGAGAGCTGAGGTACTTTACATGGTGGATTCAGGAAGCTTCAGTGTCACAACCACGTCCCTGAAGGTTGCAAGCACATCCAGCTCAGGCTCAGTTTGGGGAGAGTCTTGAGGGCTGCATATTGGACTGGATGTACTTGCACAGATGGTTTTTGACACACTGTCCTGCAGACCAACTAGGGACTGGGTTCACAGCAAGGGTTTGGAGCCACAGCCCCCTCTGCCCTATCTAAGACTGTCAGACTTTGTCCCTTCCTCAGTCCCACTGCCCTGATATCCAGCCCCAGGGCAGAGGGTGGCATGCTCAGCAATTGCTTTCCAACACTAAATGTCACATCCTTCACAAGAACCTTCTCTGCTGGTCAAATTGCTGCTTCAGCAAGTGAAAACCAAGACCCTCTCAGGATCAGGGTGTAAGAATGCCCTGCCCAGGACAGACCCAGATCACCCTGCAGGGGCTGTGACTGGAAGTGGATTTTTTTTTTATTTTTCAAAATCTGTCTATTTTCTAGTAACCTTATACTACTCCTGTTGTATCCCGGTTTGTTGTCATTTGCAGTTAAACCTGAAGTACCTTTCGCTATAAACATCACTTACCAAAGGGAGGCAAATGAATATCTTATTTGTTACCATACACCACACTCATCAAAGAAATACTTAAAGGACAAATTAATACACCAGATAGCCTATCGGCAGAAAGAAGGTACTTGGAAGGTAAGTAAAGATGTATTGCTGAGACTTCTGCTAATTTGTAAAACTAAACATTATTAAAATTACCAGGACCATGTAAATATTCTCAAATCTGCATTTCTACAGTTCTTCAGCTGAAAACTTGGAAAACTGCAACATTTGACATTTGGAAATTTCATGAGTAAAATTAATTCCAGGCTGGCAGCACCATTCTCAGTCAGACATTTATCTGGCCTAACAAAGTTTTATTCATCTAGGTTTTGCAGTAGGAAGAAAAGACATAATGTGGCAAATCAACGTGTTTGAATGGTTTTCTCTTTGTTGTGGTACTTTTGCTCTTATTTTCTGTGCTCATCAGCCAGCAAAATGTGTGATCTCTTTTCTTATTTATCAAGTTTCTTCATGCCCCTTTTCCACCGAGTCACTCCAGACCTCAGGTGCAGCCCTGCAGCTCTCCCAGCTTCAGCCTGTTAAAGGTGGCAGCTGCTGGGTCTGGTTTGGCCTGGCCAGCTGCAGGGACCTCTGTGACAGACCCCTGTGACAGACCACTGTGACAGAGGCAGCCATGCAAATGCTAGTCACGACATTTGAAAGCACAGACTACACCTGTTTTTCATGGAGGAAACACAGTGCTGTCCACAGTTCTTACAGAGGGAACAACTCAGATTTATTACATGGGGTGTAACAAGATGATAGAGACATTGATTTTTGAGAGAGACATTGATTATTGATTTCAGAGCTGTGCAAGCCTGGGTGCCTAATGGTACTCCAGAAATCAAATACCCAACTATCAAAACTTTTTACTATTTTATATTACTATATTACTACATACTATATTACTACAGATTTTAGAAAACAAAGAAGTTAGTGTTTGTGGGCTATGTTACATAGTTCTTTTATTAATTAGTATTCTATATTCTATCGGTTAATGATTCTCTCACATCTCATGCTTTAGTCTGCATGTTCAGACTTTCTCTTCTTTGGGTCGGTGGGTTTCTTGGGTTGGTGGTCTGTGAGTCAGTGGTCACAGTCTACCCTGCTGGAAATACCTTTAACTGAGCTTGAGCTAATTTCACCACAGTTGCTGAGTTGTTTTTATTATTTTCTTCCTTATCCTGGGAGTTCTGCCAGATGTCCTTGTGGCCCATAAATTCTTCATTCTTTGTGCTCACTATCAGTGGTATATCATGCTTCCTAAGCTTTTTTAACCTCTCCCTAGCTCTGAGATAATTCAAACATGTCAAGCATTAAACCATAACAAGGCATTTCTATCAAGTACTTTGTTTTTCTAACACCTACACATCACTTAGAACTTGTTAGCTGCCATCTGTTTCATGGATTATGCCTCCTTTATTGTTGATTAGCCCTGAAAGTATACAAAGATCAGACATCAAAGAATAACCTTTCTTAAGAAAGTTTTACATATTCCGCATTTTGCAACAACAGGAGAACTGTAAGTAGGAAAAAAAAAAAAAGGGATTCAGGCAGCAAAATACATTGAAATGAAGAGTACCAGAGCTGCACTGTGGGGTTTCAGCTTCAGAGTTCCCTGTAGCTGATCTTTCAGAAGTTGTCTTTTCATGCTGCACAAATGTATTTTCCCTCTCTTTCTCAACCTTCCTTATTACCCACTGCAGTGTCGGCAGTAGCAAAGCACAGCTGATAGTCCCAG
Organism: Acropternis orthonyx; assembly: GCA_035583155.1. Lineage (NCBI taxonomy): Eukaryota > Metazoa > Chordata > Aves > Passeriformes > Rhinocryptidae > Acropternis > Acropternis orthonyx. Next base: position 60,995,697 of record JAWWEU010000091.1, on the reverse strand, counting down.
CTGTTTCTCAAGGAGCTTTTATCTGGCATTTGTCTTCTTCGCAATACTGCCTCGACTACCTTGCTGTTAAACAGGCTGATGCCTTGATAAGCACCTCTGTAATAACAAAAGGCATGGAACAAAGAGCACAGTATTGCAGGGATGCACCTGATCTCACACGTTTTGCTGAAACTCAAAGATAATTCACTGTCTACTGGAAAAAATAACTGGATTTTTGTGTGTGTGTATTTAGACAATAGAGTCGCCATACCTTCAAATGAAATTGCTGGGAAAAACCCTTGAAAATGATGCATCATATGAGGTGAAAGTACGTTCACAACCCAACGGAGATTATTTTAAGGGGACATGGAGTGAATGGAGCACTTCCAAGAGCTTCAGGACAGCAAGAGAGCAGCACTCCACGGAGAACTGTAAGGGTAGAAAGTAGTTTGGTCCACATGGAGGAAAGCTGAGCTGGGGGCCCTGGGCTTCCTGGCCAGCCCCAGCAGCAGTAGGGATGAGAGCATGGGGAGGGAAAAGCCCACAGCCACAGCAGGGTCATCCCTCACAGACACCGGGCACCCCGAGCAGGCGACTCAGAAAGCAGTACGGAAAGGCACAAAGACTGTGAAACATGACCCACTTCAGGACCCTGGATTTGTGTACAAACATGGCAATTTAATCACAACTGCAACACAGGATAAAATCTCATCACTACACTTGTGAACAGGAACTATTCATGTAGTCCTTACAGTCCCTTCAGTACCCAGGGGCACCTCCGCATTATGTGCATTTCAGTGCTGCTGTGAGGACAGAGAAAGTGGTGATTTGAATGCACTGGAGGTGATAGCAGACTTCAAACTGCTTTAATCCAGTTTGGGAATCCAGCTTGGAGCTCAGCCAAGTGCTGATGCTATGATAGGCAATACTTGGTGTTAATTCCCAATTTATCAATAGAAAACACATCATTACAGTGGTTTAGGAGTGAGACATTTGCATGCACTGGCTGATGTTCTTTATTTTCCTTTAGACAGCATTGTGGTCACAATTATATTCTCCATCCTGGGATTCATGCTGTGCATTGTTATGATTGCACTGATCATAATTTTTTGGGAAAACAGGTAATCTAAATCTCTTAACATCAGAAAAAGTATTGGAAACCAATCCTGTTCTGACAGTCTCACTGCTTTCCCTGCTATACTTGTGAACTATCCTCTCTCCAGCTCTGGATTTCTGTAGCAAGCTGAAGGCAGGCAGAGTAGAAATGGGCAGTACAAGAGACAGTGTTGGCAGACAGAAGATGACCTGTCACTTTGAGCAGACTTCAGCCCTGGGCCCAAAACCCTTATAGAGCCAGTGTCCCACTGGAGGCAGGTTTGACTGAAAAGCAAGATCCAGAGCAAGAAAGTGACCTGCAGGTTTTAGTGAAGTCCCAAGAGGTGTGAAAATAACATATCAGGAAGATTTCCTCTTTCCCTTTCACAGGCTGAGTCAGCGAGGTGTTTGCTCTGCAGCACTTGCAGAAGCAGCAGGGCAGAGCCCTCTGCAAAAAGGGCTTGGTGGTGTCAGACACCAGCCCAGCCCAATTCACATCCAGCCAGCCATGTAGTGAAACTAGGCTTCACATCCTCCACCAAAGCAGTTAAGACAGAAGTGGGAGATACAGAATGTATCTGGAGATAGATTCATTACCCAGGAAGTCCTTTGTCTGCACTGGTTTTTGTTTTATATGTTTGCTACACAGCAACAGACAGGTAACTCTAAATATATTTTTAACCACACAGCTACATAGGATCATTTGGCATTTACAGTTGACAAATTTAAGAAAACAAACAGATATGTAGATGATCTGGTGACACTAGAATCTGAAGTGAAAAAATTCAAGCTTAACCATAGAGGATGAACTCCATGCAAGACAGAAAGTCAGGACTCTTCCACGCCATTCAGAGCACCTGTGCATGACATCCGGCTCAAGAGGGGTTCATGACCTGCTTTCTTGGGACCTCATTTGGGCTGTGCTAACTCATGAGTTAAAAATGGGGTTTACCTGGGAATGTGCTAGTTGGCCTCAGACAAACCACACCAAGAAAAGAACTATTTTAATAATTAAATATTTTAGACACTGGAGTTATCCACCGTGGTGCAGTTTTATTTGCAAGTACAGTTGTAGACTTTTAGCTCTTGCATTGTACTGTTGCTGGTAACCTGCAGTTCTGCAGCTTTGCTAGAAGTTTTGCTTTTGTAAAACTGCAGCAAAAACAGGTGAGACTTTTTGATCTCAGATATTTCCATTTTTTAAAAAAAGGTTTTATACATGTGTGTGTATACACTCACATGTACAGACACATAAATAAAGTTAAATATACATTCATATACATGTAGTTATAAAATTGCAATATTGAATGTCAGTTGGACAATATTCTCTAAATGTATTTCAGCTGGGGGTATCCAGGAGAACAACATGACAACTTTGTAAATCAAGGAGTAAAAATGAGACCTGTGGGACAAGGCTACAGTACAAATATCTGAGGCAAAAATAGCTGGCCAAGGAGCAGTACAATATGTTGTTCTTTGAATTACGTAAACATGCAGAGGCAAATATCAGCAAATTTGCACTTTAACCACATCAGCTTCTTGCACTTGCAGAAACCAGTTTCACCATGCAGAGCCCTGTTAACAACTAGATGCAAACAAGCTCCTTGCCAGCATAATTTGCTGCTTTTCCAGTACTTAGTGTTTTTCTTTGACTGTGACAATTTGTGCACTCAAAAGAACAATGACTTTTTGGTGACTTTCACAAGTCCTCTTCTCCTGTCTGTTCTATTCTGTGACTTTTCTGTTGTTATTCTGAATAACACAACCCAGACCTAAGGCTTTGTGAGAATTAGTGCAAATGATGCAATATGAACCTCTGATAACCTCAACATATCCCTCCTTTTGCTGCTTTTTGTCTGCTGTTGCTGTTTCAGGATCAAGCCTGCTGTATGGCCAAACCTTTCTGACCATAAAAAAACACTGGAGCAACTGTGCAAGAAGCCGAAAAACGTATGTTTTCCACTGTTTTTTCCCACCTCACTATAGACTCTTGGGGACAAAACTAATGCTCATGAGAGACAGTACGTGCATTTTTTGCATTAATTAGGACATCTTTCAAAAATTCTGCTACATTTCACTGGAGAGAGCCATCATCTGCACAGGTCAAGGGTATGCAAATAACAGGCAATTCAATCAGTGCTTGAGCTTCCACTTACATAAAGTAACTACAGGGGGCTTGGGAAGTTGATATATGAAGAAAAGCTGAAAGATACGAGTTTGTTTATAGGAAAAAAGGGAGCTTGAGGTGGGGAATACTACTCACATGTATGTAGAGACGTGGGGGAGGTACTCTGACCACAAGGCTGCACAGTGACAGGACCAGAGGGAACAAGCATGTGTTGCTTCAGGGCAAGTTTCTTCTGGATATAAGTAAAGAATCTTTCTCATGAGAATAATTAAACATTGTGTAGTTTGCCCAGAGACAAGGTAGGTTCGCTTACGGGAAAATATTCAAGGCTTGGCTTCACCAGGCTATTGGTAACCCAACCCAGGTCACACTTCTTGCACAAGGTTGGACTCCAGAGGTCCTTTCCAACAAAGATGCTTTGGTGAGTCCATGAACCTGTGATCATGGGGCTGGATGTGGACCTTTTTCAAACATCCCTGGTGGTGTTCATGTACCCTTACATGGTCAGAAGAATTGTTCATATACCATGCAGTACATGAACTGTTCTGCCAATTAAAAGCCAGATAGACAAATGCTACAAACTCTAAACCATGCGATTAACCTGTTGCATTGGAACTGTATGTCTAGTTTTTCACAAAGAAAGTCACCAGTTCTCTTCCATTCTCTCCAGCTGGTACATTGTTAACATGCTCTTAATCTAACAAGAGGTCTAAGACAACTCTCCCACCCTCTGTGCTCCCCAGTGCAGGGATTCATAATGTGTTTCAGGAAGTCATGGCAAACTTTTACTTCCTCTCTGCTAAGTTAGGAAGGTAAAACTGAAAGAAACTGCCTGGGTGGACACACTTATTCCTATGAAATGGCAGGTATACAATAGATGGGCGTGTCAGGAAGGTCTCTGACACACCAGTTCCCACCACATCCTGCAGACCATAAAACACTCTGCAGTGGCGCTGCCTGCAGAAGGACACAGGAGAGGTCCAGATTAATGGCAGGGATTTTCAGCCATCTGTTAGTTTATTCTCTGCTAACCTATTGTTCAGTCTGCTTAAAAAATCAAATACATTATGAAAGTACCTTTTCTCTTAACTATTACTCATTGTTAACTAACTGTGCTGTTCTCTTTGCCACACAGAGTTTTGATATAAGCTTTAACCCAGAGAGTTTTGGTTATGTTCATATCCATAAAGTGGATGGTATTCGAGCAAAAGCAGAGCTGGAAAATTTTCTGCAGCCATCAACTGCTCCAGAGACAAACCTTCCAGAAAAATCCAGGAACGGATCAGACTTGAAGATGATCCCTGCAAAGACAGACAACAGCAACCTAAACCTGTCTGTGACTTATGGAGGCGTCTGGCCAGCTGGAGCCTTGCACAGACTCCTGGGCACGAGCCAGTTTGGAGGCACGGAAGGAAACTGCAGCTCCAGCATGTACGAGGTGTGCCATGGCAACAGGGTGCCTCTGCGCAGCGGTGGTTCCAACATTTCCTCTGTTCCTCCCCTGGATCCCTCTGGCCAGCCCAGCCCAGAGCCCCTAAATGATGACACCATATCCCAGATGCTGCCTGACAGTGAAATGAGATCAGCAAACAATGAGGAAGCCTACGTAACGATGTCCAACTTCTACAAAATTCAGTGAACCTTGCAAGAATGATGGCATGTCTTTTTTTTCTCTAACACAACCTGGACACTGAGGCTTCTCATTTTGTTTTCCTGTATCCTGCAAGTTCCCACCTCCTCCATGCACCCTGCTCACAGTGCAATGCTCTACCTGCAAGGAAGTGGGTTCTCCTACCTTCCAGCAAGAAGCAGTCTGACATCAG
>JAWWEU010000091.1:60980100-60990576 GCA_035583155.1 Acropternis orthonyx | reverse complement strand
AATTTAATTCAACCTGACTGTAATCTTCAAATCTGATTAATCCAGAGCAACCACTGTGCAGTTCCAGCTGAGGATCACAGCATGTCTCATAAGAGTTAATGAACTCTTCTCTTACTCTCTTGGTAAGCTCTTATTAATGCCTAAGCAAGAAATATGGCAACAAATTCAAGTTAAAGAGAACACAATCTCTTTTAAACAGTGGTAAGTCAAAAGTAATTTCTCTGCAGTCAGTGTAAGTCCATGAGTTTGCAAAAAGACAGTAAATCAGAGTTGCTATCAAGCATTTGCTGCCTGGGAATTCAGGAGCTTGAATACCGCAAAGGAATTTAGCAGAGTCCTCAGGAGAAATGGTACAGGGACCCATTTCAAGAAGATGTTTCCTGAGCTGATTTAATTTTTTTTTTTTTTTTTTAAGACACAAATTGAAACAAAGCGAAATCCTACATGTTGCTGCTTTTTGCTGTGGGTAAAGATCTGCCCTGAAGACAATTACAGGATCCACAGGTACTTCTGCTAATACTTCTGAGGTCTTCAATATTTCATGTACTAACTATGTAAAGCAAAGTCCCTTCTCTTCCTAGAAACTGAATTGGGGCTGTAAAATGCACAGTGATGTCTTTCTCTGCCCCTCTTGTGCAAGTATTAGTCCAACATGTAAGTACTTTCCAGGACGGAGGGTGAGCTGACCACGTTTGTTTACTAGCATTATTTCCAATGTCTGTGACTGCATATGAATACTATGGATTTGGACAGGCAATGTTCTCATGCAACAACTGACTTCGGAAGATGGATGGAATGTCATGGATTATGCCAGTGATCAGAAGACCTGTTTTCTTTTCTTAAGTAATTTGTAAATTGCCTGGAGATAGTGTTTAGTTTGTAGTTGTGGTTTTTTTTGTTTGGCTGGTTTGTGTAATATTGGGGGGGTTTTTTGCATTGTGACTTTTTTCTTTAAAGTATCACTTTTTTTTTTTTTTTAAATTTTATTTTATGGCCGGGCCACTTCACAGTCCTCCTTAGATGCTATACATTGTGGGGCACACACTTGGAGATAAAGCTGCTACAGCCACATGATTGCACAACAGCAGAGAAGTGTGGCCTTGGGACATCCAAGCTGCTTTGTTGCACTCTGGAATTGAGGTTCACCTTACTGTGCAGCCTCAGTTCCTCTAGATGTTTGAAATTTTTCTATACCAAATTATCTTCACATTCCCAGAGTCTAAGGGTGAAAAGAGTCCTCTCTCATGTCCAGAGCTGCTTGAATTTGTTCTGACTGGTAATGGTCACAGAGATGTCGCAAAACCTCAGCTGCTTCCATCTGCCTCTGCCAAGACAGCTTTGTGCCAGGAGAACAGCAAAATTGATCTGACCACTGAATATATCTTGTGGTCTAATATCAAGAATACATGGCAGAGAGTGAGGATTGCATTAAATTCCGTTGCTTGAATCAGAGTTTTATGCTGCAGAAGACAGTATAAGCCAAAAAATTATGGACCATATGAAGTCAAAAAAAGCCCTCCCAAGACAGCACTCCACCTTCTGGGCCTCCACCCAGCGCCAGGGAAACCGTTGAATGGGGAGAACTTATGGTCACTGTCTGTAAAGGGGCCTCAGATTGGCTCAAAGCATTCCAGTGACATTTTACAGAATGTTTTTTATGGCTGTGTATTGTCAAATGAAGCATTGACTGATGCAGAAGAAAAATATGAAAGCTCTGGACATTCATGTGCTTTATAATGCTTGGATTTCTTTTTAAAAAGAGCTGCTGGTAATGCGCATACTTTGTGGACTTGCACAGTGTAATTACAGATAGAGACAGACTGTACTGGAAAGATTTTTTCCAGCAACACAGTGAGAAACAAAAAGGGGATAGAGGAAGAAGTAAAAGCACATCAGGAAAATGTTCTACAGCATGTGCTATGCTCTCCTCAATTTTATAGCCATCAACAAATTTGATGGATGTATGCAGATATAACCACTTTCAGCTTCCTTTTGGGGAAAAAAAAAAAAGACAAATATGCACCAAAGCACTGTTTGTCCATGGCCAGGTTATATATAGTACGTATATGAAGGTACATCCATGGCTATGTCTGGACAACACTTCATTGAGTAGTTTCCTTATTTTACAAGAGAGTTTCCCTACAGCTGTTCACAAACTCCCATCTGCCTCAGTATCCACATAGGAGCATTGCTCAGCTTTCACATACTCCATGCACTTCCTCGAATTCAGCATAACCTTCCTTCTCCACACTTTCTGCCTCTGGTTCTCTTACTCAGCTGCACAACGAAAAAGAACTTGGTGACCCTGGTTTCTCTGTAGCTGCCTTATGACACAGTGCCTGGAGCTGCTTGCTACTCTCTCTGCATGTAGCCAACGGGCTCCAACAGCTCTTCTGCAGTTGTGGTACAACACATGCTCTCCCATCTTCATTTCTCCTCTTATCTATGTGCAGCTCCTTTGCCCTATGCAGATGTCTCCTAGCTATACACAAATAAACTTAGACTTTTGTCAGTTACAATAGTGAGTCATGGTCTAATTTTAATGATGCTGAAAAATGTTAATTGCATCTCAGGGCGATAATCATCCCCTGCTCAAATTATCAGTTTGTTTACCAAATCTTCTCATCTTGTGCATGTTCATTAGACAGGCCGAAAAAAACAAATGCTCTGTGTGTCAGTGGGGCAGCAAAACATCAGATCAACATGGGGAGGCATGACAATTTCTGCCAGAGTGAAGGGATGATTAAATGCATGTGATGTGAAGTCTGGGCCATGAAATACATGGTGAAGGGGTGGCTCGACCTCCACTGCCACAGGGACATGTGGCTGAATTTGGGGAAGTTACTGGCAGGCAGAAGCTGCCCAGGAAGCCATCCTTTTTGTCAGCAAGGGACCTGGTGATGCTGACAGGGTATTTCTGCAGGGCAGGAGTGCAGCCCCTGCTCAGTTTCTTAGCAGAAGAGTTTATTGAGTCAAAGACCTGTATTTATACAGTGCTGAAGCCTGGGGGAACCAGCAGATGGATTTTAGACAATATGCTTTTGAATCAAGTTAGTTATCTCTGTGGTTGTGGATTTCTGAATCTATCCCTTAAAACCAGCTAAAACATAACATAAAGGTTTGACCTTCTTGCATTGGAAAACAGAACTGCTGCTATGTCCTCAAAAAAGTAATAGAGGAAAAGTTATTCTGATTATTGTTAAATATTGACTGCATAAATTAGATATCACAGGGAAATTAGATTAGTCCAACATCAGCACCATCACCAGATGAATGTAAAAAGCCCCAAAGGCTTGTCAGACAACAGAAAAATGAGATACAAAGCAGAAACACATTGATGGAAATGTCTAAAGGAACAATTTTATACCACAAAGTTGGAGCTTCACCAACAAAATTCAGTATTTGTTTTTCCAGGAAATGAACAAAAGCTAAAAACAATTCCCTAAATTTTGAAAGTTAAAAAATATATATTTCAGCTTTTGGCAAAACTCCCACATTTTCACTGAAAAAAAAGAACAGATTAATCTCTGGAAAATAAACACTTCTCATGTTTTACCACAATCTCTGTTTTCCCAAAGAAAACAAGGCTTGATTTAACTTACACCTTGTAGTTTCTTTCTTTTTTCTTCCTACTTGCCATGACATTCAAAAAGTCTGGATGCTCTCCCCAGCCTCCAGCTGCAGGTCCTGTTGGGATCAGCAGCAACGTTGTGAGCTGGGAGGAAACCTGGGTCCTGGTTTTGGCAGAGACAGGGCCACCCTACCTGGAGTGGCTGCAGACCAGAGCTGAAGACCTTGAGTGCTGCAGCATTCCCACCTCCTGCAGCTGCTGCTGGCATGGGAGTGGAAATGGTGCTGTAGCCAAAACCAGTGCTCACTTTGGAATCGCAGAGGTTTCAAACTCAGCTGAGGCAAACCATTATGGAGGAGAGGCAGCTGCAAGTAGCAAGGCTGCTCTGAGCCCACCTGAGGACTTGGCCTTAAGTACAACCTACTGAGAAACCTGTGTTTTGATCACCCTGTCCTCCTAGGAGAGAGGATTGCTAGAGGAACAGGCTAGGCTGTAACCACAGCAAAAGCCACAGGCAGCAGGCAGCTGCTGGCAGTGGTAGGTTGCTCTCAGCGTTGCCTGTTTTACTGGGGAAAGCTGAGTATGCTGCTGCTGCTGCTGCTGCTGCTGCTGCTGCTGCTGCTGGTGCTTCTGCCAGTGTGGAGGACAGGAGCTTGGAGGCAAAAGTCACTAAAAGCACTGGTCTCGCTCCTTCTGCCGGTGAGAGCTGAGGCTGTGAGCCCAGCTCTGGAATATCAAAGCTGTGCTCTGCCTACATGTCTACAGAGATTTGAGAAGGCACTCTGTAGAAGGAGTTACATAAAGGCAAGCTGGCTTTTGTACAGCAATGTGCACAGGTGGTTTCATCTGCAAAACCTCAGCTCCTTCCATCTGCTTCTGCCAAGACAGCTTTGTGCCAGAAGGGCAGGAAAATTAGTCAGATCACTGAATATATCTTGTGATCTAGTTTTAAGAATATGCAGCAGAGAGTGGGGCTTGCATACTCGGTTGCTTGAATTAGAATTTTATGATGCAGGAGACAGTATAAGCCAAACAACAATTCTGGACCATATGAAGGATGCTGCAGAAGTACCACCTTTCCCAGTGGAACACACCAGAAGAAAGGGCTGTCTCACACCTCTTTGCCTTCATGACTTGTGCTCTTTTGGGGCAGTGGGGTGGTGTCACTGAGAGGCTCTGATGGCTCAAGCAGAGGCAGGGAGTTGGGGCAGAGTTTTAGGGGAGTTATGAGGGTGCCTGTTCCCCTCTTTTCCACAGGGCTCTACCAGCAGTTTTGGAGTAAGTTTTGGTTCTGCCTGGTGGGGAGGGCAGAGCTTATCCCTGACAAGACACTGTGCCGTGGGAGTAGGCTGGAGCCCAAGGTGCAGGTGAAACCTCTGCCTCTGGGATTGCCCCACAGTCCTGCAGACCCAGATGCTCCTATGGTTTGTGCCATCCTGTTTAGCATCCGTTGCACAACCAGAAAGAAGAAATAGTGCTTCAGCACCAGCCAAGATCTACAATCTTGATGCTGGCACCATATATGACAGTGTGCATTGCCACCTATCTCCCGAAATCTGCTGTGTGCACCATGTAGCCACAGGCTGGCAGGACAGCCTGCATCTCCACCTATCTCCTTCATCTGGTGGGTCTGTAGCCAACACACAGTAGCCTGCAGCTGAACACGGGCATTTCAGCTTCATTTTTGGTTCTCCTAGATTGCAGACAGGGACAGTGAAGTGCCAAAGGGCGGTTCTGGGTACTTGCTGGTAGCCCTGATAATCCTTCGCGTCTGGCTCAAATCCCTGTAACTTGCCATTAAGACCTGAAAAGTCCTTCCTCTGATTCTCCAGTGTGTGTGCCCAGTGTGTCATTACAGCTGCATGTCTTCCAGTCGAGATTTTCCTGACTAGCAGCTGATGAAATGCCTGTGTTTGTTCCGTGAATTTGCAGAGATATTAACCAAATTACATTTCTTACAGGACAGGCTTCAATTTTTGTTCTACACCATCTGATGACAAGTGACAAATCATGTTGCTCCTTCCCAGATTATTTATTTTTTTCCTGGAATTACTATAGTTTTTCTGCAGTTACCAGTTTTTATTCAGACTGCTCCAAGAGCAACTCTCTTCCCACAGAAGTGAAAGGAAACTTTGCCACTGACTTCAAAGGAACCTGAAACCAGCCCTTGAAAACACGGTTCTGTACAATTGTTGTGCAATGACTCAGTTGTGAACAATGTTCTCCTGATGCTGAGAAACTTACCCAGTGAGTGATTAGATCCACACAGAGGCAGACCCAAGGAGCCAGGAACCATTCTGAGAGCACCAGGGATGCCCCACCACTGTGAGGGGATCTGAGCTTTCCAGGCTCGTGTCCTTCAGGTCCCTACACAAACCCTGTTAGCCAAGCTCAGTGTAGAGATCTTGTCCTGAAGCACGGGGCTTTCCTCAGTCGCCACAAACTCAGCTAAGGCTCCCAGAGGCCAGTGACAAAACTTCTGCTGGTTTTAAAAAAGAATAGTTGCTTTACAGTACCACTCCTCCCTTCTGAAAATATGTTTGTTTGGGATTAAGTACAATTGGAAGGTATTAGTACTAAAAGACAAACCAGTTGCAGTTACTCAGATTAAAACTTCCACTGCACTTGATTAAATATCAGCCTGTCAGATCTTTGTGAGGTCTGAAGACATGAGATAGCATGTCAAAAGGAAATGTTTTTTCATTTTGTGATTCCCACAGTCCATCCACATTGCTTTCTTTTTATCTGAAACAGAGAAGACAGATGGCATGGCAGCATGTTGTGAAATCATTTAATAAAAGAGAAATAAATGGATTCTACTGAAGCTGCCAAAACATGTACAGGTCATATTTGATATTAAGTTTGTTTTTCATATATTTGGCACTTCAGCAGCATTGCTCCAAGTAAAGGCTCCTCTTATGGTTGATGACAATCATAAGGAGAATTTTTCTATCAGTTTCCAGGGTCCCCGAATGTATGCAAGTTTCTGGAGGCTTACAGATCAATGAAAATAATTTGCATAGCCTTCACTAAGGAATTTCAAGCAGCTGTTGCTTGCACTAAGATTGTGACCAGACAAAGTACAAACGGGGTTTGCACAGGATCACAGCAAGGACTCAGGACTTCAGTGTTTGAACTGTTAGCAACCCAGACTAAGTAAGAGTCAGACTTCATCAGAAAGGCTCTTTTGAAAGTCCAGTCTATAACCCTGCATCACTTTTAGCTGGCTGCCAGCCTGAAATAGAGCAAATGCTGCGATGCACAAGCCAGTTACTCTTTGCTACAGCAGCACCTTCTCAGTCTGGGAAAGCAGTACAATGATGAGAGAGAGGCAGAAAGCAGAAGAAAAAAGGAAAAGGAATCAAAGCAGGAACAATTAGACAGCGCACACTCACATACTGTTCTTTTGTTGTTATTGCTGGTTTTTTGGTTTGTTTGTTTTTAGTTTTTCTTATAGTTTTCTTTGTGCACCATTTCCCCACTGTCTGTATGGGCAAAGGACAAAAGAACCAAGACAGCCTCATTGGTATGACAAGGAAAATTTGCAGTCTTTATTTAGCATCAGAAACAGAAGACGACAAGACAAGACAAGTTCTTTACTTCCCAGAAGTCACAGCTTGGTCATAAACCACAGTAAATACAAAAAAGTAGTAAGCAACTTTCACTGTTGGTATGTACATACAACACTTATTAAGCCATCAAATGTTCTAGGAGCAGAGAGAAAAAAACCACTGTAACATTTATGCCCTTTAAAGAAAAATATTAGTTAAATGACCTCAGAGTACAAAAATACAGGAATCAAAGCAGGGGAAAGTGAGTGGAAATCTATAAGCAGGCCCACAGGGGTTTGAAACAAGGCATGCTGAGAAAAGATGTCTGAAAGTTTAGCTGTGAGTCAGGGAGAAAACAGGGCTTTAAAGAGCATTTTGCAGTTCTGGTCCATGTTTCCCCTCCTTGGTTTGTTTCTCCCTCCGACCTCCTGGCACTGGGAACTCAAATGTCCCCAGCAGAGAGATAAGGAGTTGCTGCATTCCATAGTGAGACCCAAGAAGCCAAAAAAACGCTGTAGGACTGTGTGACCCTCCTGGAACAGACTTATTCTGATTTACAACAGCCTGCTCAGGACCTCCACACTTCCAGACCAATTTGGTTTCCTCCTCTTGGACCTTCTGTCAAACAGAATTGTATCAAACACTGGATGGGGGGATATGTTCAGGACTCACAAGGGCCTACTGCAGATGTCTGAAAAGAAAGGAGCAGCTCATCTTAGAAAAGAAAAGACATGCCAGGAAAGTAGGGAGAAAAGGGACAGATGTGCGGGGTGGCTGGATGACAGACCTGCTCTGTGATTTTTCTCTGATACCCTGAGGCCGAGGCTACTGAAGCATCTGAGAATTAATTCTGCATATTGACTGTAATTGGCACAGCTACTGGAAACTGTTGTTATGGAACATGAAGGTGTTGTTGTGCATACACTTAATCAAAGAAACCTACAAAAAGTGGAAGTAAAGTTTTGCTGATTTAATTGTGTGATCAGATTTTCCAAGCAGTCTTCATCATGACGATAAAGTAGATATCTGTATCAATTGAAGCGCTGACTCCTGCATAGTAGTCCATGAATTCTTCTGTTGTGACCTGAAACAGAGCGATTTAAAATAGGAAAATGAATTTTTTTTTTTTATGCTATAAGTCAAACCCATACATTGAGCTGTTTCTTTAGGAAACAGAATCTCATGCTGTTGCTAACAAAAAGGAATCAAATGGGAAGAAAAAAGACACAGAAAATTTGCTTTAATTCACTTCTTTGCTAGAAACAAGAACTCTAGTCCTACAGAGCACTTGGGTGGCAATGAAACGTGAAGCTTGCTAACATTAACAGGAACTGAAGTTAAAATCACTGCTGCCTAAGAAGACAAATGCTTTAACGTTTGGGTTTTTTTTCAGGGATGATACAATCTGATTCTTTGCATTATTATTAATACAGGTGGATGGAGTTTCTGATGCAAACCACAGACAGCAGAGAGAAAAATCATTGCTTTAAACAAGTCTCACTTAATGAAGCAAATATTTTTTCAAATACCTGGGAGTTTTGAATACCTTTCATGGGTATTTTGAGGTGGAATCATTTTAAAATAACCATTAAAAAAAAAAAAAAAGAATAAAATTAGCAGAGAGTTGAGGCATAGGGCAGGAAGGGCTTGAAGTTCTGTCCAGTTCATGGCTCCTCAGGGCACACAGCTGATGGAAGCACAACCAACCCCATCCTCCCTCCAACTCTCTGTAGATAAACCTATCTATTATGGATTGATTTCTGAGTCAAATGTCTTTGTAATTACACCAGTGAAGAACTAACTGTAAAGTATTCAACATATTAGGGAACCTGCTTTTGAACTGGGTCCTAGTATTCTCCTAAGAAGTGAAAAATCCTTCAATTCATGTGGATCTTGAAAATCAGCAGTTTTGTTGGGTAGTCTGAAGATATCCTTGGAGTAAACTGTGAAATTAGAGCATTAAAGCTACAAGCCTCATAATGAAATCTTTTGTACCTCCCGCAGAGCCTCTTTGCCTCAGAATGTGCAAGCAAGCTGTACCAGTAGTGCTATGCACTTTACTTTTCTCTAAATTTCCATATAGATGTGATGCAGATGTGTGTGTGGTACAGCAATGGCTCCTACATTTAATAATATAAGTCAAATGCTAAGTCAGATGGTAATTTCAGGGCTTGACTTACCTTCCCATCTTTCTCATAGGGTGAATCAAAATTATCCAGAAAGGCTCTAAATACTTGATCTTCTGTCCATTCTCCATTCAGGTATTTGGGATGGTGTTTGAAATTATACACCTCTCGTAAGTCTTCAACTGTTATGACACCATCTCCAGTCTTGTCTAATTTTTTGAATGCCTGCATGATGACCTGTTTTCTGGAATTTGACATAGGAGGCTGTAAAGAAATATTAACAGAATCATTTTATTTTTGCCAACCACTTGTCCAGTTCCAAATTCAAGTACCTCCTGTTGTTAGCAGTAAAACCACTTCAAGGTACATGGGACAACAGACTGCTGACAGTCTACACTGTCCATGAGCTATAAAGGACAATATATCATCATAAAAAGTAATGTGATAGAGACTATTCAGTGTCAACCAATACAATAGCAAATGGACAATAAGACAGAAAATGCTACCTAGAACACTTTTTTGTTCTACCCATTTAAAATATTTCTAACAAGAAATTACTAATTACTCTAAGCACTAATATTTTCTATCTTAATTGTTTAGACTTCAGCAGAGCAAAGAGACTCCAAACAAAAACAGCCATGCTGTCGTGGATTAGAGAAAGTCTCCCCTGGACCAGCTCATGTTATAAAGAGATGCATCACAAAATGGCAAACAAAGAAGTGAGATGGATGAGCTGAACCACCTAGGTACCCAGATTGCAACATAGGAATTTAGGTAATTTAATCAAGGCTGCAATACACTGAAAAAATCACAACAGTTTATTTGCAAATATTCTATTCTGTATTGTTCTGTTCTGCTATATTTTTCTCCATTTAATGCAGTATTAACAAAGATTCCCAGACTTACTCTCAGTGTAACAAGAAATTCATTGAAGTCAATTGTTCCACTGCCATCTTTATCAAAAATGCGGAAAATCTCTAGTGCTTCTTCCTTGTCTATCGTTACTGCATAATCATGTAATCCTTTCATAAATTCATTGAAATCAAGGGTTCTGCTCCTGTTGCCATCCATAAGCCGAAATACTCTGTGGAAAATATGAAAATTGAGGAAAATGCATAGGAAAACAGAGAATGCTTCAGTGGTTTAGCACAGTGCTGGAGTACAGGGTCACCTGACTGAAATAACTTTTGCCCCTCGTTCAGTCTTTTCAGGAGAAAAAAAAAAAAAA
>JAWWEU010000091.1:60936665-60952176 GCA_035583155.1 Acropternis orthonyx | reverse complement strand
ATGCTCTCGTAGCATCAGTTAAAGTGCAAAAATACAAAAAAAAAACCCTTTCAGAAAATCTCTCCCTAGAACTCAGACTGTTACAGTTCAAGTTGTATATACAGTTCAAGGTATACTTACGAGTGTACTATTCATTAAATTAATAGTTTTCTCCTTTTCATCGTGACACAAAAGCCCACACTGATGCACAACAGTATCTACAGTAGAAGAAGCATATTCTTATGATAACTGGTGAAGTTACCATACATGTGCATTTCCAAAATAGTTGTTCCTTCATATCCTTTTTTTAACAAAAACAGTCATTGATGGTTCAGTGATATATCACAAATGCAGTATTTTCCAAGCAATGAAGAGGAGCCAGATTTCCACTGAGTTTCCTTTAGCTTTGAGGAGCTTAGACATCATCAAATATTTTGCTTCGAGACATTGACAGGTATCTTCCACCAGGCTGGTACCTGCAGAATCAATTTTAAGTATGAAAAAATACCACAGGAAATAAAAAACCAAAGACCTATAAAATCAAGTAAGTCTCACTGGAATCCTACTCCTTAACTTTCAGTGAATTATGACATCTGAAGTTCTTCTGAAATACTGTTTCCATGAGATTTTGATACACAGTCATTAAATTAAACCTCACGTGATCAAAGAAAACAGTGATATGAATACTGGGAGTCTTAAAGAACTTCATTTCCTGATACAAAGGAAAGAAGTTGGATGTTTTGGTTGAACAGGATGTTCTTAAAAAGCACCAATTAAACCAACAACTAAACAAACAAGAACAAAAACCTGAAACACAAAAAACCTGAAACAAACAATGGCATCAAGAAAGTAGTTTGCATGCTTATAGATAGAAGTCCACTAAAACCATTTGTGCCTTTTTTTAATTGGGTATGCTAGTTTTAGCTGAAAAATAATAAATTACAAGTTTTTATATGGAAATTTTAAATTATTTATATTAAATGGTTCTACACTATAATGACCTGGATAAAAACAGCACCCATGAAATAATTTATTTGTTTCCTAAATATCAGCACAGCTAAGCAGTTATGTAAGATACTCTGTGACTGAGGAAATTTGCTGTTGCAGTCACACCCACAGAATCTCAATATGCCCTATTACTGAGAGCTACACAGTGCAGTCTTGTACTGTCTGTTCAGGAAGTTTAGATTTCGATTTACTTCAGTAGTTCCAAGGTCTGATCTCCAGCTGTATTCCTGCAACAGGTCCATTAATACCCAGTTTTCTTTCTTGCAGCCTTTTATAATGGATTTTATACAGGGATATCAAGTGAGCTTTCTGAAGTCTTGTAGGAAATTACAGAAAACTTTATCTTGTACATATGTCTGCTCAGGAATACACCTAGTGCAGGTGGCTCTAAGTGCAGCTGCAGGTTATGCCCTAGATGGCAGGAAATGGCAAGAGCCCCAGCCAAGGGGGCATGAACTGACACTTTGCAGGGGTACCTGTGGCATGAGCCAAGTGACTGGACACTTGGAGACTCTGCAGAAGCCAAGGATTGGGCTGGAAGACCCCAGAGTATCAGGGGCACAGACTTAGAGAATATAAAAGCTCAGAGATTCCTTTGTTTGGGGTCCCTTCCCAGAGGCACAAACTAAAGCTGTTATTCTGTTGCTGCACCACAATTAAATTACTTAAGGGAACCAGGTGTCTGGAACTCTGCTATGGGAAACTTCTGTTTGAGCTGGAAAGGGAAATTTGTCTGATTGTGTGAGAGCACGGTGTGTGCAGAGTGAAATGGGGCACCTGGAGGGTCACTGGACCTACATGCTGTGAAGGGGCTTCAGTCCCAGCAGTGAAAGTCTGGGGTGGTGAGACAGTGATGGCCAGAGTGCCTCCTGAATAGTCAGACAGGGATGTTTCCTTAACATACAGGTCCTTCCCCAGTTTTATATTCAGTATTTTTCAGATTATGCCACTATACAAAGTGATATTCAAATCTTACTCTGACATTTCTAAAAAACCTGAAAAACCCTGAGGTTTTCATTGGTTTTAAAATAGTTCCCACATCATGAGGCAGAAGGTAGAACAGAAAAGAGCTAGGTGAAATGATAATTTAGTTTACAAAGCTATTATTATGAAAACATTTGACACAGGTGTCATAGGTCAGAAGACACAAGACATTAGTACTTTTAATTGTAAATAACACAGAAGAATCCTCACCTTCCTGAGTCCGATTCAAGAGGGTCATCATTAACAGAGTCTGCATTAAAATCCAAAGGTTCTGCATCCTGGAGGAGTTCTATTCTATCTCTTTCAGTCCTACCATTTGATCGGGTATACTTTGATAGTGCTGAGTAAGTAAAAGGAAGGAAAGACACTCATTGTGAACAGCTTAGAGCACATTGAGACACCGAATTTAAAAGGCTATAATAATAACTAACTCATCCAAAGCAAAAGTGCAGTAAGTTAGAGTAGATTCAATATTAAACCAAACTTGCTCAAATTTATAGTATATATATATATATATATATTTTGTATCTCCACAGGATACATGCAACTACAACTTTTCTTTTCCCCTCAAATAGGATGAGAACTACCATGGAAGGAAAGAATGAAAGAAAATGAGAAACTACATGCAAACTTTACTTTTAAATCAAACAATCATCCCTTCATCTTCACAGGTTCAGGCTTTAAGCTAACTTGAGGGTTTTTAATTGGCTTTTGTTTGTTTCTAAAGAGACAATCTCATTAATTAATAAAATACAGTTGTTTAGCAGTTCACTCTTCAACCTTCACTAGGCCAGTACCTATGGCTAGTTTTGGTATTGGAATGCTACCATATTCATACTGTTAACATTAAAATATAATTTTGGTTAGTCTACTGCTAAAAATCTGAGTTTCCAACTTTGTAAAGAGGAGGGAGAAATCTATCAGTGTTGTTCAAAAGCATATTCAAGGCTTCCCTCCTCCTCCCTTTTTTCTTCCTTTTTCTTCAGTTTCATTTAACTTGTTAGCTTACAGGAGTATGAAACATGGTCAAAAATGCACAAAAAACACCATTAATACTGACAAATAAACTTTTTGGATGTTTAAAGCATCAACAAAAAAGGTATTTTGCTAATAGACATTATTAAATGAAAATGTATCCACTTGTGTTGTATGTTACTGGTTTTACATTTGTTGGTCATCTGATTGCTCCACTATTCCAGTCTGAGATAGTTCATTTTCAAGTAGAAGAAGTAAATGTTAAGATTTACAACACCCAACTTCAAAATATATCATAAATAGTTTCTTTGCTGACAACTGCTACTCTAACTGCATCCATTAGATATTCTTTAAGAACAAGTAATTGGTCTTAGAGTATCCAGAATTTCCAATCACAACTAGTTGAAGTCATGGAAAGAAACACAGCACTCTTTTCAGTGTCTTAAATGGCAAGGGGGCACTGTTCCACAGAAGTGGATAATATCAGCACATCACCTACGATAAAAAGGAATCAGTGTTGTCCAGACAAGATATTAAAAGAGAAGAAAACAAAACAAACTTCCTCCCAAACCCACAAAGCTTACGTCTATTGGCATTGGTCTCTGTAAAGCTGGATTCTTTTTGGTCTGTGTGAACAGCTCTGTTTCTAGTGGAATCATCTCTATTTCCATATCGCTCTTTCCACTCCTAGGAAAAAAGACAACAAAAGAAAACATAAGCAGTGAGGATAAAGCAACACAACAAATGCATATATGGGATCAAGGAATATTCCAGATTGATAATTTATGGCTAAATTAATCACATCAGGCTATAAAAGTAATACTTGTAAAAGTTCAGTGTCTTGACACAGGAAGAATTTTTGTTTTGTTTTAAACTCAAGGCGTGGCTCTTCACTAAACCAGTTACCATAACTGTTCTTTAGAAAAAGACTTGCAGAAAATAAACTGCATCTCAAATCCGCAAAGTTCATTCAACTCCTTTAAGTTATGGTGAGAGCTGCTGCTTTTATTGATTACTACTTCCACCTAGTGGTAAAATGGAAAAATAACAAGCCATAAACAGCACAAAAAACCTCAAAACATTTGGACGGGCATGTTTACTAAGCTTGTCCTGTTGTTTCCATTCTGACACATGTCAACATCTTAGTATGAAATATAATGAAATATTTAACAGGAAAATGTCTCATGCTTTTATTAGGAGACAACTTCATGTTCCCATGGAAATGTTTCTAACTGCTCCAGTAACTTAAATAGGTTTCACAGAGTCATATCTAGATCCCAAATTACAGACTAGTAGGAATTGATATACTCAAAAGTTACTGTGCTAATTTATGTCATATGTTGCAATTCTAAATTGCAAAAGGAATAAACATTTAATCAGAGTCCAGTAAAAGATTACACTCTTAGTAGCTCCGAAAGTTAAAAATGTTAATATGTTACAGTATTTAATGCAAAACTCAAAATAACAGCATCTGGAATTTTTGTTTGCTGCTTAACTAAAATTATTGCTTCACGTCAGACCATTTCAGTGTATAGTAAATGTATTGATTGTGCCCTTGACTGCTATTTTTTTTTCACAAAAGGTTCAAGTTCTAAAATTATGAGATCAGATGGGGGGAGAGGATCAGAAGAAAGGTCTATTGCAGTATTGGCTGTCATCTAGGATTGAGGTGCACCTGAGCTTGAAAAGCCAAGAGGTTTTAGTTCCAGTATTATCTTGCATACATCCTCTCTATATATCTCTGTGACTTTCTATGCTAGATTCTAAATGTTATAAATTACTGAAATGGTAAAGCTTCACAGATCTTTCAATTCAGTCTGCACACAAAAACGATTTGAAAAAAACATTCTGTTTTATGTTCAGTAGTGACAGTATTATTTCTGTCTCAAATCTAATTACCTCCCTTGGAAAACAAAACCCAAAATAAAACCTGTGCCAGTTACTTTGCAATGAGCACACAATAATTTTAGGTGGGGCACACAGTGCCCATTTCAGTGAATAAGATGACACTGCAACTGCAGTTATTTCAAGCAGAGCAATATCAATATAAGAAACCGATAATAAACCATTTCAGATTATTCTGCATCCTGGAAATCAGGAACCTTTTTAATGCTTGTTACACTGTTGTCATACAACACAGCACACTGAGTAACAAGAGTGTTCAAGTAGTGTCACTAAGACTGTCCTTACCTTCTATAATTAATCCCCAACCAAGACAATAAAGCAAGATTAAACTGATTCCATCAACTATTTGGAACTAATTATTTTGTGGAATGGATTATGTTGAATTAAGTAGCCATAGCAAATCCTATCAGATATTGCAGTATAATATTATAATTAGCTAAAACAATCTCATACCCTTCTTCTGTTTTCACCTTCTTCCTGCCTCTGTCGTTTTCTTTTCTCTGTAAATTGAAAAAAAATATTATTTGTCTGAGCTCCACAAAAGAAAAATAATTAGCAATTTTTTTTTTTAACAAACAATGACAATTGAAAGTTAACTAGCAGACTTACTGAAATAGACAACTAACACAACTAAACAAAAACAGAACAGAAAGCTACTTGTCTGTCATTGTGGAGTTTCCCATCAAAATCAATTTGTCATGATGGTATCTTGGGTCATGGCATAACATTTGGATAACAGCAGGCAAAGCCAAAAAAAAACCCTCTTCAAAATGGCTGGGAAAAATATGACATTAAGAAAAAACTTGAGCATTATTGAATTGAGATCTTGCTGAAGTTCTGTGAGGCCCAAATTATGGCCCAAATACTTTGTGTCCATTTCTGCTATTCAGTTGGAAGTATAACATCCCAGTATCAAAGTAATCATAACCTCTTGTTTAAAGGAATGAGAAACATTCACCTTTCTCCACAAAAAAAGAAATACTAGTACACTAAGCAAATCTGGGTTTTGTTTTTCATAAACTAGGAGAATAGAAGTATTCCATAATATAACACTGTATCCTGAAATTTTAATTTCTAAATATTTACTCAAGAACCACAATGGTTTTCAATTTTCAAGAAACACTTTCAATAAAAATTAACTTTAAAAAGAACTTTCCAAGCCAGTAGATAATTACAGCTCTACCTAACAACACACTTTCTCTGATAAAACACAGATGACAGCAAAAAACACTCAAGGGAATGGCTGAATTCATGCAGATCAATCAATACATGTAACAAAGAAAGACTAAAATGAGTTTGTTGATGATAATCACAATTTGGATGCTAATCATCCTTTATGACACAAGCACCTTCTTAGGTATTATTAGATCAGTAATACACTGTAAAATATTTAGAAATGTCTAAAATTCAGATACTGGATGAGTAAAACTGGTAGTTCATTTTAAGACGTCAATGAAGTCCATTGGTGTTTATATAAGCAACCACAGTGCTGTAAGTCTATTGCATTTTGTCCCGTGGACTGCCTCAGTACAGTTTTCAAAATAATGACAAGCTATATGCTTTTTTTTCTGCAACATTTCAGACAAATTTAATCCAAAAACTTACTATAACATGAGGAAAAATCTAAGGTACTTAATGCTTTCCTTGCCTCAGTTTTTAAGAGTAGGATCAGTTGTTGTCTAGGTATTGGGTTCCCTGACAGGGTGGGGAGAAGAATAAAGCCCCCAGAATCTAAGGGGATGTAGTCAGTGACCACTGCTACTAACAAGCAGCAACACTGCGCAGACACAGAGAGGTCTATGGGGCCTGATGGGATCCATCCAAGGGCACTCAGGGAGCTGGGGGAAGTGCTCACCAGGCCACTTTCCTCTCCATTTTCACTAGGGTCACAACAAGCTCCTGCAGCATCACAGGCTAAGGGTACGCTGCTGGAAAGCTGCCCAGTGGAAAACGACCTCAGGGTGTTGATCACTAGTGGCTGAACATGAGCCAGTGTGCCCAGGTGGCCAAGAAGGCCAGTGGCACCTGGCTTGTGTCAGCAACTGTGTGGCCAGCAGTACCAGGGCAGTGATTGTTCCCTGGTACTGGGCACCAGTGAGGCTTCACCTCAGTTCTGATGTCCAGTTCTGGGCCCCACACTACAGGAAAGACTGAGGTGTTGGAGTGTGTCAAGAGAAAGGTAACAGAGCTGGGGAAGGGTCTGGAGCAGAAGTCTGATAAGGAGTAGCTGAGGGAGTTGCAGGTTTTTAATCTGGAGAAAAGGAGGCTCAAGGGAGACTTTATCACTCTCTACTATCACCTGAAAGGAGGTTGCAGTGAGCTGGGGGTCAGTCTCTCTTTCAAAGTAACAAACAACAAGACAAGAGGAAATGGCATCAAATTGTGCCAGGGGATGTTTAGTTTGGATTCTACGAAAAAAATTCTTCACTGAAAGGGTTTTCAAGCACTGAAATGGACTGCTGAGGGAAGTGGTGGAGTCACCAACCCTGGAGGTGTTTAAGAGATATGCAGATGTGGCACTTGGGAACATAGTTTAGTGGTGAGCTTGGCAGTGCTGGGTTAAGGGTTGAACCCAATGACCTTAGAGGTCTTTTCCAACTTTGATGACTCAATGGTTCTGTGCTTTTGTAGGAAGACTATGACAGAGGACCTAATTTACCTCTTCTGATTAGCTCTTTTCCTTCATCAATCAAATCAGAGGTCATTTCGCTATCCCCCATGAACTGCTGGAATCCCAAAAGATTCAAACAACGAGTTCCTAAACTGGTAAAAGAAGGAGAAGCAATTTGTTAATTTACAATGAACAGTTTAGACATATTACAATGGAAGACGTAAAACAAATTATTCAGAAAATTATGGACAATCCAAGTAAAAAAGGCAACACAGAAGACAGATTATTATACTAGCTGAGAGACCAGAAAACTCAGGACAGTGGCACATTCCAAAATCCAACTGAAAGTGATGGAATAATCCTATTCAAATAGAGACATAAATTGTGCAAATGATTTACTGTAAATCAATTGCTTTAGATGTTCTCAGACGTAACAGAATTTCTGCCTATGATACGTCATTGACTCTTCCTTGCCACAAGACAACTACTATAAACATTCTGCTTATTATGATTCCTGTGTTTTTGAAAAAGCAGTAATGTAGGAAAAGTTGCCTTCACCTCAGGTTTCACTCAGGAGAAATATGTGCCGTAGTCTTAAGCTGTAGGGATACTGGTTGCCATTTTGGAGAGCCACTAGGCAGCAGTCAGATAATAAGCTTGCTCCACCGTTCTTAAGCTAGTCCTGGAACTAGGTAGCATGAGACCACTTTCACTTTTTTAACTTCCCACCAGAGAAGACAACTGCTGTTTTTGTTACTCTTCCTTTCTCCAAACTGGAACATCAATACCATGCTCAAAATTGGCTTCATTGTATATTTATGCTGAAGTTTTTTTCTTATACTATCTGAACTTTAAGACTGCTGCATTAAACAAAGCTTAAAAATCAAGCTTTCCTTGGTAGATTTCAACTAACCTTCAGTTTTGCATGTATCTGAACTAGGAGAGGTCACTAAAGCAATTTCCTCTCCTTTAACTTCTATTCTTCCTTTTCACCATGGCATGCAAGCCTAGATCCTTGTTATCTTACTATCTACATATGCACATACAGTATTAATGGAAATTCAAGGCATTTAACTACATTGTACATGACTAAAAACATTGCTTGACTGAATGATAATGCAGAATTGAAATTAATGAGCAGAGTCAGACTGAAAGTGTCCCATCTCTTCAGTGGTCAAAGCAGATATTTTGAAATATAAAATAAATGAAGCATGTAATCTTTTCTGCAATCACCCTTAAAGCCTCCAACAATTTGTGGCTTAGGAAAACATGATCAAATTATTTAAACCAGTATGCTTTCAAACTGACATCTTGGTAACACATCAGGAATTTTTTATGAGTCTGTTAGAAGTTCAACACCTAAAATTTCTGCTAATGCTTTTTAGTTTATCAGAAAACCTTGCTGAAAACATAGCTTCCTCATGGCAATTTTAATCTCAAGCAGACTCTAGATGTCCCCAGGCTCCAAAGTTTGAACAGATCACCCTTCAAAATCTAGGAATCAAGTTTAATGGGGGGAAAAAACCACTCAAAACTTAGTTACAGTTTAACACAATCCATATTCTTAAAATGTACACACTACACCTATGTAAATAGCAATTTAATGACTTAGGTTTTGCACTTTTATTAATAAGACAACTCAGCTGCAGAAAAGGAGTATTGAATATCTTTCTGATTGATGAAACTAATCTTACTGAAGAAACATCAAGGATCTGTCTGGCAAATCACTTACCTAAAATACGTGGCAATACAGAGAATGACAACAAGCATTGGGTAGTATATATAGAATCCATCTGCAATGAAGGACAGCACTCTCATGGATCCCATTATCTGGGTAAAAAAATGCACAAGAACATGCTCTAATTAGCTATATTCTACATATATCCATAAAGATTGTGCCATCTCACACAATCACACAATCCTTTACAGTTACGGAAACATAGGCAGGTATTATCATCACAGATCTGATTCAGACAGCTGATCCACAATAAGCAGATATAAAGGCCACCTCCAACAGTATATCCACTTTGAGGTTTCTAGGGCGCTAGATTTTGTAATCTCACCTAATTCAGAACAAGTGCAAATTGGGTGGATTTTTTTTCATTTGTTGGGAAAGGAGTATCAACACAACACGAAGAATCTAGTTACTAACAATAAAGATGTGAGATATAACTTAGAACAAAAACCAGGTGTTCAATAAAACCAGACTCACTGGTTTTCAGTAACAACTTAGGTCTCAGTCCAATCTATAGAGATGTCCTATATGTTAAAGTCAGTAGAAGCTAAAGTTATTAGAAGTGAAGAACAGTCTGAACTCTAAAGTGTAATACTTCACTTTCTTATGATAAGGAGACAAAAACAAAAAAATGAGCAATTGATGACTCCTAGAAATCATTACCAAACTTCTGGTCTATAATCAAGTATTTCTACCCCATTTAATACTAGTGAAAAGATCAGAGTATTTGAACCTTACTATAAGAGGTATTTAAAAATACTTTGCTATTCTCCAAACCACACTGAAGGCTCAAAACCATATTTTCTGTACTTACAGATGTATAAGCAGTTGGCTGAGTGTTTTTGTGAGAGATTGTTGCATCCATATGGGTCAAGCCCAAAAAGTTCAAGCACAATGGTGGAGTAAGACGGCAAAATAACCTGCACAAATGTAACAGACAACCACATTTAAAAGAATTTCTTACATTAACTGCAAAGTCATAACTGGATCTATCACAGCATAATGATGTACACCTCGTTAGGATTTATACCCATTAAAGAACATAAATTAAAGTTTCATGGACGTTTTCAATTGTGTATTTGATATGAAGTCTGCAAAATATATACCACATACTCACATGCCACTGAAAAGTAGACTGTATGCATCTGTCTGATGATGTGAAGCTAAGTAATAATAGTTAAATACACGGATCC
The DNA here is from genome assembly GCA_035583155.1 of Acropternis orthonyx. NCBI lineage: Eukaryota > Metazoa > Chordata > Aves > Passeriformes > Rhinocryptidae > Acropternis > Acropternis orthonyx. The sequence continues at coordinate 60,941,786 of JAWWEU010000091.1, read as the reverse complement.
TGAAGACAGTAGAGTAAACACAGATACTTAGGAAAAAGATGGTAAGAAAACAGGCCATCTAGGGGAAAAAAAATGTTGTTGTTTGAATATAGAACTCTACTAAAGGTTTTAATGCATTTAGCACATAATTTGTGCATGCAACAAATTATCACCAGCCTTAATTTTTCATTTTGAGATGGGACAACACCACTAGGTTTGAGAAGAATTCCAGGAGTTCTGACTAACTTAAACTGAGAATCGTTAACATTCTACATATAAGCTAACAAAGTTGGTCCTAGGAACATTTATTCTACTTCGTGTTACATAAATAAAAGTTTTGCAATTGCCTCAATAATTGCTATGACTGATTTGACATTTCTTTCCACAAAAAAGGGATAAAACTAAGTGTTTTCAAATCAACCTTTTTTAAGTATACTGAAATTTTTTAGCTCAGTTCCTTTACTGATAAATTTGTGTATACATATGGTAGCCACACCTGTGACTGGATTCCCCATCATCAGCAAATTCCTGTTTAGGAAAGAGAGGTCACACACAGACCTGATGAGACACAAAGTCTAATTAGCACCTTAAGCTCCAAGCTAATGATTCAGAAATTACTCTACACATGATATTCAGCCCAGCTAGGTCATATCTTCGCCTGGTATTGGACAGTTTTAAGAGGTGGCAAAGGTAGACTTTGTCCACAGAAAACAAAGTTTGATACTATATATTTAGAGATCTTCTGAAAGTTGACAGTTCATTTAGAGATTTATTTTTAAATCTATTTGATCAACTTTGTTATCATAACCATCTATCTGAATATGTTTTTGTCACGTGATTACCTCCAACTTACCTCTATGTATATATAATTGTATGTCTTTTCTGCCAGTTGTATGAAAACTGCAAAGAGTGACAGTACTGGTTTTGTGCTGAAAAACGTGCACTCTGACCACACAACAATTACAGAGAATGTAGCCAGCACAACTGCAAGCACCCTGTAAAACCACGGTCGTAGAAGACATTCCCAGTACCACTCTGGAAAAAAAAAACAAAAAAAAACCACCAACAAAAAATCCACATGCACATATAGAGAATGGGTTACTGAAAATTACAAAACCAGAAAGGGAACTCCCTCACAAGAGTCGTTATGAACTTCTTGCATGCTCACCCTTAAAATCAAGGCTGGAATCTACAGGGTCACACACTTAATTTCAGGGTTTTTCCAGTGCCTAAAGATCTGTCTCAGGCCTAAGGAATCATATGCCTAGTTGAGGAAAATGGGGAGGGATTTGGGAGGCAAATTTTGCAATCAGACTGGGAGATGTGGGCTGTATAGAACAATTTTGGCCCAGACACTATCAGTCATTTACTGTTTGTTTGTTCATGTGTTACTCTCTCATAAGCAACACTTAGGCTGAAAAATTTTATCGTCCTACCATGGAAGTAACTCCCTGCTAGTGCACAACAAATCGTAAGTTAAAATATGACTAAGACACGACACTTTCTGAAAAGATGCACAAGCAGCCACATGTCCTAATACTCCGTACATTGACAATGACGAGTCCTTTCCTGTGCTTTACTGGAAGCGTGGTGCCACCTCAGTAAGACCCCACAAATGTAGAAGGTAGGCATCATCTAATTGCTTACAGTTGCTGTTTTTCTTTCTTCTTCTAAGGCTTTAAAGTTTACTCTTGCTTTATTAAAACATGTAGCTGCTATTAAATTTGTAAGTAAAATTTAAGCTTATAGTCAAGAGCATAAATTAGTATCTGATGTCTATTCCATTACACAAACATGTTAAGATTGTACACTTACTTGCCTCTGCTTCAGCTGAACTTTTTGCATAAAATGATTGGTTCTTTTTACAAAACAGTATTAGGTTTGCCTTCACATACACAAAATCGGCAGCACTTACCAACAGTTGGTGTGTAGAAATACTGAATAATTTTATTCTCTGGTTCCTGGGAATGAAAGGTATGAACAAACTGTCGAGTAGCACTTGTTTCATTTTTTGCCACATCTTCTAGGTAAAATGCTTGCTCTAAAAGAATTTGCCACTGGACCTGTGTACGACGGTGTCTCTGTACTGAATAGATCACCTATAATAAATTGCAAGCAATTGGGGTTACAATGTACTTGTTTCAAGAAATGAGAGAAAAGCCTTGCAAAATCCCTTAAAAATGTGTGCACTGCAGAGCTGCAAAGACTAACTTCGTATATTCACAATAGCAGGCAGTTAATTCTCTAAATACATAAATCACAGAACTACATAAAAGATTCCTGAGTTTTGCAGCTCTTTTATCACAATTCATCTGTAGCAGGAAGAGCCTACTTTTCCCAACACACTACTTTATTTTTGCACCTTCGTATATATCAAGTGTTTACTATAATTTCTTTTTCAGAATGCACTCTCAATCAGTCATTACAAGGCTTACTCCCAGACAGCTAGAACACTATACAGATATAATTCAAAAACACTTTGTTAATCATCCAGAACTTTGATCACTTGGGATATTAAGCTTCTGTGTTTTCTTTCACCAAGAAAAATTTCTGTTAAGTAGCATTCCCAAAACTCACTATACTCAGGAATTCTGGTAAAGTGCACTGAAAAATCTTTGTTTGACTAGGATTTACTCTCATTACATCAGAGTAACTGAAGCATTCTCTCATTTATTAATATACCTGCTTGTGAAGTTTGACCAGACTTTTTTCACTTGGATAACTGTTCTGTCTTTCATCAAAATCTTCATAATCATCCATGTTCCTGCCCATTCTTTCCTGGTACTCAGTAGGACACTGGAAGGAAAAGGTAAAATTAATTTGAAGATGAAGGTGTAGCAAGTGCTCTTTGCTAGTAAATGTCTGGAGTATTTTTCCATGCAACTGAAAAGCTCACTCTAAGCAGACATTTTTCTCTTTCTAAAGTACTATGTAAGTCAAAACACAACTAATAATTATGAATGTTATAAATAAGGATTTCACAAAGAAACTCAGAAGATGCCAACTAAAGATTTTATATTAACAGGAAAAGAAAATAATGCACAAGTATTCTGTACATGTAGGAGCATGGGTCCCAATTGAACAATTATGGCTGAAGATGAGCAATTTTTTACCTTTTTCAGTATTGTATCAACACATTTTCTCAAGGGGTGGTTATATTTGATACTCTCACTTACTTTACGGACTTCCTGTTGAAGAAAAAAATACAGAGTAGCGTAATCATGTTACATTAAAACATTAAATTAATTTTTAATAAATTATAAATGTTTACATGGTCAAATAAGAGTTGCAGCCCTCCCAATGGAAAACATAGCCATCAAAGCTTAAAAAGAAAATACAGCTCTGTAAAAGCCATAGCTTTACTAGACATATAATAATAGATAAGTGAAATATGTATAAAGAACACCTATGTATTTTTAAAAAAAACCCCAAATGCCAGTGTGCAAACATTACTATACAAATGTGTGGAGGATTGGTTTCTATGTATAAATGCAGACATGGAAAAATACTTTCTTGTTTCAGTTGTACGTAAAAAGCAGGTAAAGAGGAAATACCTCAAACACTGAAAGAGTTTGGCCATCAGCCAACTCTCTAGGAAGCCTGCTCCAGTGTGAGACCAACCACCACCCCTGTGGTATGGAAACACTTCCTAATGTCCAGCCTGAACCTCTCCAGGTGCAACTCTGAACCACTCCCATACATCCTGTCACTGGATACCAGGGAGAAGAGATCAGCAGCTCCCTCTCCAGGCATTTAAACAATGCTCTTAATAATCTTAATGTTTTAACTTCTGGTCAGCCCTGAACTGGTCAGAGAGCAGGACCAGATCACTGCTGCTTGTCCCTTCCAACGGAAATACTCTGTTCTGTTCTATTCTAACTGCTATCCTGGGAAACAAAGTCTTCTTTGCTCTTTATTAAGTTTTGTAGAGATAGCCCACTAAGATGTTTCTAGCAATTTCTTCAAAATGCTGTTACTGATAAATGAAGATTCTACTATTGATTAATATTGAAACAAACCAGAAGTTTCCACACCATGGTATCACAGCAGTAGAGTAGGGAATAGCTTGTTCAAAGGGCTGCATTTCCATTCTATTCTTGAACTACATTAGAGTTTATTGCTCAATGACATTTAGCAATAAATACAGTCCCAAAAGAAATGCTTTGGAAAAAACAATAATCTATATGTTCTTGTCTCAAAAAGCACATAGCATGGTCCCACAATTTGGAATCTCTTAAGATTTCAGAAATACACCGTGAGCAGGGCATAGAAGAGGTACACAATTTGAATACCAGTGAAACATCTGTACACTGAATATTCAAGTTTGCTCTGAAATGTTATTTGTTAGTTACCACTATTACTCCAAAAGGATCAATAAAAGAATAGACTCAACAAATAATGATTACCAAGTTGCTGTGACTCTAAGTTGTGAAGTTCTTCACATCAGGGACTATTTCTATTTTGATTTTTATACCAAATTCAGTTTTATCAAGTGGCAGACTATGAGAATTTTCTTAATTTATCGATATTTTACAGTAAGCTCATGCTGTTTATGTTTCATTGCCACAAGTGTCCAATACCAGGAAATTCAGTGGGTATTAAAAGTAGCCTTCACTTATTTCATAGTTAAAGCTAGTTACTCACCTCCATAATATCCTCTAAATTCTCCTCTGCATCTGCTTTTTCAGTCATCAGTTTGGCAGCTTTGAAATATGTCTTCATGAGTAGATAACCCCTCTTGGCCCCATTCCAGTGAGAACGGGGGATTTCCACCAAACCATAACCCAAAAGCAACACAAGAAGAAAGAGACCCCATGTGTTTGCAGCAGCTATCCCGATAGTCTGAAGTTGGTTCCTAAAGAAAAAAACAATAGCAAAACCAACAAAAACAAACAAACAAAAAACAACAAACCACCAAAAAAACACCCAAACCACAACATTCTCCTACCCCCTGCAAGAAAGTAGCCTTGAAGTGCACCAATATGGCTTTCAAGTTTATAGGAACAGACTTAGTATCACATATAATTTTTGCCTAGAGTCAGTCTGCTACTAACCATATCTCCTATGTTTCCTACCCTCATCTGGAAGGAAGACAAAAATGTTTGTCTTCAAAGGAATATGCACCTCTAAGAAACTACATGA
>JAWWEU010000091.1:60919076-60936658 GCA_035583155.1 Acropternis orthonyx | reverse complement strand
GCTCAGACAGTGACAGTGAAATCCTCAGGACTGTCTACAGTGCCCGGTACTAACCAGGGCTGACCCTGCTGAGCATCCGAGATCTGATGGGACCAGATGGCAGGGAGGCATTTAACTGCCCAGAGGATGGTCCCTACTGAGACTGGAAGTCGTGGCCTTGGGATTCAGAGTCCAGAGTGCTAACCATTACGCCACGGGACTGCACTTCACAGGACATACTGCCTTTTCGAAATATGTTATTCTGAAAACACTGAGGGTTTCTGCAGTAAGTCTGACAATGTGTTTGTGGGTACAAAAAAAAAAAACACTATTCCAAACACAGGAGGATTCCTCTGCCGTACATGTCAAAATCAGAAAAACAGAAGACAAATTTCGACAAATAGTCAAAGAAGCATTTTCATATAAAAAAATTAACATAACTTTCCAAGTGCCTAGCAAAAAATTGTATCAACTCAAACTGTTTTTTTTTTTAAAAAAAATACTCATTTCATCTACAGAAGAGGCTATTAGTGACAATTCTGTAAGAACTCACGCAAGTGTTTACAACATTATTCTTACCATTGTAAATTGAAGTTTGGGTTTACAGCCACATATATCAAAAATGCTCCAAAAATCAGCAAGTAAGTGCCGTAATATATTGCGTTCTCAATCAATGCAGTTTTAATCTTTCCAGTAATGGAGAAGCCTCCTGATCTCGCATATGACTGCATGAAAGGCAGCAGAATCCTAGGAGAAAAGCCAACAAAACTGAACCACATCACCCAAACAAACAAAAAACCAAACCAAACCAAAAAACAACACACAACAAATCAACCTCCCCAAAAAAGTACTTTAGCAGCATCAGGATGTTGAGACAGGTGTTAAAGCATAAGGCTCACAAGCTTCTAACAAATTAGCGAGTTATGGTTTTTATTCTAGATACACCTGTCTGATTGCAAACCTTAACAAGCTGCAGCAAAAAACAATAAAATTACCTTTACTATGAAAAATCTGTGATAACTAAGAACTGACTGCCAGTCCTGATATTCATGACTGAACCACAAAAATAATTATTTGTTGACAAGTTTATCAGAAAGCACACACGCATCTAACCCAAAAGTATAAACAATCTTTTTTCTGTATCTGTACCTATAGCTTTATATAGTATATCCAATAAAACAAAATAATTTACAATATTACTTACAAATTACCCAGCTTATTCATGGAACTGTTTTGATATCTGGTTGCCTAAAACCCATTTTTTTTTCAGACAACCTACCCATAAACACTTCTGTGTGTAAATTTCTCAGTTTCAACTACAAAAGTAAACCAAGAGTAAATGACTGCTACCTAAAATTTAATTCTATAGGAGCAAGGAAAAAAAAGAGGATGCTCAATTTAGTATAGTAATTATTACAGAAATTTCACCTCTAGCAAATACTATACGATTTAAGAGCTCTTTACAATAGCAATACACATTCTTAAAGAATAAGCTATGACTGTTAAGACATTGCACTTCGAAACTATACCTATATCACAGTCCTAGTCATACTGTTTTGCCTTACTTACCATGTTAAAAACTGAGATGTCCAATATACAACACGCCAGAAAATTGGCATAATTCCATTAGGAATATAACTCCAAGGTTTGAAACATTTTTGCTTTCTGTAACAATGTAAAAAGGTTTCTTGTTAACTGTAGATCCAAGAGTATAAAAATATTTTCTATGAATTCTCTATCTAGAAAGGTCTTTGAAAATAGCAGAGAAGTAATACAATACTGTGCAAATATGTAGCTAATGATCAACTACATCAGAAAGAAAAAAACTGAATCACCAGTTAAAAATACTTCTCATTTTCCTAACCTCACATCACCTATCTGGACAAGAACGCTTTCTTAGAGAAAGAAACAGAAGCTCAAAGACTAGAGAGGAATGTTCAATTCAGCAATTGAAAGTTACAATGTTTCTTTTTCGGCAGGAATTACTTGATGTAAAGAGAAAAAAAGTTCTGTAGGCAGAAGACCATTCAACTTTAGTTAGCTCGGCAGGTTTTTTAAAAGTTATCTAGGGACCTCACCACCTAGAGCATTTACTGGTACAAGAAGTTTACTAGTTGTTGCTTCTTCCATCTGGATTCAGTCAGTCTTACCCAAATTTTCATTTGTGATGCCAATAGCTTTCTGACAGGTAGTATTTGTTTCAAAATACCAGAAAAGCCGCAAGACTGAGCCTTTCTAGTAAATATAAGAAGAATGAAGGTCGGGGTGTCCCTCTACACTAAGACACTTTGGTTTTTTTCACACACCTGTCTGGGTAATGAAACAATGATGAATCAAGCGGCAATGAAGTTAATTTAGATAGGATTACCTAATGATAATAATTGGTGTTTTCCAGGGTCAAACTAGTTAAGTCTGAGTTGTAAGCTTTTACAAGCACAGCCTAAATATTTTCAAAACTATCAAATTATGATAGAATGACAGGTAGTACGATTAAAGGTTCCATCACCTGTCCTATAAAGATGCTGAGAGAGCTGGGGTTGTTCAGCCTGGAGAAGAGAAGCCTCCAGGGAGACCTTACAGCATCTTGTAGTATCTAAACAGGTTTGTTAAAAGGAGGGATAGGGACTTTTTATATGGGCATGGACATACCAACTGGTGTTTAAAGACTATTCATCTCACAGATAACTACAGTGCACACATCTACAGCATGGGGAAAAAGCCAGTGGAGGCTGAAGAATGAGCGGCCAAGGAAACATTCACCATGCTTTAGGGATTACTTTCTTCCTGACAGAAGATAATATGCAAGTTATCGGTACTTCTGTAGAATACAGTAAATATCAGGTAACTCCAATTACTATATATATGTAATTATAATAAAAAATTAGATAAGCTGCTCACATATAAAAGTACGTTAATTTTATTCATAAGGTATAAAATCAGATTTTCCAGGTTTAAAGTATTTCAGATTGTGAAAGAAAGATAAACATTCACCATAGCGTCTCCTCATAACCAAGACTCTTCAAAAAGCTCAGTTATATTTCTTTAACAACAAAAAAAAGAAATCTAGTGTGATAAAAAACAATAGCTGGGTAATCAGTCAGGGTTACTATATAATTACTCCCAACATATACATATGCACTTTTCTTCACCTCTCCCTTCCAGTATACTTACAGCCTTCATATGTTGCATCATACATATAACACTTTTTTATTAGCTTTAAAAACACAGTACACTCCCCTAAATTAAAAAAAAAAACCACCATAAAATACTAATTTTAAAACAATCTAAAGAAAAAAGCATGTAGCTCATACCTTGGAGCAAGAGTAACGTAAGAGCCATTACTTTCTGCAGGACTGGAGTTAACAGCAAGTTTGCATCGATTATAAATAGTCTGAAAGACAATTAATTTTGTGTTAGTGACCAAAAAGGTATTGCATTTAAAGACAGTTTCCTGTACTCCAGGTTTGTATTTGAAAGCAACTGTACTAATAAACACTCAAAACAACATGCAATCCGCAGAACAAGTGAAAAACTGAAGATGTCTTTAGGCTGCCTACACAGATTAAAAAAATGTTGTCACAAAAAACAAAATTTTAAAATTTTTGAAACAGATTTATCTGATGAGATCAACAAAAAGTAAAATTAATTATAAACACAAACACTGTCATGCATAAAGGTAACAAATGTTTAATAAGGTACTACATGGAAAATTTCTTTGTTGTTTTAGAAACTGTCTTTTGAAATTAGTGATTTAGAAAAAACATCATACACATTTTATGCAACTAAGCAAGAAGTCTTTCATGTATCTTACCGTGCTGACATCCAGAGGCAATATAAATACAATAAGGAAGCAGAGATACCACGCCAATAATGTTGCTATGATCACCAGCCTATGCTGTTTCTTGAAGTCTCCATACCGGTGAAGTAGGAATAAGGCCAGAAAAAAGACAAATACTATCTCAAGGCCCAAGGCTGCACCACTCATTGTTGCAGGTTCACTCCAGCCACACAGCACAGCTCACTTGAGAAAGCAGATCACAACTCTAAGACAAAAAGACATTGGACTACATTAAAATCTCTGGAAGATATTTATGCAGAAAAGAGTTGTTCAGTGGACATTTTAAAACATTTTAACAGAGTTTTTGTATTTCACATGACTGGAACTCATATAAAACAAGCTTTTCAGCAAGTTGCTCTAAACATCTTTGCAGAAATGGAAATATCCTGTCATTCCAATGTTGTCGTTTCCAGTAATGTGTTAGGACAACTCCTGTTCATCCTCTTGATATGCAATAGATCCAGAAGTCAAATCTCTGTCCTTGAACAGAGTACTAGCCTAACCTTAAGTCCAGTATAAACTTCAAGAGGAAAATCTGTTCTGCTCTTTTTTCCCCCCTTTAGAAGTAATCAACTAATTTGGACAAAGGGTTAAAAGTTTAAATTAAATGTTTCTCTGGAACGCTAATGAACAACTTTTTAAATGAAGCATAGCTCAACAACACATTTAAATTCTCTAGTCAGAGTTAGCAGAGCATAAAAATGCAGCAGAGTATGTGGTAGTCTACTTGTAATGTACCTCTTTTAGGTTTGAAATGTCAAGAATTTCAGTTCACCTTCCTACTCCTCTTTTGTTCATCTTCAGAAAAACAAAGGTCTCAACTTGGTATTAGTCTTGCCATGATATATTTTTGCTTTGCTCGTCTTTCTGGCTTTAGCTGCTCTGTTATGGTCAGGACTGCTCTAGAGCCTAAAAAGTTCATACATCTTCATACAGACATGCTGTTATCAAAGGGCTGCACAAATCTGTTACAGAAAATTTCGCTGACTTTTCACATCATTAGTTAAACTGCTTCAGACCTTTTCAATACGCATCATTTTACCACAGACACTTCACACATTATTAAAAAAAAAAAGTTCATTACTTTGGCCAATCAGACTTGCTTCTACATCAAGATTACCATTTCAGCTGGTTTAATCTAAGTGAAATAGTTTTTGATAGCTTCCTCAGTGTTAAGACTTTCAGTACTTTTACTTTTCTGGAGATTTAAAAGAAATGCTACTCATAAAATTTTCCTTGATTTACTTTCAAATACCTTCATATCTTGGTAAAGTGAACCATTTCTTTTACTAATTTCTCAGTATACTGCTTAAGCAGATCTGTTATGCATGAGGGCACTAAGTAGTGAAAACTGTCTTATTTGCACTAAAAAAAACCCTCCAAAGTTTGTCGTGCCATTACTTCCTTGAGGACATACAGGACAATTATTCTGTAATTTTTTTCTCCAAAATTTTGTTTCTGCCCACTTTCTACCTTCACATTTGAATTTTAAACAGTAAGAGCAGTCTGTTTCCTCCATATCAGCTGTTGCACACAGAGCATCCCATATTCCGAAAATAACTTGAGTTACCTTCCTGTTTTGTACCAGATGCACACACTTTATATAGTCTGCCTTTCATCAAACATGTTCATCAAATTATTCACAGTTCTGTTAGGCCAAAGCATCCCCTTACTATCTAGTCTGTACTACATTTTGGGTACATCGTTTGTAAATCACGAATCCAAAATACCTAACCTATATCTGAATCACTCATTCTAAGTACTTTTCTATTCTATTGTATCATTCTTGTTTCCTCAAAAAACAGTCTTTTGTATTTACAGTATTGCAGAAAATCCCACAAAAATAAAAACATCAAACCCACTGTATATCAACTTCATTAAGGTAGTGCTACCTGATATGTAGCTTTGGGTGCCCATTACAGCCACACCTTTGCTACATAAACAAAAAAAATTATACAGCATACACTTAATTAGTCACAAAGTTTTACTACAGTCACACCTAATGAGCTGCTAGCAAAACAGATGGTCAAAAGTTTTTGTGCAAGATGCTGCACTTAGGTACTACCATGAGGGAACTTCCAGAAATATTATAAAAATGTACAGAATATGTTAAAACAAAGAGGGTATTGAGTCCTACCACAATAAAACAACTTTCAAAGACAAAAGCAGATTTACAGTTATCAGTAAGCTACATCTTTATGTTTGTCCCTTGTGATTTTGATCTAAAATCACAAAATTAAAGGCCTATTTTTTATGAGACTGCAACTGACAACAGTTATTTTGAATTAACACACACACAAATAGCTTAAAAGTTTTAGATAGAAACCACTTAAAACTAGCTCTCCATACTAATAGTTTCAAGGGAAAAAAAAATCCACCAAGTAAGAAATGTAACGCTTGAGAGGAACCCTTCCTGTGAACTAAATCCAGCCTAACAGGTCAAACACATTCAGGACCTGTGCTAGTAGAATCAGACCTTAAAATACATTACTGCAGGCGATAAACCCATGTCTTCCTGTGGAAAGCAGCACTTGCCTCTGAACCTGGTTGTTAGCTCACAGAAAGGTAAGCACCTTACCCATCATTCAGTTTCTTCAGTTTATTTAGACAGTCTTCTATCAGCACACAGCTCCCCTAGTAATCAGCTAGATGAAATTCCTGAACCCCTAAAAAATGTTTTCCTGAGATAAGTCAACTATTTCAGAAGAGTTCTTGCACACTGTGAAACCTTAAATGGCTTAGAAGATGCTCCTATTAAAGTAATGACAAACTAACAAAATCTCTCACTATGAATGGAGAAGTATTTACGAGCATACTCCATTTCTGAAGAACCAGGCAAATACACATTAATGCAAATAGGATCAAAAGTTGAAACTGGCACTGGAAGTGCAACTCAACCAAAAAAAGACAAGGACATGCTCTTGTGTTTGCTTAGGGTTTTCCTGCTTCATTTCAGACACAGAGAAAAATCAGTAAAGTTTTTAATTTTACCCAGCTAGTTACTCTTTGCAAGCACCAGGAGAGGCTCAGACTTGGAGATTCCCTACTACCAACATTATTAAATTACCCTGCCAACCTCAAGACTAGTTGCACTCATGACGATCTCCATTACGAATGAACTAACTACTCTGCCTGGTACAGAAATACTCAAGTTACTAAATGAAACAGCAGAGAATGAAAAAACCCACACTTTCTTAGAGCTTTTATATAGCACAAAATTTATCAAAGACACTCCAACATTATATTCTTAAAGAAGGCCTAAAAAGAGAGGAGCATATCTGTGAAGAAAGGACCTTGGTCTCACTAAAGTGGATTCCCATATCCCTTTAACCAGAAATCCCAGATCAGACTGTACCCCAGTTTATTTTTTCTTTTCAAACTTTGCAGGAAAACATTTTACCAGCAGACTGTTCCTTCTGTGGACTAATGTAATTGGTGCTTCAAACCTTTCCAGTCAGTCTAGTATCATAATTTCTGCACATTTCTCACTGCTGCCCTTGACACTCTCCCCAGCTTGCTCGCTTCCTTCCACATTGATCAGGAACAACCTCCACCCCCAGTTTTCCAGCTAATTCCTGAGAAGGCCTGAACTGAGGGGTAAACACTGCTTCACATGCCTTACTGAGAAGCATAAATAGAACTAAACCCAGAGTGATATTCCCTTCACAAATTCAGCTTATTATGTCCTCCAAATTCTTTTCCTCCACGAAACACAACACTGTCCTCTATCCTGTATTTCTGTAGTTCATTGCTCCTGCTTAAGCACAGGCACAGAACTCCAGTCATTTGTGCCCATTCCCCTCCCACATATTTCTGAATCTTTAAGGTATTTTGATTTCACTACCACACTCAGAAAGACAAGAAATCTCTCATAGTTTTGTGCCTTCCTATGTTCTAATCATCGTTATGATTAAACTAAATTAAACTATTTCATTATGGAAACTGCAAAAACCATGAAGAGTATTAGACAAGGGACTGGCCTTCTTAATAGCAACAGCTCTTCCCAGCTTTCACTCCCAAGCAAAAACATGCTAAGTAACAAAATCAAAAGCCCTATTAGGCCAAATATAAGACATCAACTGGTCCTCTCATATACAGTAGGTCTATCAGTCATTACTGAAATAAATTAGATCACTTCAAGCATTTGTCCTTGTCAAAATGGTGCTGTCTTTTACTCAGCTGTTGTATTCTAGATGGTTACAAATAGCTTTTGTGACATTTTTTTTTCAGGAATTCAAAAAACAACAGAGGAGTCTGCCGATCTGTAGCCCTGTCCTTCAAATATTAGTAATAAGGACAGCCACCATACTTCTGGCTTTCCTACCTTTGGCACCTCAGCCATTTCTAAAATACTACACACTTTTTCCTTGAAGTATTGTCAGGTAGAGCTCATCAAACAGATCTGGAAAGGTTACATTTCCAGACATCTTGGATATTTCAGCTGAAACACCTGAAAAAAGAAGCAGCCTTACTCTGTATTTTGAACACCATAATTACATCTGAAAAAACCCTGTCCCCATGAAAGTTGCTGAACTGTGAAGGAGATATCAGAGACAGCAATGGACAAAACTGAGTGTCTCAGCACACTGAAACAAACAGCTGTGCAACAGCATCTCCCACCTCAAGCTGAATTCACAACTCAGCTACAAGTATAAATTGAAAGTTGACATATCTAGCAATGTATCAATGGCCAGCTCAATGATGACTTTTTGCCTTTCTGTCAGGGAATAATCTGTAGTTCTTACCGAGTTTCTACCATTACATTTCACTTGGTAAATGAAAAATAGGATGCCCAACAGCTGTGTTTGGAAGCCTGCCCAATTCTGCAAGATGATGCTGTTAAGAATCATAAAAAATTCACTTTACAGACATGATTAAAACTTTTGGACTGACAGAACTGCCCCAGGCTATGAGCCCTTAACACTTCCATCTTTAAACAACAGGATGGGATAACTTTACATTTGAGAACTCTTAAAAGAGCGAATAATAAGAGGTCAAGCAACAGTAAGAATAATCCCTTCATATATTTTCATATCCAAGTCTGCTTAGTGCATTGTGGGCATTTCTTTTTTGTTTGGTTTCAGGTTTGGGGGGGTTGGGTTTGTGGTTTTTTGGGGTTATTTTGTTTACTTCATGATTACACACTGGCCCTTGTATCTTGGGGAAATTGTAAGTATTTATAAGCAGACAACAGTCAAAGAGCAGCTTTATCTCAGCACAGTGATTAAACTATCCAAAGAAAGAAAATAGCCACAAACTGCCCAAGAAAACTGATCATTATCTGCTGGCACTATTTGAGAGAAACGACCTCTGAGATTAAACAAGAATGCAATTTGCGTGGCTTTGTTCTTTTAAGAAAAACTAGTCAGTCCATGTAGTGACTTCTATTTTATGAGCACCCGTCAGTTCAACTATCTTGCAATGAAGAAAAAATTTAAACTGACTAAACATTCAATTGATAGTGCATCAATATTTAGGGAAACAAGTTTTTCATCTTCTAATGACAAGAAAAAAAATAACAGAATGCTGTGCTGACACCACTCAAAATAGTGGTACTTTCTGGTATGGTGGGAGACCCAGTACTCCATAGAAGCACTAAATAAAAGACAAATGCTTGACCAAGAAACATTAAGATCTTTGTGTTCAAATGCAAGCAGGGACCATCAGTATAAAACCACGGGAGGCTCACCTGCTTCACCTGGTGCTGCCTTGTCCTCTACTAAAGGATCATCAAGGTTCGAAAAGACCTACAAGATCATCAAGTCCAACCTTTAGTATATTAAGTACTAGAGAGGCTGACGATTTAAAGAATTTAGGGAAGTACTCAGCAAATAACACATTGAAAAAAAACACTTGCTTGTCAGAGGAACTAAAACAGAGTCAGACACAAACGCTGTACAGATGCAATCAGAATCTAAAAAAAGAATAGAAATCGCTACCTGGGCTAAGACGCTAAGGCACTCACACACAGCAGGTGTCAGTAAGGCAGTAACATGGTTACTGCCCCAACTCTGCATTCAGGCAAACAGACAGGCAACTCCCAGGCTGTAAAAAATAATTGGATTTCACCCCTTTTCGGCAAAACCATCTTTCCATTTGCCACACGTTAACAGTGAAAAGTGACGTGATCCACAAAAACAGGGGCTACAGAAGAGTGAAATAAATTCAGCTTTTTTTTTTCTTCTTTAACGAAAACCCCACCTATTTTCCATTTGATTGTCTGCTTAAATAACCTTTGAACAGCTGTTCCATTACTTCAGCTAAAACTGGAAACGGCTAAAAGAAAATTTTTAAAAAAGATTATATGAATGTTTATTTCAGTCACACCACTCGCCGTCTCTGCCTTAACAGCTGCGTGCTACTTGCCACGGGTCGCAGTCTCACCCTCAATTTTACAAACACATCTCCCTATGGTTATGCAGTAAACAAAGGACAGCATTTGCAAGCAAGTGGCCAGCTAAGAGCCGGCATGCGGGGTTACTTTTCAATCCCCACCAGTTTCAAAACAAGCAGCTTTGGAGCCGGCGCAGGAAGAGCTGCACTGGTGGAAGGCAGGCGGGCACGAACACGGAACACGGCGCGGAAAGGCTGCGGGCCGGCCGGTGACGGGACCGGCGTGTAGGGGCGGGCAGCTCCGGGGCACGGGCACGGACACGGGCACGGACCGGGCCGGGCCCGGGCCCTGAGGGGAGGGAAGCACCGCGGGGCGAGGCCACCGCTCCCCCGGCACGGCCCCGCGCCCACCCTTCGCTCCAGGCCCCCGGCCCAGGGATGTGTCCGGGGCTCCCCCGGGGCCCGTTCCCTCTCACGGGACCCGGCCCTGGCCGTGACTCGGCCCCGCTCCGCCCGCCGCCGCCGACTCACCGCGCTCAGCACCGCAACCCCCGCGGGGCTCCGCCGCGCTCCATCGCGGCCGGCACCGGGCTCAGGGCGTCGCGCAGGGCCCGCCGGCCGCTCCCGGCTCCTGATGCCTCCGGCCCGCCGCCATTGGCCGCTCGGCCCCGCCCCGGGGCGGGCACGGGCACGGGCACGGGCACGGGGCACCGCGGACTACAGTTCCCGGCAGCCCCCGCGGCCGCCGCCCCTTGCAGCTTCCGGCCGGGCGCGGGATGGCGCGGTGCTGAAAGGCGCGGGGCGCGCGCGGCCTCCCAGCGCCATGTACAGGTACCGGGATACCGGGATACAGGGACACCGGGGTACAGGGATACCGGGACACCGGGATACGGGGATACAGGGATACCGGGGTACAGGGACACAGGGATACCGGAGTACAGTGATACCGGGGTACAGGGATACCGGGACACCGGAATACAGGGACACAGGGATACCGGGATACAGGGGCACGGGGATCGGGATCGGGATCGTTGAGGGGCTGTGCGCGGGACCTCTGAGTGCCGGGAGAAGGCGTCGGTGCCGGGGGAGCGGGAATGAGTTCCTGAGCGTGGATGCGGTGCGGGCCCAAACGCGTGTTTGTGTGTGTGTGTGCCTGTGTGTGTGTGTGTGTCTGTTTGAGTGTGTGTGTCTGTGTGTCTCTGTGTGTTTGTGTGTCTGTGTGTGGGTGTCTGTGCGTGTGTGCAGGTGTCTGTGTGTGTGTCTGTGTGTGGGTGTGTTTGGGTGTTTGTGTTTGGGTGTGTCTGTGTGGGTGTGTCTGTTGGGTGTCTGTGTGTGTGTGTCTCTGTGTCTGTGGGTGTGGGTGTGCCTGTGTGTGCCTGTGTGTGTGTGCCTGTGTGTTTGTGTCTCTGTGTCTCTGTGTGCATGCGTGTGTGTGTCTGTGTGTCTCTGTGTGTGTCTGTGTATGTGTGTGTCTCTGTGTGTGTGTCTGTGTCTCTTTTTGTGTGGGTGGGTGGGTGTCTGTGTGTGTGTTGGGGGGTGTCTGTGTGTGTCTGTGTGTCAATGTGTGTTTATGTGTGTGTATCTGTGTGTGTCTCTGTGTCTCTTTGTGTGTCTGTGTGTGTGTGTGTCTGTGTGTGTCTGTGTGTGTTTCTGTGTGTGTGTGTCTGTGTCTGTGATTGTGTGTCTGTGTGTCTGCGTGTGTCTGTGTCTGTGTGTCTGTCTGTGTCTGTGTGTGTCTGTCTGTGTCTGTGTGTCTGTGTGTGTGTCTGCATGTGTCTGTGTGTGTGTGCGCCTGTATGTGTGTGGGGGGGGTGTCTGTGTGTGGGTCTGTGTGTGTGTCTGGCGGGGGGGGGGTCTATCTGTGTGTGTGTCTTTGTGTGTGTGTGGGTCTGTGTGTGTGTGTGTCTGTGTGTGTGTCTGTGTGTGTCCATGTGTGTGTCCGTGTGTCTGTGTCTGTCTGTGTGTCTCTGTGTGTGTGTGTCTGTGTGTGTGTGTGTGTGTCTGTGTGTGTGTGACCCTGCCTCGTGGGGGGGGATGCGTGGCATTCCTGGGATCCCTGTGCCGGCTGTCCTGCCGTGTGTCTGGTGTGGGTCTGGCGGTGCCCTCAGAGCCCGTGGGGTTTGCTGTGCCCACAGGAAACACCTCCAGGAGATCCCGTCCTCCAGTGCCAATGTGTCCACCAGCTTGGACTGGGACTCCAGCAAGACCTCGGAGGTTCTCTCGGGCATGGGAGTGTCCGTCCCTAAGAAGGACAAACTGGGCAACGAGAACACACCCCAGGACCTGCTGGTGTCATCTGGCTGCCCTCCTCCAAAGCGACAGAAGGTGAAGGAGAGCGAAAAGGACTTTGTTATCGTGCGCCGGCCGTGGCTGCTCCGAGAGGTGGAGTCAGGTACCATCACCCTGGTCCCGGTTCTGTTCACCCTGCACCAGACGTGGAGAGTGGGCATAACAAGGCATCGCTGCTTTATTGTTTACCTTCTTTGCTCTTTTCCAGCACAGTGTCTCTTTCAGATCTAGTGGCTTTCAGCCTTGGGGTGATAAATCCTGTTTTATGTAAGCCCTTGATCATGATCGCTGTGTGTGGCTCCAGAACTGCGGCCAATGAAATGCACGGATTTCTCCTGCCTAACCCTGCCAGCTCTTGTCTGTGTGCTGGGGATTTGTGCTTCTTGTCCCCTGTGTCTGTCTGCTCTTGCTGTGGGACTTGAGTGGCACCTTGGCCTAGCAGGGACTGTTGCAAATGTGTATCTTAAGATCGCTTAAAGAATTGCTGTCAAAGGTATCAGCAAAAGCAGGTTTAATATAAAAGCAAAAGCACGACAAAGTTCATTGGCAAGGTTCACTCTACTGCTTATTAGATGGTTAAAGCACACAGAGAAAAGGCAAACTGAAATCCCAAATCAATCAATCTGAAAGCAAGGTCAACCCAAAAAATAGCTCTGGAGGCTGGAGGGGATGGGGGGAAGGGTAAGGATAGGAAAGGTTAAAGACAAAAAGCAATAAGGAAGAACCCCCTGTTGAGGCACAAGACTGAGCAGAAGCCCTTGTTAAACTTGAGCCTCAGACTTGTCCAACAGTTTAGGTCTAAAGGTTTAACAGTACTTAACAGCACTTAATTGATAGCTTCAGTTAATTTAACAAAGAATTCATACAGAATTTACTATAGATACAGTAGTAACTCTCAGGTCTAACTTAGTTACAGATCTAAAGTGTTTAAGAATCTAGGAGAGCTACATTCATAGTACATTTGCTTTAGCTTATTCACACTCTCACACACAGAGACCTGAAGGAGTATCTACAAGGTATTCACCTGTGAAAAATTCCCCTTGAAGTCAGGGAAGGACTCTACCTCTTCTCAACAAGTGATGGGTTGAGCCTCAAGTAGTGCAGGTATTAGCCCAGTGTCCATCATCATTGTTCACTGGTCTTCCAAGAATAGCAAATTTGAAAGTTTGCTGGCTCTGAGAGGGCCCCCCTCAGGGGGAGATGCTGGTCACAGCCCACTGTAGTCCAGGAGAGCTCAACAGGTCTCACTTGGACTGCTGTTGATAGGGTTGCAAGAGAGCGGGCTTTAGTCATAGTAATTTTCCATCCTGGCTGCAATTCAGGACTGAAACTTTTGAAGAAAGTTTGGTACCAAAAATGTTATTCCACTTGGGTTGTTACTCAGGCAAGAAAAATAAGTTTCCAACGCTATTTGTTAATAACAGGAGCTTGTTAGACAGCACAAGCTCCTGGGAGCAGACTTCCTGTAAGCTTAACAGGGGCATAGCCCAAGTGCTGTTTGTCCAAGGCTGAGACATAATGAGCATTTCTCAGGTCACAATGCAGCCTGGGTGAAGGAGGGATTCACCACCACTGCAGGCCCCAAGCTGCAGCTGTTGTTCTGCCCAATGAACCCTTTCCAGATGTTTTCCTGCAAACCAAGCAGGGCCAGGCTTCTCACAAAATATGGCTGTGGCTGCCGGCTGAATATGAACTATTGGTACTGGTTCCCCGTACAGTTTTGCAAACCAGGGGTCTTGATTTCTTTTCAGTTTTTCTTTTTTTCTTTGCTTTACTTGTCTAAGAAATGAGATTCTTGGTCCTCAAGCCCAAAGGGACCGAGACCCACATCTGTCATAGTGCAGGCTGCGGAATGTCAGAGGGGCAGTGTGTCAGTTCCTGATGTGGCTCAGTCATGACCAATTTGGAGGGCTGTGCCAGAGAGCTACAGGGAAAGTACATCAAAAATGAAAGGCTGTTGCGATAGAAAGGGACTGACAGGGAAAGATCAGGGCTGTAACCTGAAGACTTTGGACACTTGAAGCGGTTATAAGATGCTGGGTTCCTTTTCCTTGTGTTAAAATGTGTTTTCAGTCTGAGCAAGTATGGGGTGCAAAATAAATAAGCAGCTCTCTCTAGACACTAAGCTGTTATATGGAAGGTGGGAATGGCCTCAGGCAATCCTGTTTTAAAAAAAGACTGAGTGCTGGGTCATAGGCAGCTGCTGCTGAGCTCCACCACCCAAAGTGAATCACAAAACTTTCTGGAACCCTGTATCTGTGTGAGAGAAGCTGAGATTGCACCACATCCATTCAGATAATTCTTGGGGTGGTCCTAGTGTGCATGTTTTAGGGAGAAGTCTGTAGTAGCTGATTTTTTCTGTGTATCACACAACAGTATAGCTTGCCTTGGGCTCCCTTCTGAGACCTTTGCATGCATAGGAAGATCAGGCTTTCAGAAGGGGGAAAAAAAAGAGGATCACACAGGCCTTAGAATACAAAAGCAGTAACTAAAATGCTTTTTTTTCCCAAATGAGTATGTCAATAATGATTATTTTAATTTTCAGCAGGAAAATTGTTTTTCCATGGCTTTAATATGTATACAAAGTCTATGTTATGAGAACCTTTGCATTTGCCAGGCATACCTAGACAGAGATGGTATTAATATCTTCTTACACAGAAAAGCTGAAAGCAGGATGCGTCGTGGGCTGATGTCTGTATAGCCTAGAGAGGCTGTAGAGGTGCTCTTAACAGCCAAATCAAACAAGCCATCTGATGAGCAGGCAAAAATGAATCAGCGTTAACTAGAATCTCTTTTGCTCTTTCCCTCAAGGTGTTTCTCTGGATGCACTTCCAGATGAATTGCTTTTGGCAATCTTTGCATATTTACCCCTAAAGGACTTGCTGAAAGTTTCTGTGATTTGCAGGAGATGGCATCGCCTTTCGTAAGTATTACTTCTCATCATTTAGTATAAGGAAACCTTTGTTTCCGTAGACTGTTAAATGACCTGGTTCTCATCTTGTTTATTCATGTATAATTCAATTCGTGCTGTTTGTGAGTTATATGTATGTATACTCAAAAGATGCTTCACGTATTTTAACCTTGTTATAGTCTAGTAAATAACTTTTACTCAGGCTTGTTTTGACACTGAAAACTTTCTGTGGTTGTGCTCATAGTTGTGACCCTTTTGACCTCACTAACAAGTAAAATTCTATGCCTTAGGTTTGATGAATCTCTCTGGCAGACTCTTGATCTGACTGGTGGGAATCTGCTGCCAGGAGTGATTGGACACTTGCTGCCTGCAGGTGTTACTGTATTCCGCTGCCCAAGATCCTGTATTGGGAGTCCGTTGTTTAAAACGACCGAGTAAGGCTTTTTCTGCGTGTTATGGATCCTGAAACCATGTCTCAAGTATTCACAATTTTCCTGTGGAGTTTTTGTTTTAATGTAGTAGCAACCAGTAGCAGCATTTGTACTGTCTGGAGTCTGGGAGAGCTGATCAGTGGTTAGGCATGTGCTGGAACAGGAGGGTCTGCATTCAGCTGTCAGCTATTTAAAACCAAGTTAATGTGATTTTTTTTAAAGTACCAAGTACTATGATGCACTTGCAGTTTATATCTTGTAAAACCAAGAATTGTCACCATCACGAGCATTTTATATGGGATACCCTAAAAATTTTTTTTAACTCCAGCAGGATAGACTTTCAGGTGTTATGAGGACTCCTGAATGCCTGGAGTATGAGTTCTGAATTTGTGGCTGGTTGCTTAGCAGTAGGCCCAGTGAGCTTAGTATTTCTGCAAGTTTTGCATGGTTTCAATGTGTGGGATATATTTGTGTTGTGGGGAATTTGTGGAGCAGGTTTTAATGCAATTTTAGTAACCTGACTTTTTTTTTTCTTTTTCCTTTTTTTTAGACTTCTCAAGCTTCAGCACCTGGATTTGTCAAACTGCACAGTGTCTGTTGCAGATCTCCACAGTGTTCTTTGTCTGTGTGAAAGGCTGCAGAACCTCAGCTTGGAGGGACTAGTGCTTTCTGACAACATCATCAAGTGAGTGACGTGTTTGGGAATATTCAGTAAACACCTTCTGTTTGGTGCCATAATTTTGTGCAGGCTAGTGAAAGAATATAGTGGAGAGTTGTTCATTGTGGGAGTGTTATGGTTTTAAATATGAGAATTTCCCCTCCCTGCCTGAACGGACTCTGAGAGGAAGCGGAACTTGGGGAGGGTCAGGTGCCTTCTGGGAACGCCAGGTGGAGGGGAGAGGAAGTGAAGGCGCACGGGTACTTGGAGTTTGGATCGGGACACAGGTGGGTTGGTCGGTGCTGTGTTCGGAGCCACTTTTCTGCAGCTGTCCATGGTGCCCTGGAGCACCGGAGCTGTCCTCCACCGCCGCCTGCGTGCTCCATCCTGTGATCCAAGTTGCCAGCCCTGCTTCACCGCCACCTGCTGAGCCGACGCTGCCCATGCGCCCCAGCCCCGTGCATCGCAGCTACCGTCCCGCAGCCACGGAGCCAAGCCGTGCTGCGTGAGAGAACAAAGTAACCATACTGTGGTGCAGCAGCGCCACCTGCTGTCCGTAACTATTATTGCAGAACGTTCAAACAAGTTTTTTTTTGTGTTCTTTGTTCTGTTCAGTTGTTTTTGTTGTTCCCAGTTTGTGTGTGTGTGTAAGGGGGAGTGCATGTGGGTGTGGGTGTCTATATATATATATATGTTTTAGGAGTTGTTTGGGAGCTGTTATTTCCCCTTTTGCCCCCTTACTGTTTACCTAAGTAAATCTATTCCCTAATTCGAAATTTACAGTGAGTCTTGGTGTGGTTAATTGGGCTGGGTCCTTTGCTGTCTTGGCCCCCAGATATCTCAGTTTTCTCTTTCAAACTAAGACATAATTTTCGCGTCAACAGCAGGGCTCGAGCCAGGGGGGAATAACAGCTATTGTGTGAGGATATGTGGGTTAGGCTTGAAATGGCTTTGCTGTGTGTTGTATAACGTATTGCTTTTTTGTTGGTAGAAATTCCTGCCAAAGGCTGTGGCTGGTTTGACCTTCTTTAACAAGTCCACAACCTTAGCCCAGAAAGCTGCTATTATCTGTGAGTTCTTGGTATGGCTGTATACGTGTATAACCTTGGGTTCTCTGAATTTCGTGTTGAATATAGCGCTGAG
>JAWWEU010000091.1:60889297-60901498 GCA_035583155.1 Acropternis orthonyx | reverse complement strand
GACTTACCCACAGCCCAACAGTCCTAGTATGGACAAAATGCGTAAGGAAAATCTAGTTTATCTGAAATTATATTTTATATCAAAGCAGCAACATGTACTTACCATGCTTTTGATCCTGTTCCAGTACACACATTAAGCCCTGAACTCTTCTGTTTTTCCCAAGGACCATCATCAACTGATATTTCATAATAGGAGGCCCTATGAAGCGAGAATTTAAAACTGGGTTTGCAGGACTTAAAGTTCTCCCTGAATAAGACAGAACACACAGCCTTATCAGGCACATAACAATTTAGAGGGGCTAGTTTAAAATCTGGATGACAATTTCACAGGGTTTGCACAGTGTTTCCAATTTGACAGCTACTTCTGATTAACTGCGTAATGGCAGCTTTTATAATGGACTAAAGTGATTTGCAGCATGAACTTTTAGGTAGTTTTTCTGCAGCCACTTCTCATATTAATTTATGCACAAAAAGATATCTATGGTTCATCTGGGAATAGTTCTGGATACAAGCAGGGTTTGTTGAACTTACAAATAAAACTGTAAATAATTACCTTCTCTGCATAATTGTAGCACTAGTGAAAAACTGTGTTTATACTATCATTGGGTCTCACTAAATTGTATCAGAGAACACTAGGATATAAGGCACTCTAACATATGTAGGCAATAGCATGGCTTGAAGTTGAATTCTTGATCACTTCAGTAATTAAAAATCCAGTCCTTCACGAACACTTTTAAACAGTCAGCAGGCTTATATTTCTCTCTAGGGCAAATTCTTCCTGAAACTCAGATATACTAAATCTTGGGGTACAATCATCTCCTGCATGTTACTGTTCATATACCAGGGGATTGCTAACATTAGGCCTAAAGAGGCCAGAGAGTTTCTCTAAGTTTCAGAACACCCCAGAGTTTATGTATGAACTAAAGCTGCTGATGTTCATAGTGCCTAATGCAAACAGTATGAAACAGCCTTCAGATTAGTAGATACCCTCTCAGAAAAACACCACATTCACCGTGTTATGCATGACTGAGTTTCACCTTTCTTAGTAAATGGACCTTCCTGAGCTATTGTAGGTGAAGAATGTTTCACTCTGGATCCACTAGGAATAGAGCTCTTCAATGTTTAGTGTCAAACAGTTTATACTCTTAGTAACTAAGGGCATTTTGTGTAATCACTCCTGAGAAAATGAGAAGATGAAAGAACTGGAAGTAAGTTAATAACACAGGTACACAGTTTGATTCAGTTTTATATAATTTTTGCAAGCTGGGTAAAAAAGATCTTCTGGGTATTTCCTTGTTTTCTTCACTGACATGCAGAATAAGACCTTAGAAGAAGCTCCTCAAGTCATTTTGTCCTAATAAACAGCAGATCTGTGTATTTGAACCTTACAGAAGATTCATAATTATTTAAGTCTTCAAGTGTAAGGCCCTATTAACACAGTATTTATTTCCAGAGATTAGTCCCTACAGACATAGTGTCCCTCAGTGGTTCTCAAATATGCTGGAACCAAAGACCACAATGTACTTGTGACACTCAAAGTGCTGGAAAACAGCTTTGTGTTCCTCTATCACTGCATGTTAAAGAAACTTACTAGAATCTTGATAAAATTAGGTTTGATTTAGTAGAAAGCAAGATTTATATCCCTTTGAGACTAATTCCTTCTGCCAGTCTGAGGCAGCAGTCCAGATGAAATATAAAGCACTCATGGAACATTTATACTGTTTCCAGAAGCAATCAGTGTCCCAGGCACTGCACGAACATGAGAAGTTGTTACACTCCGAACTGGGTTTTCTGTTGTTGTTGTTGTTAGGGGTTTTTTAAGAAAAACAATAAAGGGAAAAGGGATATAAAATACAGGTAGAAGTTTGACCAAATCCTGACCAAGGATCACGTTTTATCTCTTTTCCCACAGCCCCAGTCATATTCCCCACATCGTTCTTACTGCTTGGCTGCCAAAAATGCATTGATCTTGAGGACAGGACAGTGAAAAGTATCCCGGATAGGGCAGTATTATGATTTGATATAAACTTATTTCTTAAAACAAGGAAGTAACTGTTTTGTCCCAGTAACAAAGCTTCTGCCAAAGGCAGGCTGATATCTTTGTCTCTAATGACAGGCAAGAGAAGGAGTACTTGGTCATGCTAAAAGCTATTTCTGCTTGGTCATGCTAAAAGCTTAAAAAAAGATACTTAAGAAGAGATGTAGGAGAGGAGGCAGTTTAAGGATGGGTATTTAAATCTTCAATAAAGGGGAAAGAAAACAGCCAAGAAAAATGAAAGATGAAAAAATGTCCAGACGGTGAAAAAACAGCAATAAACATTACTGCACTTACATCTCTGAAAATACACTTCATAATCTGCAATAATACAATCAGTGTTAAATATCTATAGATTAGAATTGAAACTGGAAAGTAAAATCCCATCACTGATTGTCCATTGCAATGTCATAAAAAGAAGTAAAATCAATTTTTCCTTGTTGTAACAACAAACAATTAAACATACCTGGATGAAAGAGATTCCCCAATGAAGACTTCATTGAGTGCTCTCACTGGTAAAAGATGTGGACCAGAAATATCAGATCCTGCAGATATTGAATATAGCAGTTTTGAATCATGGGTTTACAACCCAAATTGTCAGAAACAATTCACAACTCACTGGAAGATAAGACTCTGCTGCCTGGGTTTGTGTTCTAGACCTAACACTCCATTTTCTTGCAGGACTCAATTTTTCACTGACTTAGTCCGTAGACAGTCACTATCCTTTACTGGAGACAACAAATATTTGAACCAAGGTCAGTAAGGCAATGACATTTAAATTCAGACACTGCTTCCCCTGAACACTCAAGGGCAACAAGAATGAAGTCTTCTCTTCTGTCAGTAACTCTGCCAGCCAAGCAGTGACAATGATTTAACAGCTATTTCTGATAAAGTTCAAAGAATTAGACTTCATACCATAAGGTAATTGAGGAGAATTAACAACCTCTTCATGTTTACAAGGACTTCTCAGTGAACAAATGCTGTACTGGACACAGGTTAATCATAGATTCATGCACCTTCAAACCATCATAAAGAAAACAGTTGAAGGTGATTGATGACTGAAGAATTACCAAGGAAGAGAATCTCACTTCTAATTTCTTATTTCCCTGCTGGTAGTCTAAGACCAGCTTTGTCAATTGTGAAATAACAAGTTAAGAGTACATGTGTACATGCACATATACTCAAGTGGTTATAAGTAACTCTAAGAGACAACATTTTAAAAAGGATCAGGTTATTTTGACATTTAGCTAATACTTTTTGAAAGCATCTCTAAATTTACTATTAATATTGAAAACTGGTTCTAATTGTACAGTCCAGAATAAACATACAGAAAAACATACTGCCTGCTAAAAGACACTAATCTGGGTCTTCAGCTAATGAGGGCTGTCACTCAGGTGCAGCATCCAGATTTCAAATACTTCAATTCAACCTCTTACAAATCTTTGTCTTCTATTTCAAGTTGTCATAGCAAAGGGATTATAGTCTTGTCAGATTTTTAACTTACTTTGATCCTGGAATCTTCCATTTATGTGAGCCCTGCTGTGTTGCTCTTGGCTCAGCTGCTGTTCATGTAAATCTACAGGAGTTGTGTTAATACCAGTTCCTTCTAGATACAATCGGATTCTTTGCCGCCACTGCCATCTAAGAGAGGGGAAAGAAGTTGATATCAATAGCTGAAATATTCATTAAAGAATTAGATAGGATCAGTCTTCACTCTCATAGCAGAACATTTTAAGATTAATAGTTAAATATATTCAAAGTTACATTTCAAGTAAACACGTTATACTTACCAATTTGCTCCCTAATTTTTTTAGCATGTGTAAAGTAAGAGGACACTGGCCAAAAGTAGCCTACAAAGACATAGCAATTCTTCTTTTTAGGTGTGTGATTCCAATTTGTGAATGAATGACGGATGCAAGGATTTTGAGAATAAGAAGCTCCCAAGAATTTATAGGCAATATATGCTGTATTTTTAACCTAGTTTGTTTGTAGATGTTCAGAAAAGCAGCTCTATCCCTCCCTTTATGCAAAAGGCCACAAGTATCCTCCCACTTTAACAACCTCCCCCTAGCCTAGGAATTTAGCATGACTCAGAGGAATTCAGTTGAAGCAAGAGAAGGATATAAAAAGTCATGTTACAACATTAAGGCCTTTTTTTTTTTCCCTGGAGATATCAATTCCTTTTTCTTCCTACAGTTTAGAGATTTCATAAAA
Organism: Acropternis orthonyx; assembly: GCA_035583155.1. Taxonomy (NCBI): domain Eukaryota; kingdom Metazoa; phylum Chordata; class Aves; order Passeriformes; family Rhinocryptidae; genus Acropternis; species Acropternis orthonyx. The sequence goes on along the minus strand of JAWWEU010000091.1, from coordinate 60,897,250 downwards.
CAAAATAGAAATAGTTTTAATTAAGAAAGCAATCACAAGGGAGTATTACGAGCATATCTTTTTCCCATTCATACCATTGATATCCAGGTGACAATAACCACCTTTTCCCGAAATTACAGCAAGCAAGACTAATCCTTTAAATGACTACATTACTAGTTTTTCCTCACTGTCATCTTTGTAGAGCCTCATTCAACACATTTTATCTGCCCTGGTTTTAGGTAATCAGGCAGACAGCTTTCAGTGAATATCACTATGCTAGCCTCCTTACAACGCTCATGCTAGAACATGTCACATTCTCTATGAAATCAGAAAATGGGACTGTATCCCTATTATACTCCTATTCTGAGAACCTGTTACACCACTGACCACCAGGAAGAGAAATGTGGGTAAACTGATATGGTTTGACCTTTATAAGTCAATAATGTTAGTTGTTTCTACACTACAATGTCAGTGCTTATATGGATTGTTACACTGACTGACACCTCAAAGATGAGAAAAGACAATTGCCTCATCCGTATGCAACTTCAAGCCACCAGAAGTCCTTCCAGACAAGCTCAGTCAGTTGTCCACCTATTTTAGAGTTTCTTTAGGGCGACATAAATCTAAGAACTGTCAAACAAAACCCTGCTCAGGTTCTTGCTTAGGAATAACAGTTCCTATTATTTCACAAAAATAACCAGGGAGATCCTTTCTCTTTCACTCTGGTTCAGCTTCAGCTCCATAATAAGGAAAATCAGGAGTGCTGGCAACAAAAATATAACTTTTCTTCCAACAAAACATCAAAATTGCCTAGATTATCAAGACGGGGTTATCTGTATTAGTTGTTTTACTTAAGCAACTTAGAATAATGGACAATAAATAGCTTCTAAATCTCAGAATATGCAATTTGAAAGTAACTTTTCATTTAGCAACAACTATTGAAACCCCTTCAGATATTTATCAGTTCTGGTGACTGTATTCACCTCATTTCAGAACTCTTCCATGACAAAAATACAGCTACACTTCAAGCCAGAAATTTAATATGCTAGAACTATAAGCAAAACTCAACTGCTATGTATTTTCAAGTGACTGATTTCTGTTTGATGGTTTGTCATCATAAAAGGATTCTGGAAAGTTACTAGATCACAGAACAATGTCTCTTTTAAACTTATTTAAAACTCTTCTCTAGTCTGTGCTTTAAAAGTCAGATTGTTTCTTCTTAATTAGAGTGAGATTCTTCTATTTGAAGAATATCTAGTATTGAAAACGTCAAGTTCCCTTCTGCATGAGGAAGAGCTTTGCCTTACACTAATCCTTTAGCAAAAGTTTAGCCACTCTACCTCAATCACTAAAACCCCAGATGCAACACACTGACCATTTCCTTAGTTTGTATGTTTCATTAGCTTCTGTTCTTATGGCCACAACTGTACTACACATCCTTTTCAGTCTTAAACCAATATACACTTTACAAGAATGCAGTTCCTTATTTATGAATTTGCTAAATCAAAAAAAAAAAGTCAATTACTGCAGGTCATAATAAAGACTTTTTGCTGGAACTAGCAGTCAATTTTATCCCTTGTATTCCAATCTCACTCTTCAACACAAACTCATTTTCAACACGATAAATAAACATCTACACCAAATTCACAATTTGAGGCATTAAGATTTTACTAAGCTTCACCTGTTCCTTAGGAATTGCACATCACTAAGCATTTTCCAATCCCAGTACATTTTTGAAAACCAAAGATCAGTGAATCCTACCTGAACTCACCACGATATAGCTTCTGTAGTGCTTCAGGAAATGAATGTGTGTATCTCACAGGCAAGCATAAGTGACCCTCAGATCTAGTAGCAAAAAATGACAATTAAAGTGACAATATATCTGTTCAGATTCGGTACCTTGGAAAAACAAGGTATTTCTCCCACATTTCCCGTAAAAACTGTCTGTTCAGCTACCAAGCCTGCATGAATATATGAATACTAATACAGTTCCACTCTAGGCAAGGAATTCAAGCTTAATAAACCTGGCAAGCGAGAAAGTAAATTTCCTCCATTTACACACAAGTTAGTGATACAAAATAGGAAAGCAACATGCCTAAGACCAAATATCATGTCAAAACCAGAAGACTAAACACTGCTACCCTTTCGTGAATGATATTTGGTAACTTGAAGGCACTTATTACTTCAACCCTGCTATTCAGACTTGATAATGCAGAATAGCTATTCCCAGCATTTGAATAATATTGGAAGAGAGGTATGAAAGGAATTAAAACTTTTGACCACGACTTTATCTTCTAAGAATAAATTAACTGTTAATATCAAAAGCAGAAATCTAAATCTGGATGTCCCAACAGATACTGCCATGTTGAATTCTGAGTTTTACTTGCCATTCATTTGAAGCTTAAACCAACCAGGCAGTACTAACACACTGCAACCACCTAGCTGTAAGATTGACTTGGGCAGCTGGATGCAACTTGTGTGGAGTTTACAACAGGACAACCAAGTGCCAATAACTGGCTGAGGAGACCGCGTCCTCTGAGGAATGACATGACTTCTATGAAGAAACCACAACAAACTACGTCATCTGAGGCTCTACTGAATCACCCTTCTTCAAAAAGAGACGAAGTGTCTTTGTGTCCAGGCACCACACTTAGCTGCTTTTATGGAGCCTCTCTTCCTGCCTAGGTTCTATACTGCCATCCTTAGCCTCCAACTTCTGATCAGTAATACAAGTTAACCAGCTGTAAGTGCTGTTACACTGGTGTGTTTAAAAACAGTTCTGGCAGTTTAACACAGTCATGCTTATCCAGTACTGCTTAATGTCTTCTCAGATGGGACAGGATAACTCATTGTGTAAACTTTTCTGAAAAAAAAAACCAGGTTCACTTGGTATCTACAACCCACTAAAACAGGTATTTACTTGGTATCTACAACCCACTAAAACAGGTATTTACATTGCCAGATGCTACAGACATGCCTCATGCATCATGAAAACAGATGCACAGTGTGCCTGATATTAAATAAAGCACTTTTTCCCAAATATGTTTTTACCTTTCAGGATCAGTATTTACTCCAATGACGGGTTTAAATTTATCAAAAACCTTACTGGCTGCCAACAACATTGTACCATCACCTACAGAAAAAGGAAACCGAAAGTTAGTTCCACTTCCCATTCCAGTACTGAAACAAAATATCCATTGTGTACTCCAGCATTCCCACAATGTGCTTTTGTATACGTAAGCTGGACAAAAATAGAACGGGACTGCAAAACTACTGACACATTTCAAACCAGAGTAGTGACAACTGAATTCATGATGGCAAATACGACTGTAAAAAGTACAACTTATCTAACAGCTATACATGCTTAGACAACTGAATTTGGCAGAAGCAAGCTTTCAAAGACTGATGGAAATTTCTCTGTTTATCAGCAGTAAGTGAAATTCTTTAACAAAAGTAAATTTAGCAAGTATTGCTTAACAAAGCCACAGAGATCAGAAACAAAACCAAATTTTACTGTGAATCACATAAAACCAATGACTTTAGTTTCATGCTAGTTGTCCTCCTAGAAGGCACAATTTAAAGGTCTTATTTGGCCCCAACCAGGCACACTTGGGAAAAAAGTCTTAGGTAAGGAGAAATCTTGGAAGCAGAAATCCTTAAATGTACTGGTTTCTTCAGATATTGGTAATTTTTCCTGTCTGTTAAACAGAAAGACAACTATAACCTCAACCAGTCCTTGCAGTTAGATATATATAGATAACATTTCCCAGCTGCTTGCCTCAACTATGACAAATTTTGCCATAAACTGGACTTTAGTCTCCAGCCTACAGGAGTGCTTTGAAATCTACAAGAATGTATTAGGATGCTTCAGGAATGTACAGAAATACCTTTCTACCCACTCTGCACAGTGATCAGTAGGTAAGGGCAAAGTGGACTAGTGGCAAGAGAGAAAGCCATGATCAAGCCTAATTGCCACAAATAACTGAACCTTATGTCAGAGCCCAGCAACACACTGCAGCAAATCCCACAAAAATGACACTGAATGAACTGCTGCAATTCAATATTAAAAATAAACAATCAAGTTAGTTGCTCTGTTGATCTAAAAGCACTAATCAGTGGCACGAAACTGCTCAGCAGTTGCAGACTACTGCCTATACCATCCAACCTGATACGCCAGTCACTGGAAAAAAGTGTAAAATCCAGAAAGACAATCTGAGACAGGGACCGAGAGGCAGTGTGTGTCTACATCTCATATCCCAAAAACCAAAGAGTAGGGTTTAAGGCTATGTATAACCACATGACAACAAGCATTTTATTCCCTTTATTTGAAAACTATAGTAAATTACACAGTTTATACTGGTTTACACATGACAATTAAACTTTTCCAAAGTGTCCATGCACTAGGATTCACTTCCTAGTGCTAGTTTTAGGTACTAGAGGTAGGTAAGATGGTCACAACCACTGCATTTTGTAGTATTTTCTGACAATCAGGTTAGCAATTTGCTTTCAAAAAGTGCACACCTCCAGTTGTTACAGTGCTGCAAAGTATTTTTGAAAAACATATCTATGAAAACATGCTGAAACAAATACTTTCCTTCCATAAAGTCGTACCTCCTGCAGATATAACAGCATCTGCCCACCGAACTGTTTCTTCGTTATACTCTCGACGCTTAACAAGGCGAACTTCAATCCTCTCGTTCCTGTAAAGTTTAGAAAAAGCCTGAATTATGTTCTATATCGTTCCTTGTCACATCCTTCTGAAAAGCTGACGTGTAACTGAGGAGTAATTGCAGTCATATTTGGCTTATAAACATTTGACACACAAATACTTTCTCATTTGTTTTCAAGATGATAACTGAGTGTATTAGTCCACCAAACTGAGCTAGTTCCCATCATCATTGTTTCAGGAATGACTGCTCATCTGCACTCTTTCCAGTATTTCTGTTTTATTAGAGCTCATAGCACAAAGCTTCCTTTTGTTGTTTTTACACTGCCTGTGGATATTTTCACTGTGTCTGAAATTCTGAGCATCCATACATTCTTACCGTAAACTGTCTACAATGTGTTCCACGTTTTTTGTATGGATGCGATGTCGCTCCAGCAGACCAGCATAGTTAGATCCCTTCAAGGCAAGCTGTAAGACATGAATTGTTTTTGCAGAAGTTAATCACTGCAGTAAGTGCTCCTGAGTAATGCAAACAGAAGCTAAAAAAAGCACATATTTTATCTCAGCAGAGACATATGTTTTTATTACATCCCTATATGCATAACAGTCAGCTTATATTGACTAGTTCATTAAATTAATCATGTGGCCACAGCAGCCAAGAATCACAGGCTCTACACAAATATGCAACAAGCACACTACACTGACTTCCATGCAACTTCACACACTTTGCTCTTCATGAATCTGCTGCGTGGTTTAAACTCTACATAAATCTACGTAGTTATACTAACGATTCTTCTGTCACGTGCTAAAAGCATCCAGACAAACAGTTAGTTATTACCTTAAGAACTGGAAACATTGTGCTGTAGAGAGCACATACAACTGAAAAAGCAACAGGAATAATTAAGAAACGGAGAGTCTGAAATACCTAGAACATGACCCTTCAAATTGTATTTGAGCTAAAATGGAAGACTGCCAAGTGCTCACAAAGGTGACATTTTCTCTGCATCAAAAAAAGCTCAAGGACAAACTACCTACTGCCTTTGATACTGTTCCCTGGATTATATGCCAGGTTTTTCAAACAAGTCGATACCAGTAACAAGACAAAGAGTGCAGGTCCTTTCTAGTCTCTGTTCTTGGAAGCTGTAGAACTTGAATACTTCACCTCAACAAACCCTTTAGACCATGGAAGGATTTTGCAGTTTATAAAGACAGACTCTTATGAACAGGCAGGTGAGACTGCTGACCGAAGCTTACTTTTGCAACAGGTTTCTGAGTGGGTAATTCAGTCACCATCTTCATTCGTTCTTCACCTTATTTAGCATGGTCATTTGGGGCTGGTACTGCAAAATATGTCTTTGCACGGAGATCAGGCAAGTGAAAGCAAGGATGAAAGGGATGTTAAGCAAAAGGAGTTTATAAATCCAATCATAAGAAAAGTGATCCTACTTCAAGCAGCAGGCTCCTGAGGCTCCTTCTAGTCTGAATTAATCGCCAGTTATACTGTCACTGCTTCCTTTTCCCTAACCAGTTAAAACTAATCTATCAGCACAGAAACAGAACTTCTCCTAGGGTTTGTATTGAGAAATTCATCTGTGCCAGAAGCTCTAAACAGTCACTTCCAGCAATTTATTCATGCGCCTTTACTCAAAGTTTTATAACATTCCAAGAGAAAGCAGTGCCAGACAGCCTCATCTAACCCCATTTTCATACACTCACACACTGCAGAACTCCATAGTGAAGGGGACAGGACCGGCAGGTATGACAACCAAAGTTAACTGCAATCCAATACCTAAAAATGCAATCTTTATTGATCTGACACCTGTTGATGACATGAAATCCAAAAATGAGCTAAGCACGAAGACATACCCAGCACTGAAGAAATTACAGAAAATAATGGAATTGGCTGCTCTGGAACTGCATTGGCATCCCACTCAGTGTATATACAATTGGTAATTAACTTGAGGGAACAAAAGCTTCAGGCAGCCTTACAGCTGGGATCAGGAAACCACCTCCAACAGAGACTCCCAGGCTGTCTGGATGCCATCAACATGATCACACACAGACATGATCATTATGATCAGAAAACATCCAGGCAAATAATTCAGGTCATTTTTACAAAGCTTGGTGGTACTGGTTTACTGGGGTACATACAGGGCATTATGTCCCATTAATTGCCTCACTCACTTAAACCCTTTGTTTCTTCTCCTGAACTACAAAGCTTGTGCACTCTGTACACTTGTTGCTCCTCCAGAGTCCACAGTGTTGAACTGGGTACTTGAAGAGTGCCACTGTGGGCTCTGGAGAGGGAAAAACTAAGGCTAGTTACAGCACTGCTCATTGCTGAGTCTGCTATCAGACTCTCATGATCCATTTGGAGGGGAAAGGAGAAAGTGGAAAGGAGAAAAGAAGGTATTTGCCTCCCACAGACATCTGCTGCTGAGCACCACAGGTCTAATTTGTTACAAGAATTTTCCATTGCACGTTTTAAGCACAAACTGATCTTGCTTTATGACCAGAAAGAAGTCCACAGGCAAATAATCTCCAGAAAACATGAACTGTGTTACTAAAATCAGGGTCCCCATTCATCTTCCTCTAGAAATGTCTGCTGCAAATGAAGCAGAAGCACATGATAAGCAGACTGCTGTGGCAGCACACGTTTTTCAGGCTGTTGTTCATTTCACACAAAACAGAAACCATAAACTGCATCTTGCAATTTTATGTACCTCATCTATTTGGCTTATTTGTCAGCAAGCTATCCACCAACCAGGTGGAAGAGAGCTTTTATCTCAGAAAAACAACAGTGTAATAAATCTCTGTGTGATTATTTGAAGGTTTTTGAGCCACCAACACCAGTGGCGAGCCTACAGCTAACATTTCACCGCATTACTAAGAAGGAGAGGCATGGGTAGTGCCAGTGCTATGGAAGAGAGTCTGTTCTGTAACTTGTATTTGCCATAGCTGTGTTAAATTATTTCATCAACAGCTTTAAAAAGCAGAAGACGATGCTCAGCAAATAAGCTACCAGTATCCTGACAACTGGATGAACAATTTCAGCAGCACTGTAGAACAGATGCTGATGCTGAATGTGTAGAGGTCTCCTTGTTGAATTTCGCTCTAGAACAAGTAAGCAAGCATCACTAAGCAACAACATAAATGAAAAGTTAAGGCCTTGAGCTTAAATGGCTAAGCTACATCTATGGAGTTAAAAAATTGTTCTAATTTGCAAAGTCTACTGAGATTACAACAGTCTGTTCATCTCCAGCCTCATCCTTGTAGTTCAGAGATAAGTAACTCACAAGTTCATTCAT
>JAWWEU010000091.1:60858063-60868440 GCA_035583155.1 Acropternis orthonyx | reverse complement strand
GCTGACTAATGCCAGACACATAGTATCACTATCACAGTACTTGTTTAAAAATTGCTGCTGCCGTCTGGCCACCCCTAAATATTTACTAAGTTTTAAACCTCTTACAGGTGAAATGGAAGCTTGTGTTTGTCAGAATATTAAATCTGATTTCCTCCCTTCTCTTTCCTGATATGGCAGCATTTAAAGCCAATCACAGAGTTGTCTTTTCTCCTCTGCTTTAGATGTTACTGATATCTGCTGGAAAGAATACAGAAACGCTAACAAAGAATCTAATTCCCAGCTTTTCCTCAGTTTTAATCACTGTCAGGTATGTGTGTGTTAGATTTATGATTTGGAAACCTTAACAATTGATAAGAATTTAAATTAAATTGACAAGAAATGTCAAAGATAGCAGTTTTTCAGGATTTACTGTTGTGTTGCTGAACACTTGTTCGTTTAAGAATTTTTAAAGTATTTTAATTAAAAAGAAAGCTTTCATAACATTTTAAATTTTGATAAACCCCAGCAGATGACAGTCCTACTGAAGCTGAGATAGTGGTAATGAAGCACGTATAGTGGACTACAAAATATCTCTAAAATAAAACATTTTGCACGTCTGCAAATGCATCTGCATTTCTGTGGTATGAGAGACTACTGGCTCTCAATACTTGTAGTCTCCAAAATCCATGCAATTCTTTGTGGATGCACATGGGACACACTCTACTGCCTTTGCACACTGTGATTTTCTCAAGGTCTATGGCTATGTATGGAGAGACTTCTTGGGACTTACCCAGTCCTAAATTCCAGAATCTTTGAATTCGCTCTAATAGCTTCTAAGAGAAAATTCCAGAGAGGATATCTCAATCCTCCCTCACCCTGGATGAAGTTAGGATCCCTCAACCAGAATTAAGTTAGGAGAAGATGTAAAATTGGTGAAGTGCAGCATAAGGAGTAAGGTATAAAAGTTTTCTTTGTCTAGTGACACTATCATCCTTGTACCTCCAATGTACTTTCCTTGTTTCTTTGTTCCAACTCTGGGATACAGTTAAATTCCTACAAAATCAGAATAGGAAACAGGATGGAAATCGTAGGTACCACTCCTACTCATGCTATTCTACTACTGTGACCGATGTTTCATACTCCCCTGTGAAACAAATGTCTTATGTCTTTCAAGGAATAATTTTTCTTTCTAAATACTACTGGAGTTAAGACTTCAACAGACTTCGGCTAATTTTGTTGAACAAGATGGGCCTGTTTCTAAATGTAAGCAAAAGGCATTCCTTGGTAGCAAGGACAGAATCTCCTCATGTTTATGAAAAAACACAGAAAAAATGTTTTAAGAGCGTCAGAAGCAATGAGCCACAGTTTCAGAGACATGTTAGTCTCTTATGGGTCTAAGTAGTTACTTCTGATCACTGCTACCAATGGCAAACTTAGGTGTTGTGGCCCTAACAAATCCGTGTTCTGGTAGGATGATTTTCTGAGCCTGACGTAAGTTCTGTGTTTGTTTGTGCTGCCAGTGTAAAAAGATGAGCACCGTGCAAGCGTTGCACAGCATCTGCACTGCAGAACTGTCTATCCAATAACTGTATAATGAATTTACGCACATTAACAGTGCAACTCAGTAGTCCTACGGCTGAATTTGTAACTGCCTGGAGTCATGGTTCTCAAAAAACAGGAGTCAGAAGACTTCCTACAGCTCACTGACATGGGTGTGCCAACATACAGGGAAGTCCCAACCTGATGGTTCAGATATCGTAGCAAGCCAGGGGGAGGTAGTGACAAGTCTGACATTATAGTTCTTGTTGCAGAACATGTCCAAGACTCAGAGAGCTGTTAAATATTGTATATTGAAAAAGCTGCTAAATTGTGTACGTTCCCAGTTAAGCCTGGATTTATTAGTATGGATAAGTTTTTCCTGTAAGGTTTTAATTTTTAATATTTTAATAAACTGACACTTAAATAGAAAAGAGCTATTAAAGAACTAATGTAAAATCATTTTAGGCCAAAGTCATGTATACTTGTAATGTAATTAGAGCCTTGCATTTTTGCTTAACTTGCTGAGAATTTTCTAACCTTTACATAAGGTATATAGCTTTTGCAAGAAAAGGTGGACTGAGAAAGGAATGTAACTTTTGCACGTAGATAGGATGTATCTCTTCAAACTGACAAGTAACCACCCAGCACTTGACATTCAAGGCTGGGAAGTAATTCATCCAAGATGAAAGGATACATCATACAAAGGACTTTTATAGACTAGAAACAAAGGATTTATATAGCAAGGAGGTGTGAAAAGTCAGGATTTAACATGAATGTGTAATGACCTCTGAAAATATAATGTTTTTGCTTTGTAATTCCATTTGATGCCTTGGGGGTTTTTGATTTTTAATTTTATAGATTTTAGAAGTTATTGTAGTTTTAGTGTACTAGCAAAATAACTTCAGTAGCTTAATGTTTACACGTACCAACCCCATCCTATATCAATCCCTCAAAACCCCAGTAGCTGTTTAGTCTCCATTTCAAGGTAGAATTGCAGAGAAGCGCCATGAAGCCTGCACCAGAAGATAAAGACATGGACAGAAGGACCTCCAAATCTGGAACTTTGGAAGGCCTCCAAGGACCCGACGTGCTGTGAGGAAGACAAGGATGATGACAGAGGGGTCCCAAACCCCCAGACTCAATTTCTGATGGAGTGTGCCAGGGGCAGAACGGGGCAGGACCAGGAGGAATAACAGAATGGGATTGGATAGACTTTATTGTAAAATCTTGGAACCCAGGAACTTTGCGAGGGATCCTATGGATATGTATTCCTGGAGCCTGGAGGTTCGTTAAAGCTTCTGCTCTCCTTATTTTATCTCCTACTGAATTGGCCTGGAGTTTTTTCTCCTCAGTCTTTAAGGCATCACATCAGAAGTACTTATGGAGGATTACCCCTTGTAATTCTCCAGCACTGAATAAAAAGGAATGTGACTTAACATTGCTCAACTTCAATGTTGAGTGAATATCTCTGAATCAAGACACAGAGCTGGTAGGTCATCTTTATCCACAGGTCTCAGGTCCCACTGCTTGCCTACAAAGAGACCATGCTCCCTTACTAGCTTATTCCACATGCCTGGCTAAGGGTAGTTCTCTGTTCTGCGTGTTGAAATGGATCTACCACACAGCAAAGAATGTCCAAAGAGAGGAAAAACCAAGGGGGAGATTTTCTTTCTGGCCTTTTGCTCAGAAGGGAAGGGACCACTCTTGGTCCAATCATGGTCATGTCAGCATTTTCATTGTTTTATTTGTTAAATTAAATAGTGAAACAAGTCTCAGTTGTGGAATAAAGAATTCTGCTGATCTCTCCTCAGCTAGACATTACAAAGACAACTGGAGGCAAACATAGTTACACTAAGTAGCAGAGAAATTAATTAGCAATGAAAGAAATGGAACAAGAGATTTACTTGATTTTGGTCAGCCTAAAAATTTGCTGTCTAGTCTAAATTAATTTCTATTGCTTACTTTGCAGGTAGAGGGAAAAGATAAATACTTTCCAGAGAGCTATTTGTCTCATCCACTCTCAAAATATATTTAAAGATTAATTTTTTTTCTCCACTTAGATTTACAGAGCAATTTGTTGGTTAAAATATTCAAGCTGCAACTGGTGAAAGAATATGTTGCTGAAGGCACAGCAACGTATTCTTTATGGAGTTTATGAAATTAATATCCCTACTTGAAAGTAATGCAATTCAACTGAGAATTTAAAAAATACTGGCATACATGTCTATACTGAATTTGTACAAACATCTCTACCATCTTACTTACACTTTGCCCTAGCATTAACATCCTGTAGATGTTACAGTGAAGAATTATGTGTAAAAAATCTTATAATCAAGTCCTGCAAACATACAGAATCACTTCAACGTCCATAATGCTTCACTTATTATGTACACCATACTTGCTTTCTTCTTCAGTCTCAGGCACTAATTATTATAAATATACTATAAAGTAATTTTTCATATCTTTTTTACTGTCACGAAATACATAACATCATCTAGGGAACACTGAAAAAGGAAATTGCTGTATTAAGAAAACTAACATTTGGGATTTTGAGACAAAACAGATAGAATGGAATGAACTAAAATGCAGGCGATACTTTCTAAATTCTTGTATTTCTTGTAAAGAAACAGTCACTTAGGACTTAGTCTTCTTATGTACTCTTAAGGAGAAGGAATCTCTGAAAGTGAGTTGTATCAATAAAAATGACTCAGTCATATACACCCTTGAATGAAAATGAAAGCAGGAAAGCTAAAGATTTAAACAAGTGCTCTTAACTATACAGGATCTGATCCCTTGCATCCAAATGGACATTTCTATGCTGATATTTAACACTGACCTCATCCTGTTCAAAACCCATGAGGCTTGTTTTTCTTTTTATATTTTTTTTGGAAATGGGAGTTTCAGGGACAGACATATATATATATATATATAGAGAGAGAGAGAGAGAGAGAGAGTGAATGTCTGAATGTAAAGTGAGGCTTGGGTACCAGTAACTCAAATGGATGCAAAATGAAAACCTTGTGGCTCTGAGAATAATAGAAGTGATTAAGATAAGCAGGAAATGCTAGAAGCCATTAAAAAAGCACTTGAAAGGGATTGTTAGAACTGCTGTCAGTAACAACAGAAATGAAGGACAGATGCTTAAACTAAAAGGTCAAGAATAAACAGCACCCGACGTATTTCAGAACCTGTTTGCTGGATGTCATCTGAATATTCGTATCAGAAGTCTCTGCAGATTAAAAGAAATATTTAACCTGTAAATCTGTGCTCCTACACCACTTTGACATTCCCTTTCCCCTATTTTTGTTTTAACCTAGAAGAACAGAGTTCTTATCAATAATTTTGGAAAGGAATTAAGTTCTCTCTGAGTTTCCAAGTTATCAGAAATTCTTTGTAAAAAGTCAGTACAGACTATTTAGGAATTACAGAGGGAATGCTTGATTATCTGAGAGCAATCTAAGGAGTTCTCCGAGTCAACAGTTTTCCCATTTCCTAAACAGAGAAAGGGTATTTTTGAGAAAATGGTGTGTAAGAGCATCATGCTTTGTTCAGAGCACTGAATTCTACTGGAATATAGTTAAACAACAATCAATAATGTGAACAAGCACTGTAAACTCCAGTTTATTTAACTAAGCAGATTGCTGAAAAGGACTTGGAGTTCCTTGTTGATGGCAAGTTGAACATGAGCCAGCAGTACCCTGGCAGCCAGGAGGGCCAACTCTGTTGTGGGGTGCATCAGGCACAGCATTGCCAGCCAGGGGAGGGAGGGGATTGTCCCGCTCTGCTCTGCACTGGGGCAGCCTCACCTTGAGTCCTGGGTGCAGTTTGGGGCACCACAGTATAAAAAAGATATAATGCTATTGGAGTGTATAAAGAGGAGGCCAACTAAGATGGAGAAAGGACTTGAGGGAAATTCATATGAGGAGTGGCTGAGGGCACTTGGTGTGGTCAGCCTGGAGAAGACGAGACTGAGGGAAGACCTCACTGCAATTACAACTTTCTCATGAAGGGAAGAGAAGGGAGAGGTACTGATCTCTTCTGTGTGGTGACCAGTTACAGGACCTAAGGGAACAGTGTGAAGCTGAGTTGGGAGAGGGTTTTGGCTGGATATCAGGAAAACGCTTTTCCCTCAGAGGGTGGTTGGGCACTGGCACAGGCTCCCCAGGGAAGTGGTCACAGCACAAGCCTGACAGAGTTCAGGACGCAACTGGACAATGCTCTCAGACATATGGTGTAACTCTTGGGTTGTTCTATGCAAAGACAGCAGTTGGACTCAATGATCTTGATGGGTCCCTTCCAACTCAGGATATTCCATGATTCTATGATACAGGGAAAGAAAATAATTTCCTTAAGGAAATAGTACTTATAACCACTGCTGTACATGACTTGATTCTTGTTCAATAGTTGTTGAAAGGAAGGCTTAAAATATAAGGACAGTATGTTACCTAGTTGCAGAGGGAAACTAATGCTGTGAGCAACAGCTTAAACATGCCTGATGTAGTCCATCTGTTGGAAAATAAAACATAATTGGCAGCTCCTGTATCGACTGTAGCAGTTTGACACAAGCAAGTGAATTTACCCCAGAAATGTGACTTGTTTTTTGCTAAAATAGAAGAGCTTTTAAGTCTAACAGCTAATTCTGCCTTTCTTTCTGAAAATGTGACTCAAGCCCTGTTGTGAGCTGTATTAACAAAGGATGAAGTCATTAATATCCTACATTTTATCTTTTATATCTTGTTTCAGTGGAATTTTTCCTTTTGAGAAGCCTGTATTTTTGTCATGTTGAAGAAAAACAGCAAAGATGGTGTGTAAATCCTGCAAATTTCCTAGTGAGGAACTGATCAAGAATCAATGTTTTAAATTAAGTTAACCCTATATAACAAATATCTTAGTAAACCCATTGTGCTTCAGGCTATTAGTAACAACTTAAGCACTGATTTGAATGGACTCATCCTTCACTTACTCAAGGAAAAACTGGTATCTCAACATTTCTAGTAACTCCTACTGAAATATTTAGACAGGGCTTGATAATATTACAATTTCTAAACCTCAGCCTTTTGTCAAAAGAGCATTCCACTGCTATAAATATATGTAGATACTTGAGCTGGAAAAACCTTACATTTTAATAGTAGTAACTCAAAATACCAAAATGAATTATCCTATTCTACCTGAGAAAGGGTTATCTGTAACAGAAGAAAGTTACAGTCAGCATGAAAAACAAAAGGTCCAATTTGCATTGTTTTAAGGAAATACCCGAAACGTATTAAAGCATTTCCAGAAAAACTTCTGCTTACCAGGTCCACTGCTGCTCACTTGAGTTATTTTTTCATCATCTTCATCATCACTATCACAATTTAATGGCTGAAAAGCTATTTCTGGCTCTGTGTCTACTTGATTAGCATCTGGCTCTTGCTCAGTAAAGCTTCGCAATGCCACGAGGCGATGATGTATTGCTGCATACAGGTCTTCAGTGTCTTTTGAGCCTGCCTGCAGAACATAAAATTCATACAGTCCAAACCAACTGAGAAAAATCTTTATATTTCACAGAGGAGCTGACTGAGAAATTTTAAAAAATAATGAAGGAGTTGTATTTTGTCCTCTTTAATCAAACCATCCATTTCAGATTAACACTTAGTAATTAATACCCAAATGTAAATTTAAATATAAATAATGTCATGTTTCTTTCAGTAGTCTGAGTTTTATAATACGTAGTTGTTGATTATTTTCTCTATAGTTACAAAAAACATAAGCTTAAAAATTATTTTCCCTGAAAAATGGCTCAGTTTGCATGGAGTACTTGATATTCCAGATTATTCCTGAGTATGATTCTAGAAGTAAGAAAGCACTGAAATGTTAATATATACAGTTGCCAGGTAGATACTGTAGTGATGGATACCAGCCACTTCATTGATTGGAGAAGCAGCTTCCTGCAACCCTTGTCACACCCACACAGCTGTCATACATCTTGGTTTCCTCATACATTTCTATTTTTACTGCCCAGAAGTGCCAGGACAGAATTTGTGGTATGTTTACATTTATATACACTAGAAAAACTGTGCAGCACCTCTGGAAATCAGGACATTTATAATTCTGACATGCAGATGAGCAGTCCAGCACACCCATAGTTAAGTCAATCCCTGTTTGGAAGTGACAGACTTCGTGTGGCTGCATATACAGTGCATGGTGCTTTGCTTGTGTATGATATGTGACACTTCCTGGAAATGGTGATTTATTTTTCTTGCCTGGGAGGCTGAATCCTTCCTAGAAAGGTCTACCGGGGAAACTATAAACATGCTTAAACTCACATGGATGCTCTCCCTTTCCAATCTAGGACATATGTGCTATTTATTTGCAAATAAGTCCACCATGTTTCCATCCCCAACTTAGCCCTTGCTGGAGAAAACCAGGGTTCCCAAGACTGTTGTCTTACATAAGGTGACATTGCAAAATGTTCTTCTCAGTTGAGAAATAGAGGTCCTACACCAGATGGATTATTGCAAACACTATGTTGAGAACCATGGCAGAAAACTGCTGCCTTTTACCAGAGTAACTCAGGAACATGTAACTACTTGTGTAGAAAGTCTTACAGTATTGCTTTTATGAAAAAGCATAATTGTTGGATATTACTGGGATTATATGCATTCTATCAGTGCTATGTGAACCACAGTCTGGACATGTCTGTCCTCAGGCCATATCCCATCATTACACCTAGTGTTTTGAAATACCAAGGGATAGACCTTCTGACACATTCTAATAAAAGCCATATAATAGTTGAGCTATGGAGAGCATGAAGGCCACTTGTTAAAATCAACCTTCAGCAAATCTTCAGGATCCTAGATGAAATAGGGATTTGGGTGGAGTTTTTATTTCCTGCTTACCTGAGTTAAAAACACTTGAACAGACTGGTCCTCTTGGTCTGTTGCAGTGAAGCACAGGCTCTTTCTGTTTGCTCTTTTTATAACCATTTGTTCCCAGAGTCGGGTGTTGAGAATCAGTCTCAAGCTGCCTTGATTTCGCATAACTGAAATAAGAAGGTTTATATGATAGATATTGGAACCACCTTAATTTTTACTGCAACAATTTTCTCTAGCACTTGTATACAACTATTATTTTCATCAATTATTCTTTTTAATTTGGTATAAAACCCTGAGATGGTGAGATTTTTTTGGTTGTTTTTTTTTAAATACCCAAATATATCAGTTTCTTTCCATACATCCACCACACAAAGGAAATAAATAATCTGCTGAAACTGCGCAATACAGTATAAAAAGATGACAGCACAGTAAAAACAACATTCCCGAAGTTTCTTGAAACAGTGCCCCTGGAAAAGCAGAATCTACAAAGAGCAAACTGTCCAACTGGTGACTGAGCTGAAGACACATTGCTGTAGAAGCACACAGAACCCAACAATGTATGTAAGCGTTGCTGTATAAACCGAGTGAAAAATGTCCAGTGTCTCAGTCCATAACACAGCAAACTTTATCAGGTTAAAAGATTCTCAGCAAGTTGACTTAAATAAAAGTAGCTTCTCAGTTGTAAGTGTTCTGAAATTAACTTATTCTGGTCAGGAATAGTACCAGTTACTTGGTATTTTGTGTATGGGTATTTTTGTAATTACTTTGTAATTTAATTCTTACTTAGCCTTGACTGCAACATTCCACATTTATTGCTTGAAGTGTCATTGAGCCTCAGGGATCCCCGGCCTCTTTCAGTCCAGGTTAAAGAAAGCTTATTAAATACAAAGAGCTTGCAGTTGATCTGAAAGAGAAATACTTGATGTAAATTGCCAACCAATACTGGTTTTATTGGTTCTAAAACTTTACGGTTCTAAACTTTTGATACGGCTTTTAACACACCCATATGCATATATACAAAGGTGGTTATATAGATATATCACCGTTATTACTTAAAATGAAATGGCTCCTAGATCTGTGCTAAACCTTTTGCTCACCATGGAAGGAATTCAGCATGAATTCCAGTCTACTTTTTCAATCACTTAATCTTCATTGATTCTTTATCTGTGATATTCACCAACACAGATGAATTTGGTGCAAGTGTTCTACAATCTTATTCCCCCAATCATTACAAACATAATGCAGACCAGGATACCAGTACCACTACTACAAGAGTACTGCTCCAAAGACAGTAAAACTTCCATATTCTGGCAAGATAGCAGATTTATTCAAACAAAAGACGGTGCTAAGGTTTTCAAATCATATACATCATTGCTACTTTCTGAGAAAATAGCATTTTGAAGAATAGCAAGATATGTCCTGTAAGGTTAGGAAGATAATATTTTAGATGAACTATAAAACAAGTTACTTTAAAAACACATTGCTTTTTTCCCAAAACCCATTTTGTGATAAAACCCATCTTTACTCAAATCACTTCCAATTTGGAAGCTTTAGTTACTTCTGGTATACTGTGTAGGTGCTTGTAAAATACCACTATGGAATGAACTTACTGAAAGAGACTATAAAATGAACAAATATAATATGGAAAAGAAAATACCAGCCTACAGGAAAATGGGTGAGCTGAGACATACATTAGGAAAAGTGAAAATTTAAAATATTCACTGAAGTTACTTTCAGATTACTGCAATTTGTAATAGATCTAGATGTTCTTTTGAATAACAAAACTACTCGCGAACAAGGCTGTATGAAATACACACCTGTAATACATTGTGTTCTGCTTCTTCTCCAGTTATAACCTCAACTTTATCTAACAGGATTTTCTCCACTGGCTTGGAAATAAAAGCAGCTGCTGATTCAATTAGTGTTGCTTTTCTCAACAAAGGTCTTTCTGTAGGAACAACAACAACAAAAAAAAAAAAAAAAAAAAAAAAAAAAAATAAAAAAA
>JAWWEU010000091.1:60836189-60855794 GCA_035583155.1 Acropternis orthonyx | reverse complement strand
CCACTTTACATGGAGTATCTAAAAAAATTTTTTTCAGGTCAAAAAATGAGCAAAACAGAAGTGCATATTGGTGTGAGTTAGTAATTAGAGGATCCATTGAGGATGGGCAGGATAGGAATGTCTACCCCTCCAACAGCACGTTCTTAGATATTTTTTCCTCAAGAGTCATTAAAACCATATTTAGTCTCATCTTTAAAAGAACAGGAGCAGCTAAGAAGAATCAACATCTGAAAAAAATTATACTCTCAAATCCATTAACCTTGATAAAAAGACTGCCAGCATTTACAAGCCTTACCAAAACTCTTTCGACCATGTTTTCCCCAAACACAAAATCAGAATTGCTGCTGGTTTTTACACTTCTTTCTTCAAGCAACTGACTTCTGTGGGAACAAAATAACATAAAAACATTATTCAGAACTATTTAAGGCTTTTTAAAGATTTACCAAACCTAACATTAAAGACAAACAAAAAAATGACCCTGTAAGGAATGAGATTCTTTAAGGGAATCTGAGAATATTCTCTATGTAATGTTTCATAAAAGGAACAGACTATCACACTGTATTGCATGAAGGTTATTGAGAATGTTCCTTAAGAGCAAAGAACAAAAAGCAAAACAACATGTCTTTTCCTCCTCAGGGAAGTGTCTTACCCCAGAAACTTTAATGAGTTACTTTTGTTTCCTTCTTTCCTTTTGCTCCTCCAAAAGACTATCTGCAATTAACAGTTATCCTTTCATGTTGGCACAGCTCTGGTACCCTGCAGAATAATGTACACCCCAGGGCCCTACAGGCACTCCTTGGACATCTTGGAAGGTCAGGGAGGCAGTGTATTCTCATACACACAAAAATATTGCAAAAATGTAAAGGTATGCTAGCACATGGCTTAACATGAGGTGTAACTAAAACATGAGAAAAAAATATTTCCATTTTTTATTTAGTTGTTGCATAAATATACTTAAAATTAGAAGAGACTTAAATTCTTGCAATCCTTTGATATTGGACAACTATAGTTTTTGGAATTAAATTCAAGAATAATCTAAGTTGGACTGTGATTTGACCTGCTAATTACAAAGCCACTTTAACATTAACAGGGTCCATTTTTTGTCAAAGTCACTAGAAATGTCCTTGTAAAATTCTTTATGTGGAAGTTGTTTCTGCTGCTGGTTTGGTTTTGCTTTTCTTTTCTTTTCTGTTTTTTTTTTTTTTTTTAAACAAAAGGGTCATGGGTTGTTCATGTTTTCTGAAGGATTTAATCCTGCATCTCTTGCTGGCATAGGCAAAATCCAAGTTCTTGTCACATTCTGTTCCAGAAGAATGACTTGGTAGGAAGACCATCTGATACAGTGTCACAAACTGCATACTTCAGCACCCCTTACTTCTCTTTCACATTATTTATCATTCTTGGCAGGGCTTAACAGCACATGTGTCATTCAGAGGATATTCCTGTTAATAAGCTGGGTTTGTTGACCGAATTTTGATGATTGTCTCTAAAACACAATTTCTGTGTTCACAAGTACAGTGTGCTTGAAATCTCTTCAAGGATGAAGGCCTTACCAAGCACTACCTATCTCTGTTCTACACTTAATGAAAAAAACATTCCTTAGCATTCTCTTGGTTGGTGTGTTGTTAAGACTAGGAGCAAAAAAGAAAGAGAAATCAGAAAATACATATCTTTTTGGGCTTCAAGTGTTATATACATGTTTTGGGCCTTTAAGAAGGAATCTAAAGGGTGTTTAAACTAATTAGTTTCTTACCCTTAAACACACCCCTCACTAAAATTCACTGAATTTCCATCCTAAAGTTTCCTCTGTTACTTCTGCTCTGCTCCAGTAGCAACTTCTTAAGGACAGCACACCAGAGGAGCTAAAATCCAGGAACCAGAGGCTTGTTCAAAGACATAATGTGGGAAATGGGTTTTGATTATTTTCAGAAATATAAGAAAAAATCAATCAGTGCTGAATCTTTCTTTTATGAGACAGTTAACTGGAAGGGCCAGCCTTAAAATCTTATAAAAACCTCAATGCCCTTATGTTGCTGTGTAGCAAAAACAAAGTGTACCAGGGATGACATTACCATGGAGATGCAAAAACACAGTCACTGAATTCAAGGAATGATCACTAACAAGGAACAATGGGAGGAAAAATATGGATAAGATACTGGTAGGGAACTATGGAAATGGATTAGCTCCAGGTACTGCCCTTCTCAGAGTGTCCAGAAAGGTGTGAGTAGCTGCCACTTCCAGTTCTGGCCTTGAAACCTTTCAGTTTTCCAAGCAAATCCTTGTTTCCCCAGCAATAACACAAGCTTTCCAGGCTTTTAATGAGAATAAAGAAACTGCAAATTTCTCTTTTTCTACAGCCCAGGAAATGAAACAGTTGGTGGTTTCCTGGGACGTGGAGAGCTGCAGCAACTGCAGGGGGCTAACAAACCATTTTTGTCTCTCCAAGAACTGTATCACTTAGACAACAAGTGGAAAAGGAGGGAAATGAGAGAGATGTCTGCCGGCAGCAGCAATCCCTGCCATTGCATGTCTCTGCATTTAATTTTGTAAATAAATGTCGAAAGTTATGCCTTGATTGAAAATTAGAGACAAACCTTAAGAGTCATTTTCTTAGCAATGAACAGGCCTGGCTGCAATGTTCCCTACTGTTTAGCATGTATGTGCAGTTTAATAAAGGTGTTCGTCATTTGTGAGAAAACTGCTATGCCAGAATGATTTTACTTAAGTATTTTAAAGCATCAGTCACTTAATATGGATCAGAAAATGGCACTTATGCCCTCCTGCAATCTCAAAAGAGTAAGCACCTGGTTGAAATTAAATTAGTTTTCAACTGTCAAATAAACCAACATTTATCCTAGTTGCAATACACAGCATTAACGAGGTACAAGTACCCGAAATTAACAATACCTCTTTTAAAATAAGAAAATAAATACCATAAGCACCTTTAACTTTGTCAGCACTGAAATGCTGCATTGCATTTCTGTTTACTTCACAAGAGAAAGTCACTCACCTATGTTTTCCTAGGTACTGTGCAGGTGACAGAAGGTAAATAGATTAAAAGCATCAATACAAACTGATTTAGCTTTTCCAGTATGTGCATTACCATCATTCTGAATCTGCTAAAAATCCAGTGTGCTGTGTGGCTACATGTCCTCACAGGGCATCAGCACAGCATTAATTGTAAAAAAAAGGACAGACTGGGTCTTCCAAAACCACAGTGAGCATCTGCCTTATAATTATGCTCTTTTTGTTGATGAGGATAAAGAATCTAAGTTGTTTGTGCATCTAAAAATTCCTTATCTCCTCAGAACCCTAGCACTCTGCATCCCCACCTTCACCTGTAGCCCATCCAGCCCTGTAGAAGACTGGCACAGACTCCTTTGCAATTAACATACTCTCTCTCTTCTTTGGGTGAGAGAGGGATTTAGGCAACATCACAAATCTGTTATCTGTGGCCCTAACAATTTTAAGAAGTCATTCCCTCATCATAAGTGATATCAGATGTATTTCTGATGCTCACAGCTTCCATGTAAATAACCCTCATCAATTAACACCCACAAGATCACCTGCTGACACTAAGCTGGCTAACCACAGACCTAATATTCTTATGAGCCAGTCTTCAGAGAGAGGAAATAGCCCGCTCCTGCAACAGAATGAGCTCTTTCCATCACACATAGTGTCAAGAGGATGGCGCAACATCCTAATCCAAGGAAGTCATCTTCCTCTCAAAATTCTGAAGACTGTGCTGCACGAAATTGCCAGCCTATCACAGTCATCACAACTCACTCTTCATGCCAGAAATTCTTGTGTGTGAACAGAAGTAGAATGTCAGTTGAAGCATTCACCTGGTCTTCCAAATCAATCCTGTATGTTTTTCTTTATGCCTCTTCTGTCCAACACATTGATATATTTTGGGAGTTCCTCAAAAGAACTAAATTTCCTGAGTTTCTCTGCATCTTTTTATGAGACACAGCAGATATGCAATCAAAAGAGAGATGGCAAGCCACATAGTGTCTGGTGTGATGGTTGCCAATGAGAAGCAAAGTGTCCCACAAAGATTAATTCCAGTCAGGAGTCCCTTTTTTATGGCATATGAAGCTCATGTCAGCACAGGCAAATATTGGCACCACACACAAACACCGCTGAGCTCTGTGTGGGTGTAGATAGCACTGACTTAGCAGATGTAGGATGAAAAGGCATGCCATCAGCCAAGTGATAAAATTACAGAGAATTATAACAAATAAAAACTTACGTTTGAGAGCTAGAAAGATCCACAGTACTAGATGACTTTGCTGGTGTTTTGGAACTTACTGAATTCTCTGCTGAGGAATAACGGCTGTCTTCAGATAACTAGGAATAATAAAATTAGATGGATTAATTAGACCTGGTGTATTTTCTACTTAAACAGATCTGTTAGAATCCAGAATCACTGATGCAGAGACAGACAGATATAGGTAATTATAGATAGAGATGTGGTAGTTGGCAGAGCTTCCTCCAGCAAATGCCCTGAATGCAAATGCTAAAATCTCACTTTCTCAATAAACAAAATCCAGAGGACCCAAAACTGATTTTCCTACAGAACCCTGATACCAGGAAAGTGAGAGAGCTTGGAGAGATATTTTTTCAAACACAGTCAGCATGAGTTTAACACCATATCAAGTCCGTAATCCACCATTTCCACCAAAAACCATACGGGAACTTTATTGAAAATCATGCAGTGGCATAATTAATTACTCTAAAACAGCACTGTTTTGTTTGGAGTGGGGAAAGTTTTGTTGTTAGTGGTGGTTGGTGGTGTTTTGTTTCTTTTTTTTTTTTTTTTTAATTTGAGCTCCAAACACACATTAGCCAGGAAAACTACTTTTCTTTTTACCTGAACATATACTTCTTTCTTAGTCACTGGAGACACTACAGGATTTTCAGGACAGGTCAGGGCTTGTGGGGGTTGTAAAATAGCAGGTCTAATGACATTCCGCAACTGACTCGGTGACAAGGATCCTTGAAAAATATAAAGACAAAAAATTTAAACAGAAATGTTTTCTGCAGATCTAATTCATGCCTGTATGTCTTGCCTCTTTAACTGAAAGTTTCAAAACATTTTAAAGTAGCACTTATTTTTGTTTACTTACTACGTATTCTGAAAAATTGTAATGCTTTCTTAAATACATAACTCTGCAGTGAAACACCCCTGTTACCCTATCAGGATAAAAATTAATGTGTTATATACAGAAACATATATACTTGTATTTATAAAATATATTTCTATTTATATATTTGAATATATCTTTATACTTATATTCATTGCCTTGTTTTAGATCTGTCTTCTCGCATTTTTTCAGATTGAATCCTGCCTCTGCAGATGCCAACAGGGTTCCTCATTGCCTTCTCCAGGAGCAGAGGTACTCAGAAATCTGAATTTTACTATTCAAGGTTATATTCAGTCCATGCAGGAAATCAGTAGCCAGAGCAGACACTCAGACCAGAGTTCAGAGGACATTTACACCTGTCAAACAAGTAACTTAGGAATTGCATAAAGATACTTAGCCTATCACTCATCATGGAAAAAAGCTGTCATTTTTATGTCTTCTGGATCTGTAAAGAATGTCTTTGTGGAACTACAATGAAAAAACATTACAATGACAGTTACCTTCTTTTGTACTTTTTTTGAAGTCAGGGTTTCCTTGAAGAAGAGCTGTGGTCATGAATATGTTATTCTTCTTTACTACAGAAAATGAAATTTAAATTTTAATAATGAGTAATAACAAATAACAAATTTTAATCATTAATTTCCATGCCAAGTGTGTAATTTACTAATAAAACTGTGTGACTTTTTGCAGAACCTCTGACTTTTGTCTTTACTTTTGACTACGAGGATCCACAAATCTTGAGTGTTCCCTTCCCCTTAAGGACATCACACACGTCCTGTAAAATGGCACAGCTGATACACGACATACAATCACTACTTTTTCACTGCAGAGAGAGTGTGGTTTGGTGCTTTTACAATGCTGTGTCCTATTGTAATTGTTTGGAAATCCTTTATGCCACTGTGTGTCAAGGACCTGTCTCTGGTAAGAGACATAACTAGGATTCAAGATCACTCCATCACTCCCGTTAGTTCTAAGTGGGAGAATACTCCCTGGGTTACTCGTTAGGTTGAAGACAGGATAGAAAATTATATTCCCTAACCATTAAATTTCAAGCAAACTATTAATGCAATTATTGTGACTGCATTCTGTTTTTTTCAAATATAATTTGTACCACACTCTGTAAATGCCTATTTGCGAATTATTCAAAGATCCCACCCCCACCTTGCAGGATTCCCTAATACCAAATGAAAAAAAAACCAAACATTTCTTCTATTGAACTGCCAGTCCTTCTCCTAAACCATTCCTTTCTTCTGTCCAAATACCTAACTAGTCCAATGCACTTCAGCTTTTTCCTGCAGAAAGACCATTTCTGTACACTTCTTTATTGTAGCTAATACCTGCTTTTCTACATAAATGTTTATTTTTAATTACCTGTCTGGGACGGAGGGAAGATAGGAACGATGGTAAAGGAAGATAATCTCCCTCTTTTCTGAGTGAGAGTTGTATCTGAAAGAGTAAGAGACTGAAAATATTTGTTTGGAGAATAAGAAAGATCAATTTTAGGGTTAGCCAGGTTGATGTCTTGCCTTCAGTGGCAGCAGAACAAATTATAATCTGCTGTCTATAAGCTCTCTGAAGTAAACTGCTGGGTTGTGCCTATACTGCTGGTTCCGGGAGGTGTCTGAGGCCAAGGAGCACAGCCTGGATCAGGCACACAGCTCATCCCCTCTGTAACAGCTCTGTCTGGGAGACCTCCAACTGGACAGGTCCAAAACAGAACCACAGAGTGAGCTATCACTTGAACAGTGTGGGCAACCAAGGGGTCAAACACTCAGGTTTCCTCCTCACCCTGCTTTATTGTGGGCATACCCTACAATTTCTACCATATATATGATTTTCACAGTACATCAAGCTTAGTTTATCTTAAATTGTCTTGGTTACATTCAGGTGTGTCACAGGACTAGTTAAAAGAAAATCTAGTGTACACACATTAATGCATAAATTCAGAAGTACTTTTCTGGTGCCATCCATATGTTAAATAAACATTGTGAAAGAGAGATCAGTCCTTCTGCACTCAGTGATTTGTGTGCATTTCCCATGGAAGAAACATAAAGTCCTTAAAGGGCCTTCCCAGTCAGCTGTTTGCTGGATAGAAGGAGAGGCCCTTCTGGAAAGTGCTTTACATTTTCAAGGATTGCCCAGGGAATGCTGATCTCTTCCAGAAGCCAGGGAATATCATTCCTTTCCAGCTTTTTTCCTCCCTTGACTGTATGAGCAATTCAAGGAAATTATATGAAATATATAGATTTTTCACTACTCCATTTATTGTGTAAGTATGGACAAAGAATATATTTTACTTAGAAAGGTATTTATTGGAAATTACCAGAGAGTATATTAATGTTTAAGTTTCCATGACTTGCAGCATGCCTATAGTGCAGAAACATTTCTTATACAGGAAAAGTCATTCTTTTCTTTATCAAATGAGAATATAGAACTACCGAAATTAGAACATGAGTGGAGCTAAATGTCATACCAGTGTTAGGCTGAGAGCCAGACTTTTGGAAAGTAAAAGAAGATGATCTTGCACGTTTTCTGGAACAACTAGTGAAATCTAGAGAAAAGTAAACATAATGTTATGGATGGACGAGTTGGGCGGGAGATTTCAGCACAATCTTATGGTACAGAATTAAAACCTGAACACAATAAATTCTAGGACTGATTTACAGAACAGTTTTAAAGCAGTACCTAAGAGCACGAGGGCTTTGGAATCTCAGTCAACACCTGTCACAAAGCCCTGGGGAGTCTTCTTTATTTCTACTAAGTTCATGGAACCCAAAGCAAGCACTTAAAATCAGTTCATAGTCCAGAAGACATTAAGAATGAGAAGTTACATGATAACACTGGCTAAACAAATAGAAAAGGGCAGTGAGGAGGGTCATAGAGCTGATGAATATGCTTGGTCAATTTTCAAGGCTTTTGGAGTTTGTCTTTCTGGTAAATGTGAGAGTTAGGATGGAAGAATTCCTGAGGTAAGACAGGGATATATATATGTTAGGACACAGTAGGTTGCTTTAGAACCCACACAGTCTTAGTGTACTAACAGGGATTTGCCCCTGCTCATACAAAGTAAGGGTCCAAATGCTGTTTTCACAGGCAACAGTCAGATCTAAGAACAACCCAGTGTGTATTGTACCGTTTCAGTGCAGTGGTTATTACCATTTTCAGCTTTGCAGTCTGGGTCTTCTGCAGGCCGCTGGGGAAGAAAAAACAAACAAGCATGGAAAGGTCAAGGAAAATAGAACAGCCATTTTCTAGACCAAGACAAGAAGTACATCAATCCAGCATATATGCACTAAAAGCAGTCTGGTTTCTACTTTCTACCCTTCCTTTTTCTATTTTGAGACCAACTCTTAACCTGGACTAAAATGTTTTACTACTGCTAGGATAATTGTCTGTGGAAACCCTATTTCTCAGCAATTTTCATCAATAACAAAAAAATAAATCAAAAAGCTTTTTACCTTCAAATGACGGTCCTTCTTTTCAAAAACAAATGTCGGCTGGGCAAGCACTGGTTTCTCTGGAAAAGAGAATATTTTTAATAACAATTCCGTAATAGTGTTTCTCAACCACAGTTTTGAAAATGCTATACAATAACAAACAGGAGTTTGTCCTTTTGTAACAAAAGGAAGACAATATAGAGCTGCAGTAATGTACAGCACAGTACATAAAATAAAAAGATTAAAAAAAAAGCTATAGTCCTGAAATCTGAGTGTGAGTTTTGCCTAACTAGATGCCATGGGCTTTGTCCTTTATTTTTTAACACTTCTTTCAGTCAAAAAGAAGAAAAGAAAAAAAAAGTGCTTCTAGCCTTTACAAACAGCATCTGCCATCCTTTAAGGTCAAGGTGAACTGCATCTTTGGGTCTCAGAAAAGTGCAATGATGTGAAATGCAAAACATCCCTGAAGAAAGAAAACGAGGAAATGTGTTACACTTGGCCTCCCAGCTACATTCACACATCCCACTCTTCAGGCGTCAGGGAGGTGAATGCCTAGTGTTAGCATTAATGTGTGAGGATGACATATAAACATAGGCAGGTCTGTAGAGCAAACACTATTCTCAACATACCTCTGCATTTCTTAGTCACAGCTGAAAGAAAACTTTGGATCAGGCTCTTTTTTTCTATGAAACATTTTCCAGCACACACTTGCCTCACATCAGCTTTTGACTTGAGTCAGGGTTCACTGCTTCTGCATCTCACACTACTTCTTCAGGCTACTTACTTTGCTAAGCTTGTGATCTTCACAGCCTGTGCAACTCTAATGGATTAACTTTGGTTGTCAGGGTAAAAGAAGGAGGGGTTTTCACCAGCGCCACTGACTAATGGCACATGTATTATTCCAATAAATGGAATCGTTAATGAGCAAAGAAGCAGACACGTACAGATTTTTGTCAGACTACCACATGCAGGATTCATCTCATCCTAGCTTGAGATGTCTGTAATACACAGTCAGTAAGAACAATCAGCTTCTGAGTATGAGCATGTTTTAGCTGTGTACTTCAGATGATGAATGGAAACCTAAATGCATTTATTTCTCTCCATGGCTGGTAAGGACAGACTAGGGTGACTACTGAGCTATTTGGCTGTCCTCTGGCCAGAGAAATCCCACACAATACCTTTATAACTGACATCTGACAGAGTATTTATCACATGCACAACATTTTCATAACACTGGCTTCCTCTGCTACCTCTTCATTAAAAATGTACAAATGAGAATACATAGATAGATACTTTCATCTTAGCTTGCACACCTGTGACCAAACCACTCTAGCACTGATACCAATTACTTAAGAGTTTAATAAAACAAACATCAACTGATCCTGGAGAGGTTAAGATTACTACATAAAAATATATTCAACCATCAAGAAAATAGTAATCATTGTTAAAATAAATGCTTCATGTATGTAAACTGGGGCAAGAAGCATGAAACTATTACTCAAACCCAATGATATACAGACACAGGAGTAATAACCAATACAGTTTCGCTGTTGTTAAAGTTATTTTATATTTGCTTGGGCATTACATGTGTGTAAAGGACAGAATTTAGCAAACTTTGCATGCTTGGCAATGAAGGTCCTTAATAGAAAAGGCAGGAAAAAGTTCACATTATTCCACTTTAAAAAAGATAACTCTCTGTCACTGAAAGTTGAGGAAAAATACCATAATCCAGTTGTATCTGGGTCCACGGCATGGCATGAGATGAAGCAATTCCACTTCTATTCACTAGAGGGGAGTGGCACACATAAAGAATAATATTTCACTGATTTAGATTTTTTCAAGATAGTAGGCTTTTTTCTGTCCCCGTTAAAAAACAAACAAGCAAACAAACAAACAGCACTGGTTTTCTTACTGAATGAAGGAAAAACACAAAAATTAACGTGTAACATAGCAATCTTCATATTCTCCACAGTACTTCTCAAAGCTCAGAAGCTTGCAGTAGTTTTAAAGGTATATTTTCTGCTCCAAAGAACAGAATTAGCAAAGAGTGAATTACTGTGAAAAAGGAACTTTCTGTCAAAGAGTGAGCTTTTGCTGGAGCTAAAAAGCTATAGGGAATTTGAAGGAACTGGGAAAACTC
Source organism: Acropternis orthonyx (assembly GCA_035583155.1). Taxonomy (NCBI): domain Eukaryota; kingdom Metazoa; phylum Chordata; class Aves; order Passeriformes; family Rhinocryptidae; genus Acropternis; species Acropternis orthonyx. The sequence goes on along the minus strand of JAWWEU010000091.1, from coordinate 60,845,070 downwards.
ACTACCTTTTAAACAACAACAAAAATTCCAACAATAGTTTTAAACCCAGAAGTTTATGAAGAAAAAATTGTAATTGATTGATTACCAACAGAAACATGTAAAGTTACTGTATCATGGCAACTCATAAGATAAATATGCATAGTTTAATATTGCAATAAATATAAAGTATATATCCCATCAACTGCTCTTGAGCCAAAGCGCTGCCTGTAGATTTAGTCAGAGATTGCTGAGGTTGCCACAGTTATTTATAGTTTTACATTTCTGTATTGCTTCTACACAAATCAAGAAAACCTTTTTGTGGTTCTGAAGAGTACTCTGCAAATTTCGTCAGTAAGATATTCCCTCTTCAATCAGCGTATTCATAGCAGGGTTTTAATAATATATTTGTGTTAACCATTTATGTATCCTAAGCATAATTTCCCAATTACATTTTCAACTTTTCAGATATTCAGGCCCAAAATACCTGCAGCTCATCCCCACAGAAGAAGAAAATCAGAATTTCTTGTGGTTGTAACTCAAGACCATCAAGGTGTTACCACAATTGTGTCCACATGATAATTTTAACACTGGTGAGTAATCAGCATTTCTCCCCTTCATTTTCTGCACAAAATTTGATGCTGCCAGGGTGAATGACTGTGCTGGGAGAAAGAGAAGTCTTGCTGCATCCTCTGCTGTTGGCAGCATCGGGGGCACCCAGCCAGACAGTGCTGGACTCTATCCCATGGAATAGGCATCAGCAGCCAAGGCTGGGCACAGGCAGATGCAGAGGAACAGGAATGGAGTGGGCTGGAGCCGTCCCCCCTCCTCGCCACCAACATGACACTGACAGACACAGACTGGCTAGTGCCTGGTTCGGACTGGGCCACTCCGGTCCTCAGCAGCTTGGCACTTGTGGATAAAAGAGGATGATGGGAAAGTTACCAGAAAAACATGCCAAATGAGCTGCCTCTGGCTGCAAGGACTGGAATAATCCACTAGTCTCAGCCAAGAGTCCAGACACAGAACCTATCTGTCTGTCCATGAATAATCGCCACAGGCTGGGCTCTCTTTCCCTTGCTACAGATCCCCCGAAGCTGCTGAATTAGAAAGGTCTTGGCCTAATGTTTGCTGTATTCAAAGTTCAAAATAGGCCCTTGCCTGGAAGATGCATTAGAAGTGTTCAATTCCTTTGAAATCTCAGCTGGATGGCCTCCTGGCTCCAGCCTCCTGTCCTGCACAGAAGCACTGTCAAATGTACTCTGACCTGAGCTACCCAACATGGAAGGCACCCAGGTCACAGGATGGAGACTGCATTTATAAAGTTCAATTTGAAAGAGTGTTTTGGGAAAAGTAGTTGTTGGCTGCTGCCTAAGAAGCACTACCCAGAATTATATACAAGAAATAATATAAAATTGCTTTTATCAGCTTTGCTTGTATCCCAAAAGCCAACATTGTCCATGAGATGTAAGGGTCTCTCTGCTTTTACTGTGACATTCCCTTCTTCACTTCCATTGCTGTTGCTTTTTCTAAAGCTAGTGAGACTTCACAAAATATATACATTAAGAAATAGATGGGACACTGATGGTTTTGAAAATTTTTGAGTTGTTATTATTGTTCCATCTTGCCCTAAACACAGATAAATGTCCTTAACCTTTGAGGACTAAGGAGACAGTGGATAGAATATAAACCCATATCTGTTTCTAATTTTCAGGCAGTCGTATGCCTGAAATTGTACGTCAAAAGTGGTGACAGTGACTCTATTCCTCGCAAAGAGATGCAAAACCCCCTCAAATCTTTAAGAAGATAGGAACTGTGATCTCAATAAAGGTTTTTTATTTCTGAATTTGAAACAGTTAATTTTTACATTTTCAGATTAAAAGAAAAAATTAAAAAACAAACAAACACAAAAAATCAGTTGCATCTTCACCATTACCAAACTTGCTGGAAGTCTGAAAATGTTCTAATTCATATTTGTACCAAATATTTTCACTTCTTATATCTAAAGACAGACCTGCTGCTGGCCAAGGCCAAGCCCACCAGCAACAGTGACAGTACCTCTGGAATAATGGATTTAAGAAGGGGGAAAAAATACTGCATGACAGCAATTGCAGCTGGGAGAGAGGAGCGAGAATGTGTGAGAGAACAGCTCTGCAGACACAAGGTCAGTGAAGGGGAGGGCAAGGAGTTGCTCCAAGTGCCGAAGCAGAGATCCCCCTCCAGCCAATGGAAGTCCATGGGGCATCTGAGAGAGGTCCTGGAGGACCCCTCGGCACAGCAGGTGGATGCCCAAAGGAGGTTGTGACCCAAAGGGAAACCCATGCTGCAGCAGGGTCCTGGCAGGACCCACAGCCCCATGAAGAGAGGAGTCCACTGTAGCAGATGTGCTGGCAGGACTTGTGACCCCACAGGGGATTCATACTGGAGCAGCCTGTTCCTGAAGGACTGTGCCCCATGGAAGGGACCCACACACTGGAGCAGTTTGTGAAGAACCACAGCCAGCTGGAGGGACTCCCACTGGAGAAGTTCATGGAAGACTGTTTCCTTTGAGCAGGACCCCACGCTGGAACAGGGCAAGGGTGTGAGGAGCCCTCCCCATGAAGAAGAAGGAGAGGCAGAGATGATGTGTGATGAACTGACCAAAACCTCTATTGCTCGTCCCCCTACTCTGCTCAGTGAGAGAAGGTAGAGAAATTGTGAGTGAAGTTAAGGCTGTAAAGAATGGAAGGATGGGTAGGAATGGGGGTTTTTTTTTTAAGATTTGATTTTATTTCTCATTACCCTACTCTGATTTGATTGGTAATAAACTCAATTGATTTACCAAAGATGAGTCCATTTTGCCCATGATTGTAAATGATGAATAATCCCTCCCTGTCCTTATCTTGACCCATGAACCTTCTGTTACATTCTCCTCCATGTCCAGCTGAGGAATGGAGTACCAGAGTGGGTTTGGTGGGCACCTGAATCCAGCCAGGGTCAACATACCACAACAGCAAATAAAAACCAAAAAATCACCCACCCACCCTTCTTGATCAAAAATAATTTTTCTCAAATAGAATAAGATACTGGAAAACTGCATGATCACTAGATAGTGTCACTGACTTACAAAACCTTTAACTGCATCCAGCTTTCCATTGCAAAGTCCTAGTAGACATTACACAACACACAAAAACTATGACATGAAAATTTATAATCAGATTATAGTTTTATCCTATCAAACAAAAGGACTGTGACATACTATTAGCAAGTTTCTATGCTCTGATATGCTATAGCATGACTTTCAATAGCTATGCAAGTTGCCACTATAATTTGCAAAAATAAAAGCGGAAACACTCCTGTGTTTTGATGTTACAGCTTAGATTACTGGTACCCAAAACTCAAACCAAGTAAAGTTAATCAAGAATAATAAATTCTTGCACACAACATTGCCACTTTGCTGGCTTCATGTATAAATTAGCTCAATGGGATCACAGAATTTGTGAAGATGTTGGGAACAAAAGCAGATTTACTGTGACTTTAGTTGCTACAACCCCAGAGATAGTTTTACAATACTAAAATATTGTGAAAAAAAAATAAGGAAAAGCTTTGACTCTGTCCTGAATATATGCTGTTTACAACTATTACCTGAAAAAACACGAAGGCAAAATTTGTGGTATTTTGTGGCAATTTACATGAAGAAAAAGCATTTAAGTGGACAGCATGGATCTAGAAATTTGTATAGTTCAACCATGCTGGATGATAATCTGACCATTAACACATAGCCTCAAGGAGCATCAGAGTTAAACTATGCACTTACATAACCAATTTTTGCTCAATATGCTGCAAAAATATAGAAAACTATCCATATTTTAGACAATAAAACTGCAATAACAGGCAGAAGAGACATATAGTGAAAATAAGTAGTAGGATAAATTAACAAAATACTTGTTCCCTAAGCTCGGACTCCTGTTTAAATATTCATTCTGGCTTTTGAAACAAAAAAGACATCTGTCAGTATTTCCAGAGATGGACCATTTTCATTTTAAAATAGGTTAAAAAACCCTTCTGGCTAAAGATTTATTAAACCTGCAATAAAACAATGGTTTCTGTTTTAAAAATACCCTCTGAACTTTGCAACATAAAATAGAGTCAGTTCACAGCCAAGTAAAAGTGCCAGAATGCTGCCAGCCAACATCTCAGGTCCCTTGGTGACCTCACTATATAAGCCAGGCTTTCCTCTGCCAAAACTTAAGGAAGGAAGATGACATGAGAAAGAATGAGGATGCCCTAGAACAGTACTTTAGGCACCCAACAATAAAATTGACCAACTTAAAGAAGTACATAAAAAGGTTTATAAAATTTCACATTGCTGATCCTGAGGAACACGTATGTTTCCGGAGGCACTGGGCAGCTGAGTGCACTGCTGGAATTCACATGCACAGCTGGCTGCCCAGCACCTTTGAAAAACCAGGTCACTAATTTAAGACTCTAAATGTGGACCTAAAAACCTCCTTTCAGAGTCTCATTTATTACCCTTCACGCTTTTGATTTTTGCTTATGAAGTATATTGAGTACTTTCTAAGACAACTCTCTTAAAAGTTAAGATCAGTTTTAATGCCAAGACTGCAAGATTTTCCAAGTAAATTTACCTATTATTGTTTTTTCACTAAGACATCCTAAGACAAGATTGATTAGTTAATTTGGTTCTATATCTATTATATGTACATAGAGGGGTTTTATCTAATCTGTAAACACTAAAAACAAAATGGGAAATTAAACAGGGTCATAAATCAAATTAAATTCTAACCTGGTCAAATCTCCAATGCTAATCAGAAGAGTTTTCCATACACAGAGGTACCAGACATGCATGTTGTCATAGAGGAACATGCAGGTTCAGTATCTTAGTCACAATTCCAGACTTGTATGCTAATGGAATATTTTTCTTTTATAATACTCTTCTGAGTGTCAGTGAATCAATAAATTTGCAACAATTTCTCATGAATCCTGATTTTCCAGAAGTGTTCAATAGAAATTTTCTTAATAATTGGTCCAAAACTGCACTGAAATGCTTTATGTGAAAAAGTAGTTTCAGTATTGTTAAAATAAAGTACTTCAAACATACTGAGATGCAATTTTGGACAAAGTCTTTTAATTTTTGAAAAAGAGCATAGTTGAGAATTTTATTTCTAGAGAACTTAAAAAACATATACTACAGATTTTTGGCCTCACCAGAGAAGTGACTGTACTTTAGTGGCCCGTGAAGAGACTGCTGAACACAGCACTGAAGTGATGTTCAAACACTCTGTATAAAATATGAAGTGCATGTTGCCTACCTTGGGTTCAGACAGCATCATGTAAATACAGTTTGGGGAACTGATAAATAAGCTCATGCACCCCTGTTTGGATCAACAGGGAGTACATCGTCAAAGAAGTGAGTTTCTGTTTCATTGTACTTGGCAACAAAAAAGAGAAAGTTCATCCAGCTGACTATTGCAAAATAAAACTTCTGAAAGAATTTTTCCTGGGATAACTCTACTGCATTGTTAGGACTCCAGTCTTGCACACCCTTTGTTATACAAATAATTCATAACCCATAAAAATAATTTCCGTCATCAGTGACACCAGTTATAAGGGCAAGGATTCTTCATGCAGGCATAGTCATGCATAATCAGACTCTAACTTTTTAGGCCATATTCACCCTCTCTTAAGTCACTCTTCTCAATGCTACGGATTCTAAACACAGATACAGATCCGGATGGAAAGGGTTCTTCTATCCAAACAATTCCATCTAATACTCCTAGCTCTCACTGTGGTTTACAGCATGCCATATGAGATTTAAAGTTAGGATACTTCTCAGCCATGGAAACTCAGCTGACAGCCTGCAAAAGGGTTTATAAATACAGCGTATGTCACACCCACTCATCTCTGTAGAAAACAGTCCTCATCTTTATATGGGCAAAACATAAACAGGCATTAAAAAGCAATGAAAATTATCCTATCTCAGCAATAATTTAACATAGTTTCTGAGAGAAATGAAACCCAGTTGGCTTAATTTCAGAATATTACAGAGAAGAAAATATTTTGTGAGTCTCAGCGCTACAGGGAAAATTCTAGCAGTGATGCAATGCCAGAAGTAACTGTGTCACTAGACCAGTAGGACTGTGCCAAAGCATTTAACCAAAAATTATTTTAGGAACATTGAAACTTACAACATTCCAGTGCTCAGCATTTTTAATCTATCATAAAAGCCTGTAAAATGCTCAATGCAAGGGTAAAAAAAATCATAGGCATATAAAGTGTTACCAGTTTCAGGGCATTGTACCAATATTAAATTTTGTAAATTGCTATGAAGTAGCATGGAAGTAACACTCAGGGGCTTTGAACAACACCTATACATCCTTAAATTTCACTAAGTAAATTGGACTGGGTGCTCAACATTTAGCACAAAGTGAAAGGCTGATCAACTGATAAATTAGCCCAAGTGCCCTACACTGTATCAGTCTCAACATCACGTTTAGACCTCAAAAGTGCACATTTCCTCTTGCTAATTAATTCATCAGCTTGTGCAATAGAAAATGGTTGGTGGCATCACCTGCAAAATGTCCTTAATATTAGCACTTCTTTCTTTATGCATCCTCTTAAAAACTGGTGCTATTTTATTTTAATTCTCAATTCATGGCTCTCTTCACTACCTCAATGTGGAAGGATTTTGCTGCCCACCTCCGTGGCCAGGGATCTGTCTGAGGAACTAGAACAGGACAGTTTTGGTCTCGCTGTGCAGGGCATGTCAGGGCACGAATGGCCAGGAAAACAAGTGCTGCTCTCAGGTAAGGCCAGGAATGCAAGTGCTGTTCCCACCCAGTGCCAGGCCCAGCATTTTGGAAAGCTTCAGAAAGCTCAAATGACTGGGGAGCCAACACTGTCAGAAACGTGGAGTGGCCACACACACTATCTGGTAGAGTCCTGTCCTCAAGTAAAATACAGATTGGAGATTTCTGACAGATTACCACTGAAAACTTGCAATAAACACAGAACAGCCAGCCGAGCTCTAGTTTTCCATTATGCACATGCCGGGCACATTGCTTGTGTTTATCCTATTCCCCAGAAACCTCCGGGGGAGAACAAGAGACATGCAAAAGATATTAGCTGACAGAACCTACCTGTACAGCATTCCTCCTTGGGATCTAACGTGCTGCTACAGGACCGACGGCAGGGCCTGGGGATGGTCTGTTCTTCCAGGTGAGCAGCTCGGTGCAGAGCCCAGGGACCACCGGGCCAGGCTCTTCTTTCGGAGGCGTCTGGTTTAGCTTTCGCACCCGCCCCATGTCTCACCGAGAAGTCACAGTTAGCACCGGAGTGCTGCTTGCCTTTGCAAGCAGGAATCGGCTCGTTTCTCATTGTGAGGTCAGCATGAGCATCCTTTTATAGATAAATATAACCATGTATGTTATATATATAAGCCGTGGTTGGGTCTAGAAATCTGTGTTTGGCCTCATCAGCTGTTTCCCAGGCCAGCCACCCTTCAGACTAGCCAGCGAGCCCCCGGACGCGCATTCCGGGCACCGCTTCCCCGCGGGATGGAGGGATGGAGGAAGGGAGGGATGGAGGCAGAGAGGGATGTGCCGCTGGTGCGGCGGCGGCCGGCGGGGACTGCGGGGGGTGCGGCCGGAGCGCGGTGACAGCTCGGGCTCGGGGCGGGCCGTGGGAGGGGACATGGAAAGCCGGGCACATGGATGTGGGGAGGGAGAGAGGGCGGGATGGGCAGCGGCGCCAGAGGCGTTTCCCGAGAGCAGGGGAGAGTGCCGGGTTTCAGTCGCGGAGCGGGACGCGAGGAGGCTGCGGACGGCTACTGTGCCTGGTATTGACCTTTTGGGGGCTCTTTGTTTTCAAAAAGAAGATGAAATCTCGAGCAAGACAGCCAAGCGCTGTGATTGTTCCCGGGCTGACGTTAACCAAGTGCAGCGTCAGCAGAAATAGGTGTTGCGATCACCTCGTTCCAGATGGACTGTGCTGCGAGTTCTCTTCAATGACAGCAGCCCCAAATTCTTAATTGGGGAGCGATTTCAGGCCATTATATATTGCAGGCCTGGTGTCAAACTGCCTATGATTGTAACATGTAAAGACAAAGAATTTGGTTGAAGTTCATCAGAATCGTGTCTAGTCAAATCTAGTTTCTCCACACAGCCAATATGAGGTGTTTCACAGAAAAAGACACAAGAAGTCCTAGATCAGGCAAATGTATAGTGTTTCCCCAGGGTGTGGCATAACTTCTGAAGTGTGCTGTTTTACCCCTAATCTGATAACAGCCATAGAAACTTTCACACTGGAAAAGGCCTCAAAGATTATCAAGTTCAACCCTTAACCCAGCACTGTCAAATTCACCAATAAAGCATGTCCCCAAGTGCCACATCTACATATCTTTTAAATACCTTAAGGGGTTGTGGCTCCACCACTTCAGCAGCCTGTTCCAATGCTGGATAAGCCATTTGCTGAAGCATTTTTTCCTAATTTCCAATCTAAACCTCTCCTGGAGCAACTTGAGGCCATTTTCTCTTGTCCTGTTTCTTGTTACCTGGGAGAGCAGGCTTGACTCCCACCTGGCTACAACCTCCTTCCAGGTAGTTGTGGAGAGTAAGAAGAGCCTCCTTTGAGCCTCCTTTTCTCCAGGCCAAACACCCCCACTCTTCAGACTTGTGCTCCAGACCCTTCCCCAGCTTCATTGCCCTTGTCTGGACACACTCCAGCCCCTCATTGTCTTTCTAGTAGGGAGGGTCCCAAAACTGAACATAGCATTTGAGGTGCAGAACACTCAGCCTTAACTGGGTGTTTTTGTGAGCTCCAATTATATGTGCAGCCTCTGTCTAAACCTTACTAAGCTTTTGACTTGGTGAATTCATTCTTTCAGCAGATTCCACAGTCATCATAT
>JAWWEU010000091.1:60802686-60828023 GCA_035583155.1 Acropternis orthonyx | reverse complement strand
CGAAGGGTTGGACTCGATGATCTCTGAGGTCTTTTCCAACCCAATTGATTCTATGATCCTATGATTTCTCAACGCTCAGCATAAAGTAGAGAAAGAAGGTAATTTCCCACATTCTACAGTGGCTGGTGGATCATGCTGACACGGACCTGGCAAAGTTGCATTTTGTTGCTCTGAACTTTCTCTTAATAAACTGACTTTTACCGGGCACAGAAACTTCATCAAGCCCCACGAAAGGTACTGGGTTGATATAATCTCCCTATCACTGAATAATTTGCTTTGGTTTTGTTTTAAGTGTCAGCATCTTTACATTACCTTGGTGTGTACATGTGCATAGTTGATCAAGTAGCCAACTGCTTGCAGCTGATAGCTTGTGGTATTTTGGAGTAAACAGACCTAAAGGAAGTAGCTCTGCATGAATATGCTTTTATGTCATAGCTTGTCATGCGGTAAATTAAAATTACTATAACAAACATTGCTGCAGTGGAAAGTATTAACTTACTATCAGATGAGTTTCTCATCGCTAGACAAACACAAACAGGAACTAAGTTGCAAATGCTGACTTTTTATCATGCTTTATTTCAAGAAAATCAGAAAGTCAAGCAGGCTAACACACAAAGGAAGGGCTGGAATCAAAACCTGCTGCTCAAGGTTAAAGTTGAAATCCAAATGTGAGTCACTGGGACTGTGGCAAATGTGGGGATTGAGAGATGAATTATGATTCAGTGTAAGAGATCAGCAACTGAGAAGCAAATCAAGGAGAAAGAGAAGCATTTATGCTCTTTCGGGAGTAAACCAGAGAGAACAACTTCAGCATGTAAACTCAAGTAGTTTTGTCAGAGATGCTTTATCCATTTCCTCCTTTGTTACATGGAGATAATAATAAGAAGAACAATGGATAATGACAGATTTCACTATAGTTCAGAAGGGTTTCATTCTTTAATGCTGATTGCAGAGCTCCTCAGTATGACTGGATAAAAATTGCCAGGGAAATGAAAATTATAGAACCCACAGGCACTGATGGTAAATAATAAAAAGAAAAAGACAGCATTGTAAAGTATATTATTGTGGGGTTTTTCCCACAGGAAATATAATGGCAGATACCTCCCCTTGTGTCTGGCCTACAAACTAAAATGTGTTTCCATATTGTCAAAGCATAAGTAATTACATGCCTTTGCTTCCCCATAACTGTGCTTCCTTGAAAATTAAGTTTGGGATACTTTACTTGTGTAAAATTAGTGAGAAATGAGAACTAGCCAATATTATGGGCCATTGCACAACAATTAAAGCAATTCAGCAAACCAATTTACAGTCCAGCCAAAGGAATATATGTCCTGAGAATAACTACATCTCTGTATGATAGAGAGCTGAGTGTTCATGCCCCAAGCCCTAGCTCAGATAACAGTTGCTTATCCTGAAACTGCACAATAAAAACCCTAAAACTGAGAAAAATTTTTTTTTACAAACTGGACAAAGAGAACTTTGAACTCTCTGCCACAATACATGCTTTTAATAAGATAGTAATAAGAGTGTAAAAGGTACTATATATAGGAATAACAATTATGTATAGGAGTAAGGGATGAATTCTCATGACCCAAGGCATGAACCACTGGTGCATTCACAAGAGGTGGGAAGAAATACCCAGTTGAGGCATTATGGGATTTCACATTCCTCTGAATTTCACTCAAGCTACTTTCATGGACAGAATGACAAAGCATTTATTTCATATGTGTCTAAACATAACAGCCTTAAAGCAGGATCTGTCTTTTTTTAAAGTCCTGCATTTAGACTGGTGTGAAGCCTGTTGTGAAACCTTGGGCTTCTTTTGATTTGGAGAGCTGTGTCACTTCCCTATATGTTGTTAAGAAGTATAACATGTTAGTCACACAATGTCTTTCCTCAAAGAAACCATTTTTGCTTCCTATCAAAACATGGATTTTCTGATACCGTGATTTTGTTAATATTTATTTCCTGACTTCATTTGTTGGGTACTTCTACTAAAGACCTGAGCACACTCTGATAATAATTATGTAAAAGGATAAAATAAGAAGGTAGGTTGGGAAGGGATGAGGGAAGCCAAACAGCTGATGAAATCACCAGTTCACATCTGCACATCAATCACACATTCCTCCTCAAAAGTCATTCACACATAAGGGCAGAGGCAAAGGAAGAGGGTGCTGAAATAAATAAAGGATTTGGAGGAAGGAAAAGAAAAAAACAATTCAAGACATAATAAATTAATGAAAACTAGAGGTTTACAAGGGAAAGGTGAAGGGCAGGGTTGGAATTCCCAATTACTAGGGAGGACTTCTTTCCTACACTGAAGAACAGTGTCCCATAATGTAAAAGCCCTGAATTCATACTCCATCAACTGGCATGACTTCCACAGAAATAAGTGGGACTTTAGGATTTCCAAAAGTTTATCTGGCAGCCATATCTAACCATTGGAAAAGAGTACATACAGAATCCTAGTAAGAACACAGGCAAGTACTTTCTTAATTTCTGTAGTTGAAATAATTTGTGCCCTTTTACTAAGCCTTTTTAGGTGTACATCCTCTTCCTCTTTTGAGGCTACAACTTTGTTTCCTCATTGGGTCTAGAATATGAACTTGTTCTTGTCTGTGTCCTTCTGTGTCATTTTCACCGCTCCTCTGAGTCAGAAATATACCTGTACTCAGAACTTAAAGGCTTACTTCCTCAAAGGAAGTAAGCTTGACTTTCAGTTTCACATCTGGACACAGGATTACAAACCCAAGTTATGTAAAAAGTTCTTCCATTCTCTAATCTCATCAACTACTACCTTCTTTCCATTGAAAGTGAATTGTCTATAAATAGAAATGATAACAGTTTTTGTCCTGACAGAAATAACTGGACAGAAAAGAACACAAGAAAAGCCAAAAAGAACTGGCAGTTTTCCAGACAGGCAATAACCTAGCATTGCCTCTAACTTTCTTCCAGTCACTTTGAGCCAAACTAGTATTGCCAACTCTCACTGCTGAAAACAAAACTAAAATACTTAAAATATTAAAACACTACTTAAAATACTCTGATATTTTTAGAACTACACTCAGGATTCTTTTTGGTTTAGCTTTAAAAGCATGTCTCTGTGGATTAAAATGGGAAGGAGAAAAGTAAATCTGGAAAGGTGGTCTTGATTTATGGTGTAGTGGAAATGTATTGCAGCCTCCCAGAAGTGCACAGAGTCTTTCCAGGAGACTATTCACCACTGCATAACAGCAGAATGCTGCTCACAGTAATACTGCTGTACAACTCAGGCAAAGCAGAATTTCAATGGAAGAAATAAAAAGTTTAACCTCTGATGAATTTTCGGTTTAAAATTTTGTGCGTTTTCTCAATTAATTTATTAAAGTTCAAGTTAAGGAGTTCTGATAAGCAGAGAAAAAATAATTATTCAGTTCTGTTCTGTATTTTATGATCTCCATTCTCCTTGTTTCTGAAAGGTGGGGGAAGATTAATTTTAGTTTTGTGGAGTATTGTGCGTTTTGTTGTATTTATTTATTGAATTAAAAGATTTCAAGCTGATGTTTTTAAGGGTAGCCAGGAGAGCTACTTGTTGTCTACAAGTGACTTCTTAACTCCCCAGTAAAATATCAAAATAATCAGTTTCATTCCTCTTGCAGTTTTAGCTTAAAATCTGCCACTGATGACTAATAAATATTTTGTGTTTGTGAGTCTGTCTGGAACAAGCGTCTTCTTATTTCTACTGTATCAAACAGACCAACTGTGTCTACTTTCCCTTCAGGAATCCTTGAGGGGTTTAAGACCCTTTGACATCCATTGGGTGATGAGTACATATCTTGGTTAGGCTCCTTTGAAATCCTAGCCTTACATTCTGAACGGCTGACTGAAACTGCTCTTCTCACAGAAATAATTAACCATCTAGTGCTCAGTCTTGAAATTTATAGTGAGCGGATACACCAAAATCTAAGGAGACCCAAGATGAAAAGATATTTATTGGTGATTCAAACCATAAGCTTCATGAGTTTTATTCTTCTCTGGAGTTCCCTAGTTACTTGCTTTAGAACAACTGGGCTTGTATTTCATTTCTGGGAACTGGAAATGAGATTATGCTTATCCCAGTAAAGGATGTACAGGTATGAGACATCTTTCCTCTGGAGTTTTTAAAGCAATTGATAGTCTGTTCATTTTAATGTAAATTTCAATAAATGAAGTCTAAAAAATATATTTCTTGAAGCTTTGGTTCTAAATCAAAATCTGTTAGCTAATCAAAGGACATGATTTCTGCTGAAAGTCCAGCAAATTTGTTGTAGGAGTTTACCTCAGAAAAGACAAAATATGAGTTAAAACTGGGCAGAAACTTCAGAGATTTGCAAAAGATTTGTTTTCCTGGAAACAGATTGGTGGACCCAGTTAAAAAAAAAAAAAAAAAAACAGAGAGAGAGAAACAGCAAAACCCAAAAAGCCCATTATGAGGCTGAGTAGGTAGAAATACATTTTTGAAAAGTCTTAGTGATCCAGAGCTGAATGTGCTTTATATCCTCCAAAACGGAAACACTATTAATATTATTTTGTGATTATCTACATAAGTATATAAATATGAAATATTTTTATATATACATAAAGAAATATGAAACATGAAAGGCCATACATATTCACAGTAATGCACCATCTATATCCATACAATTTATAATTATACATTTTAATAAATGGCAATTATTTGTATTTGACAGACCAAGTGTATTTATACTAAAGTTAGAATGGAAGAATAATATTAGGGGGATCAGCTAAAAAGATAAAGGAGAAAGAAAAGAAGACAATATAAAAGGAATGAAAGGAATAAAGGGATGAGGTAATGAGAAGGTGGTAGTGAGCAGGAATGTGAAATGTCTTACATGTTTATTCAAACACCTTTCCTCCAGCAATCCTGTATCCTCCAGGTTGCCCTGGAAACAGCCAGGTCCGTTGTGACAGTGAGGCTAGAAGAGGGATAAGAAAGTCAGGCAAAAGGTGCTCTTTGAGCACCCTTTCATGCTCCTGTTTATATTGCAGACCAGACCACTGCTTCTCTTTGGGTACTCTCAGAAGTAACACTTCATCCTTTCAACCAGTCATTTCATGATCTATGGATTCCCTAGAGATGCGTCCCTCCACGGGTGCTTACAGGACTGAGCAAACCTCCACCTCTGTTCATGCTCAGACTTTTATCTAGCTATTGTCCATTCATAAACAGTCTTTTCAGCCCATATATTCATGGACTGCGTTACTTTGTCTTCTTTGAGAAGCTCTTGCCTGTGCCTTACCAGCCTGTATCTTGCCAAAGCACAACACAAAACAATTGAGAATGACATATGCTGAGAGATGTTAGGTGGTCCATTATGTTGGTGTGAGGAATCTGGGAGCTGTGTCTCTCCGCACCAAAGTCAGCTGAAATGCAAAGGCTTGGGGATGACTGAAAGAAATGATCAAAAACTTCTCTGTAATCCAGTTTGGCAGTTTCATGGACCATGAGTTTTGGGCAAGGGAGAAAACCAAGCAAAATCCCTCATCTCGTAGGCGTCTTTTCTTCCTTTGTAATTTTACTTCTAGAGAGTGCTTACACTGGTTTCCCCAAACTATGCTGCTTTCAGGCAGTCTTTTATCTTGCTCTGGAGCCCAGCTTCAAGAGAGACAATTGAAAATGTTTGTCTTTGGTCCCTTTTAACATGTTTTGGGAGTCTGTTCTGCTCTCACAGTAGGCACTGTTGGGAGGAAAACAAAGATTCTTTGTCCTCTCTAACAGTGAGGGGTTTGGGGTCTCATCAATAAAGTGTGTGTTCTTATATAACAGAGATTTTCTCCCATGATATTGTGTCCTAGGTGGGTGCCATGACAGACAATATTGGGGTGGGACAGAATGTAGAAGTCTAATTTCTCAGAGAAGCCAGCCCTTCTGGTTTTTGCTACATCAGTCTGGTAAATGAATGGAGTGAGATGGCACTCTTTATATGTGATGACAAGGTAGATCACCTTTCAAATGTACATATGACCTGGGATCAGAGTGGTTATTTGAGGGCTTTGCTAAGATGCTGCAATAGCTTTTGGATGAAATATGTCACCCGAGGGCATTCAGGGCACTATGCTCTGTGGATGAGGCTCAGGCAATGGGAAGAGCCTTATACCTCTGGGACAGTCCTTGGAAATTATCTAACACACTAGTTTAGATGTAGCCAAAGACATCCCAATTATTTTTACAATAAAGTAGAACAGCTTTAACTGATTGCTTGCCAGTATTTGACTTTTAAATGACAGTCAGAAACTCCAGGGTCATACTTTGAGTCACTCATACTGTTTTGCGTGCCAAAAGTTAGTTTACATCTGCTGCTCCTCAACCCAGTGCTATTTCAAACCTACTGTTCCCAGAACAATTCTTTGGTGCTGTTGAATTCCAGAAGATAAGGGACTAGTGTCTATGTCTCAGACATGGATAGCTGGACGGCTGTGGACCCAGCCAAGGCAATGTGGTGACACACAGGGATTGTTTGTAATAACCAAGGATTGCTGGTAATAACATGCTGTGAGAAAGAACAGGACATGGAGGTAGAGCAGCACTTTTCCGGAACAAATGCCCTGGTTTTGGCTTCTGGAGATAAGCACAACACAGTACAGTACAAGTGCAGGAATGAGGCCAGTAAGTGGAGAAGGACTGTAGGGTGGATCAAGACCACCCAAGACACCCAAAGCCTCCAGCCCATATCCAGAAAGGCCTGAAGGAACAGACTGCCCATAATAACTTGGGATGCATTATTCTCTTTATGCTTCCCTTCTAGAGGGAGTTAATGTTACCTGTCAATATTGCTAAAGTTTGACTAAGAGGCTGAATATAAATTATCATTGTCAATCATAAATTTATCAAGAATATCTCACTTTTTTGATCAAACATATATCAGTTCTGGAGTGCTTAATAAATGTGAATAATACATATATATCTTAGTCATATCAGTGGTTCCAGTGTCTTTGTATACTCCAGAGAATGTCAGTCATAAAGAGGGCCAAGGTAAGGTCTCCAATGTTTTCCTGTTTCTTTCTGGGCTACTGCTCGTTTTTCAAATATAAATGCTTGAGTGACAAACTGATGCCAGATTGACTTTCTTCTGCGTCTTGCAAGTCTTGTTTGAATTCAGGATGATCCACTGTTTCACAATATCATTATTGCATAACTTTGGGTACATGGTTTGCCTATGTACTTAACTCAAAAAGTGTTTTTTTTAAATAATGTTCTTTTACTACTTTTCTATTGCAAAGAACTGGGAATTTGCAGCCTCAGTTATCTTTCTAGCTTCTACATGTTTTCCTTTGATAAACCATGTTGTCAAATACAGAGAAGAGAAGAAATATGAGACTCTTGATGCATCTATATTGTGGCAGAATATACACTACTAGGAACAATGGATTATTTGTGCTGCCTCCAATACTGAAAAAAATAGGCTTGTGTGTTAAAAAATAATGAGACACCACATAAATGACACTCAGTGGTCTCATTCAAAATAAAAGTCCTTTGACTGTTGTTCATGTTTAAACATACAAATTAATTTTAACAAAAAGCTCATGAACAAATGTTGGTTTGTAATGGACTGGTCTTACAGAACTGAAGGAATCTCCCATTAAACCTGTTTTAGTGGCCAAACCTTCGAGGACAGGTAGATTTTTTTTTTTCCCAGTCATGAAAGTTATCTTATAAATCTTTTGGAGGATATTGACACTTCCAAACCAAGTAATTGAAAAATGGTGTGAGGCATTGCTTTCTAGAAACTGAATAGAAATGACATTTTGCTGCCTGTGAGATAAATGTATATTAAGTTAGGAAGCTTGAGGGACAGCTGGCTTACAAAGGAAAAATGCTATTTCCTTTCCATTACACTTTACTGAAGGATCTGGCACTCTAAAATTAAAGATTCCTATTTGCAAATCCTAGAGAGAATTCAGCACCATGAAAGACAGACTTTTTTCACAGAGGAAATTTTATATAAATGTTTCTTTGTTTTAATTAATTTTAATACTCTGTATAAAACCCTGTCATATGTGTCCCTCTCTGTCCATATGGGCAAGCATGATGTTGTAATCAAACTGTCATTTTAAGAAAAGGTGGAAAGTATTTGTTAGCTTCACAGAATCATAAGGCTTACAGTATGACTATAATACTACAACCAGCCATGCTGTATAATGGCCACCTGCCAATTTCTGCACCAAAACCTAAAAACTACACAAAAGCCATAGAAATGTGCCCAGTTCTGACTAAAAGTTAAAAGCAATTGAAAAACTCTATGAATAATTCTGTAACAATCTTATTTTTTATGTATTCATGCTGCTCATGTGCAATGATTCTTCTATTGTTCAACCTGCCTTAGACATGGTTCCCATACCAGTACAGTCTTAGAATAACAGGGATTCCAGTGGACATGTATAATTCAAATGCATGCCATTCTATTGTGCACTGTTAAACTGACAATACAGTAATAAAGCTTCTCTTTCTCTATATGACTTCTGTATGCCTGGTTTTTTTATATTGGACCACTCTATGGGTTGTGCCTGGGAAATTTTGCTGTCTTCTGCATGGCAATCAAGTCTGCATAGTCATGCAGCTAATAGGGGTCATATTTTGAAAAGATCAAACACAGACACAATCACTATGTCTGCATTATTAAGGGTGATTAAAAGAATGAGATTATCTTTTCATGTTAACTTGTCTACCTTGGGTCCCAAATCTATGAATAAAGGCAGGTAACAGTTATCTCCAAATTCAGTTTGGCCCATTCCTGATACAGTGGTGGCTGAACTGTTCATGAAACTGCTGTGTCATAAAACAACTGTTGGAACAGTGCTCTACAACAAACTGAAGTCAGTGATGGCTTTGCTTCAGATGTGCTGCAGATAACTGCAAAGGGATTTACAAGCTATGGTTAACATCTCCTTCCATCAGGCCAGTTCTTGTGCAGGAAGCCACCAACAGGTATTTGAACACAACCACCTGAGCCTAGAGCTCTCTCCTATTAATGCAGAATTGAGTCAGTGATAGTTGATTTTAATGCAGTGGCCTATGGACTGGTTTAGCTAGGAAACCATTCAAACAGTTCCATTCATCAGCAAACAACATTCCTGCTACTGAGGCAAAGATTTCTGGTGGCCCAGCAGAGCAGAAGACTGGCAATTCCAATCTCTTCAGCTGCTGGATCCGAGTTTGTCTGTGACTGTTGTTGGAAGCCTTGAGCTGCTCAGTCTGTGAGTACTAATGTTTGTTGTGTAGAAATTACCCTTCTAGAAACAAGGCCCCAACCAAATCACTCACCACAATCCTTCCTAGAGAAGATCTCGTGTCCTAGCAATGGTAAATGCAAGGAGCCAGTAGCTCTTCCTCAGAATGGCTGTGTTAGCTGCTGCTGAGTTGTGCTGATTTCAGCTATAGGCCAGTTCACCCTACAACAAAAAGGCAGTCTGAGTTGAAAGAAGAGTTAGGGTTTCTGGGTGAATGGATTTAAGGCAGGAACAATGCTCACATTATGAGTCCAATCAACTCTGCAGTGAAGGTAAACCCAGTGAGGCAAAATGTCACTCAAGAAAATATATATTTGGATTTAATTTCTGGAAATGATGAAGGCGGTGATGATATGAAAAAATTTCCTTCAAGGATCACCTTTTAGACTATATTGTAATTATTATCAATAGAATATAGAGACTAACAGCCCTGAGGTGTATCACCAGGTGGAAATTTCGTACTTACGAACATGGGGTGGGTTTCTATATGACGTAGGGTTCTTCTTGTCACAGCAATGTAGCACAGAGATCAACCATACCCTGATCATACCCTGTGATGTTTGTCCAAAAGTTTTTCTTTCTGTCTCAATTATTTCAGAGGACCCAAATGCTCCATCAGAGAGGAGAATGAAAGGTGAACATGCAGTAACATCATCATTCCCTGCTTGCACAAAAATTAACAAAACATGTAGTTGTGCTCTAACTATGTGCTTTTATGAAAAACACTCTCATTTCCATTCTATTTAATGTATTTCTGATCCTTTTCCACACTTGAGTCCTGTAACAGGGGGCTGGAATACCTGGAAAGCTGGTCCTGGTTACAGGCACACATAGTGACAGGTAAATGATTACATTTTCTCCATCCCCACGTCTGAGCTGGGGATTTTCCACTACAGTGTCTTTGCTAAGGGAAAGTTTTAAAATGGTAGCACAGTCTCAAGCTGTCTGATTTTAGTGCTGATAGAATGGTACTTGATTTGCTTGACCAAGGAAGCTGCTGGCAAAAAATGTTACAATTGGCAGTTTACTTGTCTCCATGCATATTTTGCCTCCACATCAAGTTTCTGAAGGTTTTTTCCAAACAAGCGCATAATACTCAGTACTTCTGCCATGCAAGCTAATGTAAATTTGATGAAAACATTTTATTTATACAGGCTAATGCAAAAATGTAATTTGACATGTTACAAATGTCAATTCTAATACTGCTAATTAGACCTATAATCTCACTGTGGAATGGGAAGATTATTTTTCAGTTACTGAGACTGTATTCTCTTTTTTTATATCCAGCTTTAGGGTTTACAGTATCAAAAGCCTTTCTTTCTTACATAAATAATACTAAACACAGGACATCTTACAGGTGTAAATATTTGAGGCTTACTCTCCTTCTCACCCTCAAATATACAAGTTTACATGATCTGTTAACAGCAGAAAAAGTCATAGCCCTAGACAAGATATGTGCATGCCCTCATGAAATGAATTCTGCAAGCAGAACCCAAAAATGGAAGATGGAAACAGCCTGCATTACTAAATTGATGAAGATTAATTGCCATATATTTATACTCTTACAGGCATTCTTATTCATTTTCTAATAAAATGGAAGATTTATATTCTTACTCTGCACCTAACAGGTTTATATTACATATCATTTTTCATAGGCTGTACAGGGTTTTTTTTAAAAGACAATCATACAATTCATTTGGATAAATAGAGAGCAGTCTTCAACCATACAAAATTTTCTCTAGTCTAGCCAGACTTTTAATTTTTCATCTTAAATATTTTTTAAAAATAACACAAAAAAGATAGTATTCAGTACAAGTAAAGCAATCAGATTCTAAATCTTATTGCTAACAGACTGCCCATCCTAAAAATAATTTGGGAAATATAAGTCAGAAAAAAATGTAATTTAATTGAAAACTTGGAAAACATAAAAATACTGATTTAGTTCAACAAATCATCCCTATGTGACAAAACTTTTCAATGCATATGTATCTATATGTGTAGCATAAGCCCATGTTGAAATCCCATTTATTTGATTATAACTAAACATATGCTTAAGTTCTTTATTGAATTACAGCCTCAGGATAGCTGATGTGTAAAGCCAAAAACTAGGATGATATAAAGTAAGTGACATTATAATTTCTGCTTTATTCATAAATATGAGTTCCAAAGTTTATCCTTTAAGGTGTTTAGGAGTCACTTAATTTTTTGCTGACACTTGTGACTAAGTTGTAACAGGGTTTGTTGCAAACAGCAACATAAGGAATATTGACATAAGGAAAAAAGTTAACAACTGTAACTGATTAAAAAGCTTCTTAAAATTACAAACCAGGAGACTCTGAGTGACTGGATAGAACCTAATTTCTTTCTGTTAAATCCCCGATATTAGTTGAGAATTTTCAACATTTCTTTGGAGTACTCTATATTCTGCTACAATGTGCAGGATAGACAGGAATGGTGCAGGGGTTTTTTGATCCAGCTATATTTCCTAGTTTCTATATCTCAGGTATTCTGTATGTTGCTAGGAGAATTCTGCTGTAAATTAGTAAAGTCACATCCACTTATCCAGCTGAAAAACTGAGCTTCTTGATTATTATAATACCCAAGGCAATTCACATAAGAAGAAAGTCCAAAGGTCATAGTCCACATGCACGTTTATTTTCTACATCTTCTTTATGTGTAACTGTTAAGGGCCATTTTTCTATTGCAATTCTTCAGAAGTGTGATTTTACTTCAGAACTTTTTAAAGGCTTTTTATTCCATTGCTTCAATTGAAGTCCTTTCAGATACAGATCTGAAAGTAAAGGATACAAAGAAGCAAGGGCACAATACTACACTCCCTTAAATGGGGGAAAAAAAACTGAAATAGAGGAAAATTTACCTCATCACATTCACATAGAGAATTTAATAAAAGATTTTCCAAAAATGTACTTGCCAAAAATCTAATGCTACAATGTGGTCAAGTTGTTTACTTTGTTCTTCTACATCCTATTTTATCTGATACTTAAAATTCAAAAGTGAAGTAGCATTTATTAACTTGGATATTTCTTGTCTGCCCTTTAATTAGATCAATTTTAAATGAAATTTAAAAAAAAAAAAATCACACTCCAATAAATCTGCACTTCCAGTGCAGTCAGAACTTTCAACTTCATCCCATGACTGACACTGTCAGCTGTCAGAAATACGTATAATTGGTTTTCTTTTTGTACAGTTTGTCCTTTCCACAAATTTCAAAATACACTATTGGATTCAACAACATTTGTGAATCAATTTTGTCTATGCAATTTAAAACAATATCTTTATAGCTAATTGTTAATTAATATTTGATTAAAAGTACCACTCAGAGCAAAAGAATATTTGAACAGTTTGATCTCTGCTTATATGAAAGTCAGCTTCTTCTTCCCTAGGCCAGCATGAGGAAGGAATACACAACTTAACTGCTTGGACTGGTTGTCCACATACACAAATGAGCAGAATGTCAACTGCGAGTCTAAAGCCCAGCTTAAATCAGCTGAAGTGGTTTGGAAAACAAACCAGCATCAGGAGAAGAGGAAAAGAGACTTGTACCCTCTGGATGGAGGGAAGAGTGGTTTCAATAGACTGAAGGCGTGGAAAGGAGAACAGAAATGTACAGGAAACTTGCTATCACTGAGCAATAGGCAAGAGAGATACTAAAGGGGAGACAAAAGACTTCAAGATGCAATCATGGGTCCTAAAGCTCCTGAACCATGGATGGATATAGTGATAGGGTAAAACTGAGCACACACACAGGGAACGTCACATCTAGTTGGGAGATGATGCCACAAGCAAGAAGAATCTGGTGAAGATCAGCTGCATACTTATGGAGAAGCGAAGGGAGGGCCTTTATACACAGAAATCTCAATATGGCTTTGTAAAAAACCCAATTCTTAGGTGTCATTGTTCCTTAAAGCTCAATAAGGAGAGAAGCAACCAGTACTCACAAGACAAGAAGTACTTGATACCTGTAAGGAAAATTTCTAATAAATGTAAAGTAAGAAGTGAGGATGAAGTCAACTTTGCACCAGAATCACAGTTTTAAAGTATATACCTCCTGACTGAGTACTTCCAGATGAAGCCATACTTCCCAAAGTCAGGTTCAGTGACTATTGTGCCCTTTTGCAGGTTGTTCAACTGAAAATGATGTAAATATTACAAGAGATTTTGGTTTTTAAGTTTTTTTCTGAAGGATTTTTAAACAATTTTTAGTTCATTATCTTTATATAATG
The DNA here is from genome assembly GCA_035583155.1 of Acropternis orthonyx. Taxonomy (NCBI): domain Eukaryota; kingdom Metazoa; phylum Chordata; class Aves; order Passeriformes; family Rhinocryptidae; genus Acropternis; species Acropternis orthonyx. Next base: position 60,814,512 of record JAWWEU010000091.1, on the reverse strand, counting down.
CCATGTAATTAGTATTTTTGCTTTTATTTTGTTTAATAGATATGTTGAGAAGATGGGCCTTTTAAAATTCTCTTACAAGAAGGAAGTTTTAATCTATTGAATGTGATAATATCGATTTCAAAATTAGTCTTATGCTTCTGTCACTTTTGCAGTCTTTTGTTTAAGAGACTACATCTATCCATATAAACATACCAGTATGATGTCATGTTTTATACACATTTAAATACAGTGACATCCATCTGTGACGTCCCACCTTTAAGGGGTGCACCCATGTTTCGTAGATGCTCATGGTCGAAAGAAGAACAAAAATCAAAGGGTCTGCAAATTTACAAGATTTTATTAGTAAATTACACACTTGGTGTGAAAATTGGTATAAGTTAGTCCTTAATCCCCTAATATAAACACAGACCATTGGGTTTTTGATAAAGGAGTAGGGAGAAAGGGAAGAGAGAGGTGAATTAAAGTTGATGATAGAGAGAGAGAAAGGAAGAAAGGGAGAAAGAGAGATCACCAGTCCTGGCTCCAGCATTGAACCACCTGATGGGGTGTCCAGTGTCCTGGAGTACCGAGGCTCAAGGGCACATGTTTTTATAGATGAGTTTTGCCTGCTATAGAAATGAGTTTCTTGCTTTCTGCCAGTCAGTTATCATGACGAGTCCATTCTTTCAGACCTCTCTGGAAATGGACTGGGGGCTTAAGGGTCCTTGGGTGGTCCTGATCCCCCCTGCAGTCCATGCCCAGTTCTCAGCCTCATTCCTGTGCTTGCCCTGTGCTGTGCTGTGCTTATCTCCAGGAGCCAGAACAAGGACATTTGTCCCCAAAAGTGCTGCCCTACCTCTGTATGGCCCTTTCTCCAGCCACATCCTGTTCTTGAGATATACACATTATCCCACTTATCTTCTGGGATGATTCTGTAATACCAATATTTACAATTCTCCAAAAAAATACTTAAAAATTATAAAGTTTGATAACATATACAAAATGTTTTCTTTACACACTATTTCAAGCCTTACAGAAATTAAACTCTTTAGTAACTGTTACGGGATTCTTAACAGCCTTTCTAACTACAAGAATTAATCCATCTGATTTTCTGTGTTTGTCTGACAGTAATCTTGTCCCTTAAAATCATAAAATGTTTTAGAAACATATTGCAAGCTGCTAGAAAACTGTAAACTTTTTTCTTTAGAGAAAGTTCATTTTTTACAGTATTCTTTTAACAGGTGTTATTATAACTTTCACATATATTTTCTAAAATTTACAGACAAAGCCCAGATTAGTTAAGAGAATGTAAACTGGGCAGAAAAATCAAAAGTGCAGGGAGGAACTGATGGGATTTTCAACTGTTCAATGACAGAAGCTAGTTTGTTTTAATGTTAACATGTCCCAGAAGGGACAAACAAGTGCCTTTTACTTGACATTAAGAAGTACTACAATCTTGTATTAAAAACATCCTGAATTTCCCATTCAGATTTCCATCAGGAAGTTGAGGATGCATGGTTTATAAATGGAACCCTGTTTTAATCTCTAAGTTATGGACATTTCCTAATTTATATGAAAACTTTTTTTTAATAATGAAGAATTCACCTACTATACAGGAGGGTACATTTTGCTACTATAGTGCCACACTGGAGCTCTTGTAGGCAGCCTTGACAATAATTTAATTGCAAAACAGAAAAGACACTGGTAGCCATCCTCCCACCCTCCAGAGAACTACACCCTGAAAAAAAAAGGCACCACAACCACTCAATAACTTCTATTTATATTATTTTAAAATATTCCTTCTACTGGTATACAGACCATTCAAATACGTAAGCAGTAGGTTTTCCATCTGATGATTAATTGTTCCAACTGCATGGAGAGGAACATGTTATTAAACATCTGAGTGTTGGAGAGTTGTGCTGAAAGATGCCAAGATAACACATTTATTTTTTAGTTTAAAGATACACATTGTCCTCCTCTTCTCCAGTGTCATGAGCCCCAACCTGGAGAGCCATGTCCAGCTCTGAGGTCCCCAACATGTGGAGGACATAGACCTGTTGGAGCGACTCCAGAAGAGGCCATAAAGATGCTCAGGGGTCTGGAGTGCCTCTTCTTCGGAGACAAGCTGAAGAGAGATGGGGTTGTTCAGCCTGGAGAAGACTACCATGAGAACTCAGAGCTGCTTAGAGCTGCTTTTCCTGGGGCCTCCAAGGAAGCTGGAGAGGGTCTTTTTACAAGGGTGTGGAGTGATAGGGCAAAGGGGCAATGGCCATAAACTAAAATAGAGCAGGTTCAGATTAGATATTAGTAAGAAATTCCTGACTGTGGAGGTAGTGAGGCACTGGCACAGATTACCCAGAGAAACTATGGATTTCCTATCCCTGGAAGGCCACTTGCACAGGTTGGATGGGCTTTGAGTAATTTGGTCTAGTGAAAGGTGTTCCTGCCCATGTCAGGTGGATTTGAACCACCTGATCTTTAAGGTCCTTGCTAGCCTAAACCATTTTATGATTCTGTGGTTATGTCCCACTGACGTCAGCAGCAATTTTGACTGTGACATCAGCTGGAGCAGGCAGAGTAGGTATTCTGCCTTGCTCCTACACCTGTCCTTATGAAGGTGATAATGATTTTTCTGACATTCTGAATCACATAGCTATTTTAAGGCTCTGGTTTCCTGAACCCAAACCAGCCTGACAGTTTTAGTATGTGTAGAAAAAAGCTGTATGCGTGCAGTATGTCCCTCCACATTTCCATATTATTTCATTCCTATCAGAGTAAATTTGTGTTTGAAAACATAGGCAAAACTATGACGAAGGGTCCTATACTGCTCCAAGAACTGAGAAAAAGGTTAAATTAATTTTTTTTCCCACAAGGTTCCTGAATTTAATGATCTTATATGCTCCACATTCACTGTAATCAATGAAACTCTTTGGACTGAAATCTGAAGACACATACTTCAGCTTAGCCTGTTCACCAATTTAAAGATGTTGTACTAAGGATTTAGAGGAAGCTGCTGTGCCTTTCTCTATTTCTTTGCACAGCCAGATTAATTCCCTTTTAAAATAATTTAATACTATTATTCTGTTTCCTACAGATCAAACTAAAAGCTGATATGAGACTGAAGACTCTCCAGAATGGTACTGTGAGGGTGTTTAGGGAATCCCACTTTTCAAAGTAAATAACAATATTTTCAGAGCTGTCACATTTTCTATATTAATACCATTCAATAGGATTTATCTGTTTTCCATATAACTTGAATTTTGTTCTTACATCTGTGACAGGGAAAACAAAACTCTAAGCTTTCTGCTAAACCTGAACGAAGGTGTGAGTAATTTTTATTACCATAATTGGATTTTTAGTGAAAGTCATCACAATTGCTTCAAGCTTTTTATCAAAAACATGATGCTTTTAACTGAGTTTCTTCTTACATTTTTGTTTGAATTCTCAGTGTATGCAAACCTTATGCAAACTGAAGCCAGACCAAAGTTAGAACTCTTGCTAGCAAAAACTGCTGAGTTTCACACAGCTCTAAATATTTTACAAGGTCTGAAGCTTTGTTTGCTCTCATTTGAAAGAACTGTTAGGATACTGCTCACAGTTTGCCTGACCTCAGACTGTAATTTGGAAGGTTTACTCTCAGGCATACCTGTAACTTTCCACTTCACACTCAGTCTCAACTACTTGGGAAGAACCGAGTGGGCAAAATCTGAAAGGAGAGTCTCAGTCTACATAAAAAATGGCATTGCTTTTCACAAGTCACTGAGAAGATAGAAATAGAGTTCTTGAATGCTTACAAGTCAGTGTCCTAAAGGATAAACAGAGCAACATACTGTGTGGGGCTTGATACCTATCACACCAGTGAACATGAAATCATCACTGAAAGAACCAGGTCATAATGTGTAGGCTAGAAAGTTGTGTTATCACAGCTCTCTCAGCCTGAGAAACATACAAATGATGGTATGAAATCTAAAAACAGGTAATGTGCTATACTCACTCATCATGTGAACAGAATGTATCCATGCCAGTTCTTCCAACTTTTTAATTTCTAAGTATCAATAATGAAATACTGGTAACAATAATTATCAATTACAAATTTCTAACTCTAAAGTCACTGCACAGATAAAGAAGACCTGGACATTTAAAGAAAAAGTAGCTTTAGTTAAGTGGTAAGCAACTCTAACTTGAGAAGATTTTGTAGGCAAAGAGAAGAAATTTGAAGTTACTAATATGCATGCATCATCTGTCTGTATTTTTAAAAGGCTAATTTTGTGTTGCCAAAAATCAGCAAATCGGCTGCCTGGGGGGAAAATGTGAATGGTAGCAGAAAGCATTTTAAGAATATAATTAAAAATTTGGAAAACAAAGACATTTTCTGATAAATGTGGCAGCAGGAAGGATTTCTATGTGCACCTGTGCCTATATATGAAATATATACTCAAAGCAAAAAAGCAGAAAACTGTCAGCAAGAAAAATATACTAAAATCTGGTAACTTTAGAAAACTGGTAAAGAAATCAACAGCTCTAAGGAGAAATCTACAGTCTGTGGCAACAAGGACAATAATGAGATTTTTCATATATTAGGACCAATGAATAGGTTCCTAATATCGGATATAGACCATGGCCACACAGATATATGGTAAAATGTTAGTAAAAGGCAGCATACTGTTATTATTTCTAGTCCGTATTTGCAGATGCAAAAAAAAAGATTATTTTTTCCAGGAAGATAATGATACAATTTCCACACAAAAACTAAGCAAGGATATCATACAAATACTGGAGATTTTGAGGGGAAATCAGTAGGTCAATGTAATTTGCATTTTAAAGTTTTAACAAACTAGAGAGTTCAGAATTATCTGAATCATAACTGTGGATTTTCAGTAACTGTTGGAACATTGGAAAAGTTCCAGAAAACTGGAAAGAAAACTAATGCTGAAAACATGTATTTAAAAGGTAGGCAGTCCAGGTAACTGGTAAGCAACAATACAGATGGGTCCCTGCTACATAACAAGGTCTCTTAATAAAATGGATATACTCAAACAGTAATCAATTTAAGAAACTCAAACACGAGACTCTGTGTCAAACTGCATTGCAACAATGGGCACTCTCTCATCTTGCAACCTATACATTAAATCCCTAGTGAAAATCATTCTTTCGGCTGCTGGGCATCAGAAAACTAATCAGCACAAGTCAATTCCAGACACAGAAACCTTCAAATAGTAACATAGATTATTGCAGCCTGAGAGTAACAGTGATACGCAGATAGCCCCCTTATTCTCAGTATGCACAAAAAGAACAGAAACATTCTTCCTAGGTTCAGAGTCTTTTCAAGATTTGATATTCAAATACTTGGTTATTCAACTCCTTGTGTCTGAAAGTTCTTGATACTGGGAAATAGGGACATCTCTTCATGTTAGAAAAAAGAATGAAGAAAAGTATGAAATTATGAAGGACAAGAAGCTTGAATTTAATGAGATGGCAGGTGGAAAGTTTGCGAATATGGGAAGACCATGGTCAAACAGAGGGGCAGGAATGTGGCTTTTAGTGTCAGCATTTTTAAAGGATCAGCTCAAGCAAATAATGTTGCAGTCGGTAATCCACAGTGTAACTGAGGTTTGCTCTCCAGACATATAACTGAGAATGGTAAGAAAAAGAGGTGTCAAACAAATAGGAGTAGCAGTGAACAGCTCAAATACATGACACAAGGAAGGAGAAATATGAGTCTCACAGTTGACACAAAAATAGAAAAGCTGAAGTGTAGAAGGCTTACAAAGGCCAACCAAAATTAAGATCATATTTCCAGAAAACTATAGATGTTTTCAACTAAAAAGCACTGCATGCTTAGCACCAGGCAGATATGTAATACTATCACTAGTGTCCAGATAAAATGACAGATTGGTTATATCTGTGGAGCAGGCAGCTTGCAGATCTTTGTTAAGCCTTCACACTTCAGATCTGAACTAAATTAATCCTGCTGCCAGAGGCTCCCAGGATAAAAGATTCTTGTCTGGGTACAGTAAAGCACTGCATGACCATCCCTGACACCCTCTCCTTTCTGCCTTACTGTCTTGTGTTTGTGCAGCAAAGGGACTGAAGGCAGCAAGAGAAGTCACAGTTGCAGGAGTCACACTTCAGACCACCAGGTGAAAGCCATTCAGAATGGTGTTGGGAATGGCAGAATACTGGGGGGAATAAAACCAACAAAGGTGAAGGAATCTTGGGAAGTTTTATCATCTGTCCATTGTATCTTGAAAACAAGTCTTTCCTTCTTTTTCCCTTGTCTTGTATATCCAAGCCATATATCAATTATTTCTTTTGTGCTTGCACCTCCAAGAACTGTTTTCCTTATCGCTCCCATTTCTAAATCTTTTGTTCTGTTATTTTTCAAAACTTTGCCTTAAAAACCATTTTCCTGGAAATGTTTCCTGCTCTTTTACTGGTTATTTCCCCTTGCTTCTTCTGTGCTCATCTGCTACATTCTTTCAATTCTACCTGCTTTAAATAATAATCCTTTTAGAATAAGAAAATGGTCTTACTGAGTTGTTCACAAATGCACGTTTAGGCTTATGGGCATACATTTAGATGGCACTGCTGAGCTGCACAGGCTTAAAAAGCTCTGCCCATCAAACAGGAGAGGAGCTGGCTTCTGATCACAAAGCATCCTGCTAATAAACATGCTCAGAAAGGAAATTATTTGCTGCAAATAAAACAAAGAACATTTTATGTAGTAACAGCTATTAAATACTGAAACCAAACCCACTCATATTTGCCATACATATAACTACCAATTTCATCTACAAAAATGCTGACCCATATGAAGTTGTTTCAATTTTAAACATATATTTATGCTTTTGGTTACATCTGCTCATCAGTCAAATTATGCTATCCTTGTATTTCTCACTAGAACTTTAAAAATGCATTTTTTTTTTTAATTAAACAAGAAAGATTAGATTAAGTTGAAAAAAAGCAGATTGGTTATCTTTAGTAAAGGTTATACATTTCAACTACCATAAAGAATTGCAAAACTTCAGTGTGTGTAGGGTTAAAGGGTGGATATGCTGTAACTTGCAGTGGAAATTTCCACTGTGTGCTGTATTGAGAGAGGAATGAGCCGTACCCATGGTAAGGGGGGCTGGGGGTGTGGTCTCTTCATAAAAACACTGGAATGCTGTGTCACGCTATTTTTCCTTCCAGGTTTTCTGACCAGTTTTTGGTCCTCCTGAGTTTTCTGGGTTCACAGTGCACACAGATCCCTGAAATCTGTGGGATGTTTGCCTAAGGATAAACTGCAGTATTGTATTTTAGCCGGCTCTGCTGTTTTTTCATGACACATTATACGTTCTGTAATATTCTCTGATCTTTGTCACCCATTCATTCTATTTTATTTTTGAATGTAACTTTTCCTTTTTTGAAATTCTTTACACAAACACATAATTATGGATATGGGAAAAAGTGTAAGATTTTGGGGACAAAACCTGTTCTGTCTGTAAAACAGTAGTTACTGTGCTTCTAAACTAGTAATTGGTTAGCAGATACAAGAGGGAGGTTAGGAATACCTGGAGAGATGTTACCTGGAAAGTCAAAAGAAGCTCAGTACTGGAACCCGAGGTACTTGATTTATTCATCAATTATTTGTAAAAGGCCTTGTATAGTGAAGCAACACCTTCAAAGGCCCATTCCAACTCAAAGTGTTCTGTGATTCTGTGATCTTGTGACTAGGTGAAAGTTTAGATCTCATGAGGAACCCTCCAGTCACTCCCAACACTTGGATCCTCTGTTAACATATACCTTTCTAAAGAAAAAAAATTAAACTATTTCCCCCAAACAAATGAAAAGTGATCAGAAATATAGGTTTCTTTGGTTTTGATCTGAAAGCCTTGCGAGGGTGTGCTTACTCTGCTAATGACCTGGGAGAGAATAGGGAAGGGGCTTGTGTAGGTCATGCCTGGCTAATATATGACCCAATGAGCAGGACCATCTTCAACTAGATCAGATTGCTCCGAGTCCTGTCCAACCCGACCTTGAATGTTTCCATCCATCATCTCTCCAGGCAACTTGTTGCAGTGTCTCACCACCCTCATCATAAAAAATTCTTCCTTAAATCTAGTCACAATCGACACTCTTTTAGTCTAAAACCAATAGCCCTTGCACTATTGCAACATGCTCTGATAAAACGTCTGTCCTCATCTTTCTTACAGACCCCTTTTAAGTATTGAAGGGCCAGGATAAGGTGCCCCTGTAGCCTTCTTCAGGCTGAACAACTCCAACTCTCCGAGCCTTTCCTCATCAGGATGATGGTCCAGCCCCCTCATCACCATTGTGACCCTCCTCTGGACTTGGTCCAACACGTCCATGTCCTTTTCTGCTGAGGACTCCAGAGCTGAATGCAGCACCCCAGGTGGAGTCTCTAGAGAGTGGAATAAATGGATAGAACCCTCTTCCTCACCTGCTGCCCGTGCCACTTTTGATGCAGCCCAGGGCACATTTGGTTTCTGGGCTGTGAGTGCACATGGCCAGGTCATGCCCAGCCTCTCACCCACCAGCACCCCCAAGTCCTTCTCAGCAGGGCTGCTCTCAATCTGTTCATCCCCCAGCCTGTGCTGATACCAGGGCTTGACCTGACCCTCATGCAGTACCTGCTGTCTGGCTTTGTTGAACCTCATGGGGTTTCCATTGGCCCACTCCTAGACCTTGTCCAGGTCCATGTGGATGGCATCTCATTCCTCATGCATGTCAAACACACCACTCAGCTTGGTGTCATCTGCAAATTTGCTAGGGGTGCATTCAACCCCTTTGTCCACATCATTAATAAAGACATTAAATAACACTCCTCCCAGTATAGGCCCCTGAGGGATACCGTTTGTCTCTGATGTGCATTGGGACTCTGACCCATTGATCACTACCCCCTAGATATGACCGTCCAACCAGTTCTTTATCCACTGAACAGTCAGCACATCAAATCCACGTATCTCCAATTTAGAGAGAAGGATGTTGTGGAAGACTATGTCAAAGGTTTTACAGAAGTCTAGATAAACGACATCTGTAGCCCTTCCCTGGCCCACTGATGTAATCATTCCATCATAGAAGGCCAGTGGGTTGGTCTGGCAGGACTTGCCCTTGCTGAAGCTGTGGTGCTGTCTTGAATCACCTCCCTGTGCTCCATGTGCCTTAGCAAAGCTTCCAGGAGGATCTGTCCCATGATCACAGGTGCAGCTGACAGGTCAGTAGTTGCCAGCGTCCTCTTTTCTTCCCTATTTAAAGATGTGTACAAAGTTTCTCTCTTTTCTGTCACCTGGGACTTCATCTGACTGCCATGATTTTTCAGACATCATGGAGAGTGGCTTGGAAACTACAGCCAGGAAGTCTGGGATGCATCTTGTCAAGTTCCACAGACCTCCCTATGTTCAGGTTCTTCAGGAGTCTCAAACCTTCTCTTACAGTAGGACTTTGCTCTCCCGTTCCCTGCCTTGAGTTCCATCCACTTGAGAGGCGTGGGAAGGGAGACTGCCAGTGAAGACTGAGGCAAAAAATTTTTTTGGGTACCTCAACCAACCTCCTCCACTGTTATCAATTTGCCTGTAGTGTTCATCAAGGAGGGGGGCACATTTTCTTGAACCTTCCCTTTCACAGAAGCCCTTCCTCTTATTCTTTGCATCCTATAGCAAGTTCAACTACAGTCAATTCTTGGCCATCCTAACCTCAGCCTACACAGTAGTGTCCCTATACTCCTCCCAGGATACCTACTCCTGCTTCCACTTCCTGCAGATTTCCTTCTTGCCCTTTAGTTTGACCAGCAGGTTACAGCCCAGCCATGCTCTTCCCTTTCCTGACTTCTTACTCATGAGGATTGAGAGATCTTGGTGTTCTGTGGAGTGCACCCTAAAGATCTGCCAGCTCAGCTCCACTCCCTGGTCCCTGAATCCAGTTTCCTGGGTGACCCTGTTGGCAAACTCCTTGAACAACTCAAAGTTTGCTTTCCTGAAATTTAGAATTCTGACTTCACTTTTTATCTGACCCATATCCCTCAGGACTGCAAACTTCACCAGTGAATGACCACTGCAGCCCGGGCTGCTTCCAGTCTTGACATCACCAATTAGTTCACATAGATTGGCAACTGACAGCTCCAGTAAGGCATCCCCTCTGATAGGGCTAAGAAAATGCTTATTTAGTATTTACCTCACTTTAAACACTAGAGGGCACCAATCAAATCACCCATCAAAAGATCTGATAACCTCAAGACAAAGTGGTTTTTCTGCGTACCACAGTTCATTGAGGTATTTCTTGCTGCGAAGTGTTGTGGTAGTCAGCATTTTAAGGGATTTAAAAGAGAAGTGGTGAACTCCAGTGAATCCAATGAGCAGTGGTGAAGCTGTGCAGCTGTTGACTCAGGAAATACATAGGCAAAGGATACCCAAGGATGGAGTCAGCTCTCTCTCACTAAGTCTTCCAGCACCAGTCTAAGCACCTGCTGTGGAAACACAGCAGAAGCAAAATTCTGAGGTGAGACAAAGCCTTGGAGTGTCCTAACATAACAAACAAATGCTCCCGACACTAAACATAACATTTAAATATAAGATTATAATAACATGATACCAACACCTAAAATCTGTGAAAGGGAAACATTTGTGACATAAGTGAATGAACAACGGGGCTCAAAGAGCTGTAGTGAGTGGGGCTGCATCTGTCTGGCCCAAATGGATTGAGGGCAGTCCTGAGGAGAGGGGCTTAGGGGTGTTGGTAGATGAGAATCTTAACATGACCTGGCAATGGCACTTGCAGCACTTTCACAAAATCCAGGAAATTCCTACACTGTTTCCTCGACACTGTATTATATTTCCAGAAGATATCTGGTTAGCTGAAGTCCCCCTTGGAAAAAAGGGCCAGCAATCATGAGACTCCCTCCAGCTGCATATTGTATACTTCTCCCTCTTCACTTCCACCAGGATATCCACCTTGCTGGCCTTACCCATGATTCTCACGGATGAATGCTCAATCCTATTATCACCAACATCAAGCTCCAAAGCTTAATGACTTAATTACTTTGAATGACAGCTCAAAATTTCATTTATTAACAAAAAAACCTAATAAAAAAGAACTAAAAAACCCCCAAACCTTCATGGGATCAAACTAAATTTTCAGGCAGAAGTCTACCCACAGAAAATTTGAAAATTTTCCATATGGTGAATAATTTAATGATGGAACTGACTGTTACAGTATTCTCTGAAAATAAACACTATAAATGGAATCTAAAAGTCAATTAGACAAAGTAATGGAAGAAAAGAATTCAAGTAAAACCTCTAAACAAAAAACAACCTTTATAAATTCCATTCACAAGTCACATGTTGCCTCAGGCTTGATGAGGACATCAAGGGAAACACCACTATGTTCCTCTATTGCTTGCTAACTCTTCCCCTAAGCAGCTGCTCTTGGCCATTAACAAGGACAGGATTTTGGAATAGATGGACTTTTAGATGGACCTAGAGCAATATAAAGGTAATTATCTCAGATCTTCCTACAGCTTTGGTCATGCAGTCTGTAGAATGAACGTCAGCCCAGTAGGAGTAAGCTCATTTCTCAAGACAAAAAAAACACATAGAGTTAACCGTATATGGGTCTCTAATTTGCTCTCAGAATATACATTGACACATCTAAATGATTTTAGGGGAAAAAAAATGCAAAATGGAATAAGGCAAAATGGCTTGCTTTAGTTTTAAAAAAGTTTTATCTTTTCTTTTGAAGTTCTTTATTACTGTACTTTAAATTTTAGACTTAATGTCTTCCAATGATTTTTTTTTTTTTTTTTTTTTTTTTTTTATTTTTTTGGGAGATAAGTCAAAGCAAAAAAATGGA
>JAWWEU010000091.1:60755590-60771046 GCA_035583155.1 Acropternis orthonyx | reverse complement strand
GAAGGCAAGGGAAGGGAAGGGAAGGGAAGGGAAAGGACATCTTGCATGAGACTGCAGGAAGATAAAACATTTTTAGGTCAGCTCACTTGTTAAAGGATCAGATTCCATTCCTCTTTTTCACTCACTGAGTTAAGACACAGGACTGACTAAGGAGAAAAAAAGCTAACAGAAAGAATCAGACTATCCTAACTTACCCCATGAGGTAAAGTTTCCCACTTCCGCAGAGCTCTTTTTAATTCTCACTACACTGCTGACAAAAAAAAAAGAAAGAGTTTCTTTTAATGGACCTTAATTTAAAATCAGTCATCATCACTGTTTTAACAAGTTACATGAGTCATTCAAGTCATAAGTACCAGATAACTTTTAGTGTATTTAGTTTCAAAGACCTTCTGTACAAGCACTCTAATGAGCTGGGCAAACATTTTGCAGAGGGAAGACTCAGATACAGAAAAAGTAAAATATTAGAGATTGACTGAGAGCATACAGTGTAATCAACCATAGATGAAAACAAAAGCATGGTACCACTTTATGCTTGCTCCTAGCCATGACAAATGAGAATCAAAATCATTACCTTATAGTTCAGAAATGCTCTACAAAAGACATCATCCTGTCTTACATCCTAAGTTAAAAGTCACAGAAACAAAATCTGTTACAGGAATCACTACTGTATTCAGTCTCAGAACACTCAAAACAACCTGTATATGCTACTTTTGTTCACATAATACAGCTATCAACATTTATAAGTGTTCTAAGTTTCAAATTAAATTCCAGCTCACAGGGTGGAAAATACTATTCTCATTTTTAAAACTGATAGTTCTTGGCAGGTTTGTCTGCTGCTTGTACTGAAGACTTCTAAACCTAAATAGACATTGTTGGCCTTAGGTTTTTCATATGTTAGGTAGAAGTGGTAAACCTTCCCAAAAAAGGTCAACAACCTTACTAAGTTATGTCAGCAGAACTCCTAACTGAAGAAGAGAAGGGTGCAGGTTAAGTCTGAGTAAGAAGACAGTTTGAGGACAGAACACCACAGGACTGGAAGGCAGGACCCTTCTGAGAGCACACAGTATCTCTTTGAACATCTTAAGGGTGTCCCTGAGGTAATGGAATATTTCAGCTGTCTGCATGGGCAAGTCCTTTGTAATGTTTAAAAGGTAGGCTGTCATAAGTGAAAGGGAGATCTTTAGGTGAGTAGACTAGAGGTCCTTAGACATCAATGAGACAGCACAGAATCTACATAAACTCTGAAACTCTCCCCCAGAGAGTTAGCAGTGTATGATCTCTCTTTGATACAAACACATTGGGGTTTTTAATCTGACAGATAGGATTGTAGAATCATAGAGTCAGCTGGGTTGGAAGAGACCTCCAAGATCATAAAGTCCAACCCTTGATCCAACACCGCTGTCATTACTAGATCATGGCACTGAGTGCCCCATCCAGTCCCATCTCAAAAACCTCCAGGGACGGTGAATCCACCACCTCTCTGGACAGACCATTCCAATGCTCAAGAAATGGCAACTTTTTCTCCTGGCATAATCATTTTCAATAAACCTCTATTGAGCCTGCAGAATAAGCAGCACAGGAGTATCACAAAGCTGTTTCTGGAAGTAATGCATGCAATTATTAAGACTGCCTGTTTTGCTAGTGTATTATTTTCATGGTTCAACCCCAGCCAGCAGCTAAGCCCCACACAGCCACTGACTCATTCCCCACAGCGGAATGGTGGAGAAAATTGGAAGAGTAGAAGTAAGAAAAGTCATGGGTTGAGATAAAAAGACACCTTAATAGGAAACACAAAAACTGTGCATGTAAGCAAAGCAAAACAATGAGTTCATTCTGTGCTTCCCATGGGCAGGCAGGTGTTCAGCCATCTCCAGGAAAGCTGGGCTCCTGCAATTGGGCCTTGAGAAGACAAATGCCAAACAACACTCTCTTCCTTCTTCTTCACCCAACTTTCATATGCTGAACCTGACACTGTATAGCATGGAACGTTCTTGTGGTCAGTTAGGGTCAGCTGTCTTGGCTGTGTCTCCCTGCCCAACTTCATGCACCCTCAGCTGCTTGCTGGTGGGGTGATGTGAGAAGCAGAAAAGGTCTCAACCCAGTGCAAGCAATGCTCAGCAGTAAGAAAAACAAAAACATCTCTGAATTATCAACATTTATTCCAGCACAAATCTAAATCACAGCCCCATATGAGTACTCTGGGAAAAAATAGATCTCACCCAATCAAGACCAGCGCAATTATTTAGTCTCAGTCATGAGCCTCGGAAAGAAGATAAAATTATGAAGTAAAGAAAGCAAACAATTTAACTACTCACAATCATAATTAACAATTAGCAATGGAATTATAAAATATAAGGAGTCACAGAATTGCTTGCAAATGTAGTATATTTTGAGTTCCCCAGTATTTCTCCATGACTCTCAAATCACAATGCCCAAACAGACATATTCTTCATAGTTGTGTTATGTAAAGGAGTTAATGTTTCAAGAATAAGATGCCATAGAGAAGTGCAAAGTCTTTCTTTCTTAAGCATTTTAAATCCCTGAGCAGAGATTGCCACTACACGTAAACCACGTAAATGAAAACCTGTGTGAATGTGTGACAATTTTACTGCCCATTATATCTACTCAATACTCAAAAGTTAGTGGAATCTAGTTAGGCAAGATCAACAGGAGAATAAAGGTGTTCCTTTGAGATCTGGGATGAAACCTACAGCCTAATGTATGTTAAGTAACAGCTGTATAGAAATATAGGAGATATTTAAAACAGAATTAAGAAGGAGAATAACATTATTTTATGGTCATAAAAGGTAATTATAGGGAAAAGCTTGACAAAAGTAACTCTGTTACAGTCACAGTCTCTTGCAGAAAACATTTGAAAGTAGTTGAAACAAAACACACTCTAGTAGTCTGATGCACATCCTTCCCTCTGCTTAGTATATCTGAGAAAGCAGGACCAGAAGAGTTCTGGGCAAGTTGTGCTCTCTGGAACATGTGGAGGTGTGGGGGGGCACAGAGTCATGCAGTCTTCATTGAGTTCTGTCCTTGGATACCTGCCCTGTTTGGGAAATAAGCACTGTTGTCAGCTTTTTTCTGCTGTGGAGCATCCTTACCCTTCAGTCCTAAAAAAACAGTGGTTCACCTATTTGAATCCTCACTCAGACTCTCCAATACTGCCATTTCTTTTGTAGGGGGTTCATTTAGGGAAGAAGTCTCTCTCCTGTGTCTCATCTGTTCTCCTCAGCTTGTACGTTATGCCTCATTCTTATCTGTCTCCTGTCAGATTCTTTAAAGTCTTTAAGTTCATCATTTCTTAAACAAAAATGTGCTACTTTGATGTATTTTAGCTGCATTAGTAAGATAACCACCACTAAATACACACACTGCAACACTCTCAAAGGAAAGTTTGTCTTTCCAACATGATGCCAGGTACCTTCTACCTTTTAGAAACTCTCATAAAATAAAAGGACATGTTGTTATGTAATACTTGACAGTAACCCCAGGAAGACAAGACATCAGTGGGCAGAATAGCTGAAACTGGGAAAGTACCTGTGACAGAACTGATTCCATGACAGTGCAAAAGGCAGACATAGAAGACAGTTGTTACTCTGCACCTTCTCTCTCTGAACAGCTGTTATGTCTACATTGTTTCATATCAATAACTACGAGTGGCAAATATAGTAGGAAATCTTTCATCTTCACATAATAAGATAACGGTCCGTGGGGTACTGTTCTGTGAAGGAAATCCAACGCTTTATACCCAGGTTTTCAGTATGCTTAATTTACATACAACACAGGTGCAAGTTAATTACACCATATTTACTTTTTTTTTGAAAACACTGTGACCAAGAAGATAATTTTTATATTAGTATCTTTTTAAACAAGAATCTAAACTCCGGATTTATGTATAAGACTCAGGGAACCAATTCATTCCACATAGATTTACAATATGCTGTTAGTAAACAAATGAACCAACAAAAACATAGTTGATAAAGTAATATATTCAGTAAGGATAATCAGACAATCTTTTTTACATATTATGTATAAAGGCTATATTTTATCACATGATGCCACATTCTGGTATCAGTTAACATTGTCCCAAAACATAGGCTTATTTCAACAACTGTCCTCTGAAAAACATGTTTTTGTGATGTCACGTTTGAGCTGAGATCATACAAGTTACCTGAACTTCTTTACAGACAAAAGTAATGACACAGAAATATTCCATTCCTTTTCTCCACCCCTTTCCCTCCAATAAAATGAGTCACTAAAGTTTTCAGATGCTTTCTACAATCTTTCCTGAGCTGTCTTCTGATCTCACTCATTAGATGAGATCCAAAAAATGAGTTTGGTATTGAAATGCTTAATGCTTCAGTGTTTGTAAGTAAAACTCACAGGTGCCAATAAATTCCCTATATGGTGGCTTGGAGGGAGTTATGTATCTAGGTAACAGCTAGTCTAAGAAGAAGGCAATATTTAATCTAGGTGGCAGGAAATGCTAAAAAAAAAAAAAAAAATTAAGTCCCAGAATTCTTTCCCTTGGCTGTCTGAGAGCTGCAGTTGTGAAATTTCAGAGCTCAGAGACCACTTATTCACGGATACTTTAGCTTTGCCAGGGGAGACACTTCACAATCAAGGAGGTGATTGAGCTGAAAATTTGCAATTTTGTTATTGATGTCACAAGTTAATTCTCAGTCAGATCAGTCCCTTGAACTGGCCAACTGTTTAGCTTGGCTAGAATTCATTCTGGCAAATAAGACTCTGGGCAGCAACTTGAGCAAAGGCTTATAGAAACCAAGGAACTGCAGCTTAAGGATATGGTATAATGGTACAGCTAAGATCACCTAATAGCTGAATGCTGCTAACAGGTAGAACAGTTCTCCCCTTGGCCTTGCTGGTGTTTGCTTCCTCCCCTGCATTAGCAATGGCTCTTCTTTGGAACTTCAGTGATCTGTGCCAGGAACCTAAACCAACTTAAAGTTACATTATGGGGAGAGAAAAGTCACATTCCCATCAGATCTTACCGCTGTCTCTGCAACCACATACTTATGCAAAACATTGAGGAGTACAATGAGAGTCAGAGAAGTGAAGGAAGGGCAGGACATGGGGAACAAAGCAGAGACAGGTTGGACTAGCAGCTGGAATAGTCAGAACTGTTTGATGTAGAGGTTAGATCACATCAGCTGTTAACAGCACAAAACAAAGCCATGAATTTCAGTAGTGACACACAGATTGTTGTTTTCTCCTAACAGTGTAAAATAACTATGTAAAGACTGGTAGTTTTATCTTTAGTAGGGCAGTCTGGTAATCTGAACACTTTCCTTGTCATTGGAAAATGCTGGTTGTGTTCTATTTCCCTTCTGAGATTTTTAATGGGGTTTTTTTACTTTGGTCTTACATCACACATGAAAGACAACTAATGAAACAGAAGCATGTGGAAGGTTTATTTTGGAGTATTTTTGATCGTCAGATAGTCAGTAAAGATGTCTGCATAAAGCATTCTGCTGTTCCTCAGAAGGTAAATGAGGTAACTATAAAATCATATGGAAACCAGAAGTGAGACCTTTTAAAACATATAAATTTAAAATTTATAATTCCACGATGAGGAAAGGTCCGTCTATAAAATGAATTCATTTTGCATTGCCTTCTATTATGTTTTAATATTTGTTCTGTCTGGAGATAGAATCTGTCCCAATACAAGAGTGAATACATTTAAAGAGATTTTTTTTGGACTCTAACCACTCCATCAAGTATAGCTATGATCTTATCTTCCTGTTCTCTGAGCTCTTCCTTTAATTTGGATACACAAATCCTGAACAGTGAGGACAAAATAGCATCTCTTCTCTCACTTTCTCTCAATTCTGAAACTTAATATTCAACATTAGTTAGCCCTAAAAAGTGTCTCCAGGTTTTAAGACATTCAGACCACTGCTTAGTTACTGTTAGGAGTCTTTATGGACATCCAAGTGCTAACAAATGCAAACTAAAGCAACCTGGTTTTCATGTTGCCAGAGGAAAACTTCTGACCAAAGATAAAACAGGAAAAGAAATATTGTTCAAGGCTCTCTAAATTTCACTGAGAATGTGATTTCTAGTAATTGAGTTCTAGTAAGGACGTTTCTGATATTTTCACACACATCCATCAACTGAAATAATTTATATGTAAGTAAAATTACTGTGTGTAGTCATTGCTAATATTTTAATCGTGCTATGCAGATACCAAAGTCACAGCTTCTACAATTTCATGTTGATATATTGATGGAGAAATGAACATCTGGAATGCAAGAAATACCACAGCAGTGCCCTGCAAGATATGAGTATTTTTTTCTCACTGTATTAGCAGTGAGGGCTTTGCTTTATATATTCCTTATATGTTGTTTTCTATATTTTCCAAAAGGACTGTGTGGCTGTGCAAGAAATTCACTTCCCCTGTGGGCTACACCCTAATGCCTCAGTCTGCCCCACTGGAACTCAAAACAAAGAGAATGGAAGGAGACCTTGAGTCTATTTCACAACAATGCGCTTCTCAGGCCAAGGTTATGCAACAAGACATTCACTTCAGCAAAGCATAACTAAATTCAGTAGCTCAAGGCAGTTTTGATCCCTCTTACTATTAGCTGGCTTATGGTTTTCATGTGTGGTATGCTGTTGCCCAAACTACATCCTACCGTATCTTTCAAGGTAATGCCCTCAACACAATGACACCATGCAAGGTCAACAGTGTGTCAAGAGAGTTACAGATTTGTGTGATTTAAGGTCTTGCTGCACAGGACCTCGTACAGTCAAATTTTGAGTATCTCCTCCACTGACGGGGAATCTATAACCTCTCTGGTCTCCTCTTCCAAAGTCTACCACCTTTGCATTAGTAAAAATACTATCATGTGAAGTCCCTTGTTCCAACTTTTGCCCATTGCCCTCTTGTCCTCCCACTGTGCACCTCCAAGAAGAGTCCGTGTCCATCTTCTACACCCTTCCACTTGTGAAATATTTGAAGCAGTAACATCTTCCTCTTTCAGTCTTCTCTTTTAGAGGCAGAACAACCTCAGCTCCCTCCTCCTCTGGTACACATGCTCCAGCCCCATGATCAATTTCACAGCTCTCTGCTGGACCTGCTCTGGTGTGTCAAAGTCTTTCTTGTGCTTGTGAGTCCAAGGCTTGACACAGTAGCCAGATTGAGGTACAAGTAGCGCCCAAAGGAAGAGAAAAATCACTTCCCTAGAACTACTGGCTCCACTGTAAAAGTAATCTTGTTTCTGTAGTTGGCTTACTGCAAGTGCACAGTAACATATCTGTGAAAACTTGTTACTCCTAAGAGAGATAAAGGTACTTAGGCACTTACACTGAGTTACAATGCTATCAACAACAAACATTATGTCTGGACTCTATGCTTAAATGTATCATCAGGTCTCTCTTACTTCAATGTCAAACAAAACAACTGTGCATCTCTTATACTTTATCATCCACCTTAGGAGATATTCTCCATTCACCATGGAAACAGCTCTGAGTCCCTAAGGGGAAAATAATACAAATGGTATTTGATCCCAAAGACTGAAGAGTGCAGTAGGTAGAAATGGTTCAAGAGAAGAGATGTAATGAGAAGGAGCAAGGAGGAGTAATGACATGGGAAGCAAGAAAGAGGGACTAATGAAAGGGCAAAATGGGAAATGGTAGGGGAAAGGGCAAGAGAATTATTGTAGAGGTGAAAGCTGGGAAGAAATAGCCTTTAGTCTTTAAAAGCATCTGGAAAGTCTGGCAACACTAGCAAAGGCCTCTTCTCAAGCCCGAGAGCCTACTGCAAAAACAGACCCTGCTGACCTCCTCTTTCAAACCCTTTTAAAGTTCTAAACACTATAAAATCTATCCTGGTGTTTCAATAAACTCAGTGACTGCTTGCAGTGCGTGAATCCTTGATCAGTCTTTTGGCTCTGCATAATCAAATTTCCACAGTACACTAAGACTCTGGCATTGCTTCTCAGTGGCCAGTGCCAGCAGCAACCTGAGTTTCAACCATTTTAAATTTGGAAGGATTAAGAATTTAAATCTAAATTTGGTGACTTTTTTGTCCTAAAGAGGCTTTTTATGCTTCAAATTATTTTATTTTTTTTACAAAAACACTCATCAAGTCTAGTAGTTGTTCCTAACCCAGGTGATTTTCTGTTACTTTTGCTTTTCAGCTTTCCCGACTTTGTGTTCAAACTAGCACTCCTATTTTTTTTAGCCATTTGCTCCAACAGGATCAAACAGGGCATTTTTGTGTAATGAACTCCTTTCTCCATGACCACAGCTTTCACTGTGGACAGCAAAAACGTTGCAAATTGGGCTTTATTTATTTATTGTATTTCTTATATAACACCCATCCCCATGTATCTGGCTGCCCTACAAAAGTTAGAGGCAAGAATAAATAAAATAAGGCCATACCCAGTGGCTAGAGAGAAGCAGCTGTTCTGCCAAGAGACGAGCCAAGAAAAAACAACTCTGAGAAAAAGAGCTGTTGGGAAAATCAAGATAAAATGATCAAAGATGCAACATCCAGAGAGGTCAACAGAGTTTATTATTGAGGGGTTTGCATGTCCTGTCTGCTTAATTGCTGTATATAAGCATTTTACAGTCAGCCCTGGAGGCAAATGCAGGTAGAGATGGTGTGCAAACCTATCAATGGAACCAAGAAGTGCTCTGCAGCTGTCCAAACGTCACAGCCATGAAAAAAGAAAGAATAATGACACTCAACCATGACTACATTACAAAGATGAAGACACATGCTAGAGTGACCATCATAAAACATAAAAGTTACTGTGTTTGAATAACAGGAACCAAGTTAAAAGGAAATGAAATTATCTTTACTATTAAAAGCAAAAGGCAATACCACAATACTGCAGATAAGTACTTTTCCCATAGTATAAATAAGACTTAAAAAATCCAAAGAAGTTTTAAAAAGTAAGAATATTAGCACTCCATGTATCTCCAGCCATGTTGAGTCTCTTATAGATTAGCAAACTGTACTAAAATATGTCTCTCCATGAAACAGGGGAGTGAGTGTTCGTTATTCAATTTGTCTAACATGGCAGATTCCAGAAAAGAGATAAATTTTGAACCCAAACAGTACAGCCACACAATCTTAAATTCTTGCACAGTGCAAATGCCAGCCAGATTCCCCCAAGGTTTTTAGTCTATATGACTATGTGAAGACATTGAACCCTTCCTGGAAGACATACAGGCAGGGCCAGTTTATATCTGAGCCAAACTTTGTCGTTTGTACTGCTGGGTAGGCAATGAGATTGTTCTGGTCTTTTGCAGTTTCTTTTTCCTCACATCCCCTGCTGACCTTGAATGCTCCACTGGAGATACCTGCTTGTGCAGTAGCAGAATTTATTTATTTCAAGGCACACATGGGCTATGCATCTTTTCTGGATGCAGTTGTGTCAGCTCAAATCCCTACAACTGGTATTCATGTTTGGCTACTCACTGGTGCACCCCTTGTGGTGTTTACCGCACTTTCTTTCCTGCCAGCAGAGCTTTGCTTCAAGCACTTCTGAAAATATTTCAGTCGAACTGAGTCAAATCTACAGGATTCAATGGGAAACTTACATATGTGCCTAGTTCCTGAATAAACCCTAACAGTTCAAAGCAGCATGCATCCAGACTACTTTACCATAAATGAAATGGAGAAAGTAATGACACCATAAATAATACTTGTTGTTATAAGAACCTTATATTCCCTTTTTTTTCATTTTTTTCACCAAAATTATAAACACAATTAAAATTCCTTCCATCATGATACTGTGGTTTGAAAAACCTGTCTCTTAAAACTGCAATAAATAATCAGGCATATCTTTATCTTCCTCCAAATCCCTCAGTAGGGCCTCAAGGTTCTGGCAAATTTCCAGTTATAAAGGGTTTGTGGCTGTTTCCCATACCTGTATTCCTTTTATAGCTACTTCCTCCCCGATCTCCAGACTCAGATGAAAAGACAGAGAGAGCACGTTCCTTACAAATGTGACAGCAGAGCCAATTCCTCAACAAACTGATTTGCTTGGTAGAACCTGCCTTATTCTGTGTCCTCAGACAGTAATCCCTTCAGGGCACAGGCTGTCTCTTTTCTGTGCTTAGAAGACACAAAAGGCCCTGGGGACCTGTGTGCTATCTGGATTCTCAGTGATGCTTTATCTCCCTCTATTATCAGGCCATCCCAACTAGGCATCATCAGGGTGAGCTTAGTCTGCTGAGGCTCCTCAACATTTGTCATCAGACACTAAATCCATGTACAAATGAAGGTACCTTTCTTCTTTTTCTTTTTAAAAACCTCCTTGTCCTTAGTCTCCCCGTATGTCAGTCTAATCACAGTGAATCCACTCCTTACACTCTGAATCAGTGAACATCATTTACTGCACCCAAGACTCTGTAGTTGCTTGCAGCCTAATATGAGCTGCCCTATAGTCAGAAACAAAAGTTCCCAATGTACACAGTAAAATAAGAATTTTCAAACATGCAGAATTTGCAGATATCATATTCATGATGGCAAGTATCTGGAACACAAATCCCTGTGAGTTTTTTGATACCACTGTCCATATGGAGTTACGAAATTACCATGCAAATACAAAGAGCATTTTCTAAATAACTCATCACACTAGGACCAAACCAAACACGTGCAGAGACTGAATTACCTCTTGTCCATGAAGAAAATATTGCTTTTGATTGCAGGATTGAGGTTTTTGGCAGGGTACCAGGGAGCTCTCAGTGTGGCTGCCTGTGTGACACAGAAGTGTATGTGGCTGGAGGGCAAACATAAGATTCCCACTGTGCCAACATATCAACCTTTGTGCACACAAACATGGAATGAAAAATAAGAAGCAGCATGACCATGTTGTGCCATAGGTACAAGCCACATTTATTATTCTAGAGCAAATGCTCTGAATAGAAATGTGGCTTTGCCCTCAAAAATTCAGCATTTCTAAATCCACTACAGCTGATGGGAATAGTTTTTCTAGTAGAAAAAGATTCTATGAGGAGAAATCTAGTTTAAGAACGTCTGTTTTTTTCTTAGTGCTTTTCATTTTTTATTTGCTCTTTATGGTGTATCTCAAATCACTGTCTGTTATCAAAGTGTATTGGAAGTGTACCCTTGTAGTGCACTGTTTAAGGAAAACAGCTCTCCCAGACTCCAGTCACCAATTCCCTGATATTGAGAGGGTTACAGATAAAGCACATTCTGTAGAAATAGAATTTCACTTAAAATGTCTGTGAAATTCTAATAATCTGAATTGCCTGTGTTCACTGTTACAATTTAATTAGAACTTGAAACAGATCTGAGGAAAATAAATATTTTTCTGAAGTTGTTTTGATTGGCCCATTTTTGAATTTTTACAGAAGACATCATAATGATGAGAAATACTGGGATAACTGTTTCAATCTAATTTCACTCTTTCAGTAAACTTGCACCTAAATTTTATATGAAATTTCTACACAATAGCCCTTGGAAGGAATTCATAGCTCTTACTGCAAGTTGTGTGAAATGTAACCTTTTTTCTCTGAGTTTGTCCAGAGGCTGCATCTTTTCCTGAGACCAAAACAGTAAATTTCTATACTTCATCTGAATCACAACTCTCACATTTTCATGTGCTTAGAGACTCAGTTTTTTTACTCTTCATTCACAAAGAATCCACAGGCGCCACCGGAATGAGAGTTGTGCCAAGGGTAAGGCAGCTTCAAGATCAAAGTGCAGATTTATCAAGAAAACAATGAAGAACAGGAAAACAAAACCACTTTAACTATGCAAAGTCATTGTACATTCATACTAAGAAGATTTCACTCATTACCGCATTTGTGAACAGAAGGGAAAGGCAAGCATAAAGGGGAAAGGCAGAATGACATTAATGAGGTTGCAGAAATACAGCTGAGAGATTTCTCCCTCAAGTTTCACATGTGTGTAATATAATCAGTGATGGATTAACACACTGGAAGTGAAAGGTTTGGAATCTTTTCTGAACTCAGGAGAATGTCTGGCTTAAAAGTGGTGCTGTAGCTATTTGGACCAGTCTTTCCCAATAATTTCTGAGAGTATCTATGGCAAAACTATTTCAATATTAAGATTTTTCTAATAACAAAATTGTTTCAGTCTTACTAGAATTTATAATGTCAAAATGCAGGAGTACCTACAGGGAGAAGTTAATGTTTTCCTGTCTGCAAGGCCAGGTTATTTGTGAACAAATTCAGGAGTAGAAAGATATTATTAATATAGCAGGATGTTAACTCCTCAAGTCTGGCTGCTCTCATTAATTCCAAGTAGAAGTGTGTCTGCTTTCTCTACTCTGTGGTAGAACTAACATTCCTGTCCAGAGAGTGAAAGACTTCAAAGCGCTTAGCATGAGGAGAACAGTTCTAAGATTAACACATACTGCTTATTTGAATATTCAAGTCAAGGTTTGTTCTTACTCTATGACAGCATCAAGATTTCACTGATATTTCACTCAAGAGCTAATAATCATAAAGAGGAGCATATAAACATACAAAGCCCTCTCTTGCATCTCTGGAAATATTTGTTTATCCTGTGGCTGAGACCATCAAAGACTACAGTTCTTTCAAAGGGTCATCTTCCTTCAAGTCTGACCACCTTCCCACTACCAGCTGCACCTTCCTGTCTTTTATTGTTACCTGTCTCTGATACTTTTTGGTTCCTTATGGGATTTGGTTGAAGTTACAAAGCAACAAGGAGTTTTGAAATAGGAAAGTTCCTAAAAAATTTATAGATAACTTTGCAATTCAGTTTATATTCTGGTAATCTCACTTGTTGGTCAAGAATTCATTCAAAAACCACATATAACTCTTACTACAAAATTGCAAATTTTGCAGGCTCATAAAAGGCAAATACAGATGTCAGGAAAGCCCTCCCTTCTGTAGACTGTTCCTGACAAATAATGTGATCAAATGGCCACCTACAGAATACTCAGGAGGGTAAAAGCCTTTTTAAAAGATCTTTTCTAAAACATCCAAAGCACTTGGTGGATACCTTAACATGTTATCTCAGATTGCAGAGTATCTTCTGAACAAGATAAAAATCAGTTATCAAGCAAAATTTTTGCAAGATCTATCACAGTGACACCTTTTAGAAACAAGTAACTTTCTACACAGTCAAAGATGTTGACTTATACTAATGCCAACTAAAATCATAAGTTTTTATCTACAAGAGATCTTCACATCACAATGTAGAAAGATGTTGATTCATTTTTATTAGCAGAATGGACAGTTTCTGCTATTTTTTATGATGGTTAAAAGTCATGTCAGAACATTCTAACTCTCAGAGTTAGTTTGGTATCTTCTGGAAGTCATAATTAAATAGTTTTGTATAAAAAACAAGGAAAAAAAACAGAAAAAAAAAAACCAAAAAGAGACAGGTTGTTGCTGAAATTGTCTTGCTACCTGAAGATTGCTGTTTATTCTCAGAGACCTCATCTGTGATGTATATGTATATCCTATTATATTGTACTATGTTAGAAGTACCAGAACAAAGGGAGTAGTTCTGAGATGGTGTGACTGGGAGGGGGTATTATCATAACTTGCTGTCCTACTGTAGGAATTAATTATGTTCCTTGTCCAGGACTCTTACCTGAAGCACTCAGAAAATGAAGAGAACTGTATATTGTTCTAACAGTGCTTGGGAATCCAGAGGTAAAGCCTTCCTCTAGAAAGCAATTTAGAAATAAAATTTTTTAAAACTAAAATTTCAAGAGGAAGCTAAAAGATCTCTTGTGCATCTATTCAGAGAGTCTTTTTACTGTAATCTAAATAATCACAATGACAGGAGAATAATATGAAGTCTACAACACACAGATAACTTATGAAGATACATGTGATAGGTCTTTTACAATTACCAATGTGACTTCAGAGGAAAATAGTTCAGAAAACAATCCGACACAGAAGAAGAAAGAATTCTGATTTTACCTTTCAAACTTTTATGGAAATTTGGGAGATTAATTTGTAAGGCCTACTTGAAGAAACTTGAGAAAACCAGTATTTGGGGTGGGAAGAAGGTCTGTGATCTTTACCATGCATCAGCCACAACAGCTAACATAAGACTCTGGCAGGAAAATGCTACCTCTGTAGCAAAACAAAACAAAACCAAACCAAAACAAACAAACAAACAAAAAAACCAAAACCAAAACAAAACAAAACAAAAAACCCCCACAAAAACAGGACTTTAAAAAGCTGTTAAAAGTAAAAACACTATAATAAAAAGAATCATGAAGCTAATGAAGCAGGAGAAAGAGTTTTAGAATATTTTATATAAACATTATGCCCAGACTGATCTTGTGTAAGAACACAAATGAAAGCAAAACTACTGGTGATGGGAATCTGGCACCTAGATGATCCTCATACCAGATTACTTGGCAGCATACCTTTCCAAGAATTTTGAAAGATTCTTATTTAATAAATTGTCCTTAAATCCAAAGCACAAATTTTATGATTTATGACTCCTGTACTATGCTGTCATTTTTACAGCTTTGAGGGGTTTGTATTAAGTGTCTACATTTTTAATGTAAACCAAGGAAATCTCTGCAGTAGGCAGAGAGCTGCACTTTCTGGATCACTGCTCCCACATCTTACAAAGCAGGGAGTTAACTGCAGAAGATGAGACTCATTGTTGCAGATGGTCCCTGGAGTTTCTGGTAGTACAGTGAAATATATTAACAGTTACACTTCATATCTAATTAAAGCATGATTCTGTAGCACATTGTTATACAATTCACAACAGTGGAATTACTGGGAAGTGAAATTAGTACCATGTCACACTTATTCTACATTACAGTATGAAAACCTCTAGGTATCAGGAAAAAAAGAAGTTACATTTTACACACATCACCAATAAAATAGGGGAAATAGAAAATTAAAACTGTTAATCGGAGGCAAAACATTTTTTTTTTGTGGTATTCACATAGGTACATCATTATTCCTACAGTTCAAACAAGATTTCAACTGTTCTGTGTTTTGTATGCAAAGAGGAGTTCTGAGTCTGACATCTTACTGAACCATTGTAGACTTTAGCAACTTGTGATTTTACAAAATGCACATAACTTGTTTTAAGCAGTTTGAATACAATATGACAAAAGCAACTGAATGTAATCATCTCCTTTGACTCGTCTCTCATTTTATTCTCTTATTTTGTTACTGAATCACTAGAATTCTCTCTTTAATAACTTCTCAGGAACCTGATCAAAGAATTAAATACTTCCACATTTCTGAGCTAAGAGGAAGTCAGGAATAATGGATATTTTTCAAGAAGTATTCAGATCTCAGAGAAAATATGCTTTAGGGATACTGTTCCCGAGATATTGCATTCTCATAGGTGATGTGTTTTTAACGTTTGGGCTAAACCAAAATCCCTGGGTATTTCTACAGAGAAATTTATAATGATTTTACAGAATTAATGAATCATCAGGAAATTAATATCAAAACACAGCTGACTGG
>JAWWEU010000091.1:60720400-60737673 GCA_035583155.1 Acropternis orthonyx | reverse complement strand
CCATTTCTTTCAATGTTGTGTTATGAGGTAGGAGACAAGTACATATTGCAAGAGAGCAAAAGGCAGCATCATGTTTTAACCTAGTGGCTAAAATGCTCACCTATGACAGGGAGCCCCAGGCTGTGAAGTGAACCTTTTAGCAAGGACAGGAACACAGGGCATTCCAAGTCCAGTTGATTCTGTGCATTCTGTGTGTGTCTGTTGTGTTCAGTTTCTAGTCCATCAGGCAAATAGGTGTTTAGGTCATGGCAATTCTGAGAAAAAACTCAGGCAGAATTGTGAGAAGCAAGGAGTCTTCCAAACCAAATGGAGAAGTGCCCGTTAACTTTACACAGATTTTCATAACTAAGCTTTTTTACCTGGAGGGGCCTTAAAGGTCACAACTTGGACTCAGGTGCTTACTGTGTAATTAAGTATTGTTCCAGGTGCAAGATTCCCTTTGGCATTTTTGTGACCTTAAAGATAGGGAAATTCTACTATTCTGAATAACAGCTAACAGTGAGAAGAGAGGTGTCATGACCATGGAGGCTACATCTAAATTAATCATCATGAGTTAACTCACAGGAAGTTAGACATGACACTTCTTTTTAATTAACTCAAATAAAACACTTCTGGAAATTCATGTGTTGGAAGAGGTTGCTGGGTAATTAAATAGTTGGAAGGTTGTAGTTATGCATAGTTTCACTGTCATACTGAGGTTTTTAGGCATGAAGTGGCTCAAGTAACAAAATCAAACAGATAGGGGCTGAAAGCATCCTAGCTATCCTTTTCAGAAGATGATAACACGATTCCAGGAATTTCAGCCATGAACCTGATTTCCTTGTGGAAAGAATTCACTGAATGACAAATCAAATGTAAATAAAGGGTTACAGTCATGCCTTCACCTGATATGGCGAAAGTCTTGTATTCTACAACAGGAATTGCTGGTTCTCAGTCTATCCAGGTTGCTTGCATGTCTCAGCAAAATACTGGATAAAAGAGATTCTTTAAAAGTCTTTTAACAAAGTCTACCACATATTATGTTCTGTAATCCAAATAGTTCTGGCATAGGCATATATTGATTCAACAAAATGCTTCATCCTTGGTGGCAGACATGTCAGTTACAGATTTAGAATATCAGCACTAAGTTAAATTAACAGGTTGTTTTGTAGGAATTAAAAGTCGGGCTACCTCCGTGGAGATAAGAATGCCTAATTTGAATGCCCTGCTAATGAGAGTGTGAAACCACGTACTAAGACAGCCTAGCCTACAATGAACTGTTTGTAGTGTATGTCTAAGCTGGAATTAAAAAAAAACAAAGCCAAATCTCAATGTCTACGTTCAGGCTTTCTATTAGTCTATAGTAGAAGTTCCTCAGAGTAGGGCTCTGTTTTCTTTGCATGTTTGTATGAAGTTCTTGGCCTTGAGGGATTTCAGGCTTGTTGACTGCCATTCCTTAGTGCTACTACACTGTGAAAAAGACAAAGTAGTATGGATGGGCAGCTGTAACTATAGTAGGGAAAAACAGAATTCAGTGCTGTTAAGGAACACGTCAGTTTCCAGCTGAGGAAAAACAGGAACAAGAGAAATGTAAAGGCAGGAAAGGAATTGTGTAAACTTTCAGAGAGCAGTTTTCTTGTCTGTTGGGATCTATATTTTATGGGAGTAAATATATTAACACTAGTCAATAATGTGAAACAGCAAAGTCAAGTCAGGCAGGAAAGAAAGAGTTATTACAGTAACTTTGTAAAGCACCATAATTCTACATAATACTTTATAAAACATAATCTGACATATATTGTGAATGCTTGATCTTTTTAATATGCATGGTAAGACATTATTCCTGTATTTTCATGGAATTATTTGCTATTTTTTGCATAAAAAGTATTTTTCTATAGTTCAGAGACAAACAGGAGTACATAAACTAGACATAGTTTGTCTTTCAATGAAGTCTCCTGTCTGAGGATGAAATGAGGAATAATGTTCCTATTCCATTAAGAACAGTCTGCTTTAGTGCCAGCAGTGAAAACTCTTCTTTGTTCCAAATCCTTTACAAACACCCTGCAATTGCTTGCCTTTAAAAAAAAAAAAAAAGGGAGAGAGAGAAATCAAAGACAAGAAATTAGAAATAGATACAGAAACAGTTGGAGGAAAATAAGAGAAAAAAATAGAAAAAATTGAAGGCAAACAGAGAAGTAGCAGTTGGATAAAAAGAGGACAAACTTTTGGACATGTTTACAAAGGAAGAAAATTACCTTCTAATTGGGGAAGAAGGGCAGCTGAGCCAAAGAACTAGAGACAGAAGGGAAAAAGTGTGTGAGTCTAACACTGAAGCAAAGAAGGAACAAAGGACAGATTCTAGTGTTGTCTTTAAAAACTTTTTAACAGCACTCAGATGCTGTTATATGCTCAGATTTGGTGTAAGAAGTGTTCTGTTTAGGCAATGCCTAATAAAACAGTGATTCTCCTAATTTCTTAGTTGCTTCCATTCTTCCTTATGGCGTCAGAGTCCCCATTCCAACTGTGTGCCTTCTGCCCACAAAATGCAACAAGGAGCTGCTGGGTCTGCAAGTCAAGGCAACAAGCAAGTGACTAGTCATAGCTATGAAGGTGTTTCAGGAATTCAGGCTTCTCCAGTGTTAGGCAGAGGATTGCAGGCAGAGGGTTTGAGTGTCTTAATTTTGAACTGTGAATTAAGTGCCTCTGTATCAAAGTTAATCTAGTTCTAAATGCCTGTAAAACATGTTTCTTACAAAACATCTGTGTATTCTCTGCAAATTGTAATGGAATAGTGATGTTAGAAGTCTGGTGTGGGGTTTTTTGGAAGGCAATGTATCTCACAGAAGAAAACAAATTCTTCAGGGTAAGGTCCAGGGGGCAGGTGCTCCCGGTGGACTGTGACTGCAGGACTGTGGCTCTGTATCTCCTCAGCATAGCCTTGAGCACCATGGCACCTTGTGACCCTGGAGCAAAGGTGACACATTGACTTCTTATGCAGTGAACAACTCTTTGACATCAATGTGACTCTTATTTCACTATATGCTTTCTTACCTCTGTAGAAGTAATTTTTTGACAGGTCCCAGATCTTTCTGTATCCCAATCATGTGTAGGATATCTGGTCCTTTGGTACTTCTCCCATGACTCCCCTTACAGTACCTCTCAGGCAAAGGATAGGTAGCTGCTGGTGTCCAAATTAGCCCATACTCCAATTCTATACAGACGTCTAATAGGGCAACTTGAAGCACACTTCCTTGAGGTCTCTGCTGCAGTTGCATCATGCAGTTAAAATCTGGTATTTAGGTTCAACAAAAACAGGTTTCAAAGGTAACATACCTCCCTACCTACAAAAAGAAAACCAGGAAGCAAGGGAGGAGTGGATGATATACCGGGCTTGAGAATTCAATATAAAATTATGGAACAAAAATTATGAAAATCAAAGTTATGCAAGTGAATTGTGTGGTTCTTGTGGCAAGAAAAGAAAAAGATTAAGAACTCCTGGGATTTTGTCAGCAACTTGAAGTATTTCTTATCACTGAAGAAGTCATTTACCTTTTTGTCTCAAGTAAATAGAGTTGTGGACTTATCTGAAATTGGTTGTTAGACGAAAAGGTGTCAGAACAAAATGGTAAATTAAGCAGAAACAAATGACTCAAAGAACAAAAGCAGTCCTTCCAGAGCTCTGCAGGAACATAGGAATGAAATGTCTGTGCAGCTAACAAAAATATACAATGTCCCATTAAACCAGTAGAAGCCTGATTCTCTTGATGGCTCTATGCCAATTTCTGTTACAGAACAAAATGTTATTTTCTTGCTGGTTACAAGGTTTTCTGGAACCGGGCTCTTAACAGCTGTTACTTTTGTGCACTGCTCTACCTAGCTTAAGGTATTCTTTTCCAGTTATTTTTGAAGTTTTGCATTTCCTGATGGAAAACAAAAAATAATTCTGTACCTCATCTATTAAAGGAGAAGGTAATGATATGGACCTCATTTAACATGTTTTGAGATTTACAGTAAAGAGCAGAAGTGTGTGTAACTCTCAGGGGCGTGTTCTGATTGAACTGGCAAGCACTGATAAAGAAAAAGCAGTTCTTGCAGTCATTGATATCACACCTAGTAAGTTCCTCTTGAAATATGCTTGAGTGATGTTTGATCATTTAACAAGTAAAACTGCTAGATTTTTCTACTTTCTGCATGAAAATACAGCAGAGAGCATGGACACTGTAAAAAATATTAGCTCCAAATAGTTGTGTCGTCTTAATTACTGTGTGATTCTGAAATAAGATAGAGACCAGAAGTTCATAAGAATTCATTTCAATAACTTAGACTTAAAATCATGAGCTACTTGATGTAATGAAAAAAAGCAATCCTCTCTCTTTATTAAAGTTTTATGTCTAAATCTTCCTAGTGGGCCAAGGAGGAGGATAGACCTAAGTTTCCCCAAAGTTCTTAAATGAGCATTTAGATGTGGGCAAGGCCCCATCTCTCATCTTCTGTGAGTTATGGTTCGTTTTTTTTTTTCTTAATTGATGTGGTGTTTTAAATTCATGTGTAGGTGTGCAACTTATTTCATCTATGCAATGGAAAGAATCATGTGAAACAGCTCTCAGCTATTGTGAGACCATGGCATTTTTGTAACACAATTAAGAACTAAATTTTATCCATGGAGGATTTTGAAGTTCATTTTCAAATTAAATTTAGGAAGTTAAGTGATTTTTTTTTTAACAACCATCTCCATAACATGTGTCTCTAAAAACGTAGTATTATGAAAGTATTTTTGTCTTGTTACTTCAAACCCTGATTTTATTGCTCACTTCATCACACTTAGATGATAATCCATTTAAGAAATTTTATATAGGAGGTTGTGTTTCTTAGCTATTACAGGTATATCCATGCTTTTTAAAGTCTGTCATGAAGACTGAATTGTTTCCTTTCTGGTACCCAGCTTCTAGAAGTGAAGACCCTAAGCCATTCATCAAAGTATTTCTATTTTTGGGATAAGGAAGTCCAGATTATATCTACCACTTTTTGTCGTTTTCATCCCTTTATTATCACTGCCAGAATTATTTTCACCTTCCGCTGCTTTCAAGTTTTAAATCATCTCTTCACTCTACTCATACAGATTGGATTTAATTTTGAACATCTACATTAGTATAAAATTGCCATAAAATTATTTAGTTCAAGTATTGTAGTGATTGTCATCAGGATTATCTGCAAATTAATTTTTCCGTAAACTTGACTATATCACTAATAAGAACACCTCAAAAATCTTTTTATAACTCTAATCTTATTTGCTTTGTAATTATGAACTGTATAAATTATTCAGCAATGTGGTTCTATTATAAAACAACACACATATAGAATTCAGCTTGCTAACTTAAACAAGGACTACTGATTTTTGTCCAGAAAAGGCCTAACAAATTCTGTTGAGAAATCTACTCTTTCCTGCAGTGCAGAAATTGTACACCATTCACCATTTGAAAAGTCAGGCTCTGATAGCGTTGATTAGTTGTTCTTTTCTGTTACAAAGGGTAGACTAAAACCTGCACAACAAGTTGTGTGGAAGCTTGTTTCAAACAAGGGTTTGTTACATTACAATTTTCAGAATTAGCCTGAAACTTGAAGCTTTTACTGGGAAAGGTCAGTTCCAATATTTAATCTTCCCAGTCTTGATCGTGAACAGTGCTAAGCACTAAAGTTCTTACTGCACACAGAGTTGTCAGAATACTGCATGCCTTCCAATGCTTTGGTTCCTCCTACCAGGTCTTGTTTCATGACTTTGTTCTGATGCTTTGTCTTTGTGTCTGTCTTCAAATCATCATTGTATGCTGCTATCTCACTAGTTCAAGCCTGTGAATGTTGGTTCTAAGAAGTTATTTCAAAGAAAACAAAGCTACCTTGCCAAGCTTGACTCTTCTGTTTCAAGAACACAGTTTTTGTTAACAAAACTTTGTCAGAGAGGATGTAATATCCAGTATCTAGGTATTTAAAATCAGAACAGAAAATAAAGTTCAATCTTCATTTAATCTAAAATCAAGAGAGACTGGTAAAATCATGCTGTTTTGCTTTCAGTATCACACGCTACAATGAGGAAATAATTTGCTCAAATTTCTTTTTGAGCTGCTAAGGCCACTATGTGAACACAATTAATTTTCAGAAATATCTGTGAAACAACTACTACTGTATCTATTTTACAAGCAGGGAAACTGAGTCAGAGCAAGCTTTCCATGTCTTAGGCATGACCGCATATGAATTAATAGCAGTGCTAAGATTAAGGTTGAAGAATTAGTAACTGTTGGGTGTTGATCCATTTCGACCGAATACACTACTGGGGCACATTTTTTTCACATTGCAGAAATTCCTTCTGTAAACTGCAGTGCTGGGCAACCCTGTAATTATGCACAGAGCACTTGAGGACAAAAGAACCAAATAATTTTTGGCTCAACAGGTTTACATAGAAAGTTCAGAAACTCTCTCTACGCATAATATTCATTCAAACAGCCATCTGGTTTTCTCTTAGGTCATTTTGTACAGCTTGGACAGTAGTGGGACAGATAATCGAGCCCTTATAGAGCAGCATAAGGACTAGTTCTTATAGCAGCCTCAGAAACCCTTACCAACCTCAGCGAGGCTTTGTACTAGCGCAGAGATTAATTCATGTGGAACTAATTGCAGAACTGTGTCCTAAGTAAGAAACCAGTCTAACTCTATTTGCTTGTTATCCAGTTGTCAAAATGTAGTGCTCATTAAGTAGAGAAACAAAAGGTCCAGATGGATTCTTTATATATGAGAAATGTGTTTCCCATATAAAAAGAAAATAATGAGTAACACTGCAGTGGAATTTAAACCTTATTCAAAAGAAGGGAACCTCTTAGGCAGGTCTTTTAAACCAGAATAATTCAGAGACCTTTTCTCTGTTCATTTCATGATGTAATTTTACCCAAAAAAGAACCATTTATGCAAAATGCATTTTGGCCATCTGAGTCCATAGAACGTGACTGAGACTAAACCAAATGCCATCTAGTCGTGCTTCTCTCTTCCATATCATGAACTCCATGCTTGGTGCCAATGGCACTAATCACTTTTCTCCCATGCTGTAACTCTCAGATTTTCTGTTTTATACAAGATATTTCTTGATTCCTCTACCTTAACTAACCTGCTGAAATCCCTAAATTGTGATCAGACAGACAAGGGTCACTAAATTAAGAGTTACAGCAGTTTCCTTACATCAGGAGATGTCAATAAACTAGTGTAGGAGGCAGAACAGAGTATTTTAACCAGCAAAATTTGGTGTGAAGATATTATCTATTTTAAAATTGTACCAATCAAAAAAGTGATTTTAGAAAAAAAACAAAACCACAAAGTGATTAGGAGTTGGAACTAGCAGTTTCCAGAAGTGTAAAATGGTATAGCATTTTCAGGACATACTCAAGTTCTAGCAGGATCTAGAAGGGAGCTTGATCGCTCTGCTGCCTAGCATCCCTCAGAAGGGAGTGTCACAGAACATTTTAGGAAATCCAAGTCTGCCTATCTGCCAGAAAGGGCAGTCCCAGTCTTCTTTTTGTATCTGTAAAGGTACCAACAGTTGTGTAGCCATACAAAAAGGGTGCCTCAGGAAATCAACGTGGCTAAAAATTAACTCAGTAAAATAAATTCCTTCTACAGCAGGATCAGTCCTCTGATCCAGCTTTCTATACAGTCACAGTTAACCCTAACACCAGTCCTAGACAGTGGGGAAGAACATGGAGTCATGATGGGATGGATAGTTGAGTTTCACCATCTGTATAGTTAATGTGTCTCAGATAAAGCCATGTGTTGTTTGACTGGATACAGAAGACCTACATCAGATAGGCACCAAACCATTTAACAATGACAATTATGTCAATTAGCAAATAACTAACTAAATACTCAAATAAACCAGATGGTGCCAAGTATAGGACAAAATCTACAAAGTTGTAGGTGAAAAGTTTATGTTGCCACACATCAGCCCATCTTTGGAAATATATCTCAAGAATCATTTATCTGTTCTCAGCAAGATGAATGGATCCAGGCATCCCCTTACTCCTGTCCCTCAGGCATTGAGACCCACCACTTAATCCTCTAGTAAGACCTTCCAACCACGATTATCTGCTTCTTTGAAAGTCCCAGTGTTTCTGAAGGCAGGCATGTGTAAAACTGCCTACCTCCTGCTGCTGTTTGACTGTGAAAAGACCAAACCACAAGGGGATTCTCAAATACGTCTGTCCTGGTTATCTCCTCCAATCTGGAGCACATTTGCAGGATCAGGCCTCACAGAGTAAACAGGCATGGACAAGACTTCTGAAGGCTGGTAGCTTGTATGTATATTGCATATGTGATGATGCTCAAAATCCCAGAATTCAAAACATTTGGCTGCAGTGGCAGGGATTGTTTCCTTTTTATTAATGCTCAAGATGTGCCTTTGACAGCAATTGAGATTTTAAAAAATAGCAGCACAAGTAACCTTCTAAATAACTGTTTTCATTCTGGCCGGGACAGGGTCCATTTTTGCAGTAGCCAGGAGAAGGTCTGGCCAGGACCGGGAGGTTATTCTATATACCACCTCACCTCATCCTCTGGGGACAGGGGAAGGGGTCCCTGCCAGGTCACAGAGTGGGGAGTGTTGTCGGGGGTTTCTGGGTGGTGAGCAACCATGTATGAATGGTTCACCTCTTGCACACTTTTTTATTAAAATTGTTGCTGCTGCTGTTCGTTTTTTTATTTCATTGGTGTCTCCAGTAAATTGTTCTTATCTCAACCCATTATCTTTACCTTTTGTACCTCCGTTTCACCTCTGCATCCCACCACAGAGGAGGGGGAGGGAGGGGACAGGGGAGTGATCGAGTAGCACGTGGTTTGAGTGTTTTCCTGGGAACACTAACCACGATAACTTCATGACTTCTGTAGGACTACTCATAGTTGATATCGGAGAAAGCAAATCAGGACTGAAATGTGGGACAACATAAAAATGGCATGTTACAATCAGATATGTTAAGTAACTACTTTATTCATGTTTAGATGTTACTACTACTTTAAAAGAGTAAGTAGTCATATCTTTTTCTTCTCTTCAGGTGTAATCCTTGGATTTTCTCTCCGATCATATAAGATGAGCTATCGGGAAGTGAAGTACTTTGCATTTCCAGGAGAGCTACTCATGAGAATGCTGCAAATGCTGGTCCTGCCACTAATTGTTTCCAGTTTAGTCACAGGTAAACAAAAACGACAACAAAAAAAAGACCCTAGACCTTTTCTGTTCTTTTAAATAATTTGATAAAAATGCACACACTGAAACACACACAAAAAAAAATGAAATTTCCATGTCCTAGAAGTGTTACTTCTAGTAGCCTGCAGATAGAAATATCCTTACTATTGCTGTTTTAGAAACAATATAATAAGAGGTTGGAATTAATATAAGAGAAACTGAAAACCCTTTTCCCAATTCCAAGATGGTCTAACTGTACAAACTACTCTATGCAATGGCTACAAAGCTGACTGTGCTCTATTCTCCTCACTTTCTGAACAGGTATTTTCTCCTCAATGTCCTATTGTTATTAAAGTTACTAAAGGTAATACCTCCAAAAAATTAGTTCCAAAACCCAAGAAAGTTGAAACTATTGATCATAGGCAACAACACATGCCTGTAACCCCCATATATAAAACATCTGTCTAACTCCTTTTGGCAAGAGATTGGAAAAAACGGAATCATATCATAGAATGGTTTTGGTTGGAAGGGACCTTAAAGGGCATCTCGTTCCAACTCTCCTGCCATGGACAGAGGCACCTTCCACAAGAAGTTGCTCAGAGCCCCATCGAGTCTGGCCTTGCACACTTCCATGGATGGGGCATCCACAGTTTTCCTGGCAACTTGTTCCAGTGCCTCACTACCCTTACGGTTAAGAATTTTTTCCTAATATCTAATCTAAACCTACCTTCTTTCAGTTTAAGCCATTCTCTCATCTCCTATCACTACAAACCCGTGTAAAAGGTCACTCTATAGCTTTCCTGTAAGCCCTCCAGGTACTGCAAGGTGCTCTAAGGTCTCCCTTCTCTTCTCCAGGCTGAGCAATCCCAGTGCTCTCTCCCTATCCTCACAGGAGAGGTCCTCCTACCCTGTGATCATTTTCATGGCCTCCTCTGGACTGGCTCAAATACATCTGTGTCCATAGGTGATAGATACCATAGTTTGGAAGAAACTTAATTCCATCAGTCCTGTTCTCTTGTCTTCTAGTTAACAACTCTATTAAGCTTCTAACACTCCTTTCCAAGTTGTTCCTTTACCTAATGATAAAATATTTAATTTCTTATGATGATGTGTGCCTTGGTGTTCCTCTTAAGTTCCATCAAAGACCTCTCAAATTTGTTAGTAATGTCCACGAGGTACCTATGATGCATTTATTCTACCAGTTATCTGAAGAAAAGAAATCATGGACTTCAGTCTGTTAACAAATAGGTGTGCAATTTGGAGAACTTAATCAAAACCTGTGCAGTCCCAGGCTCTGAAACACCTAATACACTATCTTGTCAGAGGATCCAGAGACTATATGTTGTTCTCTGTTTCTCCAATTTTCAAATATATTAAGATCCCTTCTTACAAACACAAATGGCCACAGACTCACGTCTTCACAGAAACTAAAGACGGTACATATTCACAGTTACAAAATCATTCATCTTCTCATATTTCAAGGAGAAAGTGAAGTTTGTTTCTATACACACGTATTATATGGATAGTGAGAGTTAAATGAATACTGAAACTAGGGAGTAATTTATAAATTTTGTAGAGGAAATGATGGTAGGTTTTATTCCCAACCAGTATCATTCTGTTACATATCATGTCTTCTTTTCCCTTTGTCTTCTTCATATCTTCTTGTCCCTTTCACATGCAGGACTCTACAGTTTGGCTGGACATTGATAGAAGAACCATTAAAAGCAGAAAAGGATTTATCTTTTTCTCTTTTTCAGTGTCAACTGAGACTGGCACTACTGCTCCATTTTGCAGGATGAGTTACTGTAGAGGAATTTATCTGATCAATTCTCAATTCCTCCTAACTCTGCATTCATATTGATTCTCTGAGAGCTCAAGATAAAACAGTAGATTAGGTAGATCATCCTATACAAGGATTTGAATCGATTTTCAATATTCTAAGTAGAAACACTGTTTAGGTAATGTTTAGCAAATTCACCTTAGAGAGTCACAAGCATTGCAGGGAGCTGGCCTTTTGAGTAAATAAGCTCATTTGCTGTAACACCAGGTCTCAGTAGAAATTTTGTGAAATATCAGAACAATGGCTTTCCAACTAACCCTATTCTGAAAAGAATTTAATTCTCTGGATTCAAACAATACCCTTGTTTTTGATGAGTTTTTTTCCTTCAGAGTCTCTGGATGCCTTTATCCTTTTTATGTCCTTTTTCCATAACAATCATTTTCTTTATTATGCAGAGGCATTTGGCAAAGAGAAATCTTGTCTATCGGCAAGATTTGTCCTATTATCATATAAGTGCCCTGTAATATTAAATGGATTATTCTTAGAGCTTCCCTTTGAAGTAGAGACACCAATTTCCAAGCTGAATAATGACATTTTAAACTTTTTTGGTTGACCAGGGAGCAATCAGAGAAAACTCAATGCAATTCACAAATGACAGATTTAATTCTTAAAAATCATTCAATACAGCAGGATTATGTCATTTTTTCAAGGGAACAAAAGATGTTTCCCAGTTTATTGCTAAATAAATTGTCAAAAAAAACCCCAAACATTTTCTGCACTGAACAATACCTCCTTCAGTGTACAAATTGGGTTTTTCTTACAAGATGCTTTTACGTATTTATTGCAGAATACTCATGCACTAGTAAATACACAGGTATTAGAGGATATCTAAATAGTAATGAACTATAACCTTTACAGGTGTATTACTGTACAATTTTGTGTACACTTGGATTCTTTTTTAACACATTATAGGATAATTCACTTGACAAAAGTCTCACGCTTCTCAGGTCAGGCTTAAGAGCATGATTCAGATCTCTTATTTCCTATATTTTGTTTGGCAAAGCAAAGTGGATGCCTCTTAACTAACTGTAGAAAGATTTCTCCAGGCTCTCCATGCTAATAACATACTTGTTTCTTCCAATTATCAATTATTTGAATAAGTATTTTGCTGTTTGCAAGTGTGACAGTGTCTCCTAGATATGTCATTCTGGGTTTTCATTTGTAATTAGGCGAAGTGTGTTGAATGTAACTGTATGACAATAACAGAAAGTATGGTCTCTGAAACATTAGAAATAGGCTAGTGATGATTACATTCCTTTGCAAATTTTGTGAATGTCAAAGACATTAGAGTAATAAAATCAAAATAATAGTTGTAGAAGCTATGGGTTGTTATATAAATAAAAGATAAACAGAAACTGATTACTTCTGCCATACAGGTAAACAGTTCTGATTGTTTTTCACAGGGAAAGTAAACTACCAAGGGTGAAGTCAACCCAGTCACATTTCTCTATCCCCTGTTTTGGTACTGCCATGAAAGAAACAATGTAGAATCACATTCAGAGGTTTTTAGTCACATTTGCCTTATGATTTGCCATTATTGCACATGGTTCAAGCAGGCATGCAGTTTTCTCCATGAGATTCTATCTTTTGATGTGTATGTTACCAGGCATGTACTAACAACTGCTTAGGAGAAAATAGAGGTTATTTGCATACCATTCACCACCTTTTCATGTTTATAGGAAAATATCATTATATGCATATCTATATTATTTATCTTTTGTGGTCTAGACATAAATTTAACTGCATACTCTGTGTTGGTCTTTATTGTCTACAGTCTTTAAAATGAGAGAACTCCTAGGTCAGCATGCCCAATCAGTGTCTTTTATAAAGTCAAGGGGAAAATTAAAGCATGATATATGAGAAGCAGCAGAAATAAACAAAGAAATAGATGAAATTCCCATTTGGATTATGTTATGGCCAACTCTGACCTGAATTCTTATACAAACACAGGGCTGACAGTTTTGTTTCATTTCTGTTTTGATTTTACTGCAGTTACAGGAGTTCAAAATATTTTATACTTTCTAATTTCCTTACAACTTAAAGTATTTGACATGAAAATTGGTTGACACAATTATTTTAAAATACATATTGTTCCTAAGATGTATATAAAATAAATATATATACATGTGATAGCAATTCAATTCATCATGAAATAGGCAAAAGCTGAAAGAATTGCACCAGCATTAAGAGCATTATGCCTTAACATTTTTTGAGCTGATACAGCAAGATCATAATGAAATTGAAACTCCAGTCCTTAAAACTGGTCCACAAGTTTTATGTGTATGTTTCAGGTATTCAGTGAATTTAAGGGTGTCAGAATTACTTACGTTTGCTTAACAAAAATAAGTATTTCCTGAAATCTCGTTCACAAAAATTATTCATAACCATTATTTATAAAGAGCATAGTTTGAGCAGAACATTTGTGACAAATATAAAACCTTGAAAAATTTTGAAAAATTTTTTGCAAGTATTTTGTGCAATTATAGCTCAGTTTAATAGACAGGCTACTTCTCCTATCCCAAAATTTTGAAAGATTGCAATTTAGTTAAACAGGGGGACCACTGCTTTAAAGTACAAGTGAACTGGGATTAAATTCTTTGCAATTCTTCCAAATATCTTAGTCTGGTAAAACACAGGAAAGGATAAAAAGCCCATTCAAAACCTGAGGCCAATTATTGCTGCACATTGCAATAACAGTAAGACAACAGTTTATTTACTAACATAAGTCAGGACAGGTAAGGAGAAAGAGAATGTAGAAACAGTGAAACTGAGGTCCACTGGCTCACCAAAGATGGTGCAGCAAGTCAGCAATTACAGAATCAAGCAAAGATCCCAGTCAGGAATACGAGTACAACACACTGTGTATTAGATAATACTCTTGTCCAAACTGCTAATGCAAGTAACACTAATATGGTGCAAATGAATCTTAATCACATACCAGGATTTTGTGTGCAAGATCCTGTATAAACACAGCAATCTTCTTCCACAAAGGAAGGCTGTGTGGAAAAACAGTTCAAAAAAACAAGTACAGAAGGTTTACATCAAAGAAGAAAAAAGTCTTAGTATGTAGTTTGTGTATATATTTTTTTATATTCCTTCCCCTTTCTAATTTAAATAATGATATAACTGTTGCTAATGGATTCTGGAAGATACAGAAACTTCCCTGCATCTGATGCAGTGTTTCAATAACAGACTGCAACACCAGCTACTGCAGGAGACACAAGTGATTTTCTTTTGGGCAGACTCAGACACACGAGATTTTGTCCCCACACTTATTTCAAAATGTTCATAGTATTTATCACCACAAAAAAACTATAGAAAGTGTTGACAAAGACCAGAAGGCTGGGATTTCCATGTGTGGGCACTTCTTAAGTAGCTTCAGATGTACATAGGATGCTTTTGATTTCAACTATCAAAGGA
This sequence comes from Acropternis orthonyx, assembly GCA_035583155.1. NCBI lineage: Eukaryota > Metazoa > Chordata > Aves > Passeriformes > Rhinocryptidae > Acropternis > Acropternis orthonyx. The sequence goes on along the minus strand of JAWWEU010000091.1, from coordinate 60,723,217 downwards.
ATGCAATGAATGGTAACTGTTAGAAACAAGTAGCAAGGAACACGGTCTAACCCCTCACTGAAATGAAGAAGAGGCATATGAAGTGACTCCAGTAATAAAACAAAGCACACACAGAGTTGAAAATTGACAGCCAAGTTGTAGATGCAGTTCCTTGAGATCACCTATAATGAAACAAAGGCAATATTCAAAGAAACAACTGAGCTTGACATAATCTCCAAGCCACTTCCTTACATAAGTCAAGAAAGATGCAGCATCTGGATATGAACAGTTTTGACTGCACAGAAGCCAAATTTTGCCCAGAGGAACTTATGGCTGTAAAATGTGGAAAATCAGTGCTGTGACATGCTGTATAACCTTAGGCAAATCATGTTTTCTTTTTGTATCTCTGCTTTCTTTCTCTTTAGATGTAGTGCTGGTGACATTTTTTAACAGCTACTGTGGCAGAAAAGAAGACGGAGATATGTAGATTAAGTTGTCATAGCTCAGCAGATGCAAAGTCTATAGCTACTTTAGTTATAATGCTGCAGAGATTGAAATAAACTTCAAATAACTGCAGCAGGGATGATATATAGGGCCATCACTGAAAGAGCTGCTGTGGAAATACCCCAGGTTACCTAGTGACTGCTTGCAGCTAACTGTGATGATATCACTAATAATCAAATATGCATAAGCCGTCCATATTTTTTCACCAGCTATAGAACTGGTTAACAGGAATGTGTTAGCCATGAAGTTAAAAAAAGTTCTCCTGAAGTTAGCATATGATATGATGAGCCTAAACTAGGGTTTATGACAGGGAACTGTGATACAATGGCACAGCCTCCCACATCCAGATAGCGTCTGTACACAGCCTGTTAAGACATCATTCTAGAAATATAGCCTAATGTTATTATATTGTAGTAATAAGGTTTTTTATTTTCCTTTCCAACACTGTGTAACTGGATGAAAATGCTATTAAATCATATCAAAACACCTATCCTCTAGCAAATTATTACCATTTTTCATGTTGACAACTGTAATGTCCTTTCTTAACATATTAAATTAATAGCAGTAAATATACAGGGCCAGAATTTTGAATTTGCTCATCCTAACCCCTCACATCAGAGTACACAATAGAAAGGCATCGTAAAGAGACCTGTGCATCACCTCTTCAGAAAAGGGGCTGTGAAACCATCATGTGTCTAGTTTGTTGAAGTAGGAACCATGCTGCTTGAAGTAGTTCCAATGTTCTCTGTCTGCTTGCTGACAAGTGTATTGTGGAAAAGAGTCTGTCACCTGCTACAAGGTCCCAGGTGCTGTCTCATATCTACCACAATATTTATGGTAATTTCAACAGATGGAAAGTCTCTCATTCAGGCAGAACAGACTTGTGGAGCCAAAATTATTGTTCTCCCAGGGGAAAAAAAATTAAAAGGAGGGGCCCAGCAGTAATTCCATTTAATTCATTGTGGCAGAACAGATCTATGCCTGTGAAACATCTTGGGTATTCACAGTTAAACTGGAAGGTAAAACCATAAACAAAACTCAGTCTTAGGCTTCTCTGTTTCTATTTAAAAGAATATATCATTCCTGATTCAGTTCATATAGTGCATACATGAAAACTGAGAAGCAGGCAGTGTTTCATCAGTTTAGCTGGCCACCAGAACAGTGAATCCACTTTCCAAATTCTAAAAATGGGGAAATATCATAACTTTCCCAAGATTTTTGCAAGTCCTAAAGAAATTATTTTAGAAGTCAGAATAATCAATGCCCACCAAACAGATGAAAAGTTTTATGCTGGTCTCGGTTGACTCTAGTTATAAGGAAAAGAAGAGAATTGACAGATTCTCTCAGAGTGAAGCTCTTGTTGGATTGTCAGTGCATTTGAGCTGCTTGTATATTTGTACTGGAATCTTTCTACAGAGGAATCCTGAGAAAACACCTCCTATAATAGTAACCGTGCTATGAGCAACCAATCCATGGACGTCCTAGGAGTATGATATTTTTTCATGTATGCTTTTCTTCTAATGTCTAAAATGTTTTTAAAAAAGGAACTTACCTTCTTTTTTAGGTAAGTCTTCCCTCTTTCTCCCCCACCCAATGCTTTATAAACATGTCAGTATTGTAAAAGCTGAATTCCATGGCAGCTTTAATTTTGCACATTTCATCAGTTCATGCATTCATATAGATATTTACACATGCACCTTATATAACTGGATGACAGCACTACTTAATTTGAACATCCACGTACTTCTTTCCACAAGTAAATGAAAACTCCTCCTTTGATTTGTGTGTGCCTGAAACAAACTCTGGCTTAAAGTGGGCATGCAAATTTGTAAAGGTCCAGTTTACCTTGCAAACTGAATATCCTGTTGGCTTAAGGAAACATTTGAAGAAATATTGCAAATGTTGGTCCATGTTCAGAAACAATTTCACCTTGAACTACCTTCTTTATGGAAGATTCAGGCTAACAGCAGCTAAGAATACACAAGCATGAAACTACACACAGAACTACTTTAAAGACGTGCTTTTCATTATCTGTATTTCCACATAAAACAAATGTCTATCCAGTCGGGCACATAGCCTTTATTAATTATAATTTATATAGGCAAAAAATTGGAACCTTCTTATACTGTTCCTTTCCACAGTCTGTAAGGGAATGTGGGCAAGATAAGTTTCATAGTGATGTCATGTTTTTCTGAAATATTTTGAACAAAGATTTTAGAAGTTAAAAAACTGAGTTTAAATGCATTATACATTTGTAGAGGTTTAGATGGAGTAACTATTTATTTTTTTATCTCCTATCTATTTTTCTTAATAAAGGAAATACAGGGTGTCCAA
>JAWWEU010000091.1:60686351-60704298 GCA_035583155.1 Acropternis orthonyx | reverse complement strand
GCGGGTCTTGGATGCTGGGAGCTTTTGCAGTTCCCTTAGTTCCCATTAACTGCAGTAAGAGTGAAGGCTGCCCAACAGCCCCCCAGTAAGGGCTCTCAGAAGTGAGCACTTGCTTCCTCCTCATACAGCTTTTGTTCATCCTTAGGCCTGTCATCCCTCTGCTTGAATGCTTTCTGCTATACATGCCATGAGCAGTTACAGCCCAGGAAGAGAGGAATTGCTGTTCCTTGTGTTCAAGCTGAGAAATAATTTATATATGATAGCAAGAGCAGGAAGGACACTGAGCAAGGCAAAATAAGGAGGCATGTAGTCACAGCTGGAGTGCACAACAAGAAACCAGGCTGGAAAGCAGCTTACAGAGGCAAGAGCATGACTCTTGCTCCCTGACACACCACTTGCACATGGTTCACCACTCAGTCCCAGAATCAGCCCAAGAAAGAAACAGGATCACAAGCTCTAATCTGTCAACACAGCAATCTTTATGGGCAAGATATGCCCTACACTGACTCCTAATGATTTTTGGACTATAGAAGGCTCAACCTAGTATCAGATGTGGACTACAAAAGAACAGGTCAGGTTCGGTTAAAGCACAGCCACATATGCCTCTGAATCCTCTAAGACTCACAGTGCTCAGCCTCTGGTTCTGAATCTACTCCCTGTCAAGGGGATTGACTGATTCAACATCTGTGCATTTCCAAACATTCCTACCAAACTGTACACGGTGACCTTTCATGCTCAGGATGTGAATTGAGTTTAATATTGATCTTAGTTAAAATGAAAGAATACATAGACCGGTGTTGGTACTTTAGGAAGCACAAGTAAGAACACACACACACAAAAAAAGAAACTAAATATAAAAAGATGAAACTGACTGGACTAGTATGCAAGCACTCTTTTTCACTTTGTAAATTATATTTCATTGCAATTTTCACAGTAGTACTTTTAAAATAAAATTTGTAACAAATGTTATCTGAGATAAATGTTGTGCAATTCAATAGCAGATCTTAAATTCCCCCAAAAGTATTAACTTTATATTTGCATTGCTTAATATTATTAGCACTATTTCATATTTTCTTTTTTATGGGGACTCTAAAAAACATGCTGATCTTTCATCCACCAACGAGAGGGCTACAGGACTTACCTCCTGATTGTAAAGACAAGAAAACTATTTATTACATACTAGTATTTACTATTTTCCTCACAGAATTTGAAAACATAAATGTAAACTTGCCATGAACATTATCATCCAGTTTTACAGATGGAAAAACCGACCAGAGAAATGAAGGATCAAGTGCTTCAAATGTTGGATTTCCATTTTCAGTTTCTTACTGCACCAGTAACACTTTGCTCTTCTACAACAATGGCATACGCAAACCAAGAAATTTGGGGTGTGAGCCTAGTGATCTTCCTTTACAATTCCTTTTGTGGGTACAAATCATACTGGCTCTCGTGGTTTCTGTCAAAAGGGCAGAAAAATACTAGCTGAAATGAAAGGGTAAGTATGAAGCATGTGGTTGATTTTATAATTTGAAGATTTGATCAGAGACTAGAACACAGCCTTGATCTAAGTTACATCAGTGACTAGAGTACTCTCACTGTAACTCCAGGAGCATGTATTTCTTCCTTTAGAAGACAGACAGAAGTACGATTTGTATATAATGATTTGAGAAAACATTTACTTTTGCCAGGTCATGATTCTAGTTTTATACATCCATATTATTTATATTCCTGCAATCCTTTTGCTTTATATTAAATGCTTTATCCTCTGAGACAGACCCCCAGAGCAGAAGGTAGCCAGCTTTCATTGTGTTTTGTATGTTCAAAGATGACATCTACATGTATGGGAAGTTCACAGAAGCTTGGATTAGGCTGTTCCATATAGGAGGAGGTGGTAACGTAAAGAAATCCTTTTCTGACCTTTTTTTCCATTCTGCACTTTAAAAGCTTGATTCCAACAACAAGCATCAGAAGTGCTTTGAGACAGATGGTGCATCCTCCCAAAAGATTTATGGGGAAGTAACCGACTACTTGAAATTTTAAGGAGGAGGAACAATGGGGCATTTTAAGGAGAAGAATACTAACTGCTTCTGCTGGAAAGAGAAAGAGCACAGAAAGCTGTAACTCTTATAGCAGAAAATTATGTAACAACAAGCATTAGGAGTGGGATGGGAAGACAGTAGCTATATGAACTGCAGAAGCGACAGCTTGCTTTGGGTAGCCTGAATACACTGGTCATCAAAAGTCTTCCCACAAAACAATTCTCATCATGCTTAGTTTCTACTCTTTCTCACAACTGTATCAGGTGAATGTCATTGTGCTTAAATTTACTAGGAATTGCTGCCCTGGATAGTAAAGCATCAGGGAAGATGGGAGTCCGAGCAGTAGTCTACTACATGAGTACTACGATCATTGCTGTACTGATTGGCATAATCATTGTGGTCATCATCCACCCTGGGAAAGGTACTAAAGAAAACATGCACAGAGAAGGCAAAATTGTGCAAGTGACAGCAGCAGATGCCTTTCTTGACTTAATCAGGTATGACTATGATATTGCACATTTTCTGTACCAATAACAATGATAGTAATATTTAGATTCACAGAGAACAAAAGTAGAAAATTTTAGGCAGTGAATGCATGAAGTTGCCAAATTTCTTTCAACAGTGTGATACCAATATCTCTAACCCCTACAATGCTACAAAATGAATTTATTTCCAAAACAAGCTGTTGTGGGGGAAGAAACTGCTTTTAATATTCAAAGAAAGATTCTTTCTTTCACGCACAAAAGAAATACTTCTGTTCTGCTATCTGCATGGGTTTTATTTCCTCCTTCCATAGCACAATCCTTCCTACCAAATTCCTCTGCTTTTCTTTACTTCCAACTTTCAACAGCTTTCCCACTTCACTTGAATCCCTGATTTAGTTATTCATTTGAATTTTTAACTGTTGCCGCCAGTCTGAGTGCATCTACTCAACTTGTTAAATTGTATGAATGGGAAATAAATTCCAGGAAGAGGCAAGAAAAATGCTTGAAATAGAGGGACACGGACATAAAATCTTGTTTTCTCCTTGCTCAGAGATTCTGCAATACCTCTTTTATAGAGCTAATATGTCACAGATGTATTTCAGGGAGTAGGGAAGCTGAGGTTTTGAACTTGGGAGCTTTTCCACAGATAAAGACACCAAAATTTTGTGTTCCACTAACCCATTTGGAGAAGCCAGAGACATGGAGAAAGGCCTCCAAGAGTCATGCGGCCAGGAAGGGGGACTTCAGAAAGACCCATGAAGAGGTTTGGACTCCGATTCCTCAAGATTTATTCAGCTAGGCTGCTTCTAATTCCCTCAGAAATGCACCATTCTGGAAAGAAAAGAAACAAACCCCCATCTATAACAAATGCATACACACATATATAATTATATGTGTATGTGTTTTTATTGTAGAATACTCAAATTTCAGAAAGATTTATTTTTTAATCACAACAAGACTAAATAGAGTGATGAATGTCATGAAGTACTAGGCTATGTGGCTGCAAAAATTGTTTGAGAACTAGAAATGCATTACATACTATTAAATTATTTATTAACCTGGATTCATAAATCATTAATAAAGATGAAATTTAAAGTCAGCACCATCCCACAGAGCTTTGTACATTTGATAATTTAGCTCATAAACTCTTTCATAATCAGACCTGATATACAATACTAGATACAGAGATTCCAATTGCCAGGATCTATCCAAAGCTACTACATTTTGTCCTGATAAAGATAACCAGGCCAATGCTATATGCAAAGCTCTACTCACTGTACACATGATTACATATTTGTCTTAGGATTCCTTCAAAAATTAGTAGGTCAGTTCTTTTATTAGCTGTGCCCTTACTTAAGGTACTACTAGAGTACTGTCACTTCTCATGTTATTTTGTTTCTTTTTCACAGAAATATGTTCCCTCCAAATCTGGTGGAAGCTTGCTTTAAACAGGTAAAATGTTTTGTTGTTTCCAAATAAAACATTACAAAGCAAGAAGTTGAAATGCAATAGCAATTGCTTTAGGATTATCACCTACTTAGAGCAGAAAGACAATTTATGTATGCTGTCACCTGTCAAAAAAAAAAAAACAAAAAACCGAAACCAACAAATATGTCCTTTGTTTTCAATCATATTGAGTCACTTCCACTTGCTGTGAGAAGTGAAGAAAACACACCTGGCTTGACAAATCAAAAAGTAAGGTTTTTCAAAATGTCAAATTCTTAAATCTGCAGCAGGGTTCACTGAAGCCAATACAGAACTTGTGTGTCAAAAACACTGTTATGTTAAACTGGGAGATACTGAGATGTACACCATCTGTACAAAGACTGGAAGACATTCAAGAATGTTGTGCGAGAAACTTGCATAGGTTTGAAACAGACGGAAAAATTTTGTGGACATTAATAACAAAAGCAAACGAGGGGACTTCCTGTCATCTGTGGTAGGAGTGCATAAGCATGTTTTTTCTATGTTGCTTCCCAAATTCCTCTATCATTATCCTGGTCTTAATCTGAACTCTACTACAGTAATAGTATGTAACTAAATTCTTGGTTTTTAAAAGGAGGATATTGTAGAGTCAGTGAAACCTGCAACATGTGTTTCCATAATCTAATTGCTACATATTGTCCTCCCAGAGAACCTTGAACTTATACTATTCACCAGATACTGCTGTAGCATTAAAAAGAAAGCTGAAATGTGGAGGTCAAGAAGGAAGAGGATAAAGTAGACACTTTCCAAAGTCCAGCTGAGTTACATCTTGCAGAAGAATTGAAAAGAAATTGTAACATTATCTTTAGTTATATAAACAGAAATGAATAAAAAGCAGTGACTTCCTGCATTAAAGATTTCTAGATTAAAGATTAAAAAAACCCAGACCAAAGTCCAAAACTAATAAATGCTATGCCTCTGTCTTCAGCCAGGATGTTGATGGCCTCAGTATATTGATGCAGAAGAACAGTATGGAAATACAAATGTTTATATCTAAGCTAGAAATAAAATTCAAAGAATTTAATGCAATAAAGTACAGGAATGATATGATCTTTATCTCAAAATAATGAAATAATTAGGACATAAAGTTACAGATCTAGCAGCAAGTATTCTTCATAAATCTCTGAACTGGGAAGTTTTTATCTAGGGCTCTTGAAAACAATCAAAGTGTCTTTCTGACTGCACTTTCAAAAAGATTTGGGAATTGACTTAGGCAGATAGCAAGTCCTTAGCTTGATCTTAGTTATACTAAAGTATATATATATAAAAAAACCAAACCAAACCAAACCAAACCAAAAACACAAAAAAACCCCACCAACAATCAAAACCCACCAAACAAACAAAAAAACCTCATAGGTTTCTGAAACACAGATTGTACCATCCTTCTTGCACAACATTGCTAATTTCCTCTTGTTTTTCTTTGTGTCAGTTTGGTTTTGGTTTGGGTTTTGATTTGGAGGGGTTTTTTTTTTGTTGGTTGGGTTTTTGTTGTTTTTTGGTCATTGATGATGGTTTCTTGTTTTATCTTTTTTGTTTTGGTTTGACTTTTTGTGCCAAAGAAGGCTAATGTATCAGATGGTTTTGGACTTCTGATTTTAAGGAGAAGTTTTTAATATGAGGAAAGTGAAATAGTTGAGCAAGTGATAGGAATATTGCAAGAACTGTAGAACTTGAGGAGATAGCAATGGGAGTTCCTGGAAGACTGGACACACTGCAATTGATATTTCTATAAATGACATTGCCATAAGATGCACACAATTAAATTAAGAGATGACAAGAAAGTCCAAGCACTTTGTATGGAGAAGTCTGACAAATGCCACAGAATGTGGCACGTCCCTGGCACAGTGTAAGAGAGTAAATTCACAGCAACAAAGTGAATCAGCTCTTACAGACATTGGCATGTTTGATTATCTCCTTGTAGCTCTTCATCCCATGTGAAATAAATGTTTAGAAGTTAACAATAATTTCTGCTTTGACATAGCAAGTTGTTATCAAAAAAAAAAAAGAAAAAAGAAAAAAGAAAAAAGAAAAAAATGAACCTTCCTCTAATTCAGCTCTGGGATATATTAGGTGACAGAGCACCAACACAGGAATTAAAGCTGGAGAAATGTGACCATGTAGAATACTCAATACAGTCAGGTCTTTCATTCATAGATTCATGCAAAATTAACACAGTGGAGGCAGGAGTTGTTGGAGTTATCCAAAGAACACAAGGTATAAAGCAAAAAGAATTCTGATGTAGAAACTATACAGGTACAAAACCAATGTGGCAACAGAGCTGAACAAGATAAAGAAAACTGTTTACACAAAAGGAAAGGGAAATCAGTACTACTGAATTTAAAGTGTGAATTAGTAAGGTTCTTAACCTTCCATTACTTAAAGCTGAGGTCCTGGAAAAATCTTTAATTAGGAGTTGTAGGAGCACCTCAACAGTTTTACCATGCAGTTTAAAAAGTCCTATTGATGAATTATCCTACAGCAATAGGAAATTGATTTGGTGACTAGCAGTTCTAACTCTATGTTTTTAATTAAAGATGTCCTGCAGATTCCATTTGCAATAAGTATTTTGTATTTCTCATGTGCTTTAAAGCTTAAAGGAATTTCTAAAGAGGAGTTCAAAAAAACAGGAAAAGTTTAATGAAAGTTTTTTCTGACATTCAGCAGCAGCTATACTTACTGAAGTACTGGGACTTTAAATCTGCCATACTAATACTATTATTCTTTTAATTTGGTACCCTAGATTTTTAGGTAAAAGTTATTTTGGTACAGCAGATTTTTTAAACTGAAAACTTAGTTTACAGGTATGTGTGAGATTGGTAGGTGTCCAGGTGACTTTGTACATCTGAGTCCATAACTTTCTTTTCCAAGATTTCCATCCATTTTTTCATGTGTTTCTCAAAAGACTTAAGAGGAACGATGATCCATCTGACACTAACCTGGTTCTGTAACATGATGTTTGCTGGCCCAAACACAAACACACTCTATATATACTCATAGTTGTCCACACTCAAAGACGTAACACTGATCCACAGCTTTACACATCTGGAAACCATCTCTGGAATATGCATTCAAAATTCAGTTCACATCTTTTGGTAGATTAGATGTGCACATTCTGTCTTAAAGCATCCTTAGGCAGGTTTCTTTCCTGATGGAGACTTGTATAGGAATCCACTGGAAGGTGCAAAATGGAATGGAACTGTGAGGAGTAACCAAGGTGGGGAGAGCTTCTAGATGGAGCTGGGAAAGCTTTTACAGGAATGTTGAGGGAGAAGAAGAGTCACAAAGGAAGACTGGGACCTTAGGACATATCTAGGATAGATCTTCCTAAATTTTCTACTGTTCCTCATTTAATTATTTGGTCCCTTGGATTCCCTTTCCTGGTTTTACTTTCCTAAAAAGCCAGTGAGGCAAAGCTGCCCCCCATTGCTATTTCTTCTCGTTCTCCTTCTTCACTAATTTTCTTTCCCAGAAGATGTTTCCCTTTTTCTGGTCACCAGGGAATTCACCTGACTGCCACAACTTTTCAGATATGAGCAAGAGTCGTTTGGCAACATCAGCCCGTTGCCTTCAGGCCTGGGATGCATGTTGCCAGGTCCCATAGACTTCCACTCAGTTTCATTAGGTCATTCTAAACCTTGTCTTTGCTTACAGTACGAGGTTCTTTGCTCCTCCAAATTCTACCTGAAGATTCAGGGACTTGAGAGATGTGGGAAGCCTGAGCACCAGAGAGTGAAGACTGAGGCCAAGAACTCCTTGAGTACCTCAGCTTTCTCAGACTGCTTGTTAAACAGCTGATTATTAATCCAAAGAGCACACTTCCTGATGCTGGTTGTTTCCATGTGAGGTGTGTTGCTACCTTCATTATGCACTGATCATATGAGGCTTTTGTGATTTTTATCAGTAATGGGAGTTACCTGATGAATAGACAGTCTATCTGAATAGACTGACTGCAGATAAATATTCCGCACTTACCTAAAACTACATTACTTTTTTCAAAATTTCCTCTATGCCCCTGTTCACTCCCAGTTTAGGAATATCTAAAGAAATCTTAGATAAATAATTTTTCAGCTCTGGCCATTATATACTTGTTTATCTTTCTTTGCTAACTTCAAACATGCTGTCTAGCCTGGGGCAGAGCAGTGGTAAACACTCTGCTTCTTAAGCAGATAATGCTTCTTAACTGCTTGCTCTTCTTTCTGTGCTCTGGGGGGGTCTATTAAAAGAGGAAAGAAACATGAGTGAACTTGGGAAATGAAGAGAAACAGAATCAATCTAACAATTTGGGGAGGGTCATTCTGTTGTGAATAGGTGGAATTTGATGCCATCTGGAGCTTAAAGAATTTCCTCTCAGCTATTTTTAATGACATATTCTTTCCTGAACTAGTCCTTATCAAGGGGATTGGAAGTGTTAATCACACATTCAGAAATGAACTCTGATATATGCTGTCTACTCCTCATGATAATTTTGGCTAGTTGAGATATATTGTAACTTGTGTCATCAGCTCTTCTGCAGAAAATTTAGAGTGCTTTCAACATATATCCACAAGGAAAGCCAAAAAAAAAAAAAAAACCATACTTAGGGAGATGAACTATTACTGTCATCTTTTAATTTCTTTTAATATTTTAGGGTTGCATTTAAGCAAGCTTGTTGCTTTTAAAATCATAATTCACTAAATGTAGCACCATCATACAGACTTAGCACAGACAGTGCTAATCTCAGAGTAAATTATGACAGTGAAATATGAGTTTTCAGAACAGTTGCCTTTGTAATCACCTTCTCTGCAAGTTACCAGCCAGAATGTGCCGCTGCCATGTTACAGTGTTGCTTCTTCAAAAGTCCTTCAATATGTCCAACTCAAATGACTGTGGGTATGTTTTATGACTAATGAAAACAAAATACTAATCAAAGTTTAAACAACTGATTTATTATATTATGCAATTAAAAATATACTGTCTATTTCATAATGAGCCAGCTTAATTAAAATTAATTTTAGAATTGTTCATTATGGCCATGTCTTGTAAAAAAAAAGTCCAGAAATGCATTGTTTTTATATTTTGCTTGAAGATAGGGTTGTTCATAGAAAGCTATTAGAAACAACTTTTTCAAATAATATTTACCTTGCTCTTCAATTGTTCTCTATACATGAATTTAAGGGAAAATTATGAATGTTTTGCATGTAAAATCCTCCTGGGCAAAAATATCTCTGCCTGGAGATAAAATGTCCCAAATATTCTCAGAAAGGACAGGACTTCAGTGATGTTGTCCTGTCCATCATGTATTATGGGTGCCTCTTCTGAGACCATAAATGAACAGTTTTACTTTGCCTAATTTCTTCCATTTCTGGGTGCTGAGAAGGAGCAAGGATCAGCAGAACCACAGTGTGATATTAAGCTGTCAGTCTGAGCTACACGAACAGGTGATAACTCCGATTCCCACTGAGAGAGAGATCTGCTGAAAGCAGGAACACAGTAAAAGCTCACAAACTCATCTCTTGCCACCTGTTACTCTGCAGACCAGTAATAGTCAACTTTGCTATTCCCTCATCTATTTAAAAACATTTTCTGACATCTTGGGGGTGGTCTTTCACATCCGGTCACTTCCTGTAAGCAGTTGGGTTTTTCAGCATTTCACATCCAGAAAATACATCTTGTGATGCTCAAGCAATCTTGTGTTTCACCCTTATTGTCATTTGAAAAAGCAGTAATAAGAGTAAAGCTCACCTACACTTTTTCCCTCAGTAGGTACTTCCTTTGCATTTTCCATGTTTGGTTTTCCTTAATTTCTTTTGCTTCACCAGGAAACTTCTCCTGGCTTTTGATAGACAGCTTTGGGCACAAGAAGACAGACACATCCACAGAGTTCTTGAGCTCATTCAGCTATAATGTAAGAAAGATCAGCCCAAGGAAATATTCCAGACCAAATAAAGCTGCTCTTGTTCCTGTTGCTTAGATTATCATTTTGAATCTCACTCTAAATAAATCACTGCTCTGGAAGGGGTTCCAGAAAGACTATTTACTCTGTTAACATTTCTGAATACTTAAGTCTGATGATTAAGGTGAGCCAAGATCAGCATCTCTGTGTACCAGTCTAGTAGCTAAAATGGAAAAGGACTTTCCTAAGTGAGGTCCTAAAATACATATTATACCCCTAAAGAGACTTACTAATGAAGAACTAAAAGTGTGTTCCTGCTGTTACACAATTCCAGAATGAGCACAAAATGAAGGAATATGCTTATTGCAATCTAAAATTATTCCTCACATATGTTTTGAAGGTAGGAAACTTCATGTGATTGTCTCTCTCTCCTGTAGAGTCCAATATTTTTGCAGTCCCCTGTCATGATTGTTGAGCACCACAGCCAGTTCCAACCTAATGTGGCATGAGGGGCACAGTCCTCAGGCAAATCAAGACTATGCTTCCACAGAACGAGGAGTGGTTTATGATTTAGCTCGTGGGCTGTTCCAACAGGCGGCAGCCAAACAGGCAGCAACATCCAGCACTACCCAACAGCTGCTCCACATGTGCTTTTGACCCAGTCGAACAGGCAGAAATGAGGTTTGGAGTGAGGGTAACAGAGAAGAGTCAGGACTAAGGCAGTTGTGATGTGTCAGGGAAAGTGGGAAATGAGCAGGAAATTTCACAGGAAATTAGGCTGTAATTCCAGCCTTTATTGTTCCAGACTTCACTAACAGCTTGTTTTTCTACATTTGTCTATTCTGTATGCCTGCAAATCCAGCATAGTTACACCCTTCAGACATTTGCATTAATGAATTTGCACCTAAGTTATTTTCCTACTGAAAAACAGTAATGAAAATATAAATGTAACAAAATGACCATACCTGTAGAAAAAATAAATAAATAAATAAATAAAGGAGTGTGCTAGGTACTCTTTTAACATTCCTGACAAGACTGAATAAAAAATGCTCTAGTGAGCAATTATATTACATTGCCATTTACATTCTTAATACCTTTCTGTCACTTAAAGAGGCAATCCCATCTTTCCTTCCCTGGCCGTGTAGTTCTAGTCTCGGTGGTTTCTCCCTCTCTGACATTCATCAGTCAGTGAGAGCTAACTCACCTCCATAGCCTTTACCCAAAAAATAGCCCCTTTTTTTTTGCTTAACAACATTTCTGCCAACTCAAAAAGTAGGACTGGCTCACTAAGAGGTCAAACGAATTATCACAAGTTGGATGTGACTGGGTGAGACAGTGGAACTAGGCTTTTCTGTGTCAGCCAGCTGTTCAAACAGCTGCATTGATTTCTCTAACTACAACCCAAATCTTAAAGCTTTTAGGTAAATTTCATTAAAACTCAAGAATATCTGACCTTCATGGAAATCTGTTCTGCTACACATTTTCAGAAACTTTTCATAAATCTTTTGTTAGCAAGTTTTTTTTTGACATTCTGAAGGACTTAGAGCCTTCAGGGGGACACATCAAATATGTGGAAGTGGTGCATAAAACTGTTCCAGTGTGGAGAAAAACATTAAATCAGATCAGTGTTGAAAGATCATGATCCAGGTTTCCCACCTTAGTCCTAAAGTACTTCATTTCATTCAAATACTTTTGGAGTGTGCAGCAGTCTCCAGATATCATTAATACTACTACAGCTCATAGTATCTGTCTTTTGTTGGTAGTTGCAAAGCAATAAAAATCCAAAGTTGCTGAATAACCTTAACACCAGCATTCTGCTGCTTTAACGGAGTAATTAGCATCCTGAGACATTATGAGAAGCATTTTACTAGTGATATTTGGCATTCTTTGTGTTTGACAGAACTTAACCAGGACAGAGCTGCAGGGCTTTTGGAGCCCAGGTAGAAATATTCAGGGATTATGTTTCTTTTTGGATAAATATTAGGGGATGAATGACTGGTTTTCAAAGCAGACATTTAGGACCATACTGAGATTTTTAAATTGATTCGTCTGTTCCATAATGGAACCATTTAAAGTAGAATAATTTCCTTAATTAAGAAAAGTGGTGACTTGTACTGCGAAGTAAACTAATGATTTTGACACAGTAAAGGCAAAAAGACGTATGTTATATTTAAGTTAACTTCAGTCTAATTTTTTTATAATTCAGAAAGATGAAGAAATAAAAAAGATCCAGAGCACATGAAAAGACTTAAACTATCCAAAAAAGACCTATTTACTTAACAGCTGGAATTTTATTGTTGGGGAAAGTAGCAATTTATAAAAATGCAAATTAAGAATAAGTAGCTTTGTCACAGAACTCAGGAGCAGGACAAATCTGCATCGTTGACTTTGACATACTTGTGAGAAGGTGAGTTCTGGAAGCTAAAGGTGAAGATATAGCTCTTGAAGTCAACATGAATTTCTGTTGGTTTGGGGAAAGGCAGGTTTTCATCGCAGTACATTTTACCTAGAAATATTATGCAAAGTATTAAAATGCCCTACAACAGTAATTGTTCATTTAATTTGTAATTTTGACCTTTGTCTATTATGGTTCACAGATTTTCTATCTTTTATTTTTGTTTTAACAGTTCAAAACTAACTACGAAAAGAGAAAATTTAAAGTAGCTGTTCCGCCCAATGACACATCCACAGTGACTTCCGTAATAAGCAATGTGTCAGAAGCAATGGAAGCCCTCACCCAAATGAGGGAGGAAATCGTTCCTGTTCCAGGTTCTGTAAATGGAGTGAATGCCCTTGGCTTGGTGGTTTTCTCAATAAGCTTTGGCCTGGTGATTGGAAGCATGAGGGAGCAAGGTCAGGCATTGAAGGACTTCTTTGACAGCCTTAATGAGGCTATCATGAGATTGGTAGCTCTAATCATGTGGTAAGTGCCTCTTTGATAAATTCCTTTTTAAGTTACTAACAGTATTTTTCATCACAATCAGGGACTGGGTGGCAACAGTCTGTCTGCCAGCAAGTCAGAGACTAAGACTGTAGCTACCTGGTAGCTTTTTTCACAAGTCAACTCAAGAACTGTAATGCTTTATGTCAATAATTTGCTCAAACATACCAACTCTTTCAGTGGGTTTTGCTTTCAACTTGGGGGAAATCTAGGTCTGTGGCAGAAGTTGCTACGTTTACATCTTCATAAAGATAGCCATCACAGCAGTATGCTATTGAAGTTTCCTTATATCCTAATCTGAATTCATTAAAGGAAACCAACAAACCCCTCTGATAATCATATTTCTACACAGCAAGACCTTGTTATCAGTTTCCAACACAACTGGTTCCTGTGGCTGTGCTATGTAACACACGCATCCTTGCATCGCAGCTGCACTACTTGCACATACACATGTTTTTCCTACTCTCTCTATTGTGTTCATTAAGTAAATAGAACAAATACCTTTTCCTTCAAGGTATGAAATCTTTTCAACAATGAAGATTCATTATTTGCCAGGTAGAAAGTTAATTATGAAAAGAAATTTTGTCTTATTGCCTTCCTTACTACAGAAAAAGACCAAATCATCTCCAAAAGCCTATCCAAGAGCACATGTGTGTTGCAGTACTAGATACAAAACTAAAAAAAAGTATATTTGCTCCAGTAACTAAAATTCTGTTCTGCTAGATCACATTTACAGAAAGCAAAAATCTTATCTCCTTGCCAAGCATGCTTAAAATTATAAGGCAGAGAGGGAGAATTGCTACTTCAGATAAATTTCTGCATGGATTTGATGGCTTAAAGGGTACTTTTGATATGGTGGATGGATTTTATTCTGTGATATCTAAGTGTGAGAAGGCAAGTGGATGTTTATAGAAATAAGGCTGTACCAAAAGTACCACTGCAGCAGGATTATGTTAGAGTCTTATGCTCAGCACTAGCTCTTTCTTCACCTCTAGCTATGCTTCCGGATATGGAAAAGCAGTTCATACCACATTTGTTGCTGTCTCATAATGCAGCCAACCTTTGCCATACAGATGTCTTCATGCTGAGGAATGTATTTACCCAGTGCCCTACTGGATAAATTGTAGTATGGCCAGAGGCAGCTTGAACTCTGCAGAGGTTACCAGACTTCTGTGTGGGTTCCTTCCCCAACAACTGGGAAATAGCACTGGAGTAGAACTGGGCACTTGGCATAGCCTACAACCACATGAGTTGAGCCTTTGTGCACACAGACAGAGTTATAACAGAATTGGCTAAACTAACTTTTAAATTTCTCTTGAATTCTTAAGATAATTCACCTCCCTACATGTTTGAGAGGCATGCTATATGTCTTGAACGTTACCATGATCTTGAATCCACTGAAGCCCCTCAGAAACATTCACTGCTTTGGTTTAATCCAGGTTGAACTGTCAAGAGCAGAAGAGTCAAGCTCTTGAACTGCTCCTGCACAGGAGCATCCTAACAGTGAGATTCTACATTCACACACACATATAAACACAAACAGCATGGATGAGGAAGTGAATCTACTTTGGTCAGTAATACTGATTTGATTTCTTATTTGCAGGTATGCACCACTTGGAATTCTCTTCTTGATTGCTGGAAAAATTGTTGAGATGGAAGACATGGGTGTGATCGGGGGCCAGCTCGCCATGTATACTGTAACAGTCATCATCGGTCTGCTCATTCACGCTGTCATTGTCCTACCTCTTCTCTACTTCGTAATCACTCGCAAGAACCCATGGGTATTTATTGGAGGCTTAATCCAGGCATTAGTCACAGCTTTGGGAACATCTTCCAGGTAAATACAGTGTTTTGAAGCCAATTTTTTTTTATAGTATTACTGGTTTGAGAAACAATTTTGCTTAATGTTTGGTGAGCTCTGTATTCAAGTATTCACTTGGCCACTGTATTTCAGTTTCATTGCTCTCCAATATTGACTCAAACTCTATGTTTTCTATGAGAAAACCTCAACAGAGATTAAATACACCTGGTTCTGCAAACTGTATGGCCAGAACGCTTGTGACTCTGATTAATCTTGGTGTTTTAAGTAGTGTGTAACAGCTTGCTCATAAAGCATACAGCTGGTAAAGGGTCTGCATGGCAAAACGGAGCAGCAAACAGGAAAGTTCAGAGGGGATTCTTATCGGCAGCTGGTGTTCTGTGCTCAAAATCCTGACAGCCACTGATGCATATAGAACATTGCAATAATGAAATGTACATTTCTATACCACATGGTCTTTCATGAAACACCTTCCATTTTAAGAGATCTTAAAAGTGTCTCCCAAAGATAGGTGTTTTAAGTCAGATATTCTGTAATACTAATTCAAGTCCCTGGTGTTTGGGTTTATTTGAAGGTCTG
The DNA here is from genome assembly GCA_035583155.1 of Acropternis orthonyx. Classification (NCBI taxonomy): domain Eukaryota; kingdom Metazoa; phylum Chordata; class Aves; order Passeriformes; family Rhinocryptidae; genus Acropternis; species Acropternis orthonyx. Next base: position 60,689,078 of record JAWWEU010000091.1, on the reverse strand, counting down.
GAGAAGAAGCAATTGCGACCATAGAATCTGATTAAGTTTTGCATCACTAAAAAAACTTTTGAGGATTAAAAATTCTGACCATATCTAATGGGAGAGGGGGATAATTACTAATTTCACATTTGACTGTTTGATGTCAGTCCTTGCAAATCTGTGGAAGCCTAAATGTGGAATGCCTAAACCAGAAGTTGATTAGAAGTAATTTTTTAAAAAAAACTTATGCCAGTCACCATAGTGAAAATAAAATGAAACTACAACTTTGATGGGTAACAATTACAGAGTTATGAGGGTATGTTCCAGTTTTTGTAAGACATTCCACCTGGAGTTGATCAAGATTCTCCGCAAGAAGCTTGGCTGATGCAAAACAGCGTACTGTACTGTGAGTGAATTTTAAAACTGTTCAAAATTCAACTTTAAGATGCCTGTCATCAAAGATATTTTTCTAGCACAATCTTTCACAGCCCTTCTTTATTTCAGTTTCTGTCAGTATTTTACCAATACTGATAGAGTTTTTAAAGACTTGAAAGTCTGTTAAGTAGTTAGCAATGAAGATTTCACTGAGAGAAAGTAATCTGAATTGCTGTGTCTTGAAAAACCTCTATATGTTGTTGTGATCAGACGTAGAAATACAAGGCCTGGCTTGGTCAGAGCTAACTTTCTTCACAGCTGCTCAAGTGGTGCCATGTTTTACATATGTAACCAAATCCACAATGATCACACACTGGTGTTCTATCTATTGCTGAACAGTATTGGCACAGCATCGGGACCTTCTGTGTCTCTCAATCTGCCCCCACAGTGAGTAGACTGAGGGGTGTGTCATGGGCTGGGAGGGCACACAGCCAGGCAGATGAACCAAACTAAATAAAGTGGTATTCTGTACCATACACATCATGCTCAGCAATGAAAGGGGGAAAGAGAGGATTTTAGGAAGGTTAGCCACTGGTTACCAAGAAACTTGTGGGCCTTTGGTCTACCCATGGGAAGTGATGAGTGATGACTATGCAGGATTGCTTTTTTTTCTCTCTCTCCTATTCCACTTATCCTTCACTTATTAAATATTTTCAGTATCAACCCCTGCCTGTGTTTTCTTGCCTTTACTGTTCCTTTACTTTTTGCCTGTCCCACTCAGAGCGTGGAGGCAAATAAGCAAGTGGCTGTGTGGTGCTTAACTGCCTCCTGGTGTTAAACTGTAAGTGGTAAAGCAATGCAACCATTGATCAAAACGCCCTTTCCAGGGGAGACAGGAAATAAGAAAGAGAAAAAATGCTTTTTTACTGGAAAGTTGAATAGACTTGTATAACTGCAAGAAAACTACTTAGGGGTGATTCAGTCGCAGCTCCGTGACCTAAAGGGAGAAGCAGGAATTTTTAAATAGATTCTTCTACCTAGAGGAAATCTCTTGTAACGAAACACTGAACTTAGACACAATCAGACTAGGGACTACATAGAGAACAACAGTAGTGAACCACTGGGAAGAATTCTTAAAAGCATTAGGAGAATGGCTGCCTTAAATTCAGACTTTGCATTTCTAAAAAAAAAAAAAAATATTCTGGTAGATCACAAACAAATTAAGGCATTTCTTGCCATTATGCTATTAAAATGTATGATGGTCTTTCTTTCCCTCTTTATATAATTTATATGATATATTGCCTTCTTTATTTTTGTTTCAGTTCTGCAACACTACCTGTTACTTTTAAGTGTCTAGAAGAAATAAACGGAGTGGACAAACGAGTTACAAGATTTGTACTCCCAGTTGGTGCTACAATTAATATGGATGGAACTGCTTTATATGAGGCTTTGGCTGCAATTTTCATTGCACAGGTTAACAACTTTGAGCTGAATTTTGGGCAGATTATCACAATCAGGTACGGAAACGTTATTACTTCAGTCTAATAAAAGCACCTTTGTGATGACCCCTTGGTGGTTTATGTGGGATTAACCAAAAGTGTCTAGAGCTAAAAACAAGAACTGCTACAGGACCTGAATATCTGTAATTATTTATGTCCTCTGCACAGAAAAGGGCCCACAGCACAGATTCTCCTTTAGATAAACCTTCAAAAAACTGTAACATGACACTTGTCACTGCACTTGATAAAGTCAGCAAGAACAGTTTTTTATTTACTTTTAAATTCTTCTTTCTGAAGAACTCATGCAGCTGTTGGGAGCTGTATACTTATAATAAGGTACCAGGTAATTCATAGTGAAATGTACAAAGCCGTAACAGAAAAGCATCACAGTGTTAAAGCTGGGAAGAGGTCGTGTTTTCCTAGTCCTGATGGTCTCAGGATACAAGCAGGGGCAAGCTGTGTAAGGAGCAGTAATATCTTTTATTACATCGGCTGACAGAAGTGGAGAAGGTAGGCATGTTTTCAGGCACACAAGTGTGAAATAGAACAGCAAATAACCCACTAATTAGCACTCAATGATAACTGACCTGCATTGATTTCATTATGTTCATCACCGTTTAAGACAAAAGGGTGATGGGTACATGTGCAGAAGAAAGAAATGTCAGCAAGGGGAGAGATGGACACTGTGGGACAAAGAGACATGTATTTATCACACAAGAACAATGAAAGTTCAGTTATAGTGTTTTTCTCCATAAAAACCACCAGTTTATTTCAATATTCAAGAGCGTAAGACAAAACTCTGGTTTCACGCTCCAATGAAGTAGTTTCAGGTTCATTAGTACTAGAGCTGTGCCTCACCTAAAAAATCCACTGCGCAGGCTGG
>JAWWEU010000091.1:60652922-60666606 GCA_035583155.1 Acropternis orthonyx | reverse complement strand
CCCCCCCCCCCCCCCCCCCCCCCCCCCCCCCCCCCCCCCCCCCCCCCCCCCCCCCCCCCCCCCCCCACAAGCCAAGACAAAACTGAAGTCCCTAAATCCCCATAGTTTGCCCATAGTTCCTCTTTGCAGTTGACATTTTGGTTACTGATAGATTTTAATTCAAGCATGAAAAATTAGTCAGATACCAATAACTTTGTTATCCAGTGACTGGCAAAGGAAATAATGAAGCAATTAAATGACACATTGGAACAGGCTCATTAAACAAATATTGCCACCATTTTACTGGCAGCAGCATCTTCATTAAAACTGGTGTTAGTATCAGGCAGAGTGAGAGGAAGAAAAAGGAGGGGAGCTGGGAAAGTGAGAAAGAGAATGTAGCACTTCACAGGGCATTTTCTGGTATAGGAAAGAACATGATATGAAATTATATTTATTTTCTGGCAGAGAGTAAGTGCCAGCAGTGGACTGTGTTGAATTCCCCTCAAATGATCAAGAACCTTCTCAGTTCACATCTGAGTAACTTTATGAGGGAAATAAATCATCTTGATTCAGCAACAGAGTAACTCCTGTGAAGTGCTGAGGGGAATATAGGTTATTGTGCTCTGACCTACAGAGAATTACAGGTGTTCCTGGAGGATGTACCTCTAATTCTCCAAAGGCCACAGGAACCAGTCAACTGCTCACCATAAGGTGCTTACCTAAACACATCAGCAAACTAGGAAGGAATGTGGCCAGATATTGCTGCTGTGTTAGATGCTCCAGCATCCTTTCTTAAGCTGGCATAATGAGCTCAGTGTTCTGCATAGATCCTAGGATTTTCCATAAAACTTGTATTGTCCTCTTGAGCAGTAAATAACTAGCTGTTTGAATAGGTTGTTTGCTCATTTGACAGCTCTTGTATTTTCCTGATTGAGGTAAGTGGCATTTGTAACAGTAGAGATCAGGTGGGGAAAATTTCTCTAGACTAAGGATATGCCCTGTCTGAATCTGCAAATGACAGTCTTGAAATGACTATATTCTCCTGGGGAATCTATTTCAGCCAGAAACAGCAAATCAGCCTCAGCCTGAGCCTTTCATGCTCTCTCAAGGAAATATCTTGCTCTCCCTAGGTTGTTGTGTCCAAGTCATATTTACAGCCACAGTTCCCTCACAGAGAAGTTCTTCCACTGCTCCTCTGGATGGTTGGTGAAAATCCAGCTTCTGGCACCAACTGTTTTATCAGTTTCATATCATCTGATGTGGGAACTGGATGCCACAGAGCAACACCACCCCTCCCTTTCCAGTCTATACAGGATTCATGCATGCAGCATTTCATGTTATTTGGAGCAAGAAATCTCTGCCAAGTATAGGTTGGGATTATTTTAATTTCAGAGAGTAATTATTAAAGCCAACATAAAAATGCATGAGTCAGATATAAAAGGCATGGCTCAGTAAGCAGGCCCAGCAGGGCAGGAGCTCTCTGCACTGCCACTTGGGAGAGGCGAGGACTGGTGGGAGCATCCTCAGAAGGGGTAAGTGCTGACTATGCCGTGCCTGACAGAGATGGAAGATGCATTTTTATGATGGCAATAGCAGTCATGTGCTGCCATCTTTCAAACGCTTTCTGAACATTATAGATTAATTCTGCTCAGTTCTGAATATGTGTGAAGCAAAATGCAAATCGGGCAACAAAACCAGAACATACAGCAGAGGCAGGGAATTACTGCAATGCAACTCTCCTCATCACCCCAGAAAGGTGCCTCTGGCATTACCTTGATACATTCAGGGCTGGTGGAATATATGGAGGCTTATAAGCCAAGGAAGCAGATACGTAACTTTGGTATAATTCCCTGTAGCCCTCCGGAGGTCTGTGTTTCCAGCAGCACTTCCTCTCACCTTAGGGGAACAAGAAACTTATTACTAGTTTCAGAATTAAATATTAAGAAATTGTAAATGATGTATCCATGAGAATCTCCAAGCATTCTACTGTTTTGCATCTCATGGATCTCTATCTGGGAGATGCCATCAAACTGCTATAGTCTAAATTGTGCACAAGCCTGATAAAACTCTGCTGGTGCCTCTAAAATTCACCAAGGTGCAGAGCCAAAGGGGGTTTTCAAGGCAAGTGGAAATAAAAAGTATTGGTGGGCTGATGCAATCACCTCTACTTGGTGCCAAGTGAGTAGCTGGTGTGGCAAAGGGTAGGGATGGCCACTGAACAGAAGAGCTGTAATAGTTGATAATATTCAAACTGTTGGGATCATTATCAGCTGGGTGGAACCATCAGGCTCAGAAACAAGTCCAGGAAGAAGGGCAAAAGCAACTCCTATCTATGTGGCTTAGTGAAATGTTAAATAGTAGTGAGGTGCTAATGCTAATGGCTGGAAATATGCAGCAATGTCTTTGGAACAAAGATAAAGAGGTCTGTGTGATAGTGTGTGATCAATTAATTTCATAAGAGAGCATGGAGAGAAATGAATGAATGAAAGGAGGGTGGATCAGAAGGATTCAGGTTGGTTTGTATTCTATTGATATAAAGATAGAATCTGAAGGCATACAGATCACAAAAAAAGTGAAGTGATGGAGCTAAGAATATCTTGTTAATTAAGAGATTAGAATGGTCCAAACATGAAACACCAGGTTCATCTAGAACCTAACTTGCTTTCAACCTCTATTGATTTTCTTGGGATTACAGTATATATTCTACTCAGAGAGATGTTTAATCAGCTGTTCTGTTCAAATAATGATTTAAGCATTATTCTGTCCCTACTCATCAACCTCTATACAGGATTGATCCTGTAGGCTGCTTCACATCAGAGAGAATTGTGAGGTTGCAAACTAGACAGATAATCATCTTGGGGATCTGGTTTTCTTATTAAAAAACACAAACAAGAAAACTAAAATCCATGCTGGACTTGGTACAAACCTGTAGTTACTGAAATGCAGATCTGTGCCTGGCTTTTCTGTTCTATGTCTGACCTCACTGAAAGTCCTTTGCCAAGACTTTGTGCAGGAAAACATAATTCATAATTTGCATCTAGATCAAGATTACAGTAATATCGTTCCCATGGGCAATGACAAGCAGACTTTTGTTCACTGAGTGAACTACAGGAAAATACTCTCTGAATTGCTCTGGGTGCATAACACCTGTAAAGCAAAGTGACTGAGCCTGCCTACTTTCACCACAGGCTGAGCTTTTATAAAGCTGATATGTTGGAAAAGCAAGATTTATGAGGCTCACAAATAATAAAACCTGAATTAGCATAAAAGCAGATAAACCCCTGCTACTACAAAGACATACTCACAGAGACAGAGAGCAGTTTTAGAAAACCAGTCTCATCACTTTACAACAGAGTGGTAGCTCCTTGAAGAGACTGTGAGAAGATGCTGCCTCTTGCAAATCTGGTTCAACACATCAGAGAATAAGGTATTAGGTAGTAGCTAGAAACAGCAAAGTTTAATTTTACACAAATTGGAAAACTTCAGAATAACTCCAGCTTCTCTGTATGGGTCACTGTAAACTGTTTCTTCCAAATCAGACTTTTTAGGGCATCAAAGATTACTCTGGTAATGGTTCAAAGCTGCACTATGGGGCTTCAGAGGGGATATTAGTAAGCACTTCTTACTTCTTACTTCTAAGCGTGGTCAAACAGTGGAACAGGCTTCCTAGAAAGATGGTCAATGCCCCAAGTCTATCTCCTCCAGAGGCATTTGTGCGATAGCCTTAATAATAGGCTTTAACTTTTGACACACCCTGAAAGTGATCTGGCAGCTGGACTAGACTATCATTGTGAGTGCCTTCTACCTGAATGATTCTAGTCTGGTCTTACTTACTCTAGTGTTAAAAAAAAAAAAAAAAAAAAAGAGTGTGGAATCTCTTTGATGTACAACATGTGCTTTCTCCAGATTTCTTTCCAGCTCCACGTATCCTTCTCAGGAAAATACACCAAAGACAAGTCCATGGAAGTAAGAGGAATGTTACAGAGACACTGATGTTCAGTGAGGAGGGACAGATATTTTTTAAATGTTTGAATACAGTATAGTCCAACACAATGTATTCCAGATTCCCAACTGTAAGTTTTAGCTTCTCCACCAAGGATGAAATAGAGCCATGCAACATATCCAGAAAAACAAGGTGTGTATAAGTCACAAATAATAAAAATTCCAGGTTCTTGCCTATAACCTTCTGTATTACCCAATCAAACTGAGCCTACATGTGTACTTCAGATCAGATGAAAGGATTCATATGTGTCATGTCTCTTTCCTTCTGCTGTTGTGTCATTCTTTTCTAACTCAACTCTGGGAATTTTAACTCCAGAGAGTAAAGTCTACTTACATGCTACAGGGGATTTTCTATTGAGGTTGGGGTCCTCTTTATTTCTGGGCAGAATCTCAAGGCAATGGGCAAACATGGTTCATACAGCATAAGGGGGAGAAACAGGCAAGCATTGCACTGTGTGCAACTCGGTACATCAAAGGTGTCTTTTGTGGGAAAGACAACGTGGTTCTTTCCTTCTGCATCTCCTGAAGAAAATAAAAGTACTTTCTAGCACCAAAATGGGGTAGTTGGACTGATTGTCCTTACCCAAATATAATGCAAGTGTCACGCAAAATCCCAAGTGTATAGGAAAATCAGCAATGAGGCTCTACTTGTTTTGTTGGTCTTTCCAGTCAGAGGGCCATTACCACAGATGACTAAAGTTACAGCCCTTCTGCACATAGGCAAGATTAGTCTCATGCTGGAGTAAATCCTGGTCCATCTGGGCTGAAACAAGACACAGGGTAATATGTTCATGCTACAGGGGTCACAAGGAGGTCAGCTGGCACTAGAAGTTTTTTAGGAACTACTGTTTCTCAGACTAGAGCTGGGTCAGGCTCCACTGCAGATAGTGAAGCTCTGAGCATTCAGCAGACCAAGTAAGGCTCGTTAAAAAATAAGGAGGAATTGGGGAAGGAGAGAGGAATGACAAGAGGGCAAATGAGAAGAATATAGCCGATTGTGGTACAACGTAAATCTCCTGCTGGGTTTAAGCCCAAAGGCAGACACGAACGAAGTGTTCAGAAGAGGAAATAGGGAACAGAAGTGGCTGGGGGCAAATGTTAAGAAAAAGGAATGAGTGCCACTGAAGTAGTTGTTTATTTTGGTCTACTTTTGCATTTATTGCTTCAAATAAATCAACTTTATTTCAGCTTTTTGTGTAATGATGTAGCTCAGTTGTTGGATTCTTTTCATTAAGAGCTAAACCTCTCTTGGTTGTAAGGTGCTGGACAGCCAAAGATATATCTTCAGATTTGCTTCAAAATGAAACCAATTGTCTTAAGACAGTCTTTCAAAAAAGCTTATCTTTATGGTAAATACCATCATCACCTTTTTCTTTTTTCCAGTCACTTCTGATGGAACATTGCTTGCTCCTCTGCCTATCTCAAGTATGCTCTGGAACTACCTATATGAGAGTAACAGAGAGAGAGAGAGAGAAAAATAAATTACTTTTCAAGACTGAAGCTACTACAAGGAATGTCAACAGACTTGCTTTCCTTTCTCCCAAAAGTATACAGCAACTTTAAGGCTATTTCCATTGTTTTCAGATTTTCAGCCTTTGAAGGTGTCACTGGAAGTATGCTAGAAAGCACATTGTCCTCTAGTGACTTGGCATGCAACAGTTCCTGAGGCTGCCCTCCACAAAGTGAAGCCATGAGTTGGCCAGAAGCCCTGCACCAGTGCTGATGTCCTCCTTCAGTGCATGGAAATATTTTGTTCCTCCAACTGCTCTGAGGCTCTGACAGCATCCCCCACAAAGATATGTGATGACTGAAGGGGTGAGAGACCCCAGAGGAGACAGAACCCCAAAATACACTTAAGTCAGCTCCTCTCCAAATTTCCAATCTGACTGCAGGCACAAGCATCCCATGAGCTTCACCTTGTTTTCTCTAATTTAAATGTCAAAATGGAATTATCTTTTTATAAATACCAGTGAGAGAGAAACAAACACTTTAAAAAACCCCAAAATAAAGCTTTGTGTTACAGCACACTTTTCCACTTTTAAGATAAATTATAAATAATCCAATTATTTAGATGACACATTAATTTTCATTTCATAGTTCGGAAAAACAAACTATCTTGCTGTTTTCTGAAGCTTGCTTCATATCTGAAGTATGTACAGAATGGTGGTGGCACCTCTGATCACAGCCTTGTTTGTCTGCCTTGATTGTTTCACTGTCAATTCCAGGTAGACTTTTGAAAGTGATTTTAGGAGACAGAGGTTTTGAAACTGTTCCATGCTCAGATATTTTTAAACCCCACTATTCATGGTTCTTCTCTCCAAAGAAAAAGAATAAGCCACTACTTGGAGCAAAGAAATATATTAAAATGCCCAAGCAATGCCAAGAGCAAGAAGAAAGACTGGCAAGGTATTGCTTGGTGCTCTAAAATATTTCTTAAAAAATCATCAGCTGAAGATGTGGTTTAATGGGCATAAATGCAAACTTGCAGTTCCCAGTAAGCCAAGAGTCTATGCCAAGAGCAATCTTGAGGGAAATTTTAGTTATTTCTGCCTATGACTTGTCTTCTAAAGGCAGCTTTTACCTAGCTGGTATAACCAATGGTCAAGTTATGTGCCTTCTTTTGTCACACATCGCTTGTAGCAGGAACCTGTGGAAACCTTGTAGAATACAGTGTTGGCATCCCAAGCTCACAATGAGATGGATTCAGCCTTCCCTGATCTGAATCAAGTTGCAGAGGTGTGGTGGAAAAGCAGGAGACAAGAGTACTCCGTGCCTGCTGCCTGTCCCCTGCAAGTCCACAGCTCACAGCTCTGCCAGCTGTGGGAGGGCAGGGGAGAGCAGCACTGCACTTTAACTGCATGAGTGGCACGGAACACAGCAGGAGGAGAAGAGCTGGGAGACACTGAATTGCATCTCTACATCTCAAACAGAAGTTTGACAAACTCATCTGACAAAGCAGAAAATGGCACTAATCATTCTTTTTTCTATAAAACAGAAGTAGAGAGACAACTGAAAGTGGTAATATTGACACAGGTACAAAATCAGTAATGCTGAGAGTGAACTCATGCCAACTAATTTGATAAATGCCAACTCATGCCAACTACAAGATAAAATTTCACAGATTGAATAATTAGCAGAAAATTCCACTTTGTTTTCCTGCAGGTAGTAATGTAGCTAATCTGCTTAAGGCAGGGATGCATGTTCCTAGACATCATGCAGAATCTCATGTATGTGGGGAGCTTCACAGCATGATAAAAAAGTGCAGTTTTGTGAGAACTGCAGCACACTATTGTCAAATTTCATCACTTATTTCTGTTTATCCATTCTAAGAAGGTACATGTGGGCACACTTAAAATACTGACCTTGTAGTCATAATCTACAGTGAGTTCTGCAGGAAAACTCTCTACAACAGAGAGATTACCACAGTGTATAGCCCTTTACACAAACAGAACAACACTCTTTGCTTTATATCTATTCATGTTTTATTGCAAGTATGTTGTTTGTGCTTAACAATAAGGATGAGTATACTTATTATTTTGTCTTCAAAATCAAAGTCCCACTTGTAAAGCATCATATTGAATGACTTTTAGGACAAATGATCGTATTGAAAGCTTTTAGGACAGTAAAATGACCACACTTTATTTCAAAATTATTTTTACAATTACTCCAACCAAACTAATTTCTGTCAGTGGAATGACCATGTATTCAATGAGAGTAGAAGATGCTGTTTAATACTGAACTGAAATATCATTGCTGCCTGAACTGTATTTTCTCTATTAAATTCCTCACGGTATAAAAGGTTTTTTAAATTACCGATTCATACCACCAGAGGGCAATATCGTAGGGTCGATGTCACAACGTGTGTTTGGAAGAAACCGTGAGCTCTAAAACCCTTATTGCATATTAAAAACCTTCTTTAAAAACTCCAAAGGCATTACCCCATTTATTCAACTTTTCCACCATTTTAATTTTCATAGAGAACAAAAAAAAAAAAACAAACAAAAAACCTGTATTGCACATCAATATAGGAAAATTACCAAGAGGAGACCCGGATATGTTAAAAAAAGACATTCTGGAGAAAATGACAAAAGAGAACAAAGCATCAGTAACAACTGCTGTTGTTCCAACTCACTGAATTTGTACTGCGAGGTAGTGTGGGATTCTGGGGGTCTAGAAGGAAAAAGAACTATGATCATTCAGTAACTTTTCAGGCAGAGAATGATGTTTAACTGACTGTAACTGAGGGCAAACTTCAGATAATTTTGAGCAACTGTTCATAAGCAATGATCACGTAAAACAGCACATGATGCTTTTACTACTCCTGGCAAGAAATTTTTATACAGAGTTTCTTCCAGTCATGTATACAAGTACTGCCTTACAGAAGAAACCTGAAACTGTGTTTATTGTAGAGCTGACAAATCAGTTAAACCTAAGGAAGCTGATACATAACTGATGGAGTTACTGATCAAAATGGAGGGGGAGAGAACTACAGGGAAATTGATAGCTAAAAATTATTAGAAATTTTCTGAGATTATGTTTTTTCTTAGAAAATTGATTCTGGATTTTTCTTTTCATGATGTTTGCCTGCAGAGCAATTTGGTTTTCACTTTAGGTTTTAAACAAAAGTCAGACTTGAGATACAAAGAAATGCCATTCAGAGACATGCCTATAAGAGAATTTTTTAGAAAAAGATAGAATTTTCATAATCCAGAATAAAAGGGCTTTATGCAAAGCCAGTATCTAGACAGTCTTGGTGTTCATTTAAGATCATCCAGGTCAAATGAGGAAAGTAAGAGATTTACCTCAATACTCATGACAGCAGTATTTTCTCAGCTTCTCACATTGAAACCACATGGGTATCAGCTTATGAGCAAAAACCCCACCGAAGAGTTCCTCAATGTTTAAGACAGTTTAGTTCCAAAAGGAACTGACTACTTTCCCACATATGAGAACCATTACATAAATTACACTCTCCCCGGCTTCAGTATGGTAACATTTATACTAATACAATTAAAAAGGCCCAAAGACTTGTATGGGATCTCTCACTGAAACTTAAGAAACCATGACTTGGGGGGTATGGAGTATAAAATGGACAACTTAAGATATAGGGAAAATATGCTATTAGTGAAGATGGAAGGCAGATTCTCTCCACAGATTTGCATGGTTCCCAAAGCCTGGTAAAATCAGCTACATTTTATAAACATCATATATAGTAAGTGCTTATTTTGTACAGACAGACAGACAGGACTTTCTAGAAAATAGCTTATCAATCAAAAAAAAAAGACAGATAGATATTGAAAATGACTGCAAGCTTTGTGCAGTAGAAGAATGCTCATCATAGAGACTCAGAAGAAAAGTACCTCAGAAGACAACAGAATTGCAGCAGTGGTGATGCTTTGCTTTTAGATACACTATCTTCCATCTAAGAAAAGCATTCCCAAAATGTGGGAAAACATCTGAGAAAATTAAGGGATAGGTTCTGATTTAACCAAGGCCACACCATGAATCAAAGACTTTGGAACAAAGATCCACATCTGCTGCCACCTGATCTGCTCCCCACAGAGTGTTTGCTACTTATCTTGCTAAAAGCACTGTCTCCTTCACTGAGCGTGATCTGAAACTGCCTTTTGTGCAAGCTGAATTCGCATCCATCAGGAGATTCTGCTTCATCATTAGTGGCAATATGTGCTCATCCTTAGTGACAATATGCACATTATGTATATTCCAGTCATTGGTGGGGGCAGCCCAGGTGCATTCAGCTTCTAGAGGAGTTACTGCCTAAGCTCCAGCAGATTTGACAGAGCTTGCACACTACTGTGTTCAAACAAGGCTTGCCAGCCATGCCTGGAGAACACATCTGTCTCTGAGCGGCTAAGCCCAGCACCACAAAGAACAGAAACACCATGAACTAGCTGAAAGTCAAAGGCAAATCTGACCTACATTCTGCTCTCCAGGCTTCTTTTGGATTTCAGTTAGATTCAGCGTAATTCAGTGGCCATGAAAAAGTACGTGATGAGGACGGGAGAAAAGAGGAAAGCAGTTTATAAACATGGTTTAGCTAGAATTCCACCACCATTTCATGCTTGAGTACTCAGGCCAGTGTCAAAATAGACCTGAGATGTACCTTCAGGGCACACTGCAATGAGAAACCACTGACACATCCAACTAGTTTCTCAGTTTTAATCACTGGACACCAATCAGTCATGGTCTTCCTAGCGGTACTGTGGCACTTGTAGCAACTAATTACTTTGTCCTGGACTAAGCACACTGCTTAGGGTAATTCTCAAATGCAAACCAGGACATTTACCGGCAATACACAGAGCGGTCTTGAATGGTCAGAGTAGTCCTAGATGGTCCTTAAATCAGCACCAAGAGCCAAAAGTGCACTGAAACATTATGATTTGGTTTCTTTCAAGTTACAAAGTTGGCAGTACTCTTCCCTCTAGTGTGCATGTTGGACAGCTAAACTAAACTGGAATCCTTACAATACAATAGAGCAGAACTGATGACCCTTCCAAGCCTTGTTGATATTGTAACACTCAGTTTGAAAGGAGCTGCTTTGTATTATTTTCCAAGTCTGTTTGGAAAAAAAACCTGTAATACTATTTACAGTTTCTTAACATGAAGCACAAAAGTTTCCTGAAGTATACGCTAGGCCTCCTATAGCCTGGTTACCTGGAGCTAGGTAAAGACACTCATGGTGGATCATAATTGGAAAAAGGAGCCTCTCATGGTCTGTTCTTCCCACATAAACAGTGCCTCAACTGAATGGAAAACTTAATCAGAAATGTTTGGGATTTACTAGCTGTAAATACAGACATGATCCTGTCACATGTAAGAACAGATCTTCCCAAAAGGCAGTCTTGCATTAGTCAGAGTTTGAGTCACATCACCTGTATGAATAGAGGAGGGTGTCACCAAGATGGATTATAAGCTAATAACAGAAAGATTGTGGGGATAGCAGGAAAGAAAAATTATCCCACACTTACAGCCGCATACAAACACTGTATATTTATAGCTCCAAGATCATCAATGTCCCAGGCAGTGATTCAGATGTCATCTAAACTGTGCTGATCTGAGTTGAGTTATGCACATCCCACAACAGTTTGTACAACTGCTCAGGTAGCTGCAGCTTGAGTTTATGTAATCCTCTGGACAACACTTCAGAGGGCAATTAAGAAAAGTGACAATGAATGCACTAGAAGTACAAAGAGCAGGACCAGGAATACAGGAGAGTTAAACTTCTTTTTCACTGAGGAACATAATTCTTAAAATGACTTATGTCTACTTTTGAAATCTTGTTCTTTTAATAAATAAATTAAACAATCCTAAACTAGGAGACCTTACCAGCTCCTTCTGTTCAAAACTAGTATTTTAAATCTACAAAAATATTCTGCCTGCAGCCCTAATAATGAGCTATCTCAGATTTGAACTCCTTTGTTTGAAGTACCATTTGGTGTTTAAGTCCCTTAGTGTTGTTTACATTTCCCAGTATCTTCTTGTGGTCCTTGGCAGAATAACCTCAAGGGGCTGACCCTAAAGACTATTTGCATGAGAAGTTAAGAACTGCACTTCTAAGAGTCTCCCATGGTGTCATTTTAGCTTAATTAAACTTAGACAACATGACTGTACATATTCCTTCTTCTCAAATCACTCTCTCAGTCCCAACCTTAGAACTTCATGATGCAGAGTTGTGTTGTGGTGTTTGTGAGCAATGTGACTGAAAAGGAAACAAGAAAGTAGTGATATCAATGACATCTAAACAAAGACCTGTTCTACAGACACCTCTGTTCAGAACTTCACATAAAGGAAAGAGTGGAAGAATGGGAAAAATGAAGGCGTTCATTCTGCTCCCTCTAAAACTACACATTTTCTGTCTTGATCTGTCTGACAAGTTTGCTTTGAGCTCTGCAGAGTAATAGCATATCTGTTTGTTACTTTTCATTTACATACAACAGCAGCAAGCCTTGGCACTTGTTATTTCAACTTGTATTGCTCACTAAATGCCTGTAAGCCCAGGAACTCTTCTTATAAATATTATCAGCATATTTACATGGCTGCAATGATGTTCAAACAACCAGATTTCCCCTCTCCAATTTAGTTTTGCAACCATTTCATTATTTAATATTTTTAATGAGAAACTGCTGAGCTAAATGGAATTGCAGATTATGTTACATTATTTTATAAAAATTAATATCAAAAAATCTACCTGAGCATTTTAAATTTTTTTTTTCAAATGGAACAATGTGCTAAAGAAGAAAAACAATCTCTGCAGGGTTTGCAACCCATGCACAGGATATTTTTCAAGTACAGAGTTTCTGAGAAGTTAAGCTATACTGAAAAGAAAAGCAGACAGACATAAACTCTTAGTTCTTTTAAGTAATAGAGATAAAGGACCCTCTAGTTTTAAAATTTCATCTGTGCCTAAAATAACTCTAAAGAATCAATCAGTGGCAATAAAGCTGAAAGGTAGGAGAGCAGCTGTGAGCAATATGACATCGTTTTGTTGGTCTGGAGTAAGGTGGGCAAGAAATGTGGGGCTCCTGTTTAGAATACCTGCTTCATTCTCCTGTTACCATAGTGTTTCCTCAGCTTAGCCCTTAATTAGTCCTTAGACAAACTCATCTTGAATACAGGCCTCAGGCTGTGACAGATGTAAACACAGTAATGAGTATTTTGGTTAGCCCCTCTGCAGGGGGAACAAGGTTTTCCAGCTTCATCTCATGGGCAGCTAACAGAAAATCTTTGGTGCCACAGCAAAGACTGGTGATTTGACAACTGAATTCTAAATATCTGAATTCTGTCCATGAGCTATATGAGCTTTGAGGCTACCTGAGCAGAAATCTGGATAACCACCTTGGAGAACTGCTTGGGTCTTGATACAAAACTGCTTTTGCTGCTGAGCATTATGGAACAATCCAATAGTTTCAAGGAACTATTTAATTTCTTTTGCTTACCATCAAAAATTCACACTCTAGTAGTCCCTTTAAGGTTTAAATATCCAGGTCATCATGCTAAGAAACCCTGGGAAAACTTACTAGCAACACCTCCTGTCACTAAGGTATTATGTTGCAGAAACACGGAATGAAGACCTGTCATTATATAACAGGACAGCAATACTTTTGCAGTTGCAAGAGATTTACTTTTTGTAGCACAAAGCAAATACGTAGCTCTAACTACACAAGACAGACTTCTGTAATGGAAAGAGTATATATAATGTATATGAAAGTGAGAGACAGAGAGAAAGTATGGAAGAGATTTGCCTGAGGTCCTACAACTTCTAAGACCAATGCTGCTTGTAGACTTCTGTGATGCATGGCAGCCCACAGCTGTTCTTTAGACAGACTTTGGATTTAGAACCCAGAAGAAGGAAATGCTGAGATTTAAACAGGTTCAGCCACATGGCCAAGCCTGCTTGTGGCATATGCCAATTTAAATGCTTGGACTTCATGCAGATAGTTTCTCATTCAGAGTAAAAAGATTTTTAAGTTATTACAAAGACGTTGCAAATGCTCCAGCTGCCCAACCAGCATATATTTTTCCAGGTTTTCTATTGTGCACTCAGGAACATTTTAATGACTATTTTTCTACAGTGCCACCAAGAGCCATATGCCTTTTTTAGTTGTAAATGACAGCCTTAATTTTCACCTGTGCTTGCTTAAATTTCACAGCAAAGAAGAAAGAATGAATAGGGAATGGAAAT
>JAWWEU010000091.1:60635500-60651124 GCA_035583155.1 Acropternis orthonyx | reverse complement strand
CCCTTGAAAAGCCCGGTAGCACCGGAAATAAACTCTCTTTTGCCTCCCTCTCTCCGTGAGTCCTGTGCTGCTGTTCCTGATCCCCTGGGAACCACATGGAGGGGGGAAGGGCTGAGAGCGTGCCCCCTGGTAAGGATCACAGCAGCCGTGCCAGGGGGAAACCCACCACCTGCTATACATGTGCATACACAAAAAGAGTAACTATAGAAATATTCTTCACAGCACAAGCAGTTGTAACTGTATAAAGAACTGTGGTACAAACAGTGAAAACACAAATGCTTCTACATAAAAGACAAGGTTCCATTTTTCAGACAACAAGATCAGTTTCCTCTATTTCTAACATTCTTTCTCTGGATGTGGTGTGAATATCTTCCCATTCCTCTTTTGCTTTCATTGCCAAGTTAAATAATAAAAATCATGACTCTCAGTCCAAACTTGACTACAACTCAGGTTTGATATGATGGGTTCCTTTTTGACCTTTCTGCCTACATCCCAGGGACAGCCTATCCATTATTCTTCTGAGACAGTCTGCCTTCGACACTGAGTCAGCAGCACGGCTATTTGGTCCTTCGAGTACCTCCAAGGAGCCAATTCACTGTGTGGCAGCTAGTGCATCATCTCTGCCTGCAAGAAGTCTGCAGGGGACCAAAGTTCAGCAGCCATGTTGCAAGCCAAGTGAAATATGGGACCTTTGCTTTGTTCAGAAAGCAGGGGAATGGCTGTAATCAGTCAGTTGAAAATAGTTTTGCTAAGCATGACTGAATGAGGAGGCACAACAGGGATGAAGTTCAGGATAAACAAGATTATACTGATGCCATCAGTTTGCAGAATAACATTCTACGTTTGACAGACACAGCTTTCTGCTCCCATTAACGATGGTTTTGAGCTACAATATGCTTTTAGATGTAAGCCATTTCTCAAATCAGAAGTGGCATAAGTTATTTCCACATCTCTTGTCATCTCCTGTAGGCTTGTCCTCCACTTACAGAGCTCCCTTAGTTACCAAGGCCTCTGATGTCTGGACTTCAGGTCATCCTGCATCAAATGCAATTTAAAACACTAAAGAGAGAAATCCGCAAGGGACATGACTGAATGCTTACTAGGTGAGTGTTTATAAGGAGCAGAAATTGCACCAGTCTTTCCACTGTTGTCTTCTACAATGATTTCCTCTTTGCTTCCACACTGGAGTTCTGGTCTATACAGTCTGAGAAACAGTCTAAAGGGATCACCTCTCTGCCATTGACCTCTGTGACAATTCTGGTCAGATAGTACCTTAAAGTACTTAATTTCCTATTCAGACACAAAAGGATGTGGTTTTTTATTTATCTGTCACAGACAACCTCCACTTAGAGAACATAAACTTCTTCTGAATCAACTAGCATGTTTCGTTGCTATCTAAACTCACTGAGAGACTTTTTTTTTTCCTCAGGAGGTCATCTTTTGAAGACACTATGACACTAATTTGATCTTAAAAAGGGCAAATTATATGTGATTTATTTAAATTTCTGTACACTTTCCTGAAACAAAGAAAAAAACCTTTACATTATATCAAATTATTAAGAAAATTATTTTCAAATTAGAGGCTGAGAGTATTTTTTTTAACACAGTGGGTACTACTTGAATTACATATCTTTTAGGATCCCTTGGAGCAACTAAGTTTCAGTGTGAAGCATTTCAGCTGACTTTATATTGCTTTTATCACTTTACATGACATTTCTCTGTAGATTGCTAATATTGTTCTAGGTACTTACTGTTTAATTAAAAGAACAATAAGAATTAACTAAAAAAGACTCCTGTGCATTTTCAGTACTGAGCAGCAAGGCAAAGAGGAAAAGAGAGACATCTGCACACATAAACCCACCTGTTACACTGACCATTTCTGACAAATACCAGAAACACCCAGCTAACCTGAATTATCCCCTTTAGTCGTAAAGCATCTTGTATCAGTTTCGATACAAGCTGCCCTAAGAAGCAGCATGGATTACCTTAGCTAAAACGAGCAAAGTAATGGAAAGAGAGCCATAATGGGGAGCGCTTGCATGCAAGTGACCAGAGAACAGGGTAACACAAGGACTCATCTTTAAAAATACACAATATTTAGCCTGTATAATATGCATGTATTGTCAATCTTGTATTAGTAAACAACAAAATGTATATTTTTATAATTTCTTATTCTCATATAGTTAATGAAAAACAGCCCCTTTTCTTCCCAAGGGGTTAAAGGTCAGTTGGACA
Organism: Acropternis orthonyx; assembly: GCA_035583155.1. NCBI lineage: Eukaryota > Metazoa > Chordata > Aves > Passeriformes > Rhinocryptidae > Acropternis > Acropternis orthonyx. Next base: position 60,648,889 of record JAWWEU010000091.1, on the reverse strand, counting down.
TCCAATTAAATCACCAAGTGTATGAAGACAGGCCCATTCCCAAGCTCTGCTTCTGCAACTTTCTCACATGTGATTCATTTTACAGGAATAAATGTTACATTCAGTTATAATCTCAGTGAATTAGTTGCTACTTATTTTCCTTTATTTATCTCCCTTGAAAAATTTTGATTGACTAGATATGCTCTAATAGGTGATTTAGAATCTCTATAACATTTTCAACACATTGATTTTATTTTATCTTCGGTTTGAAACTAGATAAGGTCCAGATTCGTTCATTCTTCATCATGAATGCCACTGGTGTCTATATCCTAATAAAATTACGTTTAGTTGGGAGAAAACTAGAGGAACAGGAAGTTTGTTTGAAGCCTTTTCCAGCCTATGTTCTAACTTTAGCTGTTTTTAAATGAGGTGGCTTTCATTTTTATAGCAACTCCCTTCAATCTTTCTTTTCTGCAAGAGAGAGACAAGGGAGAAGGAAGAGGAAAAAAGTACTGATTTTAAAGTTATGCATTCCTTGAATCTTCACCCCAGAGGTAATAAGCAAGCCAACAATTTGATAGGATATAATGCATCAGAATTGGCTTTTAATTTTTTTGTCACTATGTCTTAGTACTCTATCATAGGTGATGAACTTTCCTTGAGCTGTTTAAAATTAGCAGTTTAATATCAAGTTACTGAATTATTTAGCAAAGTCAGGCAAAATACAATAGCAGCTAACAATTGATTCTACTAAGTAAATTGACATACATTTGATATAGAGTATATATATTGATATAGAGATGTATTTCTATTAGTGTAACTTACTAAATAGAAAAAAACTCAACCACAGGAAGAGCTATTGAAACGAATACATAAAAGTTGATAAGCTTGATCTTTTCCTCAGAGCTTATTTACCTCAAATTGAGGCTGATGAAAGAGGATCCAAGAAACTCAAAAAAAAAAAAAGTAACACTGTGTAATACTTTGCAAACAACCAAAAAATCACTTGGTCAGGTTCTGACTCCCAGCCCTGATCTCTCACCATCTCTGCCTTCAGAGGCCGGGTGGGATGTGTAGATGTACTGTTGACCTCCTCAGTGTTGAGGGAAGAGAGTAAATGTTGTGTATCACTCACCAAAAGCAAACAATGCCAAACAACTAAGCAACACTGCAGATTTTGTGTATATCCATACACAGGAGCCAAGGCTTTTGTATAAAGTCATTGATTTCAGTGGAACCAAGCCAGTTTTGACTGAGAATTTGGTCTGATACAGCCTTTATAAGGCAAGCGAAGAAAAAAAAATGAAAAGTTTGCACTAGCCAGCCTTAGATAATCTTCCCTGATCACTGTGGGAGTGAGGAATATACCTTTCCATACTGTCTGTGCAACTACATTGTCAAACAATCTGTAGAAGATTATAATGGTACCATAATCCTTGCATTTTGGAAAAATAACTTCACTCTAGCTGCAATGAAAGACAAGAAAATTATGAGAATATGGTTAGGAAAACCTAACAATAGGATATCTCCAGTAAAGCTTGAGGGTGTTCATTTTGCACTGCAGTGTGCCACAGCTGTGTGTTCCTACTTGTGAATGCCTCATGTTTGTTCCTTATGACCACATTGTCTTCGTTTAGGATGGGATCCTCGGCATTAAAAATTCAGAGTGCTGCTTTCAGTAAATAATTGCCAGGACCTGAGCTGACTCCTGTTCTTCACATCTGTGCCCATTTTCCCTGAGGGTGTCAGATTGCTTATGCAGCCAACATACCCACTCTTAGCACTGAAACAAGCTTGTGAATCTAGCAGGTGTGGAAGCGTCTTGAATCATCGCTGAGAAGGTTGTTATCCTAAGTCAAGTGTTGGAAATGAGTCCTTTCACAATGAAATAACTCACGTTTAAACATAATGTTTCCACCGATGTTGCAGAGGCTGCTTTGTTTTAGTCCTTGTAGCTCTATGCCATACAAGTAAAAACCATAAAAAAGACACTCTCTTCAATTCAGAAATTAACAATACATTGTAGAAGAGGCTGAATCTTTTATTTTATAATACAAGTCAATGTAGCGTATTTGCATTCATTTTTCAATATTACTGAAGCTTTTCTCACTCCTATTTCCAATGTCTTCTTTATCATCTTTGAAATTCTGGTTGGTCTCACATTGTCTCTAGGGCTTGGAAAAATCTTGCTTTCCATCGAGAAGGCAGAGTGATATGAAAAGGACCATTTCTACTATGGTTTGCAAAAGGCAACTGACTTTTAGGAGAGAAAAGACTGCCATTTCCATGCAAGCTTATGTGTGGAAATGCAGGGTAACTGCAATCACAGAAAACCATACACTGTGTTCCCTCTTTGAAGCTCTGCAATTTTTTGTTACTGTTCTCTTCATCCAGTTATGTGTCTCTGTTTCAAGTCTGCAGAAACCATAACACTTAACCTCCTGAAAGCATTCTGCATTGTCTCTCCTATTTTGAAGTAGAAGGCTATAGTACCTCTCTAGTTTCAGGCCACAGTTATTTTCCTTCTGGATACCAGGTAACCCCCAGCAGGCTGACAGCATTCTTTCCACCTAGGATCTTCAGAGTTTAAAAATCTCTGAATCTCACCTTAATTTCCAATATACCTATCCATCTCTCGATACATATTTTTCACTCGTTCTGCTTGCAATAAAATTGCACATAAAGCTGCAGTAAATTTGTTAACATATTTATATATTAATAAGACAACATGTGGAGCACATTATGCTATTGTAATCACATATTAGAAAATAATTTTTTGCATTCAACAGGAAGAAAAAGAAGAGGCAAAGCAGGAAGGAGCAGAAGAGTAGAGGAAAATAAGAGGAAGAGGAGCAAATGCATCCACCATGAATATAAAACAAAAAGCAGTAATATCTATAATTAAATTATTCTTCCACTAACTTTTCATCTATACACTGTTTTCTCATATAAAGTAGTTTAACTTAACGTTGTGATCTTCTGTTCCAGACTTTTTTCTGATTTCCACTATCTTACTATTTTCCAGTACTGATGCTTATACCCATCCATGCTGGATACTGACATGACATCAATTACACCTGCTGTAAACTCAAAACAACCTCCCTCTCTTCTTCCACAGCTCTCACTTTATTCTCACATTCTTGCTGCAGGAAACTCTTACACTCCAAAGAACCTGACTCTGCAAAGACTCTCCTGACTGATTGGTTTGTAGCACAGGCTTCAATTCAGCAAAGTAAAATAAATACAGACTATCATGAATAAGTTAAACTACCTGGATTCAAATATGTACATCAGTTTCCACTGAATCAGATCTTGTGGTATTGTGTTAATACTCAAGATATTCTTGCATAGATATTTTTATTCTTCTCCAAAACTCAAATGTCAAAATTGTACATGACTCTTCTTCTGAAAATCTGACCCTAATCTCAAGTGTATATTTCAAAGTTCTGTTTATCAGATTCCATAACAGAACGTGATGTGTATTACTGGTAGTGTCATTCTTGCAGTATATTTGTTCTCTTGAATTGCTAGTTCTCAATTTTACACTAAGCTAGTTAAAAGAGATGTTAAAGTGTGAAATTACTTTCTTTATTAGGACTCACAAAACCTAGCAGACTGAAACAACTAGCAGACTTTTCCTGTTGCTCCTAAAGTAATTTATTTTTAACTATATCTTTAGTCACTTGTCCAACAGCTGTATCAAGTATATAAAGTCCATATTTTCCTGTTCAGATTTAAATGAATCTTGAGATCTTTGTTATTCTAGTAAGGAATGAAGAATTGTACTGAAAAAAGAATGTAATTTCTACATACTTACAGATTCTTTATTAACATAGATCAACTATTGAGATAGTCCCAAGGTAACACTGAGAGTTAATCTGTTTAAACCTGGTTTCTGTATCATTGCGCTGAAAAGAACAGGAATGCACAGCAGTGCCTTCCAACCCCATCCACAAAAAGGGTGCAATTCAGCTTGGTATTTTCATGAGCCGCCCGAGGCACGGAGAACTCCTGAGCCATTCTTTCCTCTGCTCACCTGTAAAAAAGAATCTACCTTAAAGCAAGCACCTGAGGATTTGGTTCCCTAAGAAATGCCCTTTGCCTTCATTACGACTGGTAGAAAGAAGCACCTTACAGTCATTTTTTGACTCTCAAGAGAATCACTAATGAGGTCAGCTTTTAAAAGAAACTCAAGTATGTATCTGAAATGAAATAGTAAATAGAATAAAATAAAACGTTTTTCAACACTCCTTTTAAAAATCCTATTTTTCCCTAAAAGCATATGTGATTTTGCTCTGATAGTCATAGAGAGAAAAAAAAGTATAATCTGCAAAAAAGACTCGATGAGGCTTGCAAATATCTCCAAAATCCAAGTATTAATCTATATAATCCTATAGAAAAGCCTATTAGTATCAAGCAGGATGTTTAAATGCCTTTCAATTTCCCTCTTAACAGGATTACCTATCAAGATTACATTCTGTATCTTCCATTATTCACTCTGGTGACGAAACTGCCTTCCCTTCCTATCACAAATGACTTGCAGATATCCGGACTGGTCAGTGGTGATCAACAGTATGACGTTCCATTGTCTGGAGCCAGCAGCAGTGTCTCAAAAGCAGAAATTTCACTGCAAACTGCCCTGAGTACAGCATATTAAGCTCTTGTCTTTGTGGAGGGCTGATGGGCATGGTAGGCTGCTTACCATTTAAATAAATTCCTGCATACTTAAATAATTTTAAATTATAAATATTTAATTTACCAAATGACAGGGGAATGTGTGATATACATACACTGGTAGTATATTATGCTATGGCTGTGAAAAATAAAAAGCAGCAGCTGATGCCCCATCTTTAGAAACAATATGTTATTTCTCTAGCTGCTCCCTGTGCATTGTGCTATTTTTCTAAATACTTTAACCATGAAAACCTGCAGGATACACTTTATGTGTTCAAAATGCAGAAATGCTTCCCCACCCTGCTGTCATAGTGTCATGGCATTCAGAGAGAAGGCATAGGCAAAGAAAAACCTTCCTCAAGAACATTTGCACTTTCTACTAAACAGTTAAAAAGTAAGGAACAACATGAAGCTAACACTTCTGAAATGCAAACTTGAGGAAGGAGAGATCCCATATTCAAACACTGTTGTTGGGAGAAAAAGTGAGTAGAGCATTTGCAGTGAGTATTTTATAGCCCAGAATAATGTCTCTATGTTCTTCCACTGAATTTTCTTCACAACAGTGTAGATTCCATTTAAATAATTAGAAAATGATATTTTCATCTTAAGAAGAAAGAAAGAGAAAAACAAGAGGCAATAGATCTTGCTGGCTACCACATATCTCACTAACATCAGATCTATCTGTAGATGTATCTGTAGATACTGTAATATATACATATATATATGTAATATATATATGTAATATGTACATACATATACTGGTACAGTAGATAGTGTAGATACTGTAAAAAAAGGCAAAATTGGGTACTAAAATAATGACTTTCATGTTCGGAAAATCCTCTAAACAAGACTCTGACAATGAAAATTACCTTCCTGTTTGTGAGGAATGAATGGGTCATCCTGTTCAGAAGAGTGTGAACACAGATTATAATAAATTATTTGCAGCACATCTTGAGAATAGAGAAATCTTAATTCCAGTGATACAGTAGTTTTCTGAGTTTTATTGTCAGAAGGGATAAGAATGCATTAGAGAAATCAGACCAATAAATCCTAATTGTTTATTGTTACAGAAAATTTCTGACTTTCGTATCTAAATCTGATGGAATTGAAGTGGTTAGTGAGTGTAACATAGACTTCACAACAATTTCCTGGGAATGGTGAAATGTGAATGCTACTTTGTACAGAATGCCATTGTAGCGAGTAATTTCACCCCATTAACCCCAGTACATTTGTCTACTTCCAGCTGCTTGGAAAATTTTCTATTGACCAACTATCTACCATTTCTGTCTAAAGATCTTCATCTTGGATTACTGTGTGGCTTTCCTTTAAGATTTTCAATTTTTTTCTCTAAAAACATGGAGGTCTTGAGCTATATTAACTTCAGGATCCTGTTCAAGCAGTTCTGTGCTTTCACTATTTGTTGTTTTTCAAGAACATGCCTCACAAGTTCCTGTCTGTGTTTGCTTTTCAGATTTAACAATCAATTGTGTAATTGTATTATCATTTTCTGAATTGTAGAGTGTGCCTTACACAAATATAATGGGACTCAATGACCTCAGATCCAAAAAGCCACTTGAAAACCTAACAATAGTGTTTCCCTGCTTCAGTCTTATTAAAATATTTGTTCAGTGCTCTGCAAACATAAACAATTCAACGGTGTTACAAGAAGAAGTTCCATATAGCATGTGCTCACACTGATTAAGATTATAGGATTCATTTAAAAACAGATTCAGAATACACTGGTGTTGTTCATTTGAAAACCACTGTCTCTTCCAGTGTTTCTCTTTCTCACCTGTCTCTCTCTGGTCTGAGGAATTTTGAGGAAAACACCTAGTTCTCGCAAATTTTGAGGGAAACCTTTAGTTTTAGTAAATAAAGGATGAATTAACTGAAATAAGTTTTTAGGTGTCATGAAGCTTTTACAATCTCTCATTTTCCATGTGTTCAGTACACTTCACCTTTCTCCTGTGTCTTTGTTACGAAGTGATCTCATACAGTCCTGTTTGGCATTTTCTCCTCTTCATTGACAAGACCTTTCCTTTCATACCCCTATCAGAGCATTACAAAGCCCACCATTGTCACCAAGTTCATTTCAAGTCAAGAACACACTGATACTTTCTCTCTGAAAGACCCAGATCAGTGTGCCTTACTACTCCTGTTGTACTGAAGGAAAGTCACAAAAAGAGAAACATAACAAAGAGAAGTATCATCTTTTTGTGTTTGTTTGTTTGTTTGTTGGGTTTTTTTAATATATAATCAACGTTGTAAAAAAATTTTATTGCCATGCAGAGCTTAAAATCTCTCCCTGAGCAATTTTCAACATGTAATGTAGAAAATTAAGGACCTTACTCTGGTCTGTAATAATTCTTAGCTTATCTGCTTTTATTATAATGATTGTCAAGTAATCTAGCAGCATATTTATTTAATAACAATCTCACTGTCTTAGCAAGTACAGAGATGTTTTCATTTCGTCCTGCCACATGAAAATAATGTAACTAAAAGCCCAGTAGTTCATAATATTTTTTATATTTTATGGGAATCCGTGTTGATAGATGTTATTTGTAATGTACCCTGATTTACATAACTCATCCTGTCCTTAATTTTAATTTTCTTTTTTTTACGCTGAGCAAGGCAATTAGGCAGGTTCTAGGTCTATTGGCTAATACTGGGATAATACTGTGTGCTATAACTTACTGGCCCAGCCTTTCCTCTCGGAAGTGAAGGACCTCTTCACTGAAGTCAAGTCAAATACCTCTGAGACACAGGTGTCTTTTTGTCACTGTAGAAAACAAGACTTTTAATTCAGGGCAACTATAATCCTATTTCTACTTGGGTTTTTTTGTGGTTTAGATGCCTGTCTGGAAATGCAGGCTATAACTTTGTTTCTCTCGATCCAAATGTCAACAATGCTGCTGAACAGGCAGTCCTACCTTCTCCTTGCTCCCAACTCAGAAACATTTTCTCTGTCCTGGCCCAAGTGCTTTCCCAGACATGAAGCAAGTACCTGGAAACAGACAAAAAGAAATGTTAGTTCACTGGCTGAGAGGGTTCACTTGATTGCATGAACAGCAGGAGCAAATAAGGAAAGCAGGACCGCTTTGTTTTGGCAACATTGGCTTATGCCAACTTAAACCATCTACTTCAGTCTCACTTTGTTTCTGGAGTCACAAACCATTCTTCAGTCAAACTTTGTACACTTATCAAGAAATCCAGCCATGACTTCATTGCTTCAGGCTTCTTGGAACTTTGCACCTTTGCTTAGTAACAATGATTCTGCAGTTCTTAGAGAACTCTGGAGAAAATTTAGTGGGTTTATGCATTTGTTCCTTTTTTAAAAAGAATGACAGAACAACCCTATTCCCTGACACCTCTGCTTTGTGTTGTAATCTTTTAATGAAAGAAGTTTGTCCATGTGTCCAATCATCTTTCTTTCATGTTCTAGTTTAAATAGATTAACCCCTTCATTTTTATAGCTCTCAGAATTTTATTTGTGAAGGAGAATTTTTATTATCCTTGAAATTACTTATTTTTTCCAATTTCATCCATCTTTCCTATATATATTGTATTTTAATATTAATACCTAACTCTCATGGGGAAACTTCATTCAAAAGTACTTGTCAGACTTCTGCATTTCAGAAGAGCAGTTTTCAGTTAATTCTGTCTGTACACGTTTGCCCTTTGAGAAATAATTTTCTTTCAAAAATCTTAAATGTTTTAAAATATCAAGTAATTTGTTTATTTAGTGTAAGAGATCATGGCAAAAGACACCAACAGCTACCTTCCTTCCAAGGCTACAGCTACTCATGTTTGGTGATGCCGTTTGGCTGGGAATCATGAGTACATAGGAGTTTGTCCCACTGTAGCACATGATGTATCATGGTACCTGAGACATGTCCAGGTTTGATAATCCATATGGTTGATTTCAACAACCATTATGATCTTCTCCACACTGGTACCTCAGCTACAGGTGTTTAGCTCTAAAATTTCCAAAAACAAACATGACACTCTCTGTGCTTCATCAGCTACACTTGGTTCTCAATATAGTATTGGAAAATTTGTTTAGTTTTCCTGTACCTCTTAGCAGAACTGGTTTCATCTCATCTGTGTATTAATCTAAAAACAAATCGCTTCTACTTCCCATGTGAGATGGCTTCTATGAGAATCCATGCTGACTGCTCCTCTCTGCACCTTTGTGGCTTAACTATGAATGTTGGACAAATTGAGAATTTTCTGCTACTTCAGATGCTCTTCTGGAGAACAGATTTTATATTTGAGGCCAATGGATTGTTAAGGGTGATCTTGCATAAATTCCTGAGTTCTATTGGACTTGAAGCAGCATGCTCTAATTTTCTTGGACCAGGATCACTTACTTCCTTAGATATCCACTCATTTTTTCTCTGGGATCTACTTAACTGCCAAAATGCTTTCCAATCAGTAGTGCAATTTCTTGTCTGAAATTAAGCACAATACCTTCTTGCAAAAGGGGGAGGGAGAAATTAAATATCTTGTATGTGGCACATGTAGAATGTTAAAAATATAAATGTAATGATAAATGACAATGAGTAAGATTAAATAACAGATACTTCATTCATCCCTAATATTGAACTAGTTCTAAGTACAAAAAAACTAGTAATTCATGGGAACACACTATTAGTAAGCTGTGTTTTCTAGGAGAATAATAAAGTCTGTATCTTATATACATTTTATAAGCTCTCAAATGATTTACAGTATACAATTTAAATATGGATTGTCTTTTTACAGTGTGACTTCTGAAAAAAGAAAAATTATTGGCCTCTTGATATCATAGGAATTGACTTAAGAGATGACAATATCAAAGCAGGTTGGCATTAATTTATGAGCTTCTTCTAACCCTAACATAAATGCCACTCTTTTAAAGAAACAATGACATAATATAAAATGTATTTTAATCATGCTGTCTAATTACAAGGAAAACTAAATCACTTAAAAACCACATGTAAAGTGTCTTTGCTACCATGTAACAAAAAAGAGTAATTAGCCATAAAATAAGACATTCCTATTTTGACAGACTAATTAAGTACCTGAGACTCCTAGAATGCTTCTCCCACTGGGACACATGACAAAGGCAAGATCCTTAAAAGTTGTTACAGGGAAATTCAAAGATAATTTGGTTAATTATTTAAATTTATCATCTAACAACTTTGAAACTGCCTTTGTCTTCAGTTCAGATGTATTCTTCGAAAGAAATTCATACTTGCACAAGTCTCAGAGATGAATACATGCACAGATTTCTGTTCAGTTCTACAAATTTATATCAATAGCTGCTTAAGAACAATAAAGCTTCAGCACTGAAAATGGCTGGGTACATCTCAGGGACAACTACAGAAAAATGACAGCTTTACAGACACAGCAATACAGTCCAAGCATTATAAAAATGATGATACTCTTTTAAAAGTATGATTTTAAATTCAGTATTAATGTGTATTACACGTTCAGTTTAGATCCTCCTCTCAGAGGGTCCCACAGATTTTATTGCAGAGGCTCTCTGCTTTTCAAATGAGTAGCCTGGGATGTGTCACATTATCCCAAATAAGTGCATTAAGTGTGTTTAGATACAATTTCTTTTGATCTTTTGAACTGAGCATGTCCTATGAATATTTTTAAACATTATTTTCTGAGGTTAATGTTTGGAGGTTCAGATCAGATACTAGATTTTTTTTTTTCCCCCACTGAAAGAGCTGTTAGGCATTGAAATAATTTTCTCAGGGAGATGGTGGAACCACCATTTCTGGAAGTGTTCAAGACACATCTGGATGTGGCACTTCAGGACATGATTTAGAGGTGATTATGGTGGTAGTGAGTGGACAGTTGGACTCAATGGCCTCTTTCAGCCTGGATGATTTTGTGATTCTGTGATAGCTTGACAATGTTAAAAAAGAAAATTTTTTTCCTCTTAGAATAACTGAAATATTTATTTGCAATCTCAGTAGAAGAGACTAAAGAAGTTCATGTAAAGGATTCATTCATTCTTGTGTAAGTCAGCAATTTTCTTACAAACTTGCCTTAAAGATACCACCCAAGACATTCTGCAGATGTAAAGCGATCTGTTAAAACTCCAGCACTAATTCTCAGAAGACTGAATATATGTGTACATGTGTGTTGGATGCTGCATATATGTATGCATTTGCAGACTTAATAGCAATGAATAACAATTTATGAGCTAAATTTATCTTGAATCTTCAAAGTGAGAGGTGAAGGTCCAGGCTCTAGAAGCTTGAAAGGCACTGTTCTCATATGTAACCAGATTTCATCATACCAGAACATATCTATCACATTTACAGTGCAAACCACAAGCTCTGATTAATCACTCTGAAAACATAATTGCACACACTGGCTTTACAAAGCCACATCCTGATTCCTGACCAGGACAGACGTGTAACAATTCTCAACTCTGCTCAGCTGGTACATGATAACAAATCACACACCAGTGTGCAAACACTGCAGCAGTAGCTGCAGGACAGGGAAAAAAAAAAAAACACAGCAGAGAAAAGAAAAAGGTAATGTAACACCATGTAAGGTCTGGGGTTGAGAAGAATTATGAACAGAAAAACAATATAACAGTTTCAAAATACTCCACATGATGAGAAGGTTCGTTAGCCACACTTCGGATTCCACTTGAACATTTTTCTTTGTTGTTTTGAAGGAAATAAGTTAGCTTGGAACTTCTTGGTATCTATGAAATAAAAGGCATGTATTGATTTCTGTGCAATAACTGCTGCTCCAAAGGGCTGCATTTGGCAAACAGCACATACAAATGGTAAATATTTTAAAAACAGAAGGTGACTGTTACTTGCATACTTTTAATTTTCATTTTCATTCTCCCACATGACAGGATAATTCACTATGAAAGCTATAAGCCACCTCAACATGTGCAATAATCAGATATTTCATGTAATTCTCAGATAGACAAAGGTAAAAACCAAACCATCTTATTCTAACAGTGTATTGCTTTAATCCTAGTAAACAACAACTTTCCAAAGGACACTATATTCCCTTCAGAAAACTGCAATACGTCATTATCCCAATTATTTTCTGGAAGAATAACTAATACTGAGAAGCTGCAGTATTCTTTTCACAGCTGAGACTGAGACCAGGTTACTCTTCTGCCACTTTGGTTTAGTTCTGCTGCAACCTGCACTAGTGTTCTTCTACTACCTGGAAATTACAAGAAGCACATGGAATGTAAGGTAGGCTCATTCTTTGAACTTGGAAAGGAGTTGTCATGCTTTTTAAATGCAGAACACCAGAAAATTATTTTCACTTTGTTTCACATCTCTTTGGCCCTAGATCAAAGATAACTTCTTACTGGTCCATCATACTTCCTCTAAGCTTTGTTCCTCTGTAATCACGTGTGACAACTACATATAAAAAAATCTAGGATTAAATTTTGCTGTTCACTAAATATTGACTCAGTTCTGCTGCTATCTGTATCAGCAACTATTTTGCCATTTATTTAAAAATACATAGAATTATATTCTGTGTGATTTCATAGGTATGGCACCTTTTCTTTAAATCTCTTCAGCAATTTTCACCTAAGGTAGATTACAGACTTTTGCAGCCATAATGAGGAACTTCAACACTGAACTCTACCTAATCTTGTCTGATTTGAAAGCCAATGCTCTGTTCAGGTGATGGGACTATTATGTTCAAGATTTCAGCATACAAGTGTCTCCTGATAAATTCCCCTTTTAAATCTCAAGGTGAAGATGTTTTACTGCCTGCATCACTGAATACAGTAGAAACACTTATTAAGTGCCTTCTAAATTTTTATGCAGCTGATAAACAGACTGATTTTATTCTTGATCATTATTTGCTTCACTGAATTACAGGTTCACATACAGAATTTTCAGAAATACTATTATTTGCTAATATTTACAGGAGATTTAGATATATGTAAATATAAACAGAATGGTAATACATTTCTCAACACTATTTCACAGAATCACAAAGTCACAGAATGTTTTGATTTGGAAGGGACCAATCTGGATCATTGAGTCCAGCCCCTGACCCTGCATAGAATAATCCCAACAATCCCCTTTGCCTGAGAGCATTGCCCAAACCCTTCTTGAACTCTGTCAGGCTCTGTGTTGGGACCACTTCCCTGGAGAGCCTCTTCCAGTGTCCAGCCACCCTCTTGGGCGAGGAACCATTTTCTATCGTCTAACCTAAACCTCCCCTGACACATCTTCTGGCCATTCCCTTGGGACCAGTCACTGGTCACCACAGAGAAGAAATGCATGCCTGCCCCTACCCCTCCTCTTCCCCTCATGAGGATGTTGAAGACTGCCATGAGGTTTCCCCTCAGTCTCCTCTTCTCCAGGCTGAACAGACCAAGTGACCTCAGCTGTTCCTCATAAGTCTTCCCTTCCAGACCCTGCACCATCTTTGTTGTCCTCTTTGGACCCTCTCTAATAGCTGTTTTTACCAAAAAAATCCTGAACTCAGGACTCAAGGTGAGGCTTCCCCAGTGCAGAGCAGAGAGGGACAATCCCCTCCCTCCCCTGGCTGGCAATGCTGTGCCTGATGCCTCCCAGGTCCCTTTCCGTGGCACTGCTTTCCAGCATCTCATCCCCCAGTCTACACATACATCCAGGGTTGTCCCATCCCAGGTGTAGAATCGGACACTTGCCCTTGTTAAGGCACTTTCCTTCATATGGTTGGTGATTACCTATTGCTCTAATTTGTCGAGGTCTTTCT
>JAWWEU010000091.1:60623246-60634841 GCA_035583155.1 Acropternis orthonyx | reverse complement strand
GTCGAGGTCTTTCTGCAAGACTTCTCTGCTGTTCAGAGTCAACAGCTCCTTCCAATTTTGTATCATCTGCAAAAGTATTTAGTATCCCTTCCAGTCCTGTGTCCAAGTCATTTATGAAGATGCTGAAGGGCACAGGGCCCAAGATTGAGCCCCGTGGAATCTCCACTAGTGACAGGTGACCAGTCTGATGTCACCCCATTCACTGTTACCCTTTGTACCTGACCTGTGAGCCAATTGCTTTAGCATCACATGATGTGTTTATCCAGCTGTGTGCTGGACATTTTGTCCAGGATGATACTATGAGAGATGGTATCAAAACCTTTGCTGAAATCAAAAAAGATTCTATGAACTGGCTTCCTTTGATCAATGAGGTGCATATTTCAAAGTGCTAGGTAATTAGAAGATATTAACTTGCCGGTAAATATTTTCAAATAATGTAATTTTCTTAGCTTACAGAATAAAGGTAGTGAACACTGCAAAATGTATTAAAATTTATATTAAAATTACATGAAGTTAAAACTTCCTAACCTTATCTTAAAAGAGAAACATCCTACTGCATTAGAACAGCTGCCACTCAAAGTATGTGTGACATATAACATTCCACTTGAATAAGTATCCAGTCAAGAAAAGTATGCAAGTCTGCAGTGGAGTTAAACACAAAGCCATAATCATAATCAACAAGTACATTGGTATTCTAAATGTGCTCTTAGGTCCCTAACTTACATCATTGAAATTAATGGAGTTTCAGTCATTCTGGTTAGCATGAGCAGGATCAGAAGCTGTCAGAGTTTTAGCTCAAAGATGATGTTCTGTCACGATACTTAGCTGAAATTCATTAAATTCTTCAAAAATTTTTACACAAGTGTGATACCAGTGGGAAAGCTGGATAATCAGGAATACACCTGAACTTTCAGAATGAAAACTGACATTAATTTTAGTGAGCAAAACCAAATTTATATGAAGATAAACATGATTATTATTTTTATTATTCATGGACAAGTTTTGATGTTCCCAGCACCTAACTGAAAGTGCTTCTAACATGCATGACTCTTAATTACCTCAGTTTCCCTGGTTACCCAGCTGCAACTGCTGTAAGAATAGAGACCATTGTTTTCCTGTGGTTGTGTACAGTATTTTCCAGTGTGGTGGGGGTACGAAGGAATGGGACTGATCTGCATGAAAACCAGTAAACAATTACTCTACAGAAAGCCTCAAACTGTAATGCAGGGGTCAAGTGTTGCACGTGATATTACTTCACCCTTACTCAAATAAGTGACCAACAGAATACAGGGATTGTGCCTTCAACTTATATTTCAAAAACCATATTTTCCTGAATAAGATGTTACTGTCTTGAAAAATAAAAGGTCATTTCCCTTTTCAGAAAATAAATCTGACTGTTTCTTAGAAAAAGACTGTAGAAAAAAATTAATGTTTTCTAACAAAAAAATTTCACAATTTTTTGCACTGATCTTATAAAACACAATAACTACAGTAAAATTATATCATTGATAAGGAAAAGCACAAGAGACAAAGGAAATATCAGAGCTTCATTAGTCAAGGCATTTGCATCAGAAGTTGCAAGTTTGTGCTGGCAATGGACATTCAATGAATTTAAAAAAAAAAAAAATCTATTACCAGATAATGTAATCTTTCTATGTGTCTAAGCATTGAATTTTACTTCATAATACAATATAGTACTCATTGACTCCCTGCTGTTTTGTAATATTCATGGCATGTATGATATTATGATACTTTAAAGTGAGATCCAAATATTTGGTATCCTGGGGCAAAAGCTCTGTCACTAGTGACATCTTTTCTCACAGGTGCAAGAATCACTGAGAAGAGAATACAATCAGAGCAGCTGAGGGAATAAAAATAACAGTTGTATATGAAAGTTGAACCAGGGGAATGTATTGTTGTAGTGATTTTTAAAAAAAAAAGTAAAAAGTAAAAATGTAATACTCTACAAAAATGCAAGAAGATTTAATAAACTAATATGGTCAGTGTCCCCAAGCAGCTGAGTATCTTGTTTCCCAAAATGTAGGAAGAGCTTTTTCTTAATGAACTGTTTTAAAGGAAGAACTGCAAGGTTAACAATAAGAAATAGTCATGGAGTGAAGGAGGACTATAGCATAAGTTTAGGCAATATAAATCCACAGATTTAAGTTGTGGTCCAGAGAACAAACAAGCAAATGGACACAATGAAGATGCTGAATAACAGAACTTTCGTGAAAACTGGTGTTTCAAAATCATCATTAATATATGCCCCCAGATGAGTGAGCATAGGGATATGAGAGATCAGAACCCCCTTAATTTCTGAAGCACTTATTTTCAAAAACCGTAATACAGCAACCAGAAAAAAAAAAAAAATCAGGACTAAACAATTGCAAACTTTACTTCATTGGAATAGTCATGCACAAAGAACACATATCTAGACCTCTCTTATGAAATATAGAGGTTTCAAGTGAACTGCCTATCACTGCAAGAAAAAAATTCTTTTATAAATCAGTGGGAATTTTGCCTTTTTCATGAGACTACATGAGAATCTACATTGGGTTACATATTTTCTTTGACATTCCAATTTCATTTGCACTTAAAGAAGTGAGTCACACCTTCTTTTTGTGATTTTGTCAAACTGTATCCTGATTAGTAAAATCACTTCTACCGGAATTCTACCTGCAGTTTTTTGCTGCATGCTACAGTTATCTTTATTCTCATATTAAAGATACATAAGGAACATTAGTTGACTTGGTTATCACATTTTATCCCAGAGGTGACCGCATTCATGGTCACTGAACTTATTCTTGTCAATTTGTAACAAGTAAAGTACTCCTGGTATAGAGGTGCTAAATAAAAGTTACAAATGCACCTCTCAATTACCGTAGATAGAGATTAGATGACTGAAAAAACTCCTGCAGTTAAGACTGCATTGTTTTTCTGTTTTAAAACTCGCTATGCAGTCTGCAGTATTCCAACACCTTAAAACAGCCTGGCCTTTTAATAAAGACTGAATATTTCTTTTTTTTCTTTTCTAAAACCAATGTATAGATTTCTTCCTTTTCCTGCTGAGTTGAAAATAATCTTACCCTGTTTAGAATTTATGTTGAACATTTCCAAGCTGCTAATAGACAGAAGCATTCCACCATGTTAAAAAATCATAGTGTTTATACATTGGGAAAATCTTTACTGAGCATGCAAAGTAATTTGTTTTCATAACCTCATTTGTCATGACATTGATTCTATAATTTGTCTTCTAAGGGTATTGTTTCCCATCCCACAGTCCCAATCATGTCAGTGTATGTATGCTGTGATGATGCCACAGTTGCAGAAAGAAAACATGCCATCTTCATTTAGATGGTATCTTTCATGCTAAAATAATTTCAAAGTGCTGTAAAATATACAGTCAACAAAACCGGAAACTTATTTCCTACAATAAAATACAGTATTTAAAGTGGTTGTTCATTGGCTTAGTATGGTTGTTGGAATTAATATTTTAAATGCGATGAAGTGATGAATTTTTACTGTGAAAATTAATTATTTTGCTTCAGTTAAAACTTGTGAGTATACAGCTGTGGAACACAAAAGAATTTGGGAGCTGAAATTTTCCTTTCCTCAGCTCACAGCCTTCCAGGTTCCCTTTTCCCAGTGACTGCCTGTCACACTTCTTTTCTCAAAGTAGACATAATTACTGCAAAGATGAACAGGAATACGTTGGCATAACAGGTTCAAACAAAGTATAACATCAGTTAAGCATCACTAAACTAATGTTAGTGGCATTAAAAGAAGAAAAAGATTTGGGGTGCAGGGAGGGGGGGTGGTGCTGAGTGGAAAGCGAAGAGGAGGTTCATTACCACAACATCTGATTCAGGCATTTTCCAAAGAACACTCTTACTTTTGTGTCTCATTACAAGAAACTGCATATTTTTCGTAGACTACTATGGCAGTTGCTAACATCCTAATAACACCTTCAAATACAAACACATCAAAGAACAAAACAAGCGCTGTCTGTGCCGGCAGGTGGCACAGGGGAGTAGAGGTTGGTTTGTGGAGAGAAACTGTGGGTGCTTGAGGACCGATGTCCTTTCTGACCGTGCTGCAGGACTCGGTCCCACGAGCTGAGCGACCACCTGCGGTCCCACTGCACGTCCTGGCTCAGCATCCTCCGAGTCTGTTTGGCAGTGCAGAACAAAGCTAAGCGATCTGGTTTCTTCAGAACTAAAAAAACTGAGGAAGGTGCACTTCCAATTGATCTGCTGATAATAAGTGCGTATTATTGAACTAGTACCATGACCTAAAGGTGGAATATTGTTGTAAAAAGCAATTTTTGAAAGAAAGAACACCTAAAGGGAAGAGCATTGTGGACATGTGAAAATCAAGAGACAGTACTGGGAATTAAAACTTGATAAGGTTTTCCAAAGTTTACTTTTAAACATGTGTCACTTTTCTACAGATAAACTATTTTTATATCCAAATTTTGGATTTATATATTAATTTGTATCAAATGTAACTAAGTGTTAGTGCACCCAAACTTGCTAACTTCATCCCTGGAAAAAAACGTGAGTTTGCCCCAAAAAGAACAAGAGTAGCTAAGTTCTCAGATCACACACTCAAATCATGTAAGGTATGGTTTGACATACTACAAGCAAGAAGATAGTTCTTTTCTTGTTTACTATTATTACCTGGGTTATCTGCCACCCATGAGTCTTCACTGTGGTACTAAATAATGAGCAAAAATATATTAAGTGTTTCAAAAACATTGCAGTATCACCTTCCAATGGAAGGAAATTAAATACATATGGTTAGTTCAAAGAAAGGGACCACAAAGTAGCAGCTAAACAGAGATACGCAAAATTATCTATATAATTGTTGCTAAAAATGATCACAGTATAGTTACTGTAAACTTAGTGGGGAAAGGTTTGGAAAAGAATCGTGAAACAAAATTACTTAATTGTTTTTGTCACAAGATTTTTTCCATTCACAGTGACAATAGGAGAGAAAGCAAGTAACTTGAAAGGACTGGATGCTTGTTTGGCAGAAAAGACTGTGAATGTTGCTGAGGTGAAGACAGAAGTCAGCCTTCCTAAACATCTGTAATCCTGCAAAACATGACAAGTGTTAATAATAAAACTCCTAGAGGACAGGCAGGGGTTGTTTTTATTGCAATAATTAAAAAATGAATGAATATTATATGAGAGCAGTTTCTTCTTATTTTTGTTTCTATTTTTTCCCCCACTTTGGATAAAGCAGCACAACTGAGTAGCTACATAATTCTATAGAAAATATTTCTTCCTACAGGTCTTCAAGATGCATCCTCTACACTTGTGAAAAACAACTTCAACATTGCTACTTAGATAACTGCTTCCACTGGTCACTCTAGGAATAAAAACCAAATATACAAAGAAATAAACTGAGGCTAAATTTCCTGTTATTCATACCTTTCCTTGGAAAATGTCAAGCAGCAAAAAATAAAAACCATACACTTGAAAAATATGAATTTTCATTCTGCAGATGACCCCCATACTCTTTGTTTTTGCTAGTAACACAAAGATAAAAAGGCTGTGTCATACAGTGTAAGAGCAAAATTGTAACAACTTCTTGGAATAAAAGCTGCCCATAAAAGCTCATTTAGAGCCTATGTCTATTTCCTTTAAAGTGCATAGGAGATTTTTACTGACAGTATTAGACTTTGGGTCAGGTCCCTTATCATACCTGAAGGATTCATCAAGCAAATGCATCCAATACATGGAGCAAAACTATATGATAATCATAATCCACACCACAACTAAAACACAGAAGAAACTGAAATGTGTTATTTGAAATAGAATACATCCAACACACGCAAGGAACAAAAGCTGGCTAATTGGGATCTGCTTCCAATTCTTGCCTACACAGTAAAATTATCATCATTGCCATTGGATTTAAAATCTACATATGGACAATTTCAGCTTTGCTTATATCCTTAAACCATCACAGTTATCACACCACTCCTATAGTATCAGAAATGTTGTTCATGAATGTAGCTGTTACATAAAGTATCAAAAGCAAATCAATTAATCAAAAGTAATTTTTGATAACAAACTCCTTACTGTTCTCAACTTGAGAAAGAGTTATATCACCTATGAGTTACTGTTGACTGGGAGAGGGGGAAAATAAAAACACAAAAAATCCATAAAAACAAATGATAAAAATTTAAAAGGTGATAAAATTTATTGTTGCCTAATGTGGATAGTGTAAACGGACAAAGAGCATCTTAACTGTAGCTCCATAGTTTAAATTTCATTTAATATAATGTAATATTTTAATTTAGTCCCATGGTCAAGACCAGGCTTTAGACAGCCATTGCAATGGCTAGGGCTCATATTTACAAGTGTTGGTCTGCAGCTAATATGTAATAGAATCCATTAGAGATAAACTATTTCACAATAGGTACAATCTGAAGGGGGTTAAACCGAAAGACTACATCAAACCAGCCCTTCTTGAGAAAGAATTTAGGCTTTACGTTCCTTATATTACTGTGAAAGTACACAAAATAGGTTCAAATAGGTACAAATCCCATTAGCTTCAGAATACAATGAATTTTTTAAAAATGATTATCATCAATGTCTCATTAGAGAGATGAAGTTTGTTCACATTCTTTGTTAGAAACTTATGTTCCAACTGGAAACTAAAAATACGTGTCTGCTGTTTTTAAAAATACCAATACAAATCTACACCTGCCATAGTAGAGTAGAAGCATTCATATAAAAACTGTGTTTATTTACCCTGCTACTCTCTGTGCGTTTTTGTCACAATTGTCTTCACTCTGTATTGGAGGTGTAAAGTCTAAGAATCACAGAGAATTGATTTCTCTTGCCAAAGGCAAGATCCAAACTGCACACAGCACCTGTCCTTAAACCTTCAGTGACAGATGCTACAATTTGTCCAGGCATCTACTTCGGTATTTAACTACTCAATTGTGAAAATATTGGCTTTTGGTGTTTTTTTTCCCCCCCTCTAATGCCTAACATAAATCTTTCTCTCTGCAAACTGAGCTGTTATTTCTCATCTCAGAGCAAACATTGGCATTTTCCTTCCCATTTTCAGATACACTTTGCATATTTGAACACAAGCTGTCCTACCTTTGGCTGAACAGCTTGAATTCATTTTGGTAAGTTACTTTGTTCATTCATACTTTCGTTAAGTTCATTTTGTTCAAGCTGTTAGATGTGTCATGTTCTCTAGCAGGCTGGCTTTACTGATTCTTTGTAGCTTTTCTCCAGTTGCCCAGACTTAAATGAAACACACTCATCAAAACTGAAAAAAAGCACTCCATTTAAGGCTTTATGGGTTTCAAATGCAGTGGACATATTACTTCATATATCTTACTGAGGATATACTTATTTAAGCATCTAAATACTGTGTTTGATCATTGGACAGTACCATGACAGTGCTGATAGATATTCAGGATAGCTACTAATACTCTCTGATCTTTCTTTGCAAATCTATCATCCTCTATCCTGCATTTTTCATTTTATTATTCCAACATACTTCACTTTGAAGTATTTCTCTTTTGTGCCCTTTCTATTTTTTCCTAAGGATCTGCTGGCAATCATGAGCTCTTCATTTCGTTAGAATTCTTTCCTATGGGATTTTTCACTAATGATAATTTTATTCTCATCCTAGAAATAATGAATTCTATAAGTTCATTACCACAATCATGAATGTTGCTTTTCACCTCCAAATTCTCACTCTACACTAAACGTCAGGTGCATTTTATCTTGTTTTCCTTCTTACTGTTGGAATATAAAATTTGGCCAATACATTACAAGAACTTGTTAATATTTTGCATTCTGCTAAATGCTGCACTTTTACCAAAGTAGAAGTAGACTTCCAGCCTAGTCTGAATTATTTTGTCTACCTCATTGCCTTTGATTGATGTTTTATCCTCACTAACCATGAAAGCACCTTTGTGATTTTTCTCTTTTATCATCACTATGGACTTTAAACAGGTTTATCTCCTGACAGATTCTGCCTCTCAGAGCAAGCATGTATAACTCAATATATGGAGTAATATCTTAGTCTCCTTATTTTTCTGTCCTTCCTATTAAGGTTTCTCATTCTATATTCATATTTCAATCATGAGACTTATGAAATTACTGTTAGACCAAACAGATCATGATCTTGATAAGGCAATAAGATTTCCAACTCTTTATTTTTATATTCTTTGGTAGAAGAAATAATTTAATTTGGCAATTTGTAAATAAAATATAAGCTTAGTCCAATTTATATTAAATTGAATTTAATTAATCTTGGACAGTTTTTTTAATCTGCTTAATTTGCTTTTGCTCTCACTGCACAAACGGATGCATTACTGACTAGATTTCTTAACAGTGCAGTATGACAGCATGTTTTTTAAAACTAGCAAACTCATAACACTAAAATAAATCACCCATGTTAAAAAAATATTAAGGGTAATAGAATTTTTTTTAAAATTAGATATTATCTGGTTCAAATCTTGGATGCAAAATTTTTCAACTACTCAGTAATGCTGGGAAGTTATCCAGTTTTTGCTAATATTATTGCCCTATCACCAAATACTTATCCCAGTGTCAAAATAAATGTATATTACTACAATGTTATTACCTTAGGAAAAAACATATTTTTAAATGTTTTATGGACCTGTAATACTAAACAATGTCAGAAACAATAAATGGACTGTCTGGTGCAATTTCAAAATTCTCCATACATTTTCATTTCCTTTTCCATAAGATCATTTGCAGCTCAACAGGAAAAGGTTTTAAGTTTATTGCTTATTTTTAAAGGTTCCTTTAATTGCTGTCTTCATAAGATATTTAACTAATATAATTTAAAATGTATATTTTCAGAAAAGTGCACCTTAATTTGAATATTATTTTAATGTGATATGCAATTTAATGCATTTTTTTTGTCTTGTTCAATGAATCACTTGTGATTGTTCTAGGAGGAAAATAATATGATTTGGTAGTAATAACACAGTACTTCTGTTATGTCTGAAGCAATAGCTACTCAGAGCCCTAGGGAAACTTAGAAAAAAGAAATTGTTGCAGAACTATGAACAAGAAATATCTCTGAAAACCCACTTTTCAAGCCATAAAATTCCCTGGAAGGATATGACTTAGGCAGTGAAACAGAAAATAAAGAAGTATGTTATCATTTAACAGGCTCTTTTGTTGATATGATACAGAGAAATCACACTGTCTGTCCTAGCTATTGAGATCTAACAATACCATTTTCAAATAAGCCTTTTCCTGGGCAAAAGACATACCACATTGCTTTCACAAATTCTGAGTGCTGTTCATCATTGCAGACTTGCAGTATGCAAACTAAACCTTTTTGCTCCAGCTGATGTACTTTGCCCACTGAGAGATTCATCTTTGTGGGCAGTATTTGCACCATTAACCTTCCCCAAGACTTTACCAGGGGAAGATTTCTGTACCATTTTGATGTGATTATGTAAGAGTCAAGGTATGGAAACTACCCTAAACAAAAACACATTTGGATATGTCTTGCCCATGGACCTTGTATCTGTAATCTTACTCATTTGGGGCATAGCACAAGCTCTCAATGATGCTGGAAGACAACTACGAACTGGTTTTACCCCTTTCTGTGAAAACTTTCTATTATCAGAATGAATCTGCTCTAAATTACATTAGCAGAAACTGACACAATTTAGAGGTGTACATGACTCCTTAAATAGTTTCTTTGGAAGAGTATGCATCTTTGAAAAAATCTCATAGTGAACACTAAAGTAACTGCTGCTGAACTAGAATAGTGTGTAGAAATAAGATTTGTCTACTAACATCTACAGGTTAATCCTCCAAAATCAAAATAACTTGTTAAATACATTTACTTGGATTTTTTTTTCTTTAATATCCTTACATTGGCCTTAAAGGTCCATGGATGTCAGATCCCCTCATTAGTTCACAAACTCGTAGGAAAACAAAATACTCTGCTTTTTTAAACTTCTAAGGAAAAAAATAGAGAACAAAGATCATAACAAGATAAGCATTGAACTGATTGCTCAGTTGCTCTACTCTTCCTTTCTTTCTCATTTGGTCCTTCTTCCCTTGGCTCTTTATCTAAACTGTAAGTTATTTTGGGTGAGGGGATTATTTTCTGACTCTTTCTTAGTACAGATTGCTGGCATTCTATACTAGCAAGCAACTACTATAAAAAACAAGTATATTCTCTTTCATACAAGCAGTAGATTTTTTAACAGTCAAGACTGAGGCTTAGAAAACAGATTCTATACCTCAGGGTAGAAAACTGGAAATTTGAAACTGTCCAAGTCAAAATGCTGTTGGGAAGAAAATTCCAGGCTTCATACTAACATTGTACAACAGACAACAGTGATAGGATCTGAACAAAGGTATGTCCTTTCCTCAGTGACCAGTTCAGCAATATCAGACATCATGACACAGTTATTTCACAGGCACCTCTGTCTTCAGCATCATCTATTTCTTCTTTTTAGATGGAAAAAGGCTTACCAAAAAGTACTAATGAATAAGTGTTTTGGTTTAAAATGGAAATAAAGAATATGTATGTGTGTCACTGTAGACACTGCATAATCAACAGACTATCAGATTCTATTAATCGATTAAAAATCATTATGTGTGCAATGGCATGTACTGAGTCTACTTACAATGGAAACATGATAGGGAAGTTTGTTCATTCACACAAATAGTCAGCCAAATGTAAAACAGAACAGTTGTTGTATAAAAAAAATTAATTCATCGTTGTATTTATGGAATTTCTACAAATACATTAAGAAAGCACAATGCACATTTGCCAGTCTTAAAAATCAGGACTCAAATCACATTACAGTAGAGCATATATAATACATAATAACACATTGTAATACATAACCATAATTTTAAATATCACAATGATTAATAAGTTTGCTACTAAATGCCTTTGAGCAAGTCTTGTTTCTCAGTACATTTATGTATAAATTTTGTGTCAAGTTATTACTTTCAACACTTTAATTGAAATTATGTTACTTGCTTCATTACAAGATTATGTGATTTTTCTTTTTCTCACCTGTAAAACTCCCATAATTTCTGTATCACAATATAACCATCATCAAGTAAAATTACTGTTATTAAAATTTATCTAGTATATCTGGAACTACAACCTGGAATGTTCACTGCAGGAAAATTGATAAAAGCAACAATAAAACATGCAGATAATGAACACATGGGTAAATACTAGTAAAGAGAAAAGCATGAACTTGGCTTTTTAGAGATAAATCATATTCCATGAACCTTTTGGACCACTCTAGGTATGCATCAGTTCTTAATTTTTCTATTACATGTGATCTTCCTAGCTGAAACTTTCCCTCACTCTTAATATACAGAATGCTCCTATAGCATTTCTTACATTATACTGAATACACTTTCAAATGTCAGCTAGATACTGGCACAAACAAATTTGGCAGCAGGTGGCAAGAACAATTAGAAGATGGAAAACACTAACTACTTTTTTAATGCTGTTGCTTTACCATTTCATGAACCTATCTGCTGTACAATTTAGATTCCTCTTTTTTTTTTTTTTTTAGGTTTTTGATTTGGTAAATCT
>JAWWEU010000091.1:60607331-60622286 GCA_035583155.1 Acropternis orthonyx | reverse complement strand
GTGTTCACGACTTACTATTTCAGAAAATAAAACTAGATGTTGACAAGGAAAGCTGCAAAGCTCAATTTAAATTTTTCAGTGTAGGGAGTGAAGTTATTTTTGATTTGTTTACCACTCTAAGCTATTCACTCAGCCTTTCTGTAAAAACTTCTCACTAATCATTAACAGATAAACCTTTACAAATTAACTTTATTATTCAATGTTCCTATTTTCAACATGCTATATTTTCATGGTTGTAACCTGCATCTCAGATAACCCACACCCTTTTAGAAGTGTCAGGCCTTGAGAGTAAGTACTGAGATGACATGTAGAGGACCAGAGGAAGAAGCATGGAAACCACTAGAGAGCAAGAGATGTGGAGTAAGCCTTTTGTAAGCAGTCCACACTTACATAGGTGTTCAATTGAAGAAGATTTTGCCGGATTATTTTAAAGAAACTGAACTTTCATAGCTAAGGAAGAAGTGGAAGGCTCTGAATTGCTACCATTTACTTTTCATATGCACCATTACTTTCTCACAGCTCTGTAACATCCAATTGCCTAATGTTTATATAATGAATTTTTGATAAAACTACCTGTCTTTCTAAATATATTCACAGCTTCAATTTCTGCTGCTCTTTCAACATATGAGAAGCAATTCCACAGATAACCCTCTGATATAACAAAGGTCTTCCACAGAATCATTCATGCCATATGGATAGATATATCCATATGCTTTGTGCTGAATTAAACCATTCTTTTTGAGTTAGACAAAAGACTATGACTGCCACCATTTAGAATGTCAAATCTGGAAAATACATCTTACTACAAAGTGTCCTAATAAGTTTTGCATATCAGTGTAATCACCACACATATTTATGTTCATTGAGTGACTCAAATACCTCCTCTCTCTTTATAAAGTTTGTCCTTCTTTATAACCTTATCGGAACCTTTGCTTTCTACAAAACAGGAAAGAAGTTTGTTTGAAAGTACTTTTAATTATCCACTTACATCTTAGAGAGTATTTTCGAGTGAGAATGCTCGCCCTTCAAACAGGGAAGCCGGAGCTGCTCCTGGATCACCATCTAGTGGGAAAGAACACCACTGCCCAAAATGCAGCTGAGCTTCGTGAGTGTGAGAGCAGGTTCCTGACTGAACGCCTCAACTGATGGATTACACATTACCTGCTTTATCTAAATCTTTATGCCCCACCATAAGTAACTCCCATATAGGAGGCTGAACGTCAGAGTATGTTAAAAAAAGAACTTAAGAGCTCTGAGTACATTACCTTTTCTTACCTTCTACCTCCTCGGACCAAAAAATTTAGCGTATTTTTGAACACACTAAATTTCATGTTTGGAGGTTAAAAATTAGAAACTGTTCCCTAAGTGTAATTCACTAGAAATAATGGGCTTCTTGTAAATTAATGTCACAAAACTTGCACAATTATTTTAGGGAAATAAAACAACTGGATACACTTTGCTCAACTCCTGAAACAAGGACAAGAAGGCACTAATGGAAAAAGCATATCTATGGGGTAAACCTTCAAAGAATAGAGGAAGATTTATAATGCTTATTATCCTTTTTTGCAACTTAATAACTCTAATGATACGGTAAAGAAAAATTTTGGTTCCAGGACAAATTATACATCCAGTAGTGCTGTAGTGCTAAGATGTAAAAGCTGTATTGGTACTTTCAGGTACTTTAGAGTGACATGTAACTATTCACAAAATTTTACTGGGGTTGAGGTATTTTAGTGTATGTGCTTCCAATAGATTTCAACTATTAAAGGGTGTCATTTTTATCTTCACATGTCATTATAGTGTTTAGTGTCCCTTTTCTAACCTAAATGTGTACTTCCACACCCCAGTATATTCACAGAATCACACAGTGGGTAAGGTTGAAAGGGACTACAGTAAGTCACTTGGTCCAACCTCCCTGCTCAGGCAGTGCCATTCCAGAGCACATGGCACAGGATTGTGCCCAGACGGTTCTTGCAAATCTCCAGTGAGGGAGACTCCACACCCTCTCTGGGCAGCCTGTTCCAGTGCATGGTCACCCCCACAGTAAAGGAGTTCTTCCCCATACTCAGGTGGAACTTCCTGTGCATCAGTTTCTGCCCATTGCCTCTTTTCCTACTGCTTGGCATCACTGAGCAGAGCCCAGTTTCATCCTTTTGACATCCAGATACTTCAGATACTGACAGACATCGATGAGGTCCCCTCTCAGTCATCTCTTCTCAATACTGAACTTATCCAAGTCCGAATTTCTTGACAAGAGAACTAGACAGAAGCTGGCAAATGCCATGAGGGGCATTCAGCTTAATGCACTGCAAAAAAATCAGTATGGACAATCTTAATTCAACTAGAAGTAGCCATCATGCCTTCTACAATGAAAGGTTTACAATTATTTTGAAAGACAGAACCCAGAGTTGAAACAAAGGTTTTTCTATTTTCTCCTTGCGTATTTCTAAAGGTAGAGAAACAAGCTGTAGATTGCAACAGTAAAAACCCCAAAACAACAACCCCAATGCCATCATTTAACCCAGCCAGCAGCCAAGTCCTGCACAGCCACTCACTTGCTTCCCTACTAATGGGATTGGGGAGAGAATTGGAAGGGTAAAACCTAGAAAATTTGTGGGTTGAGATAAAGAGAGTTAAGTAGGGAAAGCAAACGCCACACACACAAACAAAGTAACAAAAGGAATTAATTCTGTGCTTTCCATGGGCAGGCAGGTATTCAGCCACCTCCAGGAGAGCAGGGTCCCATCATGTATATTGGTGACTTGGGAAGACAAACATCATCACTCCAATCATCCCCTCTTTCCTCCTTCTTCCCTCTGCTTTATATACTGAGCATGATGTCATGCTGTCTGGAATATCCCTTTGGTCAGTTGGGTCACCTGTCCCAGCTGTGTCTTCTCCCAACCTCCCTTGTATCCCCAGCCTCTCTGCCAGCCTGGCACTATGAGAAGCAGAAAAGGCCCTAGCTCTGTGTAAGCCCTGCTCTGCAAATACAAAAATATCTCTATCATCATCATCATCATCATCATCATCATCATCATCATCATCATCATCATCATCATCATCATCATCATCACTGTGTTCATCACAGATCCAAAACACATATAACAGCCACTCTGAAGAAAACTAACTCTACCCTAGCCAAAATCAGCACACCCAAAGCGCCCCAAACAAACAACAAAACCCAAACCAACAAAGAATCATAGCCACCTTTCAAGGCTGTAGTGCTAAAGAGGACCTTTCCAACTTGAAAGTGAATCAGGAGGTCAACGAATCCAACACCACTTCAAAAGTTCCAAGTGTTCCCAACACTTTCTCACATGAAAAGGAAAGCTCTACATTTGACAAGCAAACAACAAAATTCACTAAGTGAATACAGTAACCTGGGTTACTCTTGTTTTAAAAGCTCATCAAAGCTCTCAAAGCAAAAGCAGACATTTCTCATATGTAATATGTTAAACAAAATCTTGCAATTTTTTGTTGCTATTTTGCAAAACGAGTTTTCTTCTCCTTTTACATTTGAAGGCTGTAGTTGCAGTTGTACACCATATGTGCTTTCTAGTAAGGCAGGCCTGATGTTGAAATACAAACCAAACACACAAAACACTTTCCAGACAAGAAGTTATGCAGCTGCAATACATTTATATATTCTAATGCCCAGTATGTTAAAGGAAATATGACTTGTCAGACACCATGCTAGGCCTTAAGTAGACTGTAATTCATAGATCCATTCATATCACTTGGGAGGCTTCTGGAAAAAGCTCTCCTGCACTAGTGCAACTTGTAGATGTTCTTCTGTAAGAAGTCTTTCTGCAAGTTCCCGGCTATCAATATATGCCTAACAACCTTAATAACTTGGAGGAAAAGCATCAACTTTCTTCTGCATTTACTTTAAGCTATGACTCCTAAAAAATGTAAATGGTGCTTACCGTACAGTTCAGCATGGTTCAGAACATTAGCCTGTGGGAATCAGAGAATAAAAGAGAATGGAAAGAAAAAGCATGGCTTTGAGAAGGAACCTTGATCTGAAAAAAATATGTCAAAGATGCAAGATACCAAAACATTTAATTGCAGGCATTATGGTCAGGGAAACCTTCCAAGGGATCCAGGGCTGTGAACCTTAGAACACAACCCAAGGAAGGAAATTAGGATTTCTAGTATTTAATACAGCCAAGAGAATGAAGATACTAAGAACTGAGAAGAAGTTGATAGGGTTTTTTACATGCTTTTATTTAGTATAATGGAGTATTTTGGGGGGCTTGAATTGCCACTTGAAGTCGAGGAGAAGAAGGAACAGAGAAATGGGGGAATAGTTAAAGAAACAGAAATCTGAGCTAAATGACTCCTTGCACTGCATTATTTTAAAAAGCAAATATATTTACTACAATTCTCTTTCAATCCCTCAGCAACTGCAAAGGGGACAGACTGTAAATCGAAGTCCATGACGTCTTACCTTGGACATGCCAAGTGCATGCCCAGTCCCAGGGCCAGCACAGCCCCGGCACTCCAGCGGGACGGGGAGCTGAGGTGCTGGGCCCACAGAGTCCTCCCCTGGAGCTGATAAAGGAATAAAACAGAATAAAGGGAAGGCGTGCCAGGGCGGCGCAGCCCCCCCGGACCCGGCAGGGAGGGGGTTAAAGCGCGGCCGGGGCCCCGGGAGCCCGGCGGGCCGCTCCATTGCCTGCCGCGGGGGGGGAACCCGCTGACACACTGCCGATTATTGTCCATAATATAGTGCTAACGCTCCGAAATGAGAGCTGTGAGAGGTGGTTATAAAGCACGAGAAGCAGGTCTGTAAAATAAAAGGGGTGGGTCTGAGGTAAAATCCCGAAGGCACCTCTCTCCGTTCCCCTGCGTCGGCAAGTTGCGCCCAGCCCGGTGTGAGGGAGGAGGTGAGACGGAGACGGCGCATCGGTAGCGCGTCTGGGGCTCGCAGGGCGCTGCAGTAGTTTCAGATACACCTGAATTTCTCCTTTGAGCATCTCTAAAGGTGTTCCCCTCACTGGCTGCTTGTGACAGGCCTCGTTTGCCTGAGAGGGACTGCGGGGAAGGGCGGGCAGGGCAGCGGTGACGAAAGGAGGGTTCTGAGGTGACAGAGGCGCGGGGAGCAGCCGGGGCACCCCGGGGTGCTGCTCGGTCAGGGAGTCAGTGGCTTTCTTTGATGCAAGTAATAATATAACCTGTCGTGCTGAGCCCCTGTGGAAAAGGTGTGGCAAACAGGCTTGGGAGTCGTAAGCACAAAGGGGAGTAACTCGGCCATGTTTCACGGGCGGTGTCGGAGAGCCGGGGCTGAGACCCGTCCCGGGCGGTTCGGAGCGGGCTGGGGGCGTCCCTGGGCACCTGCTCTGGAGTGTCTTAGAGACATTGACGGTGTGCCTTAGGAGCGATGTAATACGCCACAGTAGGCGGTAAACAAAAAAAAAAAAAAAAAAAAAACAAAAACCAAAAAACAACCCAACTTTTTTTTTTTGGCTATTAACGGTAAGAATTTCTCAAGACAGCAAGGAACTGAGTTCTTAGCTCTGTGCCTAGACAGAAGGAAACTGAGTGCATTTCAAGCTGGTTTTTGTGAGCAGCTATTAGTGATAAACGTAGGAGAGCTTTCCATCATACTAAAAATATTTCTGCGGAATCATAAGCATGGGCAGTGCTTCCCGGGCAACTATAAAATGCTAAGCCCACTTCCTCTCTGAGAAACTATGAAACTTAAAAGCAGACAAAACCCACATAGAATAAACAAATTTGGAGCGTAAAATAAGTGAATAGGAGTGACATTGTCTGTGGGAAGCCAAATTAATTTTTGTAATGTATTTTCTTCTATAGTATTTATATTTTTACTCCTAAGTACCAGCTGAGCACTATGAGCAGTAATACTGTGGTGACATGATATAGGTGGAGAGTCCACCTATATTCCAGTGAAATATAGAAGAGATTGAACTACATTATAACCTTCTGGGTCCCTCTGGGGTTCACCAGTGGAACAGCACCAGGAAGTTTGCTTTAATCGTTATTGCTGCACTGTTTGTTTTTGTGGCTAAATAAGGATTTCAGTGCACTAGGCGGGCAATCCAGAACATTTCTTGAACTGTGCATTAACACATAACCAAAAATAAAATTTAATTAAAAAGTTGCAGTATGCTTTCACAGTCAAAGGGAAGTGTGTATGCTGGAGGAAACCTATTAGATTAATAGTGTTGTAACTTTCTGCTTAGCACATACAGAGTTGCAAGAACTTATCCTTTACATTTCTGCAGATGGAAAAAAACCATGTTCCTAAGGGCAATAATTAACTCTTATTCTACAGCTACCTAAATATGTAGTTGTATTCCTATAGCCAAGTTACTACAGCTCTATAACTTCCCTGAAATTACATGTGGAATTTTCCATTTCAGGCATTTTGGCATCAGTATATAGCATTTTGAATGACATTTTTGGGAACTGGACAGATTATATCTATTACATGTGAAGAACACCAGCGATAAAGAAGTGTCATATAGACATCTCTGAGCTGCTTTTAAGAGGGTAAAGCTTGTAGAGGACTGGTAAGAAAATCGTCATTTAAATATACACAATTTTTTTGTTGGGAGGGAAGATTATTAAAGGAGTGAGAAGGAGGAAGAAGGTATAACTGCTAATCAGTTTAATAGATCTTGAATATTCAACTGTTATGCAGTTTTATACTAACTTAATAGCACCAAGGTCATCAGAGTGGTATGTATTACAATGTTCATCATAATGAAACAGAGCCTTACAGACAGGCTATCAAATACGTATATGACAGTCCTTCCCCCATAGGCCACATTATATTTTTGAGTTAATCATCAACAATACAGGAATACTAAGCATTTTTCTTACTTTTCAAGTTCTAGTTGGTATTAATGAGAAGATGTAGAAAATAAGGGGACCAGAAGAATATCTTGACTAACTGTAAAGTAAAACATGGTATTTCCCATTCAAAACTCAAATGGACTAGCGAAAGCTGCATTTACCTCTATGAATCTATAGCTTTTAAAAACTAGTTAAACTTCTATTACTGGTGGTTTAGGTAACCACTTTTTAATGAAATTTCTTTCTTAAGGAAAACTCAGATGGGGATAACATCCCTACTTAGCATGCTCCTAGGCTGGACAGCCAACTTAAGTAGTTGAGAAGATTGAGGCAACATGAGTTTAGCAGTATGCTAAGTTATTCACAGAATAAAAACAGCACAACATTTGCATTTTAAATAAAAGAAATATTTGCACTTAGTAGATGAAATGAAGTTTGTGAAATTAGGTGTGAAAAAAATGAAAAAAAGGAAAGAGCATATTTTTAGGTCTGCACAAATATAACAACTTTTTGTGAAAGGTTTTCATGTAAGTGCTTTTTATGCTATACCATAATTTAAATAGAAATTTTATAGCATGGCTTTCACAAGCAATCTCTTTACCAAAAGATTATCCCTATTTAACTGAACTTCTTATCCAAACACTATTCAATCACAAATACTTTTTTTTATAGTATTAAAATGATGTACCCACCAAAGTGAGTTTTTCATTCAGTCTCTACTCATAGTATATTCTTCTTTTGCCTTTATGGACATTTGGCTATGTCCACAGTTATAAGAAAAAAAAACGAAGTAAGATCATTATAGAGACATACTTTTTTAAGGCAGTAATTCTTTAAGAGAAATAGGTAGAGATTCATATCTTGGATTATTTTTGACAAAGAAGAGTCAAAATAGGAAAATAAAGAAAGTAAGGGCTTTTATATGCTGCCACTATCTTTGGGAACAAGAAATAAATAAATAAACAATCAAAAATATTAGGGAAAACACAGTTTAATGGCAGAGAAAAGATAAACAGTGCCCAAGGAAATGCAGGAGTGAAAAAGCACTTTGACCAGAAGAGAGTGATCACTAGTGTAGCCTGGAGTAAACAAAAGATTGACTTTAGTCTGGAAATGAGGAGAAACAGCAGTGGAACCATGGAAGGTATGAAAGTAATAGTAAGTTCAGGCAAAAGTCTAGTGAATGAAAGTATAGAAAGTATTTTGTGGTGCATGTGTATATACTTTCCTGACCAGAAAATTAATATTTTTGAATGCTGCCAAGTTATTGTAATTTATGGATCTATTTAGAATGCAACTGTGTTCCACATTGGCAATGTATTCTTACCTTCTTTGACTTGAATGGCTAGCGTAGTGTTTCTGGTCAGAAAAAATATATTATGGCATCAGGTGTTCTGATGCACTCTATTTAAAAGGATTGTGTATATGATCTTTTCCTCTGAAACCATGGGAAAGTTTCACCCAAAGTCTCAGGTAATTTTGTGATAGTCATCTTCAATCTATCTTGCTGTTTTTCTTACAGCTACATTTCCAGCAACTGCTCAGGCCTGTGTATGGGTTTCTGTGTCTTCTCTGCATCTGTTTCTATGCCATTTTACATCTTTTTTTCTCACACATGCTTGTCCTCAAATATCCAACAAAATATGTGCCAACCACATGTCTTTGTTTTTGGTTGTGACATGCACCCATGTTCTCATGGAAGCTATTCTTTTTTCAGAAAAGTTAAACTACTTATAGTGATTTTGAAGAGCACTGTCTAGCTGTAATATGTTTTATCTATCAGCAATTTTATGGATAACAGGCCACCTTAATGAATTGAGCCCTGCATGGAAAACATATTAGCAAAAGCACAGGTATACAGATTGCAGCCTCTTCAGGAGAGTCACTGTATCATCTTTCATATGAGTACTTGCACTGGAATGCAATCAACAGTAGAGACAAACCTACAAAATGTTCAATAATCATTCAAAACTATAAATTAATGTAAATTAAGAATGCTGTGTGCACTAGTGGTCTTTCACTATCATCAAGATTTTTAAATTATTCCCACTTCCCTGTAAACTTTAGGAAGACTGCTCATGCTTATCCTGTTATTTCTCCAAATATATACCTCTTAGGCTAAAAATTTTCATGCTGGTTTTCTTTTGTAAGATGAACTTTGTTTAGAAAACCTGAGGAAGTTGAGTATGTATTTTAAAACAGTGGGAGGATAAATGCATCCATTTGCCACCCATTTAACCATCAACAACTAGACTTTGAATACATCATGACCCAGAAAAGGATATTTTCATAAATGTCTTGTTGAGAATTCCATGCTAACCGTTCTTAAGAGGTATATTCTTCTTGCAGTCTCTTTTTTTTTTTTTTATTGCAACTAAGTTGCATCACCTAGGCAGAGACATTTATTTGTAATTAATTGCAGCTTCTCTAGGTTAACAGCTCAGTTTTATGGACCACTTACTGTCCCCATCAGAAGCTTAAACAAAAATTTTAAAAAAGCTCTGTGCCTCAGAATGCACAGTATTCCAAGTCTGTGAGAAATTAAATCAGTGATAAGTTTATACTGCTTTCTGGCTCACTAATGAAGCACCCACACATCTTCTGAAGTCCTGACAAAACAGATGCACTGATACTTGTCCCTGTGGCCATACTGAGAAGCAAATCTCCAGCACATGTCCAGTTATAAAATGGAATGATATATATAATCGAAGTTATAAGAGAAATACTTAGCATTCAGAAAATCATCACTGATGTTTTATTTATCCCTACTCTTTGCCATTCTTATCTTAAAATCAATGAATTATACTTTAGAAGTAATTTTCATTACAAACTGATGTTTACAGCCATAAGCTCCAGGAGTGCAAAAGTTGCTTGCATTTATTTAATTTCTTGCACAATATGTGTTTTCTCTTTCTGTTATCACTGTAACATCCTTTCTTAAGAGCCACAAGATGTCTAAAACAAAAAGGGACATCTGCTGCAGGTTAGAAGTCTGGTCTAGCCACTGTGTAGGACTTTCTAAAATGGCTTCACATGCACAAATGTCTAACAATAGCCAAATTTCAATCAACTTTCTTTTGTCAGGTTTCTGGATAAAAAATCAGGTGATTAATTTATTCAATAAAGACATAATTGGAAACATGAACATGATTTATCTCTAGATGGGGGACCACAGTTTCTTCTTACCTTTCTTTTGGGGAATCAGTTTGAGGAGATTGCTTTAGTTGTGTCTCTAAAATGCAATGCAAATGAAACATGCATGGATGTTGGAAATAATTTGTCTAAAAAATATGTATTAAAGCATTCAAATAGACCTTGGCACAGGCTTAAAGGATGGCAGTTAGCAATTCCCAAACAATTCCTGTGCACTGTTTAGGAGTTTGTGTGAGTCAGGAACCATTCAGTACATGCATGTGACTATCATGTTTTGAAGAACAGAAGATTTTTAAAATACAGGCTTAAAACGTTATGTGGTTACCAGCCTCAATGCCAGAGAACAGTCCCAGGCATGTTTAACCTGTTCTTTTCTATGTAGCCATTGAATCCTTTGGCTGAGATAGTTAACACTTCAGTATCTGAAGAACAGAAAAGTTCTGCTGTCCTCCAAAAAAGCAGTTTTTAAAGGCCTGAGCCCAAGAAGCTTTTTTAACATACACAGTATACATAAGCATATCTCTGTCTTAAATCTTCTTACTGGCAAGTTCATTAAAACTGGAGTGGCAAGGCATCTGAAGCATGTTATGATATTCTGATTTTCTGTCCTTTGCCAGAAGATGAATCTCCACATTTACTTGTTAGCCCATGAAGCTTTGTATTGATTTAGCCTTTCATCTTAAAAAAAGGAGAGGGGGAAAAAAAAAAAGCCGGAATGTTTTTATATTTCTCTCTTGAAATTATCCACAGTGGCCCTCAACAACTCTCTTGTATGAAATCACACAGGATTTCTTATGTAGCTAACATGCAATACTGGAATGATACCCACTTCCTTTTTGAAGTTCAGCAATGGTGAATCCACAGAAAAGAGCCTGAAGAGTGTCTTTGCCCAGATTTCAGATTACTTGCTAGGACAGTGTGTAAGTGATTGTTTATCATCCCCACAAAATCAATTGTTACTAGGTCTGTTCTTACGGCTCTAAGGTAACAATACTGGGACAGTCCACTTGTCCAGCAGTCTATCACTGAGTTCTTTTTTCTGTTATATAATACATTTTATTTATTATGTATGTTTTATAGTCTGAATTATGTGTTTTATATTATCTTTAACTTTATTCAGAATCCCTAGTGCCTGGCATAATCAAGAGCTTACTTCAACATTCAAATGGAAGTACAAGAGTTTTGTCTTCTCTAATTTTTTTCCATAGAAACAATTACAGATTTTAATAGATATACCTGCCATAAAATTCATATCATATACAAACACAAGCATGTTCTTAACATGGTAGAGATAATGCAAATTTGTCATTTAGAAAAAATGGAAAAGTGTTATCAAATTTCTTACTAAATTCTTGTTAGTAAATTAAGCTAAATACTTAGAAGAAGGGGAAAAAAAATTACCTTCATCTGGATTATCAGAAAAAAGAAGTAAATCAGTAGTACCCATCATGTTGTAAGCTTACAGCAAGTAAACATACGACAAATATTTTACTTCTCAGTCTGCAGGCTTCCTTGGCTTTTTATTTAACCTGTACTACTGAAGGCCTCATATATAGGTTGCTTACTTTGCACAATGAGTATTTCCCAGTGAATCAATTACTTGGTGTTATTGTTTGCTTCTGTGAACTAATGTCAATGCAAAGAACATAACTTTATATTACTTGTCACACAGAATATGTTATTACAGTCTTCCTATGCACTGTTGTGGTCCACCCTCAACACCAGATTCTAAAAAATTTGAATACTTAAATTTAGGATGATCGCTAATGATTGCATTATTATATTACCTTCAGATAACAAGCTCCCACTTTTTACAGGAAAGTTCTTTTTAATTATTGAGAGAATATCAAAATATACAATCTTAATTTTTTTAATTATTTTACTGATATGTCATATTTATTTTTAAAATCTAGCTCAAAATAGATACTACCTTTAAATTACTAGAAGGTAAACATAACAATGTTTGAGCATCCCATTAACAACTTCAAATTACAGGTACCTGAATGTTATAATGGCCCTTAAAGAAACAGAAATGGAAGAGCATAATGCATTTTACATTAATTTTACAGAAAAAAATGAAGTCAACAATCACATCTAAGGAAACATTGGAGCCAGTTGTATTTTTACTCCAGTATTACATGCTGTCCATAATTTATGAAGCTGAATAACAACATGTAGCAGTCAGGGAAGTTAACATCAGAGTGAAGAGGGCAAAGAGGTCTCTCCTCTAATTTCCACAGTGTACACACAAATACTATCTTTGCCTCTGGAAAGCTTATCTCAGTATGCAGCTGTAAACAGCAGCAAGAGACATACCTCCAGTTGTCCATATATTTTGTGAAAACTGCTTGAGAAATATGTTTTTAAAACAGTTTTTAATTCTTGTCCTTTGAATTAGAATACTCTTTTAAGAACAAGAAACTAGTCTCAGAGTAACAGACTGGGTAAAGATCTTAAATTTATGGGAACCCAGTCATTTGTTTAGGGCAAAAGGAGTGGGATTAAGTTCTTAAGCTTTACCCTGAAACTTGCAGTTCATTTTCTGGACTATATAGGTGTGGATTTATCAGGGGAATCCAGGGAGCTGTGTGCTCCTCCACACTGCGACCAGCTTTGTTCATGCAGTGTATGCTCCTTAGTGTGCCACAGTCACGGTTGCATGACTGCATAGCTCCTCCCATACAGATTAGGACTATCCCCACCCCATGACTAAGGCCTGGAAAAGAAATAAGGTTTTTAAACGATTTTATAGTAGTTTTCAGGTAATTTTAAGTACTTAATTTATGACTTTTTCTGGCCATTCAGGCATAATGAGATGAACCCTGTGCATACTGAAGTATTTTTAGGAACATAGGGAGCCTCCATTCTGCAATAAATTGCTGTGAGTAGGCTTTTCAAGACAAATACAAGGAACCACTTGTCTAAATGCAGTCAAAGAATTTGATCTTTCATTTTAAAAAGTAGATTACAGTAATATCTAATAGAATAAAAAATATTTAATTTCCTTTGAGGGAAAAAACCATCCTGATTTGCCCATATGTCTTACCTTCTGAAAGAACCAATGGCTTGAGTTTTCTTGTGCAGGTAATACAACACAGTGCTCAGGTAAAATAGCCATATCTGTGAATTCTTTTAGTTGAACAGTATTATAAAAGCATGAAATGGTCCAGTGTCACTCACTGAAATCACAGACACTGTTGTGTCTTAGTTACCACGATGTTAGTACTGTCTAAACCATGTTTGGCATTTGAAAATTAAAATTTTAGTATTTACATTTTATTTACATGTTAATTCACCAATTAAGAAAAAAAAAGAATCATATAAATAAATTACTAACATCAGACAAAGACTCCATCAATATGACTTGGTAACAGTCAGTTAGAAGTTAGATGTAGTATTCCTGGGCTAACTTTGTAATTTTAGAATTACATTTTCCTGAGAATTCATAGATGTATAAATACACACATATGTGGTTATGTGAACTCCAGATAGGCAGTTCATTAAACTTCATTTTATTACCACGAGAAGGTAAATAGTTTCCCTCTTGAGTTACAGTGTTGCAACACCGTAAATTAAACTGGAAGACCTAGGAACACACACACTTCGTTTGCAAAACCGACTATTTCCCTGTATGTCACATGGATAACTTCAAGATTATAGGATTGAGGCCTTTTATATTTACTGGAACAGAGGTATGGAATACATTTTTTTCAGAGCTCAGTTTACTCTGTGTCCATTAATAGGAGCCATTACATATTTGTATTTCCAGTACTTAATTACCATATTCTCCGGTGCATCTTCATTCCTGTCCTCTCAAATGAAAACACACATACTTGTAAAATGAACTTTGATTCATCCAAAATTATGAACTTTGTAGTAGTTTAAGCTTGACAGGCATTTTAAATCTGTACTCAAGACAGAGCGCTATTCAGAAAATCCTAAGCAATGGGAAAATTCGAGTGTATTGGTGTAAAATACCATCCCTTTGTGCAAATAACATCCATCCAGCGCTGAAAGGGTGTGTTTATATGTCACAGGGTATTTACAGCTGTGCCCAGCTGAATCCTGAAGTCGACAGACAAGCAATGCTTCCTCTAGAAATGAAAGGATTTCTGTCCAAGTGCTGAGCAGCAAAACGACATTCAGTGAGTACTAAAAAATATAGTTAATTCGTCCGATATAAATGCTTCTTCATTATTATCCTGTGCTATGATTATTAATTTTTACCTGTACAGAGGAACACCAGAAAGTCTTTCAGCTTAGGACATTCTCTATCTCCAAACACTCCTTCACAACAAACGACTAAAGTATTTCCAGTAAATCTGGTGGCAATGCAGCATCAGCCTCTAGCGAAGGACATTTCACCTGAACATCAGTATTGTACCCCATGCCTGTACAAAAAGGTTGTTTTTGAAAGCCGCTCCCGTTCGCTATGTCTGCTTGGAAATCCCTCGCCCCGGCAACGCTTTAAGTAGCGGGTGTGTTTCGGTTCCTGCGGGCGGCCTCTCACATCCACAGAGACGGACATGAACGGAAAGAGTAACTCCAGAGTGTCGCACCCGCTGGGGCTCCCGCCTTTGAGGGTTCACTTTAAGGCCCCTTTCCAGGTCTGCCTCCTGCGAGGCGGCATTTTGTAGTCCTCTTCCTCCCCACCATCCTTAGGCAAGACAAAAAATAAACACCAAAACGTGTGGGTATTTTCCCGACGGTCCTTTCTTCACAAGTCCTCTCAGCGCAGGCTTAAGCATAAACTTCGGTCTCGTTCCGCGCACCAGAAGAGAGGAAAAAAGGCGAAAAGTAAAAAAAAAAAAAAAATGAGAGAGTCGGGCGGCAGGGTGTGTAAGGAGAGAGGAGCCACGCAGCCAGGGGAGGCTCTGCCGGGCCAGGGAGCCGCTCCAGTTGCGGAAGCAGAGCTGGCGGAGCGAGGGAGCGATCGGGCGAGGCGGAGGCAGCGACGGGAAGGGAAGGGCAGGG
>JAWWEU010000091.1:60596441-60607231 GCA_035583155.1 Acropternis orthonyx | reverse complement strand
CATCACAAATCACTGTTTGCCTTCCTCTCAGCGCAGGCCTAAGCGTCAACTCCAGTCTTCTTCACCAGAAGGGGAGAGAGAAGAAAGAAACTGAGACAGCAGCTGCAGGGATGGGGAAGGGGAGAGACAGTCATGCAGCAGAGACTCAGTTGTGCCCACCGCTGCTAGGCAAGGCGGAGGGAACCACTCCAGCCGCAGCAGAGCTGGGGAAGGGAGCAGCGTAGAGCAGCGCAGTAACAGCGGCGGAAGCGACGCTAGTTGAGCGAGTAAGAAAGGGGGAAGTTGTTGGTGTTTGGCGCCGGTGGAGGGAGTCATTCCTGCCGCTGCACTTCCGGTCGGCATTTTGTTCTGAGAGAGAGCGAGAGAGACACACACAGGATCCTTCCCCTCCTCCTCCTCCTCCTCCTCCTCCTCGCCCTCCTCTCCCCCTGCCCCCCCGCTCGGTACCGACTCACCGTGCCCAGGCCGCCCCTCCCCACCCTCCTGCGCGGCACCCTCTGCGGGCGCGGCGGCGGCGGCGGCCCCTCGGCAGCGCTGCCTCCCGGCCAGCCCCCGCTCCCCGGCTCGGAACCGGTTCGGCGCGGCCCGGCCCGGCCCGGCCCGTGTTGATGTTGTGAAGGAGGCTCGGGGGGAAGGGATTTGCCTCGGCCGCACACCCCCCGGCTCTACATGTTCGCTGCACTGAGGAGGAGACGGAAGAGGAGCCAGCCCCCCTCCCGGCCCGGATTATTGTTGTTATATTATCTCCCCTCCTCCTCCTGCTCCGCGGCGGCGGCGGCGGCCCAGCGGCGGCGGCGGCTCCTCTGAGGAGGGAGGGGGGCGGATTTCTCTCCCCCTCTCTCGGCTTCTCGTTGGATTCAGACGCCGATTTGCTCAGGTAATCCCCCCTCCTTGTCTCCCCTTCCCCTCCCTGCCCTCTCTAGCAGCAGGCCGGGCCTCCAAGCCCAGCGGCCCAGCACTGCCGGGAGCAAAGGGGATTAGCTGTTATCCGGGCTAGAGGGGAGTAAGTGGCAACCGGAGGTGTTTATTTCGTAGCCCCCCCTTCCTGCTCGCTCGGGTCTGGCGGAGGAGCTGGGTTCTTGCTGGGCTGCCGGGAGGCCCAGGCCCGGCGGAGGGCGCAGGCCCGCCGGCCAGCGCCTTTACTCCAGCTCGGGGATTAGAAAGGCGAAGCGGCTGCTCGGTGACAGGCCTCCCTCAACCCGAGAGGAGCAGCAACAGCAGCAGGAGGAAACAATACAATTAGTCGCAAATGTGCACCGATGCGTTGCCATATTTACAACTTCATGTAGGGCAAAGAAGGAAGGTCCCAGAGCAGACAGCCCTCTGAAGTGGGCCAGGACTAAGGGGAGGGATAGGGGAAGAGAGACAATGTAAATACCCAGGAACAAAAATATCACCTCCTTTCGCTATTGCCTTCTCACCAACTGCATTCTGAACATTCAAAAGTTGGAATGCTTTTGATTTTATAATGTGCAGACGTTTAATCTCTAAATAATAATTTTGATTACTGTGTTAATAACTTAGTATATTTATAGCATAAAATAGTACTTCGGTGATGATTGACACAACACGGACACCTGCAGACCCAGGAAATACAGATAGGCAGGCATATTGTATCAGGTACTTAGCACAGTCTCAGCATCTGTGTGCTGTATACATCACAGGAATATGTATTAAATTCAGAAGGAATACTGCTTTCTGTTTCTAACAAACAGAAAACGGGCAAGGGATCGTGTGTAAAGTGCTGTATTTATGAAATTTAAGGGACCAAGTTGAAGACAGATCTTTCCGAAAGTACTTGAGAATCAAATGTGAATTTAATTAAAGTGAAAAGTGAGGAATGCTTAAAAATTATCATCCTTTCTTGTTAGGCCTTATCACTTTGAGATCCCAAGATTGTTATTGGCTGTTTGTGTCCATGATGTTTGAATATGTAATTAGGTGTCATTTTAATAGGTCAAATGTGTTTTGAAAATGGCTGTTGATTAGTGTCAGGCCTTTATAAATAAATGGTAGCTGGTTTACAGTAAAGTAAATCTTGGACATATAAGTGGTACAGTTGAGAGTGTTACTAAAAATTGAGGTAGATTTAAAGCAAACACCCTGTGAACTAATAAAAATACTTCTACAGAAATTACATAATTGCAAGAAATTTTAAGATACAAAGTTTTCATCTTTCATGTAGAAAGGAATTTTCTAAATGGCAAGTGAGTATTGTCATTACATAATTTGTCCATTTTTCAGCAGGTTTTTAGTTATTCAGATAGATTTTTTGTAATAATCATGGTTACTGTATCTATTAGAGTAACTTTCTGCTTTATGTTAAGAGTCTTACAAACAAAATTGCGCTGTCGTGTTTCCTGCCTGTCCTGATACATGTTTAAAAGGGTCAAGTTAATATAGCTGTCACGTAAAGGCGTGTTTTTAATGCTGTAAATCCGTGTAGTAGTCAGTAGCGTGTCCGTGATTTGTATTGGTCAGGGAGCAGTTTGAATTTTAAAAAGCCAGAAGATCCTGCTGAGCCCCAATCCCGGCCTCCCTTCCTCCCACTAATCTCCCATTCCTGTCTTTGTGCTGCCTGGTCCTGTTAGACACTGTTTGCAACAGGGCCTCAGGCCTACGTGCGTGAAGAGGAACCATTTACACTTGGAAAAAGCAGCTTTTTATTTTTAAACTTTGTGAATTGCAGAGGGAGCCACTAGTCGTCTCTAACTGTCCCCACCTCGGTGTGTAACAGCGGAATTGCTGTTTTCTTTTGGCCCGTAGCGTGCGTGGAGGCCGAGTGTAACTCTGCTTTACAGGAAAGAAAGGACTGTGCAGAAGTAGTTGTAGTTCTTGGGTAGTTTTCATCATCAGGAAGCGACATTAGCTCTAGCGTTTCATTCGTCTCTGTTTCAGGCAGCTCCCGTTCTAAAAAATATGGGTTTGTTAAGCTAACAGTAGTGAACCTTTCTGACTTATTTTTCATTTGGGGAAGTTCGCTTTAAATATATGAGATATGACCAGGAAATGAGCTGCTGTAGTTACATAGTTCCTGTCAAGTTTATCTTGCCAGCGTTGTGTGGTTCTGT
The DNA here is from genome assembly GCA_035583155.1 of Acropternis orthonyx. Classification (NCBI taxonomy): domain Eukaryota; kingdom Metazoa; phylum Chordata; class Aves; order Passeriformes; family Rhinocryptidae; genus Acropternis; species Acropternis orthonyx. Next base: position 60,604,160 of record JAWWEU010000091.1, on the reverse strand, counting down.
TTACAGCACCCCCCCTTTTTTTTTTTTTTAAATTTTATCAGAGGGCAGGCGGTTTTCTGGAATGAAAAATAGATGTATTTGTAAAGGGAAATGTAAGATATCTATTTTTATTGTGAGCCATATGTGGTTAATTCTGAATTAGTTGCTTTATCACGGTGTATGTAGTTTTACAGAAATATTCAGTGTTGAAATATTTCTAAGAGGACTTATTTTTCTTTTAGATTGTATTTTTTAGCACATTTAAGAGGGAGAGTTTGTGTGTGTGAACCAGGCCTGTGGCACTTTCATACTATTTTTTCCCTGATGTTAGGAGTTTATACTGGTCCACTGTTAATCACAACAGCTAGCTGCTTAAGGAGAATGTAGTTATTTAATTGATGTTCTAGAAATACAAAATTAATTATTCTCCAAATATTAGTTGTAACAACTGTTTTAACATAGAGATGAAAATGCTTCTTGGGATCTTTTATTTTGTACTTTTTTTTTTTGTAGATTTGGAATTTGTTTCCTGTGTTCAGGTTTGGTTTTTCTTCTTTTTTTCCTCTCAACTTCTTAAATATTTTACCTGAAGTTATTCCAACAAAAATCTTTTCCTTAGGTTTATTGCTGTTGATTAAAGTTGGTTTTATACTTCTAAAAATAAAGACATAGGGACTGGGATACCAGGAAAATAATAATTTTCTTTCTTTCTTTTTTTTTCTTTTTTTTTTTCTTTTTTTGCATTTGAAATGTTTAAATTTTAATTTAGGAGCAACAGAACAGTAACTAGAGAGAAAAAAATATACTTCTACCCTGAATATCTAGACTTAGGAAAGAAATCAAGTCTTCACATTCACAAATTTATGATTTCTAGACATGATTTTAAGAGGCATGTATACCCTTCATGAATGTGTGTACACTTGGACAAGAGTTATGGACATGTTTAATTGGAAAAATATGAGTAGTGATAGCTTTAGAATCTGGTGTCTGGTAGGTATGAGATGGGTCATCCAGCATTGAGGTAGCTGTTTAATGTCACAGAATAACTCACTAGAAATATTTAACATTTGAAAGAGTGGCCATTTCAATATTCATACCACTTGTTTTTTATATGCCTTTATTAGAAGCAGTCTAGGTTAGGTTAGCTTCTGATTTTGAACCGTCAGCAGTAATGAACACTCTGTGGCACTGAGATACCTGCAAGGATATGCTTGAAATTGGCAGTACCTGTGTATTGTTGCTAATAACTGTATAGTAATTTTAATAATAAAAAATGAAGTACTTTTGAAATTACAACTGTTAAAGCCTTGTATTCTAAAAAAATCTTCAATATAATTTGTCTATATTTGTGTTTTTATTTTCTCTGCATTACAAACATACTTCTTAGTAGCTGATCTTGACCTCCAAAGTAAGTGTCAGAAAAGTGCTTTCTATTGCTGTCTAGGACACCCCAGGAGTGAGGAAATTCTGTTTGAGGAGATTCTGTAGAACCTGTGATTTGTGTCTCACTCCCTGTCCCTACTATTATCTATGGAAAGTCTCACCTGAAGAAGGGAGAGGAGAAATGATTTTGGCCCAACTGTTTGTGGAAACTCAAAGGGATTCTAGTCAGATTGGATATGGTTGTTGATACTGTATTTGAAGGTAACTACCTGGTTTACACAAATAACTTAAAAAAAGTATAAACATCAAATACCAGTTTTCATGTTAAAGTCAGAAAAATTTTTATAGAAATAAGTTAGGTTTTATGACCTTTAGCGTTTTTCTGAACAGAGGTCTCTAAATTCTTATATGAGTAGATAATTTAATTTTTCAGTTTATTGCTTTGGTTTGACTTGAAGTTCTTTGGTTTTGGTAGCAGTGTGTACAAGTAGATGTGCAATTTTAGAGCAGAAAGCACTAGGCCGCAAAGTGAGGGAGTCAGACAAGCAAACAGCAGACTAAGGAGCTGGGCCTTTAACTGCACCATTGTATTCAACCCTACCCTTGCAGCCTGTTCAATGCCTCATACAGTGCCTGGGAAATGCCAGCTGAGTGGGATACTGTTATAACATGTATGCTTGTCATTCACCGTGCAACTCACTGCCTTATTACATGGTGTACATATACAATTCTTTCATCAAGGCTGAAGTGTTTTCATATTTTAATTTGTAGAGTTATCTCAAAATAAAGCACTTTGCAGACATTAGAGAGCTTTATTCTTGCACATCTGAAAAATATTGTGTCCATTTTACGGATGAAAAAGTGAAACTGAATCAAATTACTGAGTTTTAAAAGCTTATAAAGCTTGGGTATTTTGATGTGCTTTATTCTTTAGATTTTTAGAGTTACTTTATAGCACTTAGAAAGTTCACAATGCTGTTTTTCTTGATTTTGTTTGTGGTTGTGTTCGTACTACATTTCAACATGTTAGGCTCATTGTTTCTCCTCCCAAATCCCTAAGACGTATAGAATGGGTTTTTACTGATGGCCTTAAACATCTATTAAATTTCAACTGTCTTGATCATGCCAACAACTGGAAAGGAATAGAACTCCTGCCCTGGAAACCTAAAAAAGAAACATCCTCCATATTGTGAAGAAACCAAAATCTCTTCGTTTTTCAGGGAGAACAGAGACAACAACTAGATCATAACTGAAATCCAGCAAGTATTAAATGTCTTGGCTACAATACCAAACACAGAAAGTCAGAATGTTATTGTTACAATCCAGGATTGCTCATTCCTGCTGGAAGTTATCCTAAACTTTGAGTTTTGGCTCTTGGGATGGAACTCTGCCTCTTAAGCTCATAATCGTTGCAGCTGATGTAAACTACTTGAACACAAACCTCTGCACCTAGTGGTCAGACCACTTCACTGCGATGTCAGGATTTTGTCCAGCTCCTCTAAGCCTCTTTAGAAAAGCAAGATTGTTCTGAGGTGTAGTAACTGTGTTCCCAGCCAGAACATTGATTTGGGGATGTCAGGAAGTCCAGGCCCAAATGTCTGTGTCAGGCAGAGAAGTTCTTGAACTTTTTTCTCCACCTGTGACTTCTTATGCTTGAGGCATGGCTCAGAGGCTGTGAGTATAGTATGGAACAGGTAGACCAAGTAGCACTTAGAAATGAAAAAAGTTAATAAAACCATTTTTACTTGTGAAGAAGGTTTTCCGTGAAAGTGAGTTTGTGGAGGTTTTCTCTTAGTTCGTTTTGGTTTTTTTTTTAAGATGAGTTGATTTTTATAAATGTCAGTTTTCAGTGAAAGATCTCTTGAATATGAAACCTTTTAGTCAATTGGATTTATTAGCTATGTTTTATTCAAATTCCTTAGTAGGAAAATGGTCTGTCCCAGAGAAGGCAGCTCTGTAATTCTGCTTTGTTTCATCACATGTATGTCATATTCCATATATGAGGGAGTGTTCCTGTGAATAATAAGAACTGTTATATGCCCATTTCATGAATGACTATCACAATGCATAAGGGACTAAACTGTAGGTATAAGCAATCATAATTCTGACATTTTGTAATAATTAATGCTTGTTTTTATAGTACTAACCTTTTTTCTCTGATTTTTTTTTTTTAATATAGTGTAATTTTTCAATTTCCTTGAATACAAAAGTAGTGAAATCCCTGTCTCTCTTGTTTGAGCTAAGTCTTTCCTCTGTGTTGACCAGATACTCAGAAAGGATGAGCTGCAAATACTTTGTGCCTGAAATTTTGTTTCAAGTCTTAGTTCTTAATGGAAATTGTCCCTGTTTCTTGCGCATTGTTTTCTATTCAGATGTGTTGCTTTCTCTTCAGATATGCTTGCTGGATATTAAGGATAGGAGGGAAAAGTTGAAGGGCTTTCCTCAGATGATATGTACAGCAGCCCCTTTAATGACTGTAGAAATAGTAATCTGGAACCTGCTTTTTGTAGTCTAAAAGCTGGGAAAACTTAGATAAGGCTCTAGTGAGGCTGTGCTGTGAATTTTTGGGGAGTGCTTTGTGAAGATCTGTAATACTGAATTTTTTTTTAACTTGATTGTTTTGTCTTTTTCGGAAGGGAAAATTAAAAATCTGCTTGATGATTTGTTTGTTAATTTTCTAGTTAGAGCTAAGGAGATGTGATTGCCTTTTACTGTGTGCACGCTAGATTTTCCTTTTTTTTTTTTTTTTAAATTTTTCTTCAAATAGCGGAAGACGAATTTTCTTCTGCTCGCATGCTCAGTAATGGTTGGTTCTTCCTGGCAACTTCTTTTAAAAACTCATGTTGAGACATAACCTGTAACATAACAAAACTTCAGTGTATCCTGTTAAAATTAGGCAGTTACAAGGAATTGAAGCATTGCTTGACAGAGTGACTAGCTGACTTTGAGAATGCATGTTTCTCCCTGCATGTAGGTAGAACCACTAATGTGCTCCTCTCAGTTTGCTGACACTTATTGTTTAAAGGCAATGATTTTACTTCTGACTTTGCTAAACTTCAGCCATTTGGGCCAAAATCTTCCATGCTGAGTGAATGCCCTTTATGGCGTATTCTCTGAGTAACATTTAAAGCAAATATAGTTCACTGGCTCTTTAGGGTCATGACAAAGGAAAAAATGTTTAAAAATGATTCTTGACCTTTTCTTCAAGCAGTTGTAGCACCACCATTCTTTGGGAAAAGGAATATAATATTTGAGAGTGAGGTGACTTTTTGCATTTAAAGGATTTGCATTTTGTTGCCGTTTGAAAAGCTGTCCAAAAATTGGGCATGCTATTAGTGTCTGAAAAATTAGCTGACTTCTCTGATTGTAGGTGTTATTGTTGAAAAACTTTGCATGCACAACAGAGCTTTCCTAGTAAGTTCTAAGCCGTGAGATACTGCAGTGGTACAGACTGTTAGTTTTCTGGTGTCCATTCCCTGCTTATCCACCATGCTGATTAATTTGAGTGTATGAAAGACAAGAACTGAAGTTGCAGGTGGCTGGAAGAGTGGACACACAGGGAAGGATAGTGGTGGATTGAAACCAGACTTACACAGATGGGAGGAAAATAGGAATTTGAAGGATAGGAATAGGAAGGAGGTAGGAGCTTAAAGTTCGTAAGGAGCAGGGCCACAAAGATAATCAGAGGGCTGGAGCACATCTGCTTGTGAGCACAGGCTGAATGGTTGAGATTGTTCAGCCTGGAGAAGAGAAGGCTCTGGGGAGACTTTATAGTACCTTCTAAATACCTAAGAGGGGCATTTCAGGAAAGCTAGGGATGGACCTTTACAACAGCATGTAGCATTAGGACAGGGGGAATGGCTTTAAACTGACAGAGGGCAGGTTTAGATTATCTCTCAGGAAGAAATTTTGACATTAAAGTGGTGAGACTGAACAGGTTGCTCAGAGAAGCTGCAGCTGTCCCATCCATAGAAGTGTTCAAGGCCATGTTGAATGGGGCTACTGAAAGCTTTCCCTGCCCATGGCAGGGAGGATGATCTTTAAAGTTCCTTCCAACCAAAATTCTGTGAAGTCCGGATAAAGGAGCTGGTGGGGCAGATACAAATGTCCTTAAGGAAGATAAAGGAAGAGCTGTGAAACAGCCTTATCAAGAAGCCAAGACAGAAGGGTACTCTGGATTTGCGTGTACAGTCAAGGAAAGTAGTTCAGGGATAAGAATGGATAGGAATTATGTTCTGATAGAGGCCAGAGAGGGGAAGGAGAAGAAATGGCCTGAGAAGCCAGAAGAACGAAATAAGTATTGGCTAGGCAAAGAAGCATTATTTCACACAGAGGAATTCATTGTTTGGATTATCTTTTTTGTTTTGTTTTGTTTTGTTTCGTTTGTTTGTTTGTTTTGTTTTCCTTAACTGAGGAAATTAAAAATTAAAAAAATGATAGAGGATTCTGTAGTTCAGACTACCTGTGTAGTGTACATTTGCCATCTTTATGAATGCATTGTGGTACTCTAAGTCTGTCATCACTTTTTTTTTCTGGCAACAAGATGTCTGTTTCACTGACTCTGTAGAAAGAGTTGAATTGTATTTTTTTGATTTCTTTTTTTTTCCTACAACAGGATATATGAATGTCTCCTAGGATTTGCCTTAAATACTGTGTATTCTGCCTTGGAGAAAGGGATAAATTCTTGAGATTGGTTTCAGTCCTGCCTTCTATGATTAAACATTTAGATTTCTCTTTGGTGTTCAGGGTGTAGCCTTTTTCCTCAGTTGCTTCACATCATTAAGCCCTGTTCCAGAGATAGAAATCATAATTTCTTCACAGGCTTTTCTGTGGTCTGTATTGGAATATTGTAATACTCAACAAATACTCATTTTTTAAATGTTTTTGAGCATGGTATGTAATCATGCAAGTTCAGAATTGAGATGCAGTAGTTGGTCTTTATTAACTTTGGAAATCTAACTGGAACAACCATAGAACCTTACTTTTAAATTAACTTGATTGGTTTTTTTGCATCAGAATGTGAATGATAATAGTAGAACAGATTCTGTAAATTTTGGTTACTAATGTGACTAATCAGCACTTCTTCAAATTAAGCTTTAGAGCTTGCAGAAAAAAAGGAACACAGAAATATTTACCATTGGTAATAAAAATAGAATGAGATTCCCAAGAGTGGCATTTTTCTGTTTCCTGCGATCTGATGCCTTTTTCCCTTCATATTCTCTTCATTTTTACTTGGCATTGAAGTGTCATATATACAACAGACCTTACAGCCTTATGAATAGCCTCTGATTCATTTCCAGAGCAGATCCCTCCTGTAAACTGGAGGAAGATTAGGCCTGGGGGTGGCAGGGGAATGTTATGCAATTATATGATCCAAGGACTGTCAGAATTTGTGAAGGCAAGGGGCATTTATTAACTTTTGATTGACTTTGCAAAGACTTTCAGCCTGGGGGTGTGAGATTTCCTTGCAGAAGTCTAGAAAGTTTTGAGTTAATGCTCAGGAAAAGTAATGTTTTAGTATTTGTTGGTATCAGCTTTTTGGTGCTGAGTGTTCTGTTTTAGAGGGTTATTTTAAGTCAGATCTCTAATGTTTTTTATTAAAAAATTTTAAGATATAGATATGTATTTAGTGTGATACATTTTTAAGCACTGCCTTGTAAAATAGCTGTTGCAATGCAGTAAGTAAAATTTTCAATCCTAATTTCTATGTCACTAAAGGGAATTGGAGAGAGATCAGAAAGGGACTGTGTTGTGAGACTGATGTTGAAAAGGTCAGCCCTTGAATGTCACTCAAAATCTTGAGATGTGTGAGTGTGCAAAATGGAACTCACAGCTCTGGTGGTGGTGCTGAGTAAGGAATCCATATTGGTTGGTCAATAGAAAACAGTGGCAAGATTTATACATTCTGGAAGACAGTTTAAATCACTTTATTTGATTATCATATTCTTTCTTTCAGACTTTTTTCCTTGTTCTAGTTAATTTTCTTAGCCCTGTGGTGTAGTAGTCCTTCAATAAGAGGGTAAGGGAATAAAATCTTAGCACCAGTTGAAGACTCTAGTGGGTAGAGACAAATGCATCTTCAAATGTCCTGCTACTGAGGAGCATTTTAGAATATGTGTTTGATACCCTGAGCAAGTGTTCTTCCTCTGTCTTGCTGAGATTTTGAGTGAAGTGCTGGAGGCAGTGGCCAGTACACAATGCAAAGTAGTCAGTTTTGTATGGTAGGTATGTTCAAAGCATGTCTATGACTGGGCTTTCCTACTCTTGCCCAAGCTTACGTGTAAAACAGGTGTTGAGCTGCTTAGTTCAGCCAAAATAGTGGCAGTTCTGACATACATTGAAGCAAAATTATGACTG
>JAWWEU010000091.1:60574214-60586947 GCA_035583155.1 Acropternis orthonyx | reverse complement strand
TCTGTAGGGTTGAGAGACTCTCTAACACACAGAGTGACCTCTCCACCTCTCCTCCTGTCTCTTCTGAAGAGCATGTAGCCATCCATTGCATTGACATGCCATGCTTCTGTTTGCCTGCTCCAGTTGTTCACACTCCCTGGAGCTGTTTTATTCTCCTGCAGTTGGTCCTGGCAATGCTCCTTGATCACCTGATTGGCTGCCAAGAGCTCCCAGGTTGGACAGGGGGCAGGGCTGCTGCTCATGTGTCCTGGGCTCAGAAACCTCCCCGTGGCCTTGAATCTAAAGCTGAAACCCCAGGCTTAATCATGATTACCACCTTTACGTCTGCTGCTGCTATTGCCGGCTGAAATAACCTGCACAGAATGAGCTATTTTCAGTGAACAATGAGGAGTAAATTGGAAGTAGTCTATATATTCATGATACATAATGAATTAAATATCTACATGCATACACAGAAGATGCAGATGGCTAACTGTGAGTTGTTTTCAGTCAGTCTGTTCAGTAGACCAACACCATCGTCAAATGAACTAGCGGGGATTACTTGGCATGTGAATTACCAAGTGGAATTTGAGTTTGATTCTCCAGAGGCTGCCACAGGTAGTTCTTGTACAGTATAAAAATAGAAATCATGATAATTTTGCTGGCTTCCCAGTGTACAGTAGTAGTAACTTGGTTAAGTCTTAGGTGTTTTTCACTGAAGTAGTACCAGTGAAAATGACCAGAGATTGCCAGGGTTGTTATGATGATGTGCTGTGTAAGGTAAAATTACATGGATTCTGCTGAACAATATGAGAGAAATTAGTCAATGACCTAAGTCTGTTTGAATAAGTTGATATTGTAGTGATTGTATGCCTTTATTTTTATATGGTTATGATGTGTTATTATGTGTTATTTATATGAATATATTATATAAATTGTCAGGTGTATGGGAACAACCAGGGTGTTTGACAGTCACTAAACGTTGCGATGTGAGTGTTTGAAGTGACCAATTTCCCCATACAGACCAACTCTTGATAAGATGGTAGAAACAGTTGAAACAAAAATTGCCTGCTTTAGATCACCAGATAGTCTCCAGAATAGACGGATGTTGAGAGGCCTTTCATCAGAGTAATTTTCATCATTGATTATAAAGTTCCCATGACCTTTCTCTTATTGTGTGGGTTTTGTTTGTTTGTTTTGGGGAGGGTGTTTGTTTTGGTTTTGTTTTTCTTTGTAACTTCTTGCCCATATATATCTGTGTTCAGGTATGCATCTCAGGTTTAAAATACTGGATTGGACAGAAGAATTCAGTGTATCTGTGCTCTCATAGATGGCATCCCTTTCTCACCACTTTTTCTACTGACACGATATACTACATTGTTGGTCTCCTCTCCTGAGATAGCAAAAGAAGCAGGATTAATCCTAGTTTTTCCTGGCATCTACGTAATAGATGTTTCTCTTGATCTTTGCATGAAGCAGTGGTATTAGCATGTAAGGAAACCTGGCTAATGAACAGAACTGAGAGAAAGGGAAAGCAGTAAGAAATAGAGTAATTGAAATTGAAAAAAGATTTTTGCAAAACACTGTTTTGATGAGTTGACAGCGACAACAGTAGTAGGAAAGGAGTCATATTTGGTTTTGCATTAGCAGTTGAAAATACATAGAAGGAGGGAAAGGGAGATAAACAAATGGTTCGTGCCTTTCTCCTGTTTCTCAAACCAGCTCTTAATTGCATTAGAAAATTAAAATACAGATTTCTTCTTGAGTACTCCCTTTCAGGATAAGATTAGGTCATCTAATTCTTACCCTCCCATTTGTGTACTATATTGTCCTTTCTCATTTAAATGAATAATGGATCAGAGACAGTGCTGTGAGAGCAGTAGCTTTCAGTGACAGTAAACCACTGAAACAGTTCAGCTGTTACATGGAACCTTATCCTGGGCTTTATGTCAGCACCTTTAGTGCTACTACTCTCACTCAGCATCTCTGATTCTCAGATTATCCTGCATTTATTGTTTTGTATGTTAATTTCTATTTACTATTGTTGTTTCATAATGTGTTAATTTGGAGAAAGTCATAGGGCTAACTGATCATGCTATTTCTTACTCCTTTTTTTTTTTCTGTTTATGTACACAATATAGTAAACTGTTTAAATCATTTTAGATTGTGAACAGTGTAAATTAGAAATATATGAGTAACAGTGGGGTATTTCAGACTCCTGCTTCTGTGTCTTTACTCTAAACCTACAATACGAAATTTTCATAAAATTATCACATTAATTCTAAGGTTAAGGAAACTGAAATCTTCCTAATGTATAAAGCTTACATTTTTTAGGGCTAAACTTCTCTTGTCAAAGAGTGGTAGCATAATTTTTTGTGTAGTGACAGAGGTATATTTTCACTTTTGCTGCGTATCAGTGGCAAAGCTGCAGGAAGTCACATGCAGCAACCGTAGCTCAGCTGATGCACAGGAGCCTGAAGAAAAGACCTAAGTCAGAATATTGGCAATATATAGATAGAGGAAATCTTGAAGATCACAGTTCTTGTACTTAACTGAATTAAAACTTACTCAGCAGTTCTTCAGAAAAATAAATCTATTCCTGAAATAAGCAGTTTTTCAAAAGTGGTGAAAGAGTAGCTTATTACCTCAGCTGTGTGGCTGCCTTCTAAACAAAAAGTTGCAATAGCTTTTCAGTCTGAGGGAAGATGGGATAGTTCATGGGTACATACAGTAGATAAATATAGTTATGTTTACAAGTTCGTATACCTAGTTTATACAGGTTGTACCTTGTTCATGACAATCAGCAAGTGTTCTGTGCTTTTCAAGGAGAATGTTGTTCAGAAAAGGTATCAGGATGGAGAACGCAAAGGTCTTGTTAAGTGTCTAGGAAATGTACTTTGTATACAGAAGACAGAACAAAGCATTTGACTATTAGTGTGAAAGGGGTAAATGGTAGAGGAAGCTGGCCTTATTGACAGTGTGGAGGAGGTGGAATGAAGTGTGATGTGAGGCAAAACATGAAAGTGATATGTAACCCCAAGTGAGAAAACTGCAAAATCTTGCAGCTGTAACCTTTTGGGGTAGATGTGGAAACTGGTTGACACTAGAAGGCAAAAAAGTGGGCTAAAAATGCCCTGAAGACAGTTGTAACTGTGAGTTATGCTGTGGGCTATGGGGACAAAATCAGTGTGAAAACAGAATGTAAATGACGTGATCAGCTGGAAAAAAGAAGATGCTGACAAACTGGAGCAAGTGTGACAGAGAGCTACTGAGATGGGTAGGGGGCTAGAGCATGAAATTTAGAAGGAGAATCTGAGGTTTGGTTACTCTGCTGAAGAGAAAGCTAAGGGATTGAAATGCTGTCTGTAACTAGATAATAATTTACCATTTATGTAGAAGACAAGGCAAACTCCTCTGAAGTGCAAAATAAAAGAAGCAACAGCTGCTGGTGCAAGAAGGGAAATACTGTTTGGACTTAGCGGGGGAAATTTTGCAGTGAATCTCCGTTCCTGGAAGTATTCAGAATTTGTCTGGGATGACCCTCAGTAGCCTGAGGTAACCTTGAATTTGCTCTAACTTTGAGCTGAGGGTTGGCCCAGATGTCCCTCTCACCCTAAGTAGAACCTATGGCATTGTAATAAAACAAATGGACTTATGATTGTGCTTAAACATGCTATCTATACTTGGTAGCAACAGGAGTTACCAAGAGAAACTTTGTTTAAATACTGGGTCCAGTTCACTCTTACCTGGATGACACATTCAGTATAATCCAAGTGTGAATATAAAGTTTCATTTAAGCACAACATATGAAAGTTATTCTCCTGTCTAAGATGAGTTACATGGTACCTTTAATGGATTTGATGGAATTAGATATTTCAGTTAGATCAAGATGTTTATCTAGGAAGTAGCTTTTAAAATGCAGTCTCAAAATTCTACATCTAATTTACTGCATTTGCATATCTACTTTTTGAAATTCTATGTTTAAATGATGAAAGAAAGAATGGGAATAGTTGTACTAAAGTAATTTATCTAGAGGTGTTTCCTTTCCTACAGGTCTAACTCAATTATAAGTTCAGTTTTTTCTTAATATTTTTATTCTGTATCTCTGGTTCCTATGGATGGACTTGCCTTGTAGATAGAGATTGTTATTATAGCTTTAACCCAGTGTTCTTTCACAGTAGTGTTATTTAAAGAATATAATTTAATATTTTTTAAAGAACTATTTATATTACCTACTTAAAAGCTATATGCTGGTAAAGGATCAAATTTTATAGGTAAAGTACAAGAAAGAATACACCTTAATGTAAAGCAGTGTTAGACATTAAAAGGTTCTTAATAGGAAATACAAGTTCTGAAGATGAATCCATAAACTTTCTAAAATAGTGGATTTGTTAAAAAGTCATGAATGAAAAAGAAGTTACCACATGTGGATATAAAATTGCTGTCTGTTCTCAGCATACTGGAGCTTGGGGAATACCTGTCAGAAAACACATGATGACCTTGAGAGCTGCAGAAATAGAAGTAGGATAAAATTCAAGTGCCACATGTAGATACATATAGAGATTCATTAGTAGAATTTCTGCTGTAAGCGAACAGTTTTTCAACTGGATATGAGAGAGGAAGTATAAGATCTGTGTACACTAACGTTTCTACAAAATACCTAGTCAGTCATCAGTAAACTGAGACTATTAAAAAGCATCTGCAATTTTTTAATCTATCAGAAGGTATCTCTGCAGAAATATTAAAGTATCACAGTATATGCATTGAGATGGTATTGATGTGTGGTTCCCTTGTGTTCATTAAAAAAATTAATCAGATGGTATCAAGTGTGGAGGATAGTAAGAATATTGGGAACATTTATTTTATTTGAAAACTTACTTTTGTAACAGAGGGAAGTTACAATGCAGCAGTTTGAACTAACTTGTTTACATGACTTCTGGGCTACAGCTGGCTCATGTCCAGCCAGCTCAGAGTGTTTACTGAGTGGTACTCTTAATATTTCACCTATTCATGGAACAATTCTCAAGCTTTTCCTCTCTCTTCTTCCATTTCTGAGCTTGTGACCATGCTTTTTTTTGTGTGACTCTCCTGCTGTTATATTTGTCCAGTCTGTAAACTGCTTGTGTTCTACAGGGAGTTGCAGAGGGGTGATAAAAATGAGCTATGAATTTTCTGGAAGGATTCATATCTGGAAGACTGAGCTACAGGCCAAGACAGTGCAAAAAAAAGGGAACATAAAATGACTGTGAATAAATCCAGTCTGGAAATTGGTATAAAGCTCTAAAATGCAAACAAATGAGATATTGAAATTACCTTCCAATAAGAATGATGAAGATGAAATGTTTAACTAGTTAAGAAAAGTTGATGAAATTACTAAATACTTCAAGTACATGATTTTTGGTCATGTGATATAAATGTTATGGTCTGGACTTTATGATTCAGGAAATCTTTCTTTGTTAAGCAAAGCAGTGTGGTAAATTGTTTAATAATGTCAAATATATTTAATGTGAAAAGATGAAATCTATAAGTAACAAAAGTTACAAGAACCTGAATATTATATTATGGGACTAGTATATTTAGCCTTATTCAGATTAATGGAATTTTTGTTACACCTTCAGCTCCTGGTAGCTTTATACTGTACCGTCTTTGAAAAGAAACTTAGTATCTAACTTATTAAGGTGACCTTCTAAATATATACTGAACATTACATTTTTACATTAATTGATAAAATTTCTGTTCTTTTGGGATTTTTTTCTGTTGGGAATGTAGAGTCATTGGTATTACTAGAAAATGAGATGAATTTTTCCCCCTCACTGTGCTCAGCTGGAGCTTACTATTCATACGTAAATCCACTGGTCTTAATAGGATTAAGGGTTCTGACTATCTTAAGGTGGAAATGAAACAAACATTTATAGAGTTGAACTGTTTTCATTGAAGGATTTGTGCAAGTATAATGTAGGACCTGAAGAAGTGGTGTGTTTGAAAGCAAGAACCTTTATTAGATGCTGCAGTTGTAGGTGGACTTGAAAAAACAAACACACTTGCTCTGCATGTTGCTTTTCTTTAAAATAAGTACAATAAATGGTGGTGTTGATTTGTAGCCATACTGCTGTAGGAGGCATTTGAGGTATGAGAATGACATTGTGCTGTGTGATTCACAAAAAATCCCATAGTTGAGACCCTGTTTTGCAAGGTTTACTTTCTAAATGCATGTTGTATTACTTAGTCTCTTTACCAAAACTGTTTCTGTTGCTAAGGTGCATTTCTTTGTTTCAAAATAATGGGCTTGGCTGTTTCATTTCTACTCTAAATTAGTTTTCCTCTGTCTTCTTGCATTTTCAGGGGGTACTTTTTAGTTTGTGAATGCTTTTGTGAATGTCTATGTTTGATAGATTTTAGAAAAGTGTGTGGAAGGAATGAAGGAGGCTGAGTAGTTTTGTGTTTTGTTTCTTTATATCTTATGGCAAAACTGCCTAGGGCCTTGAACAGATGTACCATCCCATTTCTGTTCAAATTTGAAGAAAAATAGGAATGTCAAGAGTTGAATTTGACTAGATCAAAAATCATGTACCAAATGAATTTTTTTTCCTAGCCAATTTGGAGGCCTGTTCTTTTGCTATGATTTTAGTCCATATGCTTGAAGCTAAAGAATTGATTGGTTATGACAGAGAAAGATGTATTTTATGAAAATCAGAGACCACAAGAGTTTTATCTCCACCTTGAACTGCAACCTTATAGCAATGGCAGTGGACTTGGTGATGAATCTTCCCTTCTTTGCCCAGCAAAGTCAGAGATCCTCAGCTCAGTAGTGGAAAATACTTCATGAGTTACCATATCCCAAGAACTTAGAGTGAATGGCATCATGATACTTGGCTGTATCATTTTGCTTTATTAGGTGTTAATATAATGAGAATTTCAGAACTACTTGTAGTCACTAGTATGGAATTTCTTTCCCTGGCAGTAGAAAAAGCATGAAAACTTTCAGAATGCTAACTGATTCCGTTGTGTTCTTTTCCATTGAAGTTTTATTAGTTGAAAATGATTTGAAAATGCTTTGGAAGAAAGACTTGTAAGTTTGGCAGTTATAGAAAGATAAATATTTAAAGTTCTTGACGTTTGCAAAGTTCACGTGAAACTGGGATGTTGTGTGTTTATATGTAGTATACCTATAACCTGATAGATAAGGTTTATTTGTAAACTGATAGAAAAGGGTTAAAAGCTGAAGTTCCAGTTGGTATGAATGCAGGATACAAAGCTGCATGAAACAAGTGCTCCTTAGTTCTGCTGCACGTGAACAGCTTCTTTTGCTCTTTCTGTCTCCCTATACAGAGACAAGAAGAGAAACAGGGAAGGTGTTCATATCTAGAGCTTCTGATGATAATGCCTTACTTCTTTCCATCCCTGACAGAATATTTGGACTTTACAGAGCGTGTCAGAATTCTCAGATTATGGGTTTGAACGCTGATTGGTGTAAGTTGTTCTGGCAATTCTGAGACACCACTGTGAGTGGGAAAACGTTGCGATGTTAGCCTACTTTTGTTACCAGGAGGTACACTTAAAAAACACAAAAAGAATTAAAGAAATCTCTGCTTCCCAAATGTGAAGGTAGTTTTGCAGAGCTGAAATACAGCTTTTAAAGTCTCACATGCTTTCTTTCTAAAACTTAAAAAATCCTTTCTAGTCTGTGGTAAAGTTGAGTTTACAATGGAGAAACATTTCTTACCCAAAGTAGATTTCCTTTATTCTGGTTACTCTTTTATATGCAGAGTTCTGGTCAAATTGATACATTTTTGGTTGTTTGGCTTTTTCACATTAAATTCTTCAGTGGTTGTTAGAATTACAAAAATTCCATTCTCCTTTACAACTGTGGAAGTAACTACTATTAGTTTTCATTGGCAGCAAATGGTAGTTTATAAGGTAAAACACTTTGACTTGCTGATCTTTCTCTCTTACTCTGTGTGTAGTGGTTGTTGCAAAAATCAAGTGCTTCAGGTTCTCATACTGTTGAAAATACTTCGCAGCATGTAGATTGATAAACTGTGGGTTTTGTAAGGTGAAGACAGAGAGGTGTGTTGACTTTTAGAGTGCAGAAGTACAACAGCTGACTTTCAGGAGGCTTACACTTTCAGGAGGCTTACACTGTGGATTCTCCAGCAGTGGCTCCCCTTATGCCCAAAAGCTTCATGAATCATGGGTAGATCCTTATCACTGTCATTATTGTCTCTGTGATTTGTGGTTTCAATGTCGCTTACTTGTCGCATAAGGTAGAATTTGAAATCATAGAATCATAGAATATCCTGAATTGGAAGGGGCCCACAAGGATCACTGAGTTGAAGTCCTGGCCCTTCACAGGACATGCCAAGATTCACACCATCTGAGAGTGTTGTCCAAACTCTTCTTGAACTCTGTCAGGCTTGGTGCTGTGACCACTTCCCTGGGCAGCCTGTTCCAGTGCCCAGCCACACTCTGGGTGAAGAACCTTTTCCTCATATCCAACCTAAACCTCCCCTGACACAACTGCAGGCCATTCCCTCATGTCCTGTCACTAGTCTCCACAGAGAAGAGATCAGTGCCTGCCTCTCTGCTTCCTCTCATGAGGAGTTTGTAGATAGCTATGGAACCTCCCCTTAGTCTCCTCTTCTTCAGTTTGAACAAGCCAAGTGAGTAATTTCTTGAGGAAGATTCTACATGGAAAGAAAAGTCAATCCACAGAGACTGAGATGAAGGACAGACCTTTAGAAGTTGCTGCAGAAACTAAGAGGGGCAAAGGAGAAAACCAGTATTATAGGGTCTACAGGTTTGACTGTTTTTTTGTTTAGTTCTCCGTAATGTGATGAGTAAAAACAAAATTATCAGTCTGTGCTGGTTACTGGTCAGTTCTATAGTTTCTTATAAATTGCTTGATTAAAAAGCCCTTGAAAACAAAGCCAAAGCAAAACTATATATACAACCACATAGCTATCATATGCTTCAGTTTTGCAAGGGCCAGTATTTGTTTAGCTTTCTGAGGTAGAGGTCCAACTGAAACCAGCAGGAAGTGTGTAAAATAAGTGTCAAAGGATCTTGACTATTTGATACGTACGGGCTTTTCTTAATTTTTTTTAATGCTGTCCTAAAGTGGTTATCTGAATTTACCCATTTAAACTGTATGTGATGGTGTTGCCCATAACCAGATAAGGAGCCAGTGCCGTGTTTCATAGGATAGACTTTTAATAAAACAAGATTCCAGGGGAATGGAATCCAGAAGATGGAAGAATTTAGTGCTTTTTTAATGTGTAGATAATTGATATCTGAAAGATGTAGAATGAAGCTTACTATAAGTTGATCAAGTGTCAAATCAAAGGAGACACTTTGTTTCCCTCTAAAAAGACATTCTTCATCAGGTGAGATACTCAATCTATTGGTGTTTTGGTGGGAAATTAAATCAAGTAGATAATAAAAAAATTAAGGATTTATCATCCATTTCTTAGAGGTTTGCAAAGACAAGACTTTATTTACTCAGAAAAGCTATGATAGAATGTTGAGCATCTCAGAAAAAATCTTACATTGAGGTCCTGGCTGTTCATGATTGTCACTGTTTCTGTTTCAGTGTTCAGAACACCCTGAAACTTTAAAATGCCTTGTACGTCCAGTCAGAATTACTGGAGAAGTTGCACTTGTCTGGAGTTATAAGTTGTATATATAATAGCAAACACAAAGTATGGGGCAATGTAGTTTTGAATTGTAATTTGTAAAATTAAATACATTCTGAGAGATGCTTCTCTTTGAAAGGCACGTTATTATAACTGAGTCAATATAATTAGTCAAACACTTCAGTCAGATTCTTTATCCTTACCAGTGTTTCTGGTATTAGATTTTTGCATTTGTTTCACAGTGCTTTCTGGATTTGTTTGATCTTTGGTGTAATAAAGCCTGAGATGCCATGCGTGTTCCAGAGGTTTTTGCCTTTTTCTACAGTGTTTTTGATTGTTATTTACCAGTATAACCAATGCTAAAGCTAGCAATTTTATTTTCTAAAGTATTGGTAATCAGTTTTCATCAAATTATAGTTTACTTTCCTGCAACTGATCTTTAAAAGATTACTGTTACCTCTTTTTTTTTTTTTTCCCCAAATACTAACGGTGTTTTGTTAAACAACCAAGAAACTGAAGTAGTTCACCAACCAGATATCTACTCAGTTTAAGCCCCTGTTTTAGATGGAGTAAGTAGGGACATTTTAAATTAAAACACTAGTTTTGGTTTCTTTTTAGATTTAGACATTCATCCTCCTCTCCTCTTTATGATAAGCCTTTGTAGAGGGTTATTCTGCTCACTGTGTGTTCTTTTTATATTGGGCTTCGCTGTCTTGATGAAGTTTGCATTGTTGCTTCCCTTGTGTACAGCAAAGGAAGCATACTGAGTCTCATTGCCTCTGTATTATGGGCAGTAATTTTGATGGTGTTCTTTGACTAAAAGGAAATTGTGAGAACTTGCCATGTGCATTTAAAGACACCTTAGCTTCTACTTAGGAGAGCAGTTTCTTTCCTGCATAATACATACTGCAGATTTTTTGCTAGTCTCCTTGCATAGAGTCTTCAAAAAATCATTTGCAGTCAGCAAGCTTTCTGAATCAGCACTATAGAAGGTGTACAGGATATTTTCACTTAGTCTCATACTGATGTTTTGAAGGGCTGTGATGCTGAGTTCAGGCATGAGGAAGGGAAGATACCTACTGGAGGGTATTAAACTGTACATGTGTATAGACTGCTGTGCTGTCAGGGCAGGGACTTCTGGAAAGAAGTTTCTTGTCTTCCCTCCAGACTTGTGGATTGGAAAAAACTCCAGTTAAATATAGTTTTGGCAATGCATGTTTTGTCATGGTTTACACTTGGAATTTATTCTCATGCCGTTTTACCTAAAAAAGGGTTTCAACACCTTTGAGAGAAGAACACTGAAGTCAAACCACTTCCTTTCTATTAACTTCTGAACCTAAATAAATCATCACTATCTCCTTGTATACTTCTCAATTTCTGAAATGCATGCTGAAAACCCTCAAACCCATCATCTTTGGTGCAGTGAATGTGAGGCAACTTCAGGCGCTTCATTAGATGCAGATTTAGAAGCTGTAAGCTCACCTCTTAACAATATTCAGAACTGTGTCTTTCAAGTGTTTCCTGAGAAACAGTCATGTAGTTGCAGAGAAGTTTATTCCAGATGCTATTGGCAGTCTATTTCTGCTGTGGAGTTATTTTGACTGTTTAAAGTATTACCTACTCTGGTAGTTCAGATTTTTAGTTTTAGTTTAGATATTTTTCCCTTAAATCCATGAAGAAACAAAATTTCATTTGCAATTCAAATGAAGTACCTAACCTTTTGCAGGTTAGGTATTTAAACCTCTATTCAGGAAATGCTGAGTAAATTGCTTAGTCGGAAGAATCATAGCACTTTCAGGTAACTACAAAGGAACTGAGTCTATTTTATTTTTAATTTCGCTTCCTGCAAAGTTAACTTTCAGTTGTGGAAAATGTGTAAATAAAGCCTCAAGTTGGTGATGTGAGTTTGCATTCTCTAGTAGTCAGTACTCAGGTACAGTTGACCACAGATTCCAATTTAAATGCTTCTTTAGAATATTGCTGTATGGGTAAAGCATGTTTTCACCTCTTCATCAAAAATCATTCTATACTGGAAGGAAGACAAGATCTAGAATTCTGAACATCTACACTTGTTAGTGATTTAATTTATTCCACCTACATTTGTTTACTTTTGTAATTGAGTCCATTTAAATGCAAGGTTGAAAAACTTGTATTTGTTTGGGGAAGCATATGATTTTCATGCATGTTAAAAATGCATCATAGAGATGCTGTATTTATTATTGCTGTCCTGTAGTGTGCACCACAGTTCCATAGCATCATGTCTTTTCCTAACATACCCTAATCCATGGTAAAGCAGAGTTCCCCATAGCCTTTTGCATTACATAGTCCAACCAGACTGCTATGATCATCCATAATCCTTTCCCTGTCCCTCATGGATGTTTGGAAAATCCTTACACAGTACACAAGTAAATTTCATACCTGAAGTTTATGATGCCTCAGTAGAGGTGAAAGACAGAGCGACATTCATACAGATACCTTTAAAATGTTCAGTTGTACAATGACAGTGTATTTTGGTTTGGTAGTTACAGGAAAATATAATTCACTCCTTGTAATTTGTCTAAGACATTAGGGTGACATGGGATTGGAGGGGCCCACCTGGGTCATCAAGTTTATCTCCTGCAATTGCCATAATGATGACATGGAACTCTGCTTCAGAAGAAGACACATAAAAGTCACTCAATGTACCATTTCAATTTATCACATAATTTCATTCTGACAGCATTACCATACAGACAGTAGTTGTTTGCTTTTTTAACTTTTTCTTTTTTTCCTCTCACCAGGGTTGAGAGGATATACAGGCTATACCAGTGTGTCGAAAGGCTAGCCATTGGAGAAGACAACCGGCATGGTTAAACAGGGAGATTCTGAAGGAAATCGGGGGTAAAAAGAAAGTTTACCAACTGTGGAAGAAAAGGCTGGCTACTTATGAAGAATTTATGAAGATAGCTAGATCATGCAGAAAAAAAATCAGGGAAACAAAAGTGCAATTTGAAGTTAATTTGGCCAATTCTGTTAGGGATAACAAAAAGTCCTTCTATAAATACGTTAATAACAAAAGGAGGGGCAAGGAAAACCTCCATTCTCTGTTGGACTTGGAGGGAAATATAATTAACAAAGATGAG
>JAWWEU010000091.1:60556466-60567790 GCA_035583155.1 Acropternis orthonyx | reverse complement strand
AGGGCCATGTTCTGTGTTTTTCAAGGAAGCCTGCAAATGAAGTGAAATTTTTTGTACATTATTCAATGGAACTGTTTGTCAGCTTTTAAAGTCATGGATTATGACCTTCTTTGCTGTTTAAAGTGAAAATAAAATCTACTACTGATCATCAACAGTCTAATCTCTTTTTAGGACTTGCAGTGTTTTCACTTGGTCTCCAGAGGCATGCCTTGGTTTTGCCATTGTTCTCCCTGTAGATAGACAGTGGTTCAATATTGAAATGTCATAGTGAACCTTCTGCCTTTTTTTATTTGTTCTGCCCACTTTTACTGTGATTGATAAGTTTGTACGAGAAGTTATGATAGAAATTTACAATGTGAAACTTAGAATTTTCCGTATTTCTTGGAAAAAAACTAATTTATAGATGTATTATTTGTATTCAGCTGAACTATTTCACTTTATTATTTGACTTTGCCCAAATAATTAAAAAAATGTCTACCTGACAACACTTAAGGCTTTCAATATAAATTAACAGGGGGAATTGAAGTGGTTATTTGAGCTACATTAAACATTTGAGTGTATATTGTCTTTCAAATTAGTAGCTTAAATTCAGTTGCTTTTATTTTGTTGTAAAATTAAGTTGCATTCAGTGCAACTCATTTAAGCATGAAGATAATTTCCAAACTGGTTTGGATTTGTTAAACAAAAAAATTCAGATGCACATTTTAGGGAATTTCTATACGAAGGAAATTTTCTCCAAAGTAATGTGCTTCATTTTTCTTGTTTTATACTAACTGGGTCATGGTACTCCTATCCACATAAATATTTACATTTTGTTTTGTGCCAAATTACTATTCCTACAAGTATGTTTACACTGGTGGCTGGTATTCATTGTTTCTTTGTATTGCTGAAGTACAATACGTGAAGTGGAGGTGATGAAAATGTTTAACATGACCAGGCCAAACATTAAAAATCTCCAAGCTTTTTTTGTGCATGACCATCATAATTCCATCTAATTGTTACTGATGGAATGTTTATGTTGTGACATTGATAATTTTGAAAACTTTGAAAGTTTTAATCTTGATTGAAGCTGTGTGCTCTACTAGGCCTGTGAGCAGCTTTGCAAACTACTTGCTGCAATTCCTGGATAGCTTTGGTTTAGATTTGTAAGGTCTGCAGGGTATGAAGGGAGAGATGTGGAAGAAGTAAGGTGAAGGAGACACTGTTTTAGAGGCTTTTTTTTTTTTAAAAAACTCATCTCTCCTTTCAGCACAGTTTGTGAGCTTAAGTAAATTATGCTGTGTTTGTGCTGCAGCTGTAGGAGAACCAGCAACAGAAGTTCAGAATGATGCTAGGCACTTTCATGGGTAATACTGTGAATCCGTCCCAGAACTACAAGGACCAAACCCAAGTACAGTATTTTTCCCAGTTATAGAGAGATACCCAGGTTGTTACTGACTAGCGACAGTTGCTCATGGTGTGCTGGTCATCATTTGAGCTTAGTTCATTAACAGTTACTCCAGTGCAATACCTCTAGATGGTGTATGCTATGTGCTTCAGGGTTTACTAATAACTTTGAAACTGTGTGATTTTTTTTTCCCAGCTGTAGTCTCTATTTGTTTCCTATGCTATGTGTTTGAGCATAATGTGCTCCAGAAATTTGGTTGACTATAATGTTCATATGAAGAAAAACCTTTGGTGATGAGAATGTATGTGAAATTGGGAAAAAATATCTTTGCTGACTAGTGGTATTTTTTTTACAGGCTTATTGATAATCTCTTTGTTTATAATGTTATTAGGAATGGTAATTAAATAGGATGGGAAGATAATTAAAATATACCATAAAAGTAGTACTCAGGGACTCCTGACACTAATAATGCTTCTGCAATTACAAAGTCATGGAGCTCCACATTTTTACTATTGCTAAGATGGATGGTGTATGTCAAAAAATTTACATAATTCTCAATGTTGAACCCCAAACATTAACGAAAATTGGTTATCAAACATATGAAAATTTTAATCCCTTGAAGTCTCTTACACAGTTATTGTATTTATTAGATACTAACACTGCATTTGCATTCTTTGAGTTACTTTTGCTCTCCTGTTCAATCTTTCCAAGCAGTATGTTTTTGCAATATGTTAGTATTCATAATTAAAGCATTAAATTACATTGATTATTTTGACATTTTTGTCTTTTAAATGTTAGCATACTTTCCTTTAGAGAGTGTATCTCATCTGTATGTTGCATAAACTTTATAAGATAACCCTTGTGAAATGAACCAGACAGAAAAAATTTTCAGTAGTGAATGCTATACGTTTACAAAAATAATTGCATTACCAATAATTGTGCAAATTTGTGCAGCAAGACAGTATGACCGAAGCTGTTTCTGTTTCTTCACACAGTCACTAAAACCACTGATTTATTCAATTATTTTCTGCCAATTGATCATCATTAGGCACCTCTGAATCAGTAAGTCCCTCAGTCTAGTATTTTTGGAAAGCACAAGGTATTTTCAGTTTGAATTTACAAGCGCTGGAAGTCTCAAGGCAGTTTAGTTTGTAAAAATTAGTTGTTGAGTAGAGGATGTGTTCCCATTGAGGAAGAGGCTGCAGCATGTGCCGTTTCTCTTCCACCTAGCAGCTGTGTGGGAGTGGATTTGATACAAGATGGGGAAACTGGATGTGTTATAGAGGGCTGGCTTGGAGTCTTTGGATGGTGGAATTTCATCATTGTGGTGAGAGAATGAGGGGAAGTAATACACCAGTCCAGAAAAGAAGCATCTTAACTCCCTGCAGTGCTATACAGTGTCCCTTATATGTGCAAAAAGCTTTAGTTGTAAAATGGGGAACAGGATGAGTATTAGGACAAAGGGAATAACAAAAGGGAATAACAGGTTAATATTAATTTCAATAATAAAAAGGGAATGGTGTGCTTTTGAAACACAACACACTAAACCTGTTTATATAGAATTTTACATTTGTTTTTGTTGTGGATCTCTAAAGAAATGTTATACTTGTGCATCTGATTTCTTAGTGTGTATTGAAGAAGTTTGGAGGGATTTATATTAATTTTCAAAGTCAGAAAGGAGGCAAAGATTACATATCAGGAACACTTGTGTAAAATCAGCTGCTGCCTCAACAGGTTATTTCTTCCCACTTTTGTGTTATAAAGGTTATGAATCATCTGAGAGAATTCAAGGACAGAAATGCAAAGTTAAAAATTGGAAGACTACTTTATAAGTAGGTTTTGGTTCAGTGTTTAGTTACTAGGCTTTTAGTCTGGTAAAGTTCCAACCTAATTAAAGAACAAAAAGTCTTTAAAATACAAGTAAATGTTGGTACACAACTGTTTTTAGAAAAGACAGCACTACTAACAGCTGACATGAGACATTCAAGAAAGTTGAAAAAGACAGTCTGTTACTTCCCCTTTAACACCTGTCAGAACAGTTTTGTTAACAAAGATGGGTCTTGCAACCGAAAGCATTCTCTGTTTGGCAGAGCTGACTTAATGAACTCTTTTATTTGCTTTTGCTCTTTTATACATCCACTAGCTGTTTTATTTCCATAAAATGAACTGTATCTAATATCAGCCACTGCATGCTGTGCTTGAGCAAATAAAAGGGCTCTGCTCACTAAAAAGAGCTATACTGTATTCATTGGAGTAAAAGTTGCATGTAGTGCAGGTGGGAAATAAATGTATGAGCTACTGAAGTAGCTTGGTGTTTTCCCTTTATGTTTGAGTTTCTCAAAGTAGTTATCATGAAAGTATGACAGCTGGTGTCCTGGCTGCTGCACTTGACTGCATGACATTTGTCCAGACCTGCCTATCAAGCCTGTCCTGCCATCGCTTCCCTCTGCTATGGTGACCGCACTGCAGAGCATGGTGTCGTTGTCGAGTCTGCCGTGGGTGCACTCGATCCCACTGTCCCACAGATTAGGAAAGCTGTATATTACCTGTAGGTATCTGCTCTCCACAGGTGGCTTAGTCTGAATGTGGAGGTGGTCTGATTGTGTCAATTCCCCTCCTCTTTTACAGAGTTATTACAGGTGCAGAGCACAATTGATGCTTACCCTGGTAGAAATGTGTGTGCTCCTGCATTAGTGGGCTTCTTTCCTTGAATCCATACAGCTCTCATTCTGTCTGTGCTTCCACCTCCTGTATTGGGATTTCTCTTCCCATTTACGGTGGTGTCACTGCCTCTGCTATCACTTGGGCAGCAGAGACATCAGTGTCATTGTTATCAAGTAAGAGCAGCAGAGACCAAAGGAGTCTGTGACAGTAGTCACAGACTAAGAAGATGGTTGTTCTAATTATATTTTCCTAAACATTGCTTTGTATTCAGAAGCAACTCAAAATTGTACAGTACAGTACTTTTCAGTAAGGTTAATTTTTTTACAATGGTTGTAGTTTGTAGTGATTTGAGCACCTACTATTTGAATAGCTGTATGAAAACACATTATGCTAATACTGGTTTAGAAGTTATACTAGGTAAATCTTATCTCTAACTTTTTCATTTTTCCCTTGTTTTGTCAGCATCACTGGTTCTACTGCCTGATCATTTTGTGACCCAAACATACAGCTTTCACTGGTACAACACCCCCTGCTGCCCACACCACCCCCCTTTTCTTTACCTCCCCCCACATGCTGCAGCCACCCCCTTTGGCTGTTCAAGTTACATAAATACCAGGTAGCTTCGTATTTTCTTGAGTTACTATTTTAACTGCAGGCAGCTGCATCAGCCAGATGATTAATTACTGTTCATTTCAATACTGACTTTTTCTGAGATTGAATTAGTGTTTTTGTGAATGTGTATGCTTGCCCTCCAGATACTTAAGTATTAGACTCTCTTTTGGCAACTGTATCTCCTTGTTTAGTAAGTTTTTTGAAGTCTTTTTGAAAGCATCTAGTTTTGGAAACTTAATGTCATAGTGTAAAACTGTAGCTCTGGAATAAAAACCAGAAATCTGCCCTCTTGTGGGTAAATCTGTATGATGTACCTCAGTCACAATATTGAGAACTAGAGGATATTAATTCATTCTCTTTGTGATACTCTCTTCTTCTTTAAGCATTTTTTTAAGGATAGTTTCTAGACTGACAACTCGCAGAGATTCATGTAGTAACTAACAAGAACAGTAGTTTATTGCAAAATGTGGAAGTTTAAAACTGGCTATGACATGAATTCTTAAAGTTGTAGTTGCACATTTCCTGATGTAAAAGAAACCATCCAGTGCTCATCTAAATTATAAAATAGCTAATACACATTTGTACTGGTTTACTTTGAGTGTGCAGGTGAAGAAATCAACTTTGATCATGGTACTCTGGTTACATCTATATGATGTTACTCAACATACAGGAAACTGAAACAACTTTTTAAAGTATTTGCACACTAAATAAAGATTTCATAATCTAAACTAAATAAAATACGACTTATTCTGTTTAATAGAATGCATTTAAAAAAGAAAAACATAGGTATCTATTATCATAGCCTTTCTCTAAAATTTAATTTTAATCCACTTAATGTTGTCTGTAATTTTCTTCTTGGAGAATAACAGGTCAGCCTTACATAAGTCATTGTTTTAAATCCAAAAATATATGAAGTTAAAAAATACCTGGGAGTATGAGGAATGAAACATTTAAATGTACATAGGAAACTTCTGAATCCTGAGATTGGTTATTTATCCTTTCATTACTACTGAGCCTTTGTATTAATAACCATAAACAGATTATTCCCTTTATCTTGTTTTTTCCTTTTCTCATGCATGCACGTAAGTAAGCTGGGGAAGAACTTATTTTTGTTAAGAAGGCAAGACGGTTTTTCAACCAAGAGGAATGTTTCATAAATGCAGAGCTTGTATCCTGATACGATAACCAGTGCTCAGAGCCCTCTCATTGTTTTGTTAATAGTCAGGTGCTGCAATATCTGAAAAAAATATAAATGCAGTTTGTTTCTTGTATTCTTGTATTTTTATAGAGTAGTTTCATTTGTTTGTTTGAGTTGGGTTTTTTTTCCCCTTTCTATGCCTGTGGTATCTCTTTGCTGGACTTTCACTGTCTCTTTACTTAAATTGTTCACAACTTTCATCCTCTCTTCCACCCTTAATTTTACCCATGCCTTCCATTCTCTCTGCAGAGATTTCTTTTGTTGTTGTTAGTTTTCTACTCTGCCATTAACCCAGTACTATGGTAAAAAATGCAGAATATGTATAGAGATGAGCTGTAGAGACAATCCGTCCACATGACAGATCCCTAACCTTCTGCCTCTGAAGGCAGTCAGTGTTTTCCATACTGTGGATTGTTTTACCAACCACATATTTAATTTCTACTTTAAAAAACAAAAACAAAAAAACAAACAAACAAAAAACCAAAACAAAAAATAAAAAAGCAAGAAAACAAATCAAACAAAAAACACGCAAGAAAAAAAAAATCAACAAACCCAAGCCTCCCAAAACACACTACAAAAACTGAACAACCTGCAACATTTCAGATTTAACATTTTGATAGGAATTTTCTTTGAAATGTTAGTTTACTGTAAAGGAGAATGTAGATAATTGGAAAAACCAAAAAAAGGATGAAGATAATATATAGAAGTAGCACTTATTATCCAGAGCATAACCTGTTTTGGTATTACTTTCCTTGCTATCTTCTGCTTTGTTTTCGTGTATTATGATTTAACTTTTTAATGTACTATTCTCAAGATGGCCTGTCATTTCACTGTCTTCCTTTCACTGGGGGGGTTCTTTGTATCACTTTGTTTGTACAGGGTTGTTCCTTCCTCCTTGAAATGTCTTTTATAGTATCCGTTCTTTCTTATAAAGAAAACAAGAGCACAAATACATATATATGGAATATACAAGACTTCATATGTGTTTCTCATGCTTGCTTTGAACTGCTACAGTCCAATGCATTGTTTAAAACCTTTCCAGTGCAGTTCTTTGATTTCCTTAGTTATGCTAATATAACTAAGTTTCATTTTTTCAGTTGGGGTAAAAATGTTACACAACTAGTAACAATTCTTGAACAAAGCTGGTAATGGGAAATTTTAAATACTGATGAAATTGATTCTTCTCAATTGTGAGCTGCTACAGTGTAGTACTTTTAACTCTTCTAACATTTGGGGAATGGAGTTGGAGGTGGGGAACCCAACAAAACTTGTCTGTCTGTCAAGCTGGCAAGTGTTGCATGCTGTTCTGATGTTTTGTATGACACAATTTATGTCATCTTGACCTATTGATTTTTTTACCCCCTAAACGCTTGCGATTTTAAAATCCTTTACTGAGCGAGTTTGTTG
The DNA here is from genome assembly GCA_035583155.1 of Acropternis orthonyx. Taxonomy (NCBI): domain Eukaryota; kingdom Metazoa; phylum Chordata; class Aves; order Passeriformes; family Rhinocryptidae; genus Acropternis; species Acropternis orthonyx. Next base: position 60,560,522 of record JAWWEU010000091.1, on the reverse strand, counting down.
ATGTTCTTAGTGACATCAGTTTTGAATTCTGGTTTCACTGGGTCTCAATCTCTAGTTCTGGAATTGAATCCCACCTTGGCTGCCAGTTAGCAATAGGTGCAATTTTGCCCTCAACACAACAGATGTAGTATTTGGACCCAGATATTACTATGTGGTTTCTTCATATTATGTTTATTTTATAAGCTAACCCCATCACTTAATCCCATCAGTCTCTCTTTTTCTCTTGATTACTCCTTTGTTTATTCACTTCATCATGCTTACAAAAACTTTGTAATGTCAGAGATAGACTTCTTGAATTGCCATGCTTAGTTCTCAGCTGGTGCAGGCAACCACATTCTGTCTCTTCTGTAACATCTCTATGATCTTTGAAGTAATGGGGCTGCTTATCTCTACTACTCCTCATGGAAGGTTGTTCCAGAAGGGGGCAACTCTGATGGTGAGATCAGTTCTGATTTTCTTCTTGCTGGTATTCACATGCCCATTTATTGTTGTGTTAGCTTTGCTCTGTTGCCTTTTTCCTTCATAACCTTTTTTGACCGCCTTAGAGAGAGCAATCACATCCCTTCTTGACCTTTGTTTTGTTAGCTAAACAAACCAACCCCTTTTACTCACCTCTTACAAAGAAAGTTTACTTTTCCCCTGACCATCAGAATTGCTGCACTTGCTCCACTCTCAGGTGTGGATCTTGCCAATCCAGGGTTCTTATTATGTGTCCATGGAGAAGACTTCTGATTTAAATGTCTGGGTTTGGAGTAATTTTTCCACTTAAATATCTGTATAATTTATTTATTGTGGCAGTAATACTGGGAAAGAACTTGAATTAGGAGTGACAGCTTCTGTGTTAACAGCTTTCCCCAATGATGAGAAAGTGAACAGACCTTTTTTTCCCTTGTTTTTCACTGTTTCTGTGCTAAATATAAATTACCGATACAACTGGCTAGTGATGTGCCCTTAGCTTTGATGCAGTTCCAGTCAAGAGAGATCATCAGACATGGTATTTTTATGATAAATATAAGTAATGTGTGGAAGGTGTTCTTTAGTTTCTAGCCTTTCAATGAAAACTCAGATTCTAAAAGTGTTAGCTCCCGTGGGTTTACTGTTTCAGACTCATTGTGGGACTCTTGCAGTATTTTTTTTTTTCTTAAGAACTACTTATTTATGAAACTAGGAAACCACTGAAATTCTGTGTGTATTTTTGTTCATTCTGGATTAAAAACCCTTGAGTATTGAGTAGTACTTGAAACTACTCTGAGTGTTTGCGGGATGTTTACTCCTGGATTAAAAAACCCCTAACACAGCAACCCACACAGAATATCTATCTGTAGCAGTTTCCTTATTTACTAGATTCCTGTATCTGTAATGTACTATATTTTTAACTTTAAAAAAATGTAATTTAGTGGAGAATGCAACCTGTGGTGGGTGCAGTAAAGGAAGTCAACTCATTGTCAGTTCTGTTTAACCTCAGAGTTGGTATTTTTTTCAAAGAATTCAGTTCAGTGCCAATAGGGAGTCTTTGAAAAGTAAATTTCAGTACTTTGTGAAAACTTTGAGCAGGAAAAAGACTTACAGCATGTCCTGTATATTGCCATTGGTGTGTCATAAGAAAGAATGAGATAAAAGCTACTACGAAAATGACAGGGATCTCTTGGTTTGTATGTATTTTATATGTAATTCTCAAAAATGTAGTCTTGTAAAATAAGCATAAGTAAATCATTATTTCAGCATCTTCAGAAGATAAATGTTTACATAAGAACTCCTTTTACTATTTCCAAAACTGTTAACACAGGTGCCTATATACATTAAGTAACCACATGTATATCAATTCCTCTAATGTCTTCAGGAAAATTGTGTTTATTTCATTATATAATAGGGGATTGTAATGTGTGATGTTTATAAGTTTTGGATGTTTTGAACCTACAGTTACTTCTTTTAGCACAGTGGGCTTCCTTACAGCTGGAATATTTATAGTAAGTGAGAACTACAGTGATTGAACAAATTCCTTTTTCTGTAGTTGAATATATAGTGTGCTGTTTTTCAGAAAATAAATAAGCTAGTTCATTGGTGGCTAAATTTTTTTTTTGCCCAAAGGGTTTATTAGAATTTCTGGTAATAGTTTGACCAGACACAGTTACATATTAAAGAGATATTTTCAGATCAATTTTAAAATAGTTAGTATTTCTATAATGTACTAAGATTTTGTATTTGTCGGTTTGTTTGCTCCTTGATTTTTGCATTTGTAAATTACTTCTTTTGTTTTTCTCTTTGTGAAAATACCTTCTTCTGCAAATCTATGAAGTGAATATAACAGCTATTTGCTTAAACTGGTTATGCACTAAGTGCTATCCATTGCAGTATGAACTGACAGAAGATTTGAGTTGGTGTTGTATAACCTACCAAACATTTTTTATTTTTGATTGTCTTATCTTGCATCTTTTTTGGATGAAGGGGTCTGCTTTTTAGACCAGGAAGAAACTTGCCTTTTGGTTGCTAAATGCCACTTGTTATTTAAAATCTACCCTGTTCTACCCACTCTGGAAGTAATTCATGTAGTATGCAGCTAAGAGTAATATTGTCTGTTTAATTTATATTCATGAGTTTAAAACTCTAAAAAAGTAAACTGAGAGATTTAATTTTGTTTTATTCTTTTTGTTTGTTTGTTTTGTTTTTAGTGCTTGGGAGATGGGAAGTAATGATAGCTGGCACCTGAACTAAAATATCTGTGTAGGCACTACTGTCCCAGAACTTCAGGATGAATGGGGATATGCCTCATGTTCCCATCACTACTCTTGCAGGGATTGCTAGTCTTACAGACCGTAAGTACTCTTTTTTTCCTTGTCTTGTCTATGCTGTTTTCTACCTCCTCAGTAAATACCTGCATTTTCAAAATACTAAATAGATCTTTATTTTAAAAATTCTTAGAGTTAGTTCTGTTTAAATCAGACTTGGCATTAAAAATGTTAATTTTGTTACTGCTTGAATTTTAAAAATCCATTCAAATAAAACATGCTAATTTAAACATGGAATGAAATGTAGTTTATAAAAGCCCTTAAGGAAACCTGATGAAAGTAAGAATTCATTATTTGTTTGGAATATCACTCTGTAACATATTTGGGTATCAGGCAAATAAAGAAGATACAAATGAAGAACAAAATATAAATAATAAAGTACTTCTCTAGAACATATATCCCATCATCTTCACTGGAAGGAGAGAGACACAGGATTGGACTGATGTGGAAGTAACCAAAGGGAGTTGTGGAATATGCTGAATATACTTGAAATCTAGTTCCTTAGTTTTGAACAAGGTAGAAAAGAACTTGCTTTAGTTAATAGGTGCAAAGAAGGGCTGCTAGAGTAGAACCAAGCACTGAGCCTGAGTCTTCTTTCTCAGCTGTTCAGCCTACCAAAGGGGCATGTGAAGTGTGTGTGCTGACTTCAAATACGTCAGAAAGACAAAATGCAAGGAAAGGAAAAGAACTATTTACGTTAAAAGCTCATACTGACATTAACCCAAATGGTTAGAATGTGACCAAAAATAAATTTCTGGTGAAAAATAAGAGAAGATTTATTACTACTATAGTGAAGTCCTATAACAAACATTGTAATAAGAGCAGGAGGGACAAAGATGCGTCTTGTTAATATAAAGTATATAAAGCATAGGAAAGAATTTATATCTCAGTTGTCTGAGGATAATTGGACTCAGTGACCCAGGTGCTGCTTCTGAGTTCTTATTTTTATTGTCACATTGTTGAAAATTGGAGACTTTTGGAGACAGAGTGAAAGTATATACCCAGCAATTGATTTTAATTGCCTACAGTAAAAAAGGCAGATATATTGGAGGAAAAACCTGCTCCGTGTCCTTCTGGTATTCTGAAGTAAAGTGGAAGATTCTGCTTATAGAATCATAGAATTGATTGGGTTGGAAAAGACCTCCAAGATCATCGAGTCCAACCCTTCATCCAACTCCAGTCTGTTTACTAGATCATGGCACTCAGTGCCACTTCCAATCTCAGTTTAAAAACCTCCAGGGATGGTGAATCCACCACCTCTCTGGGCAGG
>JAWWEU010000091.1:60545921-60556461 GCA_035583155.1 Acropternis orthonyx | reverse complement strand
AGGGCATTAAGTCAGATATTTATTCAAGAGGTTCAGTACTTAACTCAAAGCAAAATGCAGTTGGTAGCTTGATATAAATGTTTGCCACAAGAGTTTCTTTAAACACTGAACTGGAACAGACAAGACCAGTTCCCCTAAAAACATGGAGGATATGATGCTTAGAGATAGTAGAGTAGGCTAGGTAGATAGCTGGCTAAATTTACTCTGTTTTAATCAGTATGTTTTACTGATTTTGCTAATTTTTCCACGTTTCAGGCGTGTTTAAGCTAATCTGATGCAAGTAATGAAAGCTAGCTATTTCAATATATTATACACTCTATTTGTATTTTTTTTTCTGAAGTTATTTCTGGTGGTTCAGTTAAAACCTTGATCTCAGAGATGTGATCAGCCCAGAAGTTGGAGTCAGCTTGTTTTCTTGGACCCATGGAAGTGACTTTTCTATGTAGTTAGGTTTTTGGTCTTTTCTGGCTTACCCTCCTCTGGTCTGTGTAGCTCTATCAATTATCTGGTCAAGGCTTCTCAATATAGTACATTTCAATGTTATATATGAAGATTTAAGAGTGCCCTATTAAAGTAATAGTAAAATACATTGAAATAGTGTTTTCACTGAATCTTTTTACTGAGATTTATGTATACGTTTACTGACTGAATTGACACGTCAGTGAACATACCAACCAACAGTACTAGCCCTTTCTTGAGAAGGTAACTAATGCAGGAATAAATACTAAAGAGAAGAAGAAACTGAGAATTTAATTAGTAATTTTAATTGGCTGTTGGGTTGTTTGGTTTTTTTTTAGTGGGTTGTTTGTTGGGCTTTTCTTTATTTTCTCTGACCTTGTAAAGTGGGAGCACTAATTAAATATTAAGGTCAGAGCAGAAAACTGAAAGTATATGCTCAATGGACTTACAGTACTGCACATAGCTGCAAGAATTTTGCATTTCCTTTCTTTTCCAATGCTTTTGGCTCCAAGAGAAAGCTGCTATAACATATTAAATAGCTCAATATTATGGAATGTTTAGAGAATCAGGTGTGACTGTATGAGTGGGTATGTGGGTGAGGGGGGATAGAGTAGTGGTTTTGCATGAGTGGAGTGTGTGTGTGTGTGTGTGTGTCTGTCTGTCTGTCTGTCTGTCTGTGTTCATGATCAAAAAAAAAAATCCAGAAATCTTCCCCATGTTTTAAATCTAGTTGTCAGATTTGGTTTCTTAATCACGAGAGAGTAAGAAGGTGTTCATATTTGTATGTGTGTGTTTCATTAAATGATTCTGAAGTTCTTCCCTGTGTTCTGATAACAGTTTTGAACCAGCTGCCTCTTCCATCACCTTTACCTGCCACAACAACAAAAAGCCTGCTTTTCAATGGACGGATAGCTGAAGAGGTGAACTGCCTTCTGGCTTGCAGGGATGAAAATCTGGTTTCACAGCTCGTCCACAGTCTCAATCAGGTGTCAACAGATCACATGTATGTATTTTGAACTTTTACATCAGATCACCATCCTTATTCCTTGAAATCAAAATTATCTGGATTGAGAAGCATGTTTGTGAGAATCTGAAAATTAGAACACGCAGGCTTGCAATGCGAGAGCCAAATGTTTCTGTCAGACATTAATAACTGTCTGACAGCCTTTACACATAACTGTGGGGGTTATTTTATAGATCTGATGCTTATTCCCTTCTTGATAGCTAGGAGTGCAGAGTTCATGGGATTGATTGTGCAATACTAATTTGGATTCAACATCAGTTAATAATGTGCATAGGCAAATTACATACCCAAAAGAAAAGTTTCTGACACCTGTGTCAGTTATGATCAGGTATTTGAAGAATTGAGCCATCAAGTATGCTAATGTATTCTCTTTTTGTTATTTTTTAATTTTTATTTTTCTCTGGTATACTTGGAATTGTTTTGTGTTGACAACCCTGTCTTTTTCCTACATGTCCTAATCAATTGTTTTGATCAAATGAAAGTATCTTTTAAAAGTCCTCAAAGCAAACAAAGTGAAAGCACAGATTCATTTATGGAAAATCCATTACATATTTTTTTATGGTTCAGAGGGAATCCTGTGATCTCAAAGATAAGCCAACTTCTGCCTTTCAAAATAAAGGATTTTCAAAGCATTGGGTTGAAACCTGAATGTTATACATTCGTACATATGTTTATTTTCACTCCTAAAATAATACATTCTTGATTTTGTGCCAAAATGTTCTTTTATGAAGAAGATCATGATATAAAAGTGGGCATAAGAAGTTTCTTACAATAGTCTGAAACTGACAGCCACATGTATGTAAGTGCTTAGTAGCAGAAGATAACTGTGAGAACTAGCAGGAATGTTTTTTTCTGCCATTCCTTACAGAAGAGAGCAAGAAAAAATAGAGGCAGGAAGCAGTGCTTTGCAGACTTGATTTTTCCTATATTTTAACAGTAAATTGTCTTCTTTCATTTTGGTTTTGGTTTTTTTATTTTGGTTTTTTTGGTTTTGTTTTTTTTTACTTGACTCATAGTTTCTTATAATTTGAAAATGCATTTGCCTCTTTATTTGCTTACTTCCACAATTCCAGAGAGTTGAAAGATAACCTTGGCAGTGATGATCCAGAGGGAGATATACCAGTCTTGCTGCAGGCTATCCTGGCAAGGAATCCTAATGTTTTCAGGGAGAAAAGCATGCAAAACAGATACGGGGTACAAAGCGGTAAGGATTTTTGATTATTTATTGATTGCGTTTTATGTTGTTCTGTAAGTTTAGGAGACTGGTACAAACCACAAATATATATGGGACACAGCTCTTATGTTATATTGCTTTATATTTTATAGTGGTATGAAGCTATGTAATTTAACATATTCTAAGAGCTACCAGGCATTTTTCATAAAAAATGTTTTGTTTCACCTCAAAGTTTAATCTCTAAGATAAGTGATTGGGTTTTATTTTAAAACAATTTTGTTTGATTTTTTTCTACTAGGTTCGTGTATTTGTCTTAGTAAATAACTGAAGTTGGAAAAATATGCCTTGATCTTACTGAACATCTGTATGACTATAGTGTATCACTGCAGCAATAGTTCTCAATAGTTCTGGAGTTAAGAAATAAAGTTGAGTGAGCCATACTCAACAGCTCCTTCCTGCCATTCCTCATCTTAGCAGTCTATGATATCCTACAGATTTTATTGTTTTGGCAGCTAATTCTCTTCTGAGGTGTGGTGAATTATACTGCTGGTTAGCAAAAATGAAGAAGAGAGCAAGTTTAGAACAAAAATTTTGTTTAGTTATAGAGTGGTGTAAAAAGGAAGTGTCTTAACTAGGCACCCTTCACCCCCCCTTCCTCCCCATTGCTGACATATTTAGCAGTATTCGAACTCTTATTCTCTGCCTGTTGAGAAGAGTCACATTGTTAAAATGGTCTTCATACAGCTTATATTTTTGAGACTGCGTTTTATTACCAGGTTGTCTGAACATACTGAGTCACATCACCATTTAGTGTCAGGCCTAACTTTGTACAAGGGGGAAATGTGAATTTTATTGTAACCCTTTTTCATCAGATGACACAGACACTTCTGTCTTGCATCTTATAGTGTATGAAGGAAGTTGATTTATTTATAATTATTTATTTAAAATTGGGATACTATTTAATTGCTGTTTTCATATTGCTTTTTTCTCTTTTGCCTCTCAGTACTTTGGCTTTGTCTTTCAGCAGATGTATGTTGGGAGATCAGCTAAAATAGTTTGTTGCAGTAACAGTATTCATAGCAGCATGTAGGGTACAGAAAGAACTTCATATTCACTTTAATCTCATTATCAGAACATGTGAATTTGGGGAGATTAATATCTTGTGCATCTTTCCATAAATATCAATGGTTTTAATAATTTTTTTTTTTTTTCATTTATACAAGAATGCAAGTGCACTTGTCCTGGAAAAGGAAAAAATTTTGCACTCGTACACTTTTAGTAGGAGTGTGTATTTGACTGAAAAATCACCTGTTGGTGAGCCATCCTAGCTTAAGCATTCATGCTGTAATACAGTTTAGTTGTACAAGAATTTTTGTGTGACCTTGAGCTGTGTTTTTATGAAGCGCATTCTTTGTCATTTGATAAGAATACTAAAATGGATTATACATACCACTTTTTTCCCCCCCAAAATTGTAGTAAGACTGGGAGTATATATGTAAGGAATCTCATTCTAGTAATGTTACTATTAGGATGATGCTTTCTCAAACCGGAACATTAACAACATTCAGAATTAAGGTTTCATTTAAGAAAGTTCTTAAATAATTAAACTCCAGAAATACACAATGGAGCCATAAATCTGCTGCTTTGTGATATAACAACAATGTGAAAAATGTACAAGAAGATACTATAGTGCTAGTGATTAATTTCAGACTAATTTCAAGGTATTTTAAATTTAGGGAGGAGAACATAAATAGATATATTTTTAAAGCATTTAAAAAGAGCACTCTGTACTTGAAGCACAAAATTGGAACTTTATCTGTATATTTCCTCCTCATATGGGTACATTCTGTCAGCTTTCTGTTCCTGAACATTAAGGGTTAGTCATTTGACTAAAATATTGTACCTAGCTGCTGGCATAAGCAAACCCTTGTAGTTTCATCCTCACTTGCCTCTCTGCAAGGCAACCAGTATTCATTTAAGCAAATTTTGTGGGAATCAGGAAGTCCCCATCTGTGACTCGGGACAGTGAAATGTATTCTGTATTGCAGTATGGAAGCATCTAACTTTTTTAGGCACAACATGATTCACTCCTGTTCAGGGCTAATTCTATTGTCCTCTAGTACTTGATGTGCAGCACTTCAGCTTCATTCCTGCGGGATTATCACATCTCTTCTCTGCTGGGGAAAGTGGAGGTAAAAAGAGGGTGACAGGGAAGGTTCCTGAAACTAGTTTTGCTTGTGTGAATATTGCAATCTTGAAATTGGTAATACTAGCTGTAGGATTGACAAAAATCTTACAAAAAAGTCTGGACTGGGGACTTTTTGTCAGTATTCTGTCTAGCCTTTGGTTTAAAATACTTGTACTACTGATGAGCTTTTACCTATGGCTGTGCATCACTTGCTGTGGCTTCCCAAGCTGCTGTGTGCTTGTGAATTCTGGCACTTTTTTAGCTGCAAGATATTAAATTCTGTCACCAAAATAATTTAAAGGTAATCTAATTTTTGTATTTCCGTATCACTTTAAGTGTTGTGTAGTTGTTAGGGTATTCTTTATACGTGTATCAAAGAGCTGGGGGGGGGGGGGGGGGGGGGGGGGAAACGTGCCCCCCCCCCCCCCCCCCCCCAAAGATGCCTTTAAATTCTCCTAAATAATTATATGACTCAGAACTGAATAGAACTGAACAGAATATTTAAGTTGAAAGGGACCTGCCATGTTCATCTAATCCAGCTGCCTGACTGCTTCAGGGCTGACTAAAAGTTCAAGCAAACTAAGGGCATTGTCCAAATACCTCTTAAATTAGTTTTGTGAGAAATGCTCACACTTACCAATAAAATTTAGAAGGGGACAAAGTCTTTGAAACAAAACTAAACTTCTTATTTAAGAAATTCAGCTGAATTGGTGTGTCCCTTTGGCCTAAGGAGACTGACACAGGCCAGCAAGAAACAGAGCTTTTTATACCCTGTCCCGGCCGGGGGGTCCCTGCCTCCGTTCCCATTGGCAGGTACTAGGAAGCTCACAGCCTGGCCCGATCCCACCTACCTGCCCCAGACTCCCCACCCACCTCCAAAGGCACGAAAAGCTGGCTGAAACTGCCTTAAAGTCCCATCTGTTAAAACTTAATTGCCCCCCTCCTCCCCTGCAATTCCTTTGGCTTCAGCAAAACCCCAGTTCTATTTCTAACACTTTCAAGAGCGCTGATATATATGGTTTGCCAGCTGGTTCAACACCTGAACTTCCAAAGCATTACATGTGGGTATTTACAGGCTGTGGGAGCCTACAGTTGGGTTGTTGGTTCTGCTTTGCAAATGAAACATTTCAGCTCCTTCTTTGATAATATTTCTTACAAGTGTAGTGGAGGTGGAATAGAAAGCTTTTGTCTCTGGATGGAAAGAGACCACTAGACATTATGGGAGCGGTGAGAGTATCTTGCAGCACTCAGCCCTGGATGATTGATTGCTATGCTTGCTCCAAAAATTGAAGATAAGGTGTTCTTCTGACTTGTGAATCTTCCACATCTTGTACTTATTGACACAATGAGTACCATACACACCAGCCTGGGGTGCAGAATACATGTCCTGTTTTAAAATGTTTGTGTTTTACTAGTAGGTTTTGGCGTGGAAGGCTGTAAGGAATAGAGGAAAGAGCTACTATTAGTATTTATAACTGAATTACTATAGCTTTAGAGAACACTTTTTTATGTCATGATGTGAAATAGACATCATACATGACTTGGTAATTTCTAGTGTTTTCTAAAAGTTGCGGGTAAAAGATTGTAATGTCTGAAAAGTTTATAATCTCATTGAGTTTATAATCTCATTGTATATAATTCTGAAATGAGATACTTCATTGATTGAAAAGTCTTTAAAGTAATACTGCTATCTTCTCTTTGATAGGGATGATGATGTCGCAGTTTAATATTTCTCAGAATTCCATGCGTGGCAGTCCTGCATCTTCCAATTATCAGCAAACCACTATCTCACATAGCCCTTCCAGGTAATCCTTTCTTTTCAGTTGGACGGGAGGGGCAGTGAACTTCAAATTCATCCTGCACTGACAGTCAATACTTGTTGCAAATATGTGAGTGGAAGTTGATCAGTGTCAAGATAAATTTTGCATTTGTCTGACAGCAGGGTAAGTTTCTTCAGGTGGCAAAGAAGTATCTTCCTGTCAGTGAAGTAATCCTTGTATTCTAAGGATTCATTGTGGTTCTTCTCTTTCTCTCTCCATCCCAGATTTTTGACAAACTTTCTTTCCTGCCTAAGAAGTCCCTCTGCCTTCTGCAACCCTCTGTTTTTTTTCTACCCATGTCAGGGGCTGAGGCTGGTGGCAGGAGGGTAGGAGAGAATAGGTTAATGTGTTCCAGCATATTCCAGTACCAGTTTAGCAGGATGGTGGGAAGGAAGACTTGTGGAAGTGCGGAGTGCTGCCATAACAGTTACACGAAAGGCTTCTCAAAGATAGACTCGGTAGTTTGGCCAGTATTGCAGCTGCAGCCTTGTCAATTTCTGGTTTCATTTTAACTTTTTTAGTTTTTGCAAGTAGCATAGGCCTTTTTTAATATAATGAAGTACTCTCGACTAGAGGAGAGAGCTCTGTCTGTAGTTTCAGTGCAAGTATTGAGCTTTAAGAGATTTCATCTTCAGCTATTACATATCTTTATTAAAATAAACTGATTGTAGATTTCACTTCAAGTTACTGTAACTGTTTGGCAATGAGATGTTTTGTATCTTCACAACAACCAGTACACTTTTTAACTTTTGTATATAAAAGGCACATTGACAAAAGGTTTTTGAGCTGGGAATTTTACAATGAATAGTACAAAGTCTTTTTGAAATCCTTGCAAAATCCTTGTGTTAAGTATTTTGCTGTTTCTTTCTATGGAAGCTTACCTTCATAGAGTTGCTATTTAGAACTGAGAGTTGTGAAAGTATGTCATGTACTTTCTGATGTATTATTTGGTTGTTTTTATTTTGAAAAACTCATATAAGAATATAAGTAATAATGTGCATGCATTATTGTCACAAATCAATGTTATTTTTGTGCCTTCCTATGTGTAGGATGACTCTAAGATAGTCAGTGAAAGAGAAAGTTGTATTCAGTGGGCTTTGGTTCAGATCCTACCTAACTGCCTGTCACATTCCTGTGTCTTGCCAGTGTAGTTCCGTTAGCTGAAGTTATTTGAAATCTTACTGGAAAGTGATAGAGTAAATGGCTCCTTGTTAATTATAGTGATCTAGTTGTTGATTAAAACTTTTGCTTTCCCTTCCATTAAAACTTCTAAGACTAACTTTTAGATCTAATTTTAGTACTTACTTTTGTCATTTAGGTGGAGGTCTTGTGAGTGTTTTCTGTTCTAATCTGACTTACTAAGTAATAATTGCAGTTAGAACGGTATCAATAGCTTAAAGTACTGCTTTTGAAGGAAATTCTCCATTGTGTTTTTTTGTCATAAAGAAATTTTATGAAATGTTCAGAATGTATAGTATTCCAAAAGAGATAATAAATTTGCCTAAATTTGCTTTTCCAACTTTTAAAAACTTTTATTTTTTTAATTTTCTTTTATTATAGTCGGTTTGTGCCACCACAGACAAGCTCTGGTAACAGGTTTTTGGCACAACAGAACAGTCCAGTGCCTAGTCCATATGCTCCTCAAAGCCCTGCAGGATACATGCCGTATTCACATCCTCCAAGTTACACACCACATCCTCAGATGCAGCAAGGTAAGTCTGTGATGTTTGGTTTATTCTTCTATCTCATGTCAACTTTACTTGCATGTATACATTTCATAGTTTTCTAATTCCTTTGAAGGAGTCACATGCTTAATGCAAATCTTTGAGGCAGGTATATTTAAGCTTTGCTTTTCTGGCTGTAAAGAGTGGTAGTATATATTTTGTTTAAAAAGCAAGTAAAGAAAAGGGAAGAAGAACAGGAAAAACACACATTCATGTTGCAATGCTCCTGTATTTACACCCATGTAAGTAGTCAACATACAGATTAATTCTAAATTGTGTAGAATTGTGCTCAAGGTATGCAGTAACTGGCAAAGATGACCTTCAGAATGAATAGATTTCTTTGTTCTTTCCTTTTCTAAAAACAATCTTGAACACATGAACAGTGCTAAAGTATCTAGGGCATTTTTTTGTTGGTAAGTAGAATTCTCATTGGATTCTTTTTTAAGTATTTTTTTGTTAAAGTTTAACATTGTGCTTAGAATATTTATATAGCTCTTCTGTATGTAATTATTGTATGTCTCATGAATACCTTGAAAGTTACAAGGTAGTGAATTCAAATTATATAGAAGTAAACAAGGTTTTCTGTAATCAATAAGGAAAACACTGACTGCAATTAGAACATATGTGGAACATATGTGTACATATTACATATGTGTAATTAGAACATATGTTGAGTAATCTGTACATGGAATTTAGATTTTAAATCTTCTTGAAAAATCTTGAATATCTGTTTTTAATCAAGGTATTTGTGACAAAAGGATTTAATTAAAAAGTTGGATTCCTTTTCAGAGGCCAGACCTCTTGCATCCAGCTTATTAAGGTCCATTGCTAGGGCAAACTTTTAAAGAGTTAACAGGTAGGTGAATGTGTCAGAATAATTATTTATATTTTTTTGTATTTTAGCTTCTGTATCCAGTCCCATTGTCACAGCTGGGATGAGGAATCTCCATGAAAATAAAGTTTCGAGCCAGTTGTCTGGAAATTCAGCTAATCATCATGCTGATAATTCTAGACATGGCTCAAATGAAGACTACCTACAGATGGTGCACAGACTAAGTAGTGATGTATGTTACCTAAATCAGTTTATTATGATAAAGCAATTATTTACTTTGATAAACAAGTATGTGTGTAGCTGCCCTAGAAGTCAGATATTTTATGATGTTGATGTATAAAACTACTGAAGATATATTTCAGTTTCAGATATGTACATGTACACTTAACCATACAACTTTCATATGTGAGATTTAATTTCTTCTGGATCTCTATTTCCTTTGTTATATTAATTCCGATGAAATTAGAAGAAGTAAAAAATCTTCACATAATCTCATGTGTGACTTAAAGATATGCTAGAGTGTCTCTAGAAAGACTGCAGCAATATGTTAATGCAAACAACACTGAGTTCAAAATAGGTGTGTAGTTAATTTATCTCTCTGGAGATCACTGCAACTGTCAATTTGACTAACCTATTAGATAATATAGTAGTGTTGTCAAAGGCAAGAATTCTATGGAGATTTTTTAATGGTCTCTTATATACTGTTATGGTTTCTTTGGAAGATGCTTTCCCTTAATGACTTTATTTTTTGTGGGAGAAATTCCTTCTGATATCTTGAATCTAAAGGAAAAAAGCCTCACATTTTTCTCCCACTTTTTTTTTTTTTTTAACTACTAATTTTCATTTTCATAAGCATCTCATCCTTTGGATGAAGCTTGTTGGGATTCGTCTTTGCAAGTTTGGCACGCAATCTTTTAAAAGATCTTGTGGAAGCAAAAAGCATTGTATTCAGTGAGTGTGCAAGTAACACCAGACTCCATAAATCCCTTACCAGGATTAATGCAGTAGAACTCCAAAAGACTTATTTGTTTTATTATTAATCTTACTTTTCTCTTAAATGTAACAATTATGCTGATTAAAAATACTTGGTAAGAAGTAGTATCTTAAACAAGAGTGTTGTAATGAAAGAATCTCTCATAAACACAGTCATCAGATGTTTTTCTGTCTCCGCTTCCGTAATGTAAATTCTTCAAAGCAGGAAGCTTTTCTTGGCATTAAATGTACATATATCCCTCCAACTATGTAAATGGGACATTATCAAAAGAATCTTGGTTTTGTTAAGACAATTAACAGAATTTAGTTAACAGTTAAGACGGGGT
>JAWWEU010000091.1:60508333-60532606 GCA_035583155.1 Acropternis orthonyx | reverse complement strand
AGAACGTGAATCAGCTATTGAAAGGGAGCGATTTTCAAAAGAAGTGCAAGATAAAGGTAAAAGGATTGTGTGTGTGTATACACTATATATTATATAAATATATATATATGCATATAAACCCCATATATATATATATATAAAAGGCTTCCTGTCATTGTCACATAGTTCAGTTCTGTTTACTCAGTGTAGGTTCTTCTGCGACATTCATCTCCATTCCCCTCCGACAATGAATTGTAATCTTTCATATATGCATATTTTGAATATTTAGTATTCTTTATTTGGGGTCTTAATGAATGGAAAGAGAAATTCTTATGTTTGAAAATTCTGTTAAGATACTCTCACTTTGAACTGTGAGACTGAATGAAGTACAATTGATGTTGTTTATAAAAGTATAAATCCCAGCAGTACCCTAAATCAAAATATGTAGTGAGTTTTGATAGTTGAATTATTAATTAACTATCCATATTGCCTAATTTAAGAAAATTCAGGAAAACTGTTTTATCCCATTTCTATTCTTATCCCCATTCAAATTTAGTGTGAAGGAGATGTCATTAAAATAACATCTGTTCTTTTAAAGGTAGTATAATAACTGGGTAATATATACTACTATATTGTCTCTAATATTTGTTCAACTGGATATTAATTATTATATAGGTATTAGAAGCTTTTGAGAACTATGATATATCTGTACAATTTCTTGCACAGAACCAAGTGGGCCTCTGAAACGGTTTATCTTCACTTTGACAGCTGTACTGGTTGTCTTCACTGATTTAATTGAATCTATCTTTTTGTTTTGTTTTGTTTTGTTTTTATTTCTTTTTCTGTTGTTAACTGGTTTGAAGGTCTGTGATTTCAGAAATCTCAAAAGCAGATGCAAAGTCCACATGTAGATCTTGAAGATAAGATGTATTTTACAAATTAGACAGTGATAGGTTACTATCAGTATTTTTCAGAAGCTTCCGCTGCACTCTGTTCTAGAAAAAAGTTTTTTGTAGCCTAATGCTAATTTATTAGATACAAGAAAATTCTTGCAGAGTGGAAAATGGTGAAAATTCTCATTTTGGGTGTTCATAGTTGAAAATAGTCCATTTTGGATATAGTTGCATATATGCAACTGAATTTTCACACAGTTTGGGTCTTTAACCAGCAGTGAGAGTGCAAATTTTCTCCCTATTCAAAGTGGTTTTTCACTATTTTTAAAGATGCCAGATTGGCAAGGGGGAGTTTGTGTGTGTGTGTGTGTGTGTGTGTGTGTATGTGTATGTGAATGTGGTTGTTGCAGTACTGAAAGTTTTAATTTCTGAGATGTTTCTTGTTTGATAACTAAATCAGGTCTTTTTAGGAAACACTGTTTGTGAATATACGGAGAAAATATGTGCTCACCTCAAAAGAAACCGCTACTGTCTTTAATTTTATGAAACAGGGAATTTGTTAATTTGCTTAAATATCTTCTACTAATTTAAAATTTATTGTTGGAGAGTTTGTAGTTTGTGACCTAATACCAAAAGCTACATTTATGTCCTCACTGTTCAAGTAGAATCTCCATCACATATTACCTAATAAGCATCTTGGAAAATGCTTCAAACACTAAAACACACTTTCTCTTTTGTTATGGCTTTCAGCAAATGTTGAGCATGAGTTGTAACGTTTGTTTATCATAATTACGTAGCCATGGGCAGACTCTTGATTTGTTTCTTTTGGGGAAAGGAGTTTTGTAGAATGTGATCTCTCCCATTCACTGCTTATCAAGAATCATCTTCCTAAATACGGATTCCAATCTTATGCTTCCCTCTTACCTGCCTCCTCTGGCAGGTCTCAGTTCTTCCTGAGTTCCTACAGTTGCTATAAATCAGGTGCAAGAGTTGCTGCATTATATTGGGACAAATGATCATTATTTAATCATTTGTGCTAAGTTGTCCCTATAATAGACAGCAGCCTGTTTCACTTTGGCTGCTGAGCTTTCAGCCAGGAGTGCGTAGCCTTTAGTAGAAACATTTTTAGCAGTGCTGGGACAGATTTCCTGGAAAGCTCTTACCTTGGAAAAATACAGGTCTTACTTTCTGGTAATGCTTTTGCCGTTGCTTCTAAGTTTATGCCGTGTCTAGAAGTTGATACACTCAAGGATTGTTCTAGTTAGTGCTGCAGGAGGTGTGGCTGCAGGAAGGAGCTTCCTCTATTGTTCCTTTGGGAATATATCTGTTAGAAACATATTCATTAACTTCTAAATATATCATTCGTTTCTGCAAAGCTGCTTAATGTATTTATACAAAAGCCTGGCATTTTTGCATTTTAGTACATGTACTGCAATTCCAGATAACTTTATGTAAAAAAAAGAGTGTGGGTGTAGCAAGTGTTCTGTCTAATTTGAATGTGAATGCATAGTGCCAGCTGATGAGCAAGCATCACTCTAGAAACTTACTCGAGATGCTAGTACATGCTAAAATCTGCATAGAAGCTTTTTTGCTGCTTTTGTAATCAAGGCTTGGAAATGCATATTAGACACCCTACATTTTCTGATTATACGTAGTCGCAAGTTTTGAGAGAAGATTAGGGGCCTCTTCTGTCCCTTTTTTGTCAGACATGAAATCTCTATAGTGTTATGCTTCATCAAAAGTTTTCCAATGCTTTCTTTTTAACAATAAGGCTAATAACCAGTGGCATGGTGGAACTGTTTATTTCAGAGAAGAGGCAGAGGTTTTCAGGGTGGAGAGTGGGATTCTTCGAATTATACACCTGCTACATTTGCCTAAGTCTTTTTTTTTTTTTCCCCCTGTAAATATGGAGGTCCTCTTACTATATTTGGTGGGAAATGGGGATTTTAGCCTTCTGGTAATTATAGTGCTTTCTATATTTGATCATTATTTCTAACAAAGCTGTTACAATATTTAGCTTCCACCAAACAAAGCCTCTCAAAGTACAAGGCAGTCTGTTTCAGAAGGCAAACTAACACAGGGTTTTGCAGAAGTGTCGTCTCCTTTGAAAAGCAACTTATCTTTCTGGAATCTGATTCTTACGCATTTTGTTTCTGGAAAAGGAATCCTAGGGCAAAAATCACTAATTCAAAGTCTGGCAGATTTGACTAAGTGTGTGTCAGATATACCTAAAGAGTGATTTTATAATATAGACCTGCCTCATATCCAAGTGCTTTTTGGAGCTGTGTTTTTATAATTCTATCCTTTTGCTCTATATGGTTCTTGGATTAAGTGGATTGTATTTTTTCATCATGATAGAGAGGTGCAAAGCTTAAAAAAGTTGGTTTCATCCTTGACCTCTGTGTAGAAGGGCAGGAGCTCATCTGCTTTTCCTACTTCCTCCATCAAGAAAGTTTCTCTGTATTGGTTAATTTTGAAAGTAATTTATCTGTATCTGTTAATGAAAGGAGTAGCTGGAGATTTTTGAGATATAGACACTTAGCACTGAAAGTTACATTCTAATGTATCTACTATGTTTAATATTCTCAGTGCTACTAAATAAGTCCACGGAACATGACATACCTCAGGTCTTCAGTTCCCATTGCCCGCCTCACAATGGCCTCTATACCCTCATGGGATACAAGATGTTAATCAGCACTAGGTCATATCTTCTCTTTTGAAAGAATATGTAGTATTATAGATAGGTCTAGCTATTATTTATCAAGGCTCAGATTATCTGAGTTGGAAAAAAAGTGATTTGGAAAGGCTAATACAGAATTGGATTATCTTTTTCCACAACAATTGACAGGTGAACCATCCTCTGCTCTAGGTACACTGTGATATTTTAATGACTTCATTTCTTCAGAAAGGTAACAAAACTTCATATACACTTTATTCTCTTCTAACCACTGCCAGTAGTGACATTTCCTGTACTACCTGGTGGTGTTGAATGCTTTTAAAACAAGTAGAAGTCTGTATTCTGAACCAGTTTTGTTCACTTAACTGAATTTGTGCTTTGTTCACACTCTGAAATTGACTACTCCAAGAAAGTACAGGAAGTCAGAAAATTTGTCCCAGGAATTGCTGTTCTTCTCAAGCATCTTTTTTTTCCTTTTGGAATATGGGAATGTTGAGGGAGAAATTTCATTTTGGTAACCTCAGTTCTTTGCATTAACTTGTGCTTTGCCACTGTTCCGATACCAGTGGGTTATTTTTGTGTATAGTTAAGTCGTTCCAAATTAGTCAGTCACTTTCAGACCAAATCTTTCCTAGAACATTACATTAAGTTCTTCTTGTTTTTCAAGATTTAGACCTGCTATAGAATTAATTTTCAGATTCAAAGTTTATACCTCAATATATTTCATACTTTTCTAAAAACTCTAAATACTGTGTATCAAAAATGTTTAAGATATTAAAGCAAAAAGGAGCTCTGAGTCTTCTAGCAAGGGAAAGAGGAAAGATAGCCTTGAAAATTACATAAAACCCTAGAAAGTAACCCATCTTTTTTCAAATACTATTTTTCAACTTGATTTAGTTTTTTATTTTATTCAGATTTGCTGCATTTTAATTTTAGCTCTTCCATACATAGAATTGTGTGGTCACTGATAGATTTTAGGCTGTTTCAAAGACACTTTTGTATAATACTGCTGTCTTAACAGAGTAAGGAGTTCTGCTTTTACTTGTAAAAGGCACTGTTCTTTGGGATTTGTGAGAAGAGTAATGAAATCATTAATCACTAACCATTTCACTGGGAGGCTAATATTTTTTTTAAAACTTAAAAGCATTAGAAGAATTTTTTTAATGCGACAAACCAACTTGTATGTGTGTATTTTTTCCTATATATTTTATCCCAGAGGATCCATTTTACCCACTTCTTTGGAATCTTACTGTGGATTCTTTGAATTAGGAAGAAGTGAAGCTGTAATAACTTTATTTCCAATAATGGGATCAGTTAGGGGGCATTTGGATGCCTGCTGTGGGCCCTTCTTTTTTTGGTTCGTTCCAAGCCCATAGCAGCAGAGACACACACGCCAAGAGTGTGAATCTGCCGGAGCAAAACTCTCAAAACTACAGTTACAGGTAAGTAACCTTTTTCTCTTACCTTTTAAGTTCTTATCCAGCTCCTCTCCCTTTCTCCCATTACCCATCTCCCCCATAAAATTCCCCAAAAAGAGAAAGTAATAGAAGAACACTATTAAGAATGGTTTGTTTACATCTAATTTTTTGTAGCAAATTAATGAAATGCACAATATGTAATTACAACTGGTGTATTAGCATTCATTTCCAGAAATATGCTATAGGGGGGTTATTTCCTTAAGAATGGAGCTACAAGTGTAGTAATTTGTATAGTAATCTTGCAGGTTGCAGTCACTAATACCAGAAGATGAAGTGAGAGAGTGTGAAAGATAAATGATTGTGTGCCTGTAGTAGGCCAATATGAGAATTAGGTATCATATTTTGTTTATAAAAGCCTTCATTAAGTCTGCATTTCATAGAATGACATAATGATGAAACTGGTTACCTCATGTAGCTCTTCCAAGAAAAGCAGCTTTGCAGCCTCCAGTTCCTCTAGAAGAGGGACTTTGTGTGTATTCAGACATGTTTTAAGAAAAGTAAGGAGAAGAAATTCCTCTTCTATTCAGAGAAATTGCAGTGAAATGTTGCAATGTTTCCATCTGCCTAGGAAAAGTTACTTCCTTTTATAGTTTTAATGAAAAATTAAATACTGATTAAATTAATTTTTTTTAATTTTTTTAATAAGTAGAGGCATATATTAGCTCAGTTGGTTGGAGCATGGTACTAATAATGCCAAGGTTGTAGGTTTGATCCTCACATGGACCATTGACTTAAGATGATCCTTGGATTTGTTGATCCTTGTGAGTCTCTTCCAGCTCAGAATATTCTGTGATTCTGTGCTTCTAATAAGTGCACATTTTTATTTGTGCTCACGTGTAACATGAAATCAAAATTCCCTCATTTATCCCAGGCTGTGCTTTACACAGGGTGACGCAGAAACCTACCCCTATAAGAAGGTGTCGAAAATAACCAAAATGTAACAGTTTAGCAAGAATGCATGTTTCTTTTTTTCCCATCTGTAATGTAAACTAAGACTAGAAAATTCAGTATAACTTGCATGTAGTATATAGGCTTGATTGTCCCTGTTAGGTGGATGAGAGAAGTTATGATATTACTTCCCCAGTAATGACTTATATTCTGGGACAGTCATTTCTCTATAATGGATTTAAATCTTGATAAAGAAATGGCATGAGTAATGAAGAAACCTTATTAAGATTTTAATCCTGGCTTTTCTCTAGTTCATAGTCTCTTAAGTTCACTCTGACATCAACCTAAGAAGACACAGACTTTTTTTCATTGTCATGCAATATAAATGCCACTGTATGTAGTTAATTTAAGATATTTTTGATGTCTTGATTTTGTGCAAGGTATGATGTCAGAACAAAATCAATGGCTAGAATGGAGATTTTGAAGTCGTTGCTTATTTCTAAAGTTTTCTATTTATACAAATGAATTAAAAAGTAATTGGATATGTTAGTATAAGTGATATTTAAAATAAGTAATTTTCATTAAGTCTGATGTTAGCACATTGCATTTTTCATGTGAAATTAGGTACTGTAGTCTGTAACTGCACTTTAGTAAGTACACTTTAGGTTTTTCTCAGGTATTTTGAGTTTACAAAACTTAATTCTGCACAAAGCAATCACATGGATAAAACCCAACACTTCTGTCAGAAAAATCTATCTCATAAGTATTTAAAATCACATTGTTTGTAAAAGCAATATTAATTCAGGGAGGTTATGTTACATCTTCCAATCTCTAAACAAGTATACATATTTCATTATACTTTTCTGCAGTTCAATTTTTATTTCCTAATGTGATACGTCCTTTGTGTTGCTACAATTGACAGAGAATAATGAGTTACCAGACATCCTTAAGTAGAAAAATTCATAAAATCATATTTCATTCTGATACAGCAATTGTGTTATTGCTATATTTAAGAAAAGAAGCAAAATTTTTGAATCTTCATTTTGATAAAGTGTACTACACCCTAAGGCATGTTAGACACCCCTATAGCCTTTTTGTATTTTGTCCTGAATGCGTTTAGGCATCCCTCCTGACGTGCTTTCCTTTTTGCACAGTGACCAGAAGTTTGATAGTCTTTTAACAGATTGGTAAAAATTAGCAGCAGTTTCTTTTCAGGTTCTCATAAATCCTTTGCTTTAAACAGCAGCAGCTGAAAGGCCTCTGGACTCTTCAGAGAATTTTTGAATTAAGTTCAGTTCTATAAAGCTTCCTATACCAGGTTCATGACTGTACTTTCTGTAAGGGAGGAAACAGTGAGAATGATATTTTTGACCTGTTTGCTGAGCCTCTCTCTCTTTCAAGGGGGGGAGCTGGTACTGTGGAAATCTCTTCTACTGATGGGAGGAGTTCTCTTTGGTTGTTCAATTCTCTTTTTTATTGGAATAGAATTTTGTGGGGAAGTCAAGTGAGAGCAAACTCTCATGGTTGTTAATGGTATGTGTTCATGGAGAAGAAAAGAAGAGATATTTGCCCTCACTACATTGGAAGGTCATCCATCAGTACCACTGAAGTAATTTTAAACCTTTCTTGTACTCAGGTTAGATTCTTCTGGTCTACAGAGCACTGTTGGTTGGGGGGACAGGGCACTTAGGCAACTTTGAAGAGATCTGTGAAAAACAGCTAAGAGAACACTTGACGGTAAACAGAGGGTTGTTACCTGGACATATAGCTAAGTGTTACCTGTTGAGAATTTCTAATCTTGATTGTTATTTTAAATAAGATAAGCTTGTAATTGGCCTTTCTCTGACTTGTCTCTGAGGTTGTTAAAAAAATAGATTTGACAACATAACCTCTTAGAACGGATATATTTTAATTAAATTTATTAATTACTGATTTAAATAATCAAAATTTCAAATGAGTGAAGGTTTAGTCCAGTAATCTCTGAAGAGATTTTAAGGTGGGAAACTCTTAATTGTTACACTTTACAAAAGTGAAGTTTGTACTTTCAATTACCATTAAAATGGTTCATCCAGAGTTCAGCATTAGAGGATCAATCTTATTTGGGGCTCTGAAGAGAAATACGTTCATATTTAACCATCTTGGATATGAAGTCTCCAACTGAATATCTTGCAAGGTGTAGAGGGGGAAGTGATAATTTTTCTACTATATCTACTTTAAAGTCTGTCAAACAGTATTAATATAGTGAAGAGTTACCATTCTAGTAAAATGAAGCATAGCAGGCATGCACATGGGTATTATTTGGTCTTCTTACCTTTTCACAGGTACTTACAAAAAGACTATTTCAGTTTGGTAGGCCAAGCAGTTCTAGAAGTTTTTAGGCTGTTATCCAATTACATTCAGTTATTGAAAGAGTTTAATCTGGGGCTTGAGGCAATCATCAGGTTTCCAGGAAAGCAGTAACACAGGAGACTTCATCACTAATGGTGTTATGGGTGCTGCTTTAGAATAAAAGAATAGAGATACTTCTTTAATACGGCTCACCTCATTCTTCTACTGCTTCTAACAATTCTCAGCTTCCAAGCATACCTGTTTTCAGGACAGAGGTTCTTCAAATCATGACTGACTCACAGTTTCAGCAGAAGTGTATCTCAAGGTATCTGTGGCTATTCCGGTGCAATGTTTTTTTGCACAAAGGTTCCACAGGAATTAATTAATTTCTAAATCTGAAAGCACTCATGATTTTGATATGCAGATATTTCCAAAGATGAGGGCCATAACCTGTCTCCAGGAACACTGTTCCTAAGAGGACAGGTGAGAGACAACCAGTTGGAAATCCAACTCATTTTTTTAACCCTGTCAACCTTGTGGTTCCTGTAATGTTTTGTTTCTTTACCACAGTGAATCATTTCATTTGATAGAACATCTCTACTGTTCTTCAGTATAATGTAGCTTATCAACTTGCTTTCAGTTCCAAGGTACTGCCCTTTTGTGAGGCTGTTGCAATGTAAGGAGAGCATCCTTGTGAATTTATGAAGTCAGACAGTTGTATACATAGAATAACTGGGATCAGCCTGTGCTCTGAACTGTCATAAATTCTTTAATGGACAAAATACAGATATATTTTGAATGTATCTACATCCTCAAAGAGAGGTGGAGGAGTGAATAATGGTTTTGAAAAGAATTTGAAAACAGCAAACTTGTAAACCTGATCCTTAATATAGTCACAAAGCTCTTCTGTGGCTTACTACATATTCTTTTTATCACAAAAACTCTTACAAAGACTGAAGCAAAAAGATTCTGATCACACTTTATTGGTCTCAAGAGCTTATGAGCCTACATGTTTGAAACTACAGCAAGCTTTAGATCTAGGTCTCTAAGATCTGAAAGAAAGATGTTAGTCTAATATTTTGGCAAAGTTCTAGATCCCCATAATAAAAAGAAATTCTACAAGTTATGGAATGAAGTGGATGAAGCTTGGATACTGATGCCCTGAAGGATATGAAGTATATTTCAGTGGAAATTGTGGAAGTTCCTAAGTTCATCTGTTCGTCTCATGACTTAACAAAGTAGATGTATGCAAACTTGCATATATTTGACTGTAAAAGAGAAGATATGAAGACATCCATTTCCAAAGTTTAATTACTCTCTCCTCACCTCTCTGATTCTTATTCTCATATAGTTGAAAGTGAGTTCAAGATTTTATAAAACCCTCAAAACCCAGTGGTATATTTAAGTTTTGAGATTTCTGCAGCTATCATGATGACTTAAAAAGTTTTTATGCTCATTCAGTGGAGTTTTTTTCAGTATGTTTGATGAAGGTAGTGTTGCTGTGTACTCATCCTACCATTTATGCCCTAGTTCAACCTAATATTTTCAAATACTTGGGACAGATTTTTGTCCTAGATCCATAATTCTCATAGAGGCAAAACAGTAATCATCAAGTCTAGTTTTGAGGCTCACCTTCAGGATGCACTGGGAATAAGAAGAAATCTGAGGGATCTGTAACTCTGTCTGCGATCACCTTGCCATCTAGGAAAATAAAGTTTGAAGGTGTCCCTTTCTTCTCAAATAAGATGTGAAGTTACTAAAACATCAGTATTCTGTTGTGAAGAGAAACGAAGAAGGTGCATCAGAAGAACTATGTGGTTAGAGGGAATATGTATGCCAAGTTGTGATGTGATCATCTACTTGTGTGTTCTTACAATTTGACATTTCGGATGATGAAGAACAGCAGCGTGTTGAACCTGGTCACTTACAGAAGTTCAAGCAAGAAAATTGGTCCTACTTGAATTGTTTTGGTTGTTTAATCTTGGAGCCTTCAGCATGAGGGCTCTGAAAGGTGAGTTTTGGTTGATCCAGCCACAGCTGTTTAAGGCATCACAGCTCATGGCCATCTGCTTCTATAACAGGTGTAGGAGAGGGAACATTTTCTTGCTCTTAACTGGCTCCTTCAGCCTCATAGGTTCATTTAGACCACCTCCACTAGTGCCTTAAGGTGATGCATTGGACAGTAACATAAACTTTTAGAAATATGGATGTACGTGCTACAGGGCATAGCCTAAATTAAAGAATGGGGCAGATAGTGAATAACAGTAGTGTGTTAAAGAGTTCTATTAGATGCACTGTGAGATCTTTACAGGACTTTTTCAGTGCAGCTGGCATTTCTGGACTCCCACGACAAAGCTGACCAACTTTCTCCTAAGAACATAGGTTTATTAATTTATGTTTCAGAATTTAAAGACTTTTAATTGAGAAATACAGTAATGGGGTGTGTGGATGTATGTATATTTGTTTTAATCAGTAGTGTAGGGAAATTAATCTATGTAAGTCCTCATATGAGTCCAGCAGTTGCTGCACTAGGGAAGAAGCAAGAATCTCCATGCTAAAAAGCTGCACCTTTGATTTGGCAAATTTATTTGGCTTCACATGTCTGTCATAAAGTTGGAAGTCATTCCCACAGGTTTTGGTTGATTTTTCTGAAGTTCTTTATTTGCAGTTGACCAGTTTATGCATGGAGTTTATTCTATCTGTATTTTCTGTCTTCCAGCTATTAAATCATGTACAAAATTTTGAAATTCTAGGAAGTTAGAAATATCAAAATAGATTTGAGAATGCAAATGATGAGGAAAAAAGGCTATTCACATCACTGGAACTGACTGTGTTACTACTTGTTATTGTGTCCTAATTTTAATTTTGGAGATGATCCTTCAAAGTTTCAATTATTCTAAGTAAGAATCTTCTAAAAATTTTGAAGAAATTAAAAGTCATATGTTATAATCCTGGTTTACCATTTCAGAGGAGTGTGTGGGGTTTTAATTGACTTTTCCCCCCTTATTTCTCAATTGCATCCTCCTTGCCATTTGTTCTCCTGCTCTGAAAAGGAGAACTGGCTCATTGCATCTGGTGATAAGGCACCACAAATTTAGGCACAAAATGTGGTATTTTTCTTATGTTGCATGTGTGGTCTAGGGATTTTGACAATATATCTGGTTTTAATCATTCCTTAGCCTTAAAATCATTTTCCTTGGTTACAGAGAAAGTAATTTTTTTGGGCAAATTACACAGTGATAGTTGAGAGATAAGAATATAAGCCTTAGTGCAGGTAGGGCTTTTAGTTTTCATGGCAGAAATTAATTTTAGTTTAGAGTTCCATGTTGGTAATAAAAGCAGGTTGTAGTTTAAATGAGTAGAGTATACTCTTTTGGATACTTCATGTGCTTCTCATTTCTGTGAATTATATCAAATTATAATGTGTGTGGTTGGCTCACTTTATTTTTCTGTATTCTGCTCCTAGTGATTTTTTAGTGTAAACTAAAAGGTTTATTGCAGAGTCGGGCTCTTGACAGAAAATTATCACTGAACTTTTTTTTTCATCTATGAAGAGCATTATGATTGTAAAGAGAAAATACTCCACTTTTTAAGTGTGTAGTAGCTCCCCACCTGATATGTATGTATTCAGATATAGACTCCAGCCCTTGGCATACTGCTTTGCTTCAAAGAAGCGTGGAGTGGTGGAGTTACTGTATCAGTTTTGTCCATTGTTTGTGTGTTGCCTGTCTAAAATATGTGTGAAGTCCAACTAATGCACTGAACCAAGGTAGGGAAACTCTTTGTTTTAATCGCTGCAGATCCTTGCTTAGTATAATATATGATGAAGCAGGTTGAATCTGCAGAAGATTATCTTTTATACTAGTATTCTTCAAAAAGTAGTTGTGGAGGTGCATGTTAACTTTGTCTTTATAAACTGCTGCTTCAAGTGTCATTGAGTAGTTTGGGGGTTTTTAAGCAGGTTTTTTTTTGGTCTTTATGTATTGCGGTTGCTTTATTTGGTGGTTCTCTTGGGAACTACACAGGATCTTTGATTTTGTATGTTATGAGGGTGGAATTTTTTAATGATTATTTGGCATCTCTGGTAGACTCACAATGAATGATAGTCTGAATATATTAAAAAGTATTAGCTAGAGAAGTCCTATTCTTGCCTTTAAATTCAGTGGATTTTGGTGTGCTTATACATACTGAGGAGAATTCATTGGTGGGAATGGAGGGGAATGGACATTCTTGCTTGGACTTTAATCAGTCTTTACATGTAATTTGTGCTTTTTCTCTTTTAACTTGCAGATAAGCCTCTGAAGAAGAGAAAACAAGAAAACAAACCGCCAGAGGCTGGAGGTGCTACTGGAGGAAATAGAGCAGCTTCTCAGGAGACAGGTTCTGCAGGAAATGGGGCAAGGCCTGCTTTGATGGTTAGTATTGATCTACAGCAAGCAGGAAGAGCAGACTCTCAGGCAACAGTAACTCAGGATTTGGACACCATCAAAAAACCTGAAGAAATTAAGCAGTATAATGATGGGTTTGTGTCGGTTCCCCAAGAAGATCCTGTTGGAGTTCTTAAATTTAAATCTGAAAACCACCCAGAAGTTTTTAGGAAAAAGTCAGACTTTGAAGGTCAAAAGACAGATATCCAGCAAAATGAAAACAGACAAATGGAATTTCAGCAAAATGAGAGCAGACGGTTGGAAAGTAAACTCAACGAGAGCAAACAGTTAGAAGTGAAACATGAAAGCAAGCTTGAAAGCAGACAAATGGAAGTGAAACAAAATGAGAACAGACAGGCAGAAACAAAACAAAACGAGAGCAGGCAAATGGAGATGAAACAAAATGAGGGGAAACAGAATAACGGCAAACAGGAAATACGACAGAGGCCAGAAACACCGAAACAGAAGAGTGAAGGCAGACCTGAAACACCAAAACAAAAGAGTGAAGGGAGGCCTGAAACACCAAAATATAGACATGATAATAGGAGAGACTCCAGTAAACCATTGTCAGATAAGAAAATTGAAATATCTAGGCACAAACTAGATATGAAGTCTGATCCTTCAAGGATAAAACCTGAAAGTAGATCTGATCTAACAAAACAAAGGCCTGATGGGCGTTCAGTTTCTGATACACCGAGGCGTGACCATGATAGCCTTAAACAAAGATCTGAGGACAGGGGAGACTCAGAGAGATACAGAGGAGATCCATCCAAGATTAGAAGGCCTGAATATTTGAGATCCTCAAACAAAAATGAACATGATTCTAAGCATGGTATTAAATCTGATGGTTCAAAACCTGAGAAATTTGAAAGGAAATATAGGCATGAGTCTGGTGAATCAAGGGAAAGGTTTGCGTCTGGGGATCAGAAATCAAGACCTGACAGCCCTCGTATTAAACAGGAAGGTAAAGGAGATTCTAGTAAGTCAAGACCTGATAAACCTGGTTTTAAGTCACCCAGCAGCAAGGACGAACGAAGGACAGATGGTAATAAGAGTAAAGTAGATAGTAATAAAGCACATGGTGACAATAAAGCAGAGTTTCCCAGTTATTTGTTGGGGGGAAGATCTGGTGCATTGAAACATTTTGTCATTCCAAAAATCAAGCGTGACAAAGATGGCAATGTTACTCAGGATTCAAGGAAAACTGAATTTAGAGGTGAACAGAAGGACAAAGTAGATTGGGCTAGTTGAAGATCTAAATAAAGGAGCTAAACCTGTAGTTGTCCTTCAAAAGCTTTCTTGGGATGATGTGCAGAAATTTATTAAGGACAGAGAAGATAAGTCAAGGGGATCTTGTTTTAAACCTAACAAGAACAAGTCATCCAAATCCAATAAAGGTAAGATTTTTTAAATATTGTATCTTTTACATTCATGTTCCTGTAGATTTTCTACTTCAGCTGTTAGAAATTAAATACCAAAATTTCATGGTTAGATTATATGCTTGCTTATAGAGGAATTCTGGGGAATAAATTAAAACTAATATAAGGACATATTACTGCAAATCTTGCTACACATGTACCTGAAATGATTTATTGACTCCAGTGCAAGTACCTAATGTGGCAACAGCTGTACTTCAGCTGCAGTAGTTTAACCTGGCAATTTATCCAGTGAAATGTAACTGCTGTATGTACCATTTTAACTAGTTTAATTGTGTCCGTATTAGGGACTGGCACTGCTCTAACTAAACAGTGTAGCTGGAGTGGTGGGCAGTAACTGTGTGTGCAAGCCCCAAGATTCTTTCATATTTTTCATTTGAAGTGAAATGGGCTTTTCTGAGGCATGTTTTGACATGATGCAATAAGAGCATAGTTGCAAAGTCCCATCTGCCTCTTTTACACTACAAATACAAGTCCAGTGAGGAGTTTCTATACTTGAGACTGTGTGACAGTAAGCTTACAAAAACCTTCAGTCTGTAAGAGAATTCAGGCATCACTGTCTCTAGGGTCCACTATATGCAGAAAGAAGAAAACCAAACAATTGGCTGGCATTTTCAAATTAATATATGGACAGGACATACTTCACAATAAGTTGTAGGTTTGATATTTGGCTGATTGTCTCTTCTGCAGATTTAGCACTTTTTAAAATAAAATTGCTTTTCTTCTTCGTGCTTTAATTTTGGCTTCTTTTGGTTTCAGACTGAAGTAGATCATTTCACATTGTGAAAACAATGTTGCTAATTGGTCAGGTTTCCTTTTTTTAATGTTTAACATTTAAATAATTTAGATTACTTATATAGTTATGTTTATAGAGTTGTCATATCTCAAAACAGACAAATCAAATGCCAGATGAGAGGTTTACAGCTCTATGGAGAATGATTTGTGAATGCATTTCTAGGTATATAATGAATTCAAGATTAAGACTTTTTCTTACATAGCTGGTCTGGTAAGAAATTATGTAGAAATCATCTTTGTGAATGTATAACTCTTTTATGTGCACCTGTACAGAGGTGTTTTTATAATGAATTTACTGTGCTATGCCTGTTTTCTGTCTACTAATCTGTTTATATTAACTCTTAAAGACTTAATAATAATTTATGACATTTATTACTTATTTTTAAAATATTAGCCTCCTTGTTAGGGATTTCTCTTTATGCTGGAAATATGAGTATTGTCTCTGTCCCTTTTTGAGATTCAAAACAGGCAAAATTTCCATTTCTAATAATAGGGATCTAGAGTTAGTAATAAAATTATGACATCATTGTTGTCAGTTTAAACAGAAGATTTCAGATGAAACTTTTTTATGTTATTGATAGAGAATGCTAAAAACTTTCTGATGGAACTCAGCTCTAGTCTCAGTAGGATAAATTTTGAATTCACACAATTCTATGTGCAAAAAATCAGTTGCTTTAAAGCCTTCAGAACTCTATGCAGTGCATGCAGGTGTTGTACAAAATTTCTGCATTACTTGTTTTTGTAGACTGTATTATATGTGGTTAGATATGTAGAATGTTTTAGTAATGTGTAAAGGTTTTCATGACTTTTGGTGTGATTCTAGCAGCTGCCACACCTGAGCCATGCATTAATTTTAAGATCAGGTTTATAATTTCTCTGCAGTGTTTTTCTGCCTTTTTTTTTAATTTCTGAAGTCATCTATTTCTTGCATACTGTCAAATAACTTGGTACACATTTTCCAAGGGAAAAGTTGTTTGCATCTGATATGAGTCTTTTTCCTATTGTATTCAGAATAAGGTTCTTACAATAATACTAGAAATAGGTTTCATGGAAGGAATAACATATTTTTATCTTACAAATCATGTTTTGACTGTTCAGCGGGCAGATTTTGGAGAAAGTGTCTTTGAATTTCAGATTTTTCACGTGTATATTTAGTTTGGATTTTTTTTCCCCAACTTCCCAGTAACTCACTTCCTAGGATACAGGTGAACTCCAGTGTTTGAAAAGGTACATAATTTATAAAGGTATCTCTTTGTAAGTGAAAGTCTGTCAGCAGCTGACTGATACAGAAATATTCATGCCATTGCCACAATGTCTTTATTCCAATTGTGAGAAATAGTATTCACAGTCCCAGTCAGGGCCATTTTTAGTTATAAACATTCTAATATGCTAAGAAATGTCATTTTCATAAACCTTCTTTTAGTTCATCCTATATTACTTAGTAGATTGTAGCAATTCATTTCTACTGTTGCCTTTTAGCATCATTATTCCACTTCTGACATGCCTCTTATTCCATGTAGCTTAGTATATTTTACTTTATCTTAATTCGCTTCCCTTTTATTTCTTGTCCTTTCTTTTTTGCTTTCTCATCCATGCCTCCCCAAGAAAATGTCTTCTCATGACTTTGTCATGTACAACATCATTGCTGATTTTTCTGAACCAGTTTAAAATAAAATTGTTCAGCTAGTTCAAAACACCATTAGCCAGTCATTCTGTCTTAAGGGACTAATTCTCTATAAAATTGACTAGTTTTAAGCTACAATTAATTCTTTGCAAACTGAAAGTCTATACATCTTTTTGCATAGTTTCAGTAAATCTTAGATTTGAAACTCATACCTTTATTTCTACATATGGAAAGCTTTGTATTGTACTTCAGAAAGACAAAGTAACATTCTTACCAAATTTTATAGACAAATTTGAAATTTTGTCAAGTTATGAATGGGAGGGACAGCCATAGTATGCGACTGTTAATATTGAATTCACCCAACAGTCCTTTTTGTCATTTACAAGGAAGAAGTGACTTCTCTCTCTCTCCTGATTGTTGTGAAAAATTCACTCTATCTCAGAGGAAAGTTACAGCATTTTTTTTCATTTTATTTGTGTTAAGTGGTCTTATGGTGAAGTCTTGTGGCCTATTTTGTCCAGGTCAGAATGAACGGTGATGTTTTACATCTGTTTTTAAACAACTGTGAATGCCTTTTATCTTGGTTTTGATGCAAAATGTATGTTGTTGTGGGATCTATGCAACTTTTCCATTTGAGTTTGTGCCTGCAATGAGGAGGTTATGTTTGCTACCCTTTCTTTTCAGAGCTTCAGCGAATACCTTTTCTGCTGCTTTTTAGAGCTGTGCTGATAAGCTGTGTTGGGATGGGAACCGTTAACAGTTTCATGGTTACTGCATTCTGAACAAGACAAATTTCCCTATGTCAAAGTATGAAATGTATATGAGTAATGAAAGAAACTGTAACTGTCTGTATAAGGAGATAACTGAACACGTTTATAACATGTTTGAAGGATTATCTTTCCAAGAGAAGCACTTTTTGAGTCTCCCAATATCACCTAAAAAGAGTTTGCTCTTTTAAGGGAAAAAAAATAAAATTCTGATCTGAATGCTACTCCTCCATTGTGTATATTGTTACGGAATTTCATTATCTGTACAACCCGGAACACAGAGTTTTGTTGCTCACTACACGTCTTCCTAAATACACTGTGTTCTCTGCTGCTCTGATCTGAAATGTGAATGAAGATTTGCCGTTTCTTCAAAGGTGCTCTTCCTACATAGTCTTTACCAGGTCAGCTAAAAATTTTACTGCTTAATCATCTTCATGTCATTAAAATAATGCTTATGGATTTTTTCTGTGTTCTGTGCTGATGTGGTTTGTTGGTGTGAGGTTTTTTGTTTGGTTGGCTTTAATTCCAAGTAACTTTTTCAGAACCTATAGTAACTATAATTTAGCATTTTTGTGATGATCTGCCTTTGAGTTCTAGCTGGAAAAAGTCCCACTTGTGAAACAGAGCTATCAATTAGGTGATTATCTTCCAGCAATAGTGACTAGAAATGGAGTATTTCAGGACAAAAAGCTGTATTCAGATTGTGTGGGCCTGGCTGAGCGAACTTGTGATGCCTCTCTCAGATTTCTGGTTAGCACTGCAGGTGTGCTTATTTATGGTACAGGTGAAAACTGGGCAGAAAGGAAGTACCAATTTTAAATGTTGTTTAAATCTTTCATGTATAGGACTTCTATAAGGACAAAATTGGCTTATGGATGTTAATACATCGAATTTTAACTTTCACTCAAATTCATTTCCAGAATAACAATTTCTTAATGCTGAAACAGACACACTGAAATCAGTGGGGCTGCAGGGAAAAAAGTGGAGTAAAAACATATTTCCCTTGTAAAGGAGAAGACTGAAAGTCGGTTTGTTTACCACAAGTTGTGCATTTGTAAGGATTAGAATTGTGAAAATGCACAATTCCATGAATCTGAATTTGAAATCACTGTCTTGGACTTCCTGGTAGCAATTGCATTTGCAGGTGTCAAGGCCAGAGTAATACCTGCTGACCATCTTGCATGTGCGTGCACTACAAGGTGGATCAAGCAGGCAATCATTTTCTCTGAATTTCTACAGAAAATTATGCCATGTGTCAGAGGAAAAAAAGTAATGTATTTCAACACAGCAGGAAGTTTCTAATGATTCTTCTCAGCTCAAATCTCTAAACTTCTAATTATAATTGTAGAAAAACAACTATGACTTTCATAAGAATTCTACAGTCTTCCTGGTTTTTCTCTTTTCTGAGATATTAGTGACTGCCTCCTCTCAGCTGAATTAGAATAGGAACTGGCTGACCTATGTGCTATTAGAAGTATTTCAAGATATGTTGGGTTGCAGAGTATCCATTTTAATGAACTTTGCTTATTTAGCCCTGGTTATTTGTTTTTCCTTTCTGAATTAAAAGGTTCCTGGCTTGAAAACTATTCCAAGCACTGTTCAGTTAAAAGCCAAAACTGAAGTATGTGTAACTTGTTAAATTCTAGGAAGACCTCATTTCTCTAGCATGCTTTGCACTAGAGTGGTTTATTCCTACTTGCAGGGAACTTTGAGGTATGGTGGGTTCATCCCATTCCAGAAAGTAGGTGGGATTTGTCTGGGCATTGTACATACTCTCTGGAACCTTCATTTTCTGTGCTGGTTTGTCAGATGCAGAGGTTGAATAAACTGGTGTCAGTACACAGCAGGAGTTCAGCCATTGCACGCTGGAGTAATTTGTTGTGTTGATCTGTTACCGATAATGTAGGTGATATTTTCAACACAGGGCTTTGCTTGGTGGCTGCTTTCCTAGTTGTTTTGTACTTCAGACTTTGCCACTAAGGTAAATATTTTGATTCTTGCTCCGACAGTTCCTCTTAAGTTTTGTCTGGATTAGTAAGAGTGAACTTAGCATATGTTGCATCAAGTTCTTAGCAGCAATAATAAACTTGACCAAACCTACTAATTTCATTGTACTTCAATTCATCTGAAATATGATTTCAGATGTGTGCACATTTATGAGTGCTTTGTCTGTTTGCAGGTTTAGGAGGGCATTGTTTAATTAGTTCATTTCTGCAAAATTACTTTTGGCACATGTAAATGATACACGTTTATTACCTAATTTGTCAGAACGATTTCTTGACCTAATTTCTTCAAATTCTGAAACTGCCTTCGTTTTATGGATGTGGGTACTTATTTGAGTTCCTCTTGCTTCTGAAAATAGCTATGGCTATTTTGCATACATAATTTTTGCAACAATGCATTGCAATATGTAAAAATGAGGACAAGCAATTTGTCTGATGCCTGTCACAATATCCAGTGCAGACCTGTTCATGTATCTAAGGATCTAAATGTGGAAATTAATCTTGGCTTATGTGCAGGGATATGTGCTTGAAATTTTCGGTTTGAATTTTCTTCTAAACAAGGGGTAAATTTGACCAAATACAAATGCAGGAAAGCCTCACTTTTGCTTCTGGTAAATTAACTTTTCTGTTGCTCAACATTTTCAGCTGTTTTAGTTGATTCTGTGTATGAAAGTTTAAACTATTTACTTGAAATTTTTACTTTATTTTGCTCCATGGCAACATTACCAACAAACTGAGAAGAAGAGGATGAAATGGCTTTTGTTCTTCAAATTAGTGAACTGTTGTTTGCTTTGAATAACTTTGCCTTAAATATACATACTGTTTAATTAACTTCTGAGCAAGTTTCCTGTGGTATTTCATACTTAAAGCTAAGACATCAGAAGTCTTTTGCTTTTTCTTATGTAATTAAGTTACCTTGAAGAAGCAAAACAAGTAGCTTCACATAATATTTTCAGTGATAGTGGCTGAGAATGTGTCCATGATATAGTGAGGAAAAAGCAGGTATTCTTAGTGTGCCTATAAATCACAGATCGATGTAAGTAATTGGATTTGTTTGCTTATTTTCTGCAAAGATCTTGGTTGTATTACATTTCTTATACAGAAGTTGTTCTCTTATGAGAAGAAAAATTCTGAGGAGCAATCTGATTTTATTTAGTTAATGTCTTTTTTCTTAGGCTCAGTTTTCTTATGGCTCAGTTTTTAAATTGATTAGAATACGTGGCTGGGAAAAAACATCAATCATAAATTTCAGCTCCCAAATGTTAATCATAGAGTCATAGGTTGGAAAGAAGTCTAAAGATCATATTATTCCAACTCCCTGCCATGGACAGGGACACCTTCCACTAGATGAGGTTGATCAGGGCAACACTTTCAGGTATGGGGCAGCCACAACGTTGCTGGGCATCTTCTTCCAGGGCCTCACCACCTTCACAGTAAAGAACTTTGTCCTAACATTTAATTTAAATCTCTTATTTTGGTTTAAAACTATTCCCCCTTGTCCTATCACTATCTGCCTGTGTAGAAAGTGTAAAAAGTCATTCTCCCTGCTTTTGTATAAGCCCCCTTCAAGTACTGGAAGGAGTTTTAAGAGAATAATATTAACAGAAAATTGTATGCTGTGTTTTCAACTGTACAAAACACCTTAACAGAAGTGTGTTTAAAAGTAAAATCTAAAAGCAACCCCCTGATACTGATTCCTAAAAGTGAGGGATTTTGTGCAGCATTGCATTTATTTCAACTACCATCTTGCTCCTTTTTGTTCTAAGTACTTCTTTATTTTTTGTATAGTATCTTGCAAAACTAGACTACTCTAGCCTCCTTTTATCAATTTCTATAGTGAATAGCAATAAGGAACAAAATAATTTGTGGCTATAGTTGCTACAGCAGTCAGATAGCTTGAAGATGTCATTGATGCCAGTGTGAGTTCTTTTGGCATCTTGGGAACATGTGTGTTGGATGTATTACCTGCTTTTTGCCTGGCTTTCAGGGACATTTTTGGAAATTTTATGCTATTGTAAAATTCTTTTTCAGATTTTCCTGCCTAGCTGTGGTTAATGATGATCTCTATTGTATCACAGAATTATTCTGTTACTGTGTTCAGACTCTTCTCTGCCCTGCCTGTCAGGGTCCCTTTCAAAGGCCAGAGCTAAGAACTGGAGTAAAAGCGGGCACTGTGAACCTCTTTTTTTTGTTTGGTTGGTTGGCTGGTTAGTTTGGGGTTTTTTTTGTTTAGTTTGAGAGCCTTTTCTTTGTGCACATACTGGGGCAGATAAGGAAAAATCATTTTGAAAGAGGTAAGTTCAAGCAGGCTCTATGGAACGTAGGCTGTACTTCTTCTTCATTGTATTTTTCCTGCTAAATTTGTTGCAGCAGAGAATCCTGTGGATGCAGCCCTTGGGTAGTGATGAGGGCATCTCAGTCTCCCAGTGCTTTTCTGGCATGAGTGTGTGTGAGGTAAACTCAGGAGTTATCCCTTCATGGATGTAGTCTCAAGGTGAGGGTAAGGCATTCAATAGAGGATTAGATCCTGTTTATAAGATGTAGCTGTAAACCTTACCATAAGGTGTATGGCAGAGAAGGGGAGAGGAAAAAGGAAAGCTATTGGAGTAAAGGTACTACTCAGTTTATGTTCACCAGTATTCTTTTGGTAACATGTTTTTCAGCTGATGATACGATATTGAGAATAAAAGTGGAACTTCTGTCTTGAGAGTAGATGTACCTTCCTCTTAACTTAAATTTCCCTGAAAAAATGTTTGAGATTTCCCTGTGTTTCCCCTTCTGTTCTTGAAACTGTTCAGGGCACAAAATTATTTGGAGGAATGCGAAGATGGTGGCAGGGGATTCTGGACACCACGGTCTTAGTGTGCCATATAAAGAACATACTTGGAGCATTTAAAGAGAGGACCTGGTGGAAAGGATGTAGGTAAATTTGCACAACTGAGAAAGAACCAAAACTTTTCAGCTTTAACTAGCAAGTTATTCTCTAGTCACGTGTGGCCCTTTGCATTTCAGTTCCTGATTGCTATACTGTAACAGTAGTTACATATTTTGGAAAGGTGTTTATTTTTCAAAGAGCTTTATAGCATAGGCAAGTACTTACATTCCATCTTTTTTCTTCTAGTTCCTTATCTAAAATACAACTTTATCTGCATGACTATTAGTAGTAGATTTAAGCTGTGAGTCTGCGCTGTTGCAGTTACTATGACATGACTGTTCAACAAGAAGGCAGCACTCTTCATAGGGAGTGAGAGTGTATTTTGTTTCATTAAGCACAGACTTTGAAGGTTGTTTGAGCTAATCCAGAAGGACTCTGTTTTCCTTCCTTAGGAGAACATGGGAAGAAAGTTGGACTGTAAACTTTTATTACATAAGGGAGGAATATCTTTTATCCACTTTTAAGGAAGGTGACCTTCACCTCTGCATAGTAAGAGCAAGACTGGGTACACTAGTCAGCAAAATAAGAAAAATCCAGTAGCGGGTAATGTCTTCTGTGACAAAAAAAAAGAAAGAAAAGGGCAAAACTGAGTGGCAGTTTGGAGCTTATTTTAATGTCCAAATGAAGATGTGTGACAGTTCATTAGTGTAGAAGTTCAAGAATGTGAGGAGTGGCTAAACGTGAATTTCTGAACAGAGAAACATGAAGTAAATATTCATATCCTAACCCCAAAGAGAAAGCACTGTTCTCTTACTAGACCCTTGTGTTTTTCTTTTGTATAATGTCTTCATGGCTGCAGAAGGTTGCATTTTAAAATGCAAGATACATATATATAAAGATAGGTTACAAATATGAAGTCACATTAAATGCAG
This sequence comes from Acropternis orthonyx, assembly GCA_035583155.1. Taxonomy (NCBI): domain Eukaryota; kingdom Metazoa; phylum Chordata; class Aves; order Passeriformes; family Rhinocryptidae; genus Acropternis; species Acropternis orthonyx. The sequence goes on along the minus strand of JAWWEU010000091.1, from coordinate 60,509,504 downwards.
TTCTGTTTATTACAAACTGTTAGCACACAGAAATGGAAAAGAGAATATTTGTTTCCACTGAAGCAACTGTCTCGTAGCAAACCAGAGTTTAGATTTCTGTAGGTATTTGAATCTTGATGGCTTGTTAGTATGTAGGAAATTGTACCAAGATAAAACTATAGATTTATTTTTCATAATTTGGAAAGCAAATATAAATAAGAAAATAACAGTTTATTGTCTGGTTTTGATTTCATGGCTGGAACAGCTTCTCTGACCTGAGCATTAACAAACATCATCCCCTTTTCCATACCTGCTTGTTTGAAGTTGTTATATCAAGAAGGTGAAACTAATATGAACACACTGATTGTTGTGTCAAAAAGTAATTATGCTGCCCATATTGAATGGATCCATAATGCTGTTACCTTTTTGTAATGTTTGACCTCTCTTAAAGGATGATGTGCCTGGGTCAGGAAGAGCTGTTTGACTTACAATTTTGAGGCAAAGTGATTTTGGATCCAAGTATTAGATGTGCATAAATATTACTTAAAGTTAAAGCTGTTCTATGAAGTTGAAGCTGTGGAAAACAATACTGAACTTTGAAGCGGATCTGTGCATTTCCATTCATTTTTTAAGCCTTTTGAGGAGAAGGGAAATACTATATCCTTTAGATATTTATAGAAATCTTTCTACTATACAGCAAAACTCTGAAAAGCTTCAGAGACTGTGATAGAATATTGGAAGGAGGCTTACAGACCGATCAGTTTTTAGCTGAAATTCTCTGGCTGATCTTTAACCATATTATATTTTGTAAAGAACTGCTTGGTAAGAAAAAACATCTTGAATTGTCTTACTGATGACTCTAAATTAGGAGAAGCTGTTGACTCCCTTAAGAGCAGAGACCTCAAAAAATTCGAGAGATGGGAAATCACCAACCATATGAAGTTTAAACAAGGGCAAATGCCAGCAAGTGCCAGATTCTGCAACTGGGATGGGGCAACCCTGGATGTGTGTATAGACTGGGGAATGAGGCTGGAGAGCAGCCCCACGGAAAGGGACTGCGAGTCAGTTGAAAGTTGAATCTGAGCCAGCAGTGCCCTGGCAGCCAGGAGGGCCAGCCCTGTCCTGGGGGGCATCAGGCACAGCATCACCAGCCGGGTGAGGGAGGGGATTGTCCCACTCTGCTCTGCACTGG
>JAWWEU010000091.1:60489327-60506128 GCA_035583155.1 Acropternis orthonyx | reverse complement strand
AGGAGCATAAAGAGCATGGGGAAACCTCTCTCTGCCCACCTCCCGAGCCAGGGAAAAAAAAAGTGAAGTCCCACCAAAAAAAAAGAAAACACCTTCCCCCAGTCTGCTCCCCAGCCATCACGTTGGAATGCAAAGATACTAACTATCCCTTTGTTTAGGCTTTAGACAGTTAGCTGGCTCTGGGAGCAGGTAGTGAGAGAGCTGGACTTCATTGCTGAAGCCATCTCGTTCTGGGTCCCAACCCCCAAACCGCTGTTGGCAAGGGACAAAAAAAAAATTCTATGAAATACTTTGAAACTATAACATAATTCTACTTGTTCTCTTTTCTGCTGTTCCCCACTTGAGTAAAGTAAGCTTTGCATATTTCCTCACAAACGAAAAATAGGTAAGCTTATACTGTCATCGGAAATACATAACAGGAGAGAGTGCAATTCATGATAGTTAAATTTAACACTGGAGAACAAAAAGACTTGGAACTTCTGAGGTGGAAGTAAAATTATTTTTACAAATAGATGAAGTGGTAGATTTTTTTAAATTGATGTGTAATGAAAACTGTGATAATTTATTTGTATTTAAAGATTGAGTGCTAAGCAAAAAAAGTTAGTAATGAAAGAAAGCAAGAACAGACATTCCTAGAAGGCAGGAAAGTAGCCTGTGAGTTTTCTTTGCTCCTTTGCTTGTAACTGTCTTTTGCAATGTTTTTGTTTGGCCAGATTTACTGTAGGCTTTATGTTATGTGTGTAGTTCTGTTATTTCAATTAAATTACCAGTGGGCATAAAACTGAGTATGCATATTGCAGAACCAAAATCTAGCGCCCTCTATCTTCACCCGTGGAAATTGCCTTAATACTTGTATATGTGAATTTTCCTGTATTCAGAGGCTGGATGTAAGCTCTTCAGGCACTGTATGGGCATACAAAGTGTGGGGACACCGCTGCTCAGGAACACAGCTGTGCAGCATCCAGATTAGACCTGGCTGTCATCCAGTCTGCTGGTACACACAGAGGACATGATCTGCCCATGCTGGCATAGTTCTGCCTCTCTGAAGTCAAGTGCCCTGCCCAGAGACTAACCATGTCACATAAACATGGTCAACCACACCATGAAATGTTTTCTAGTGTTTTTGAAAGCAGTATTGTGAGTTTAGGTAACTTTGCCACATGCCTTATATAAGGATGGCCACTTAACACAAATGGATAAGATGACCTCAGCATGAAGGAAGCAGGGACAACTTTCACTGTCACTTTGCATATGTTTCCCTACCTCACTTCAAAACCTCTAATATTTGAAGTTGTTTGGGTTTTTTTTAATGCATTAAAATGAGATTACTTGCTGAGTATATTTGAGAGTTACAGAAAAATGATTTGATTTTGTTGCTTCTAGGCAGTTTTTATGATGTAGATATATATGAAACTAGTAATATATGAAACTTCTTTAAAAAATTTGATGCTGGAATCATATTAAAGCTTTTAATTCCAGTTAAAGATGTTTAAAGAGGAAAAGAAAAAATACAAAGACTATTCTTGCATTAAAAGTTAGGATATTAATGTTAAAATTGAATAAATTTTAGAGAGAGTGGGTAGTGATGTACTGAATGTGATTAAAAACTGTATTATCATCCAGAAGATATTTTTCTGGGAGGGATGTGTGTGTGTAGCAATTGACAGATGATTTCCTTTCTCAAAACTATAGAATGCCTTGGGATGGAGAGAGAGCCACTTATGGCCTATGTTTGTTCTGTTGCTAGAAAAAGATCAACAGTTTAGTCTGATAATTCTCAAATCTGTGCAATAGGTTCTTGGATAAATAAAGTTAAGGCATGAAATAAACCCAGAAGAAGTACTTTTAAATTAATTTGGTTTCCTTGTGTCAGTTGGAAAAATTTTGACTGCAAGTCTTCACTCAGACTGCATATGGGTCTAATCTTAGTTTCAAAATGTGATTAGAATGTTGTGATGTTGTCTACTTGTTTACTACTGGGAAAAGAAACCTGATATGTGGTTTATCTAGCTGTTTGTATTGAATATAACATTTCCAACTTTGTTTTGTGACAAAATCAAACAAATATTCATGTTATATCGTAAAACTACCAGTAGGAGGTAAGAAAAAATCTGCAGTGAAGGCTGGGTTGTCACTGATTTGGCCTATATTTAGGGATAAGACCCCAGAGGTTTTGCCATATTGTCCTTACTTACTGAAAAAAGAAATACTACTGTCTTGCATACACAAATTAATTTGAATGAGAATAAACAAAAATGTTAATGAGGCACTAAGAATCCATAATTTAGAAAATCTCTTAAATTCAGAGGATGACCTGAAAAAAGGCTGAACTTTGTGGAAGTAGAGCAGGGGGATATCATTTTACAAAGGTAATTCAGCAGTTTGGATTTGTTTTATATACCTAACAAAATATTTTATTGAAGGAAATGTGTATCCAATTTATTGTGTTAATTTCTAATTGTAGCTTGAACAATATCTGCAACTTTGAAAAAGGTCTGTCAAATACATCCAGGTACTGTAGTATTGTTAGTGGATGTCCTGTAAGTGATTCCTGAGAAAGGACTGTAGTGTTGGGCCCTCTTTTTTGTCTTCAGGTTCACATTTGCTCTTCTTACTCTCCACTAATAGGTAGCATAGATCAGTCAGTGTTAAAGGAGTTGCCTCCTGAGCTCTTGGCAGAAATTGAATCCACCATGCCACTTTGTGAACGTGTGAAAATGAACAAGCGCAAACGTAGCACAGTTAATGAGAAACCAAAATATGCTGAGATCAGTTCTGATGAAGACAATGACAGTGAAGAAGCTTTTGAATGTAAGTAGTACATCATTCTGTTCCTTAAGTAAAGAAAGCTAATATTTTGTTTTTACAAAAAGATACACTTTTTTTTAAGCTGTCTATTCTAAAACATATAAAAACAAATTTGTTGTCCTGACAACTACTTGGCCAAGAATCTTTGGTTTTTCTTTTTAAAGAAAAATTGCTTGATTTCCTTGTGTCACTCAAGACGAAAAAGAGTAAGTTGTTGAATTTATTTTCTTGATTACTTTATTGGAAACTGCTGCCTAGATATTTTTTTACTTTCAGTTTTAGCATTAAACACTTTTAACTAATCAGATTAAGGAAAGTATCCTCTAAAGAAGCACGGAAAACTGAGACAGAAATGTATGCAAAGAAAAATTTAATGAAATAATTTTTTTAATTATTCTTAGTTTTATTGATAAGTGAAGGATCACATCTTGAATTTTTCTGACATGATAAATTGAGAAACTTACTGCACAGATGTTTCCTAAAATATTTCTTCTAGTATTTCTCTGTCATATTGCTTGAAAAACTGGAGTTGCTTTTGGTGGGTTCTCAAAATACCATTTGCTGGTGATCCTATTCTTGAATTAAGTATTTTCAAAGAAAGAGAGAAAGCTTCTAGTTGGAATTTTGCCGTGCAATCAGATGAAGTTCCTAAGTCAAAAAAAATTGTTATATGCCTCTAAGTTAAGAATTCCTACTTTGTAATAAGAGTAATGTTAGTTTGTCTCTGTGGGCGTCATTAGCCAGCACTGAAAATAAACTGTTATAACAAAGTGAATTGGTTGAGTCGGAGTTAATGTACTGGCTGTGTAACCATGCAGGGCTACAGAAGTGCCTGTGGCTGTTCACTGGTGAAGAAATCTTGCATATAATGATTATTTCCCAAGTTTAGATGCTTTACACCTTTGTTTATATAAACATCTTAATGAACTTTTATGAAACATTGTGTTTTGGTTTTTACTACTTCTTAAGGCCCAAAAGAGAAAGATTTGTTTGTTCTGCTTTTTGATATGTTTCAAGTTCTCATCCAACAGATACACAGTGCTTATGCACACATACATGTGAAAATTACAATAGTGATGCTTCTGTTCCTTATCAAAGAAGCAGAAAATAATGTTCTTTTGTTTGTTTGTTTTTTTCCATTTTAATTACAACTGAATAATGCTTTGTGTGTGAGTGTGACATCTTGAGGTAAATTGTAATCAGTCAGGATTATGGCAAAGGATTAATGATGATATGCTTCATTCAGAATTCTGTATTCTGTGTTTACCATATCATATCACCTGTTTATGATGCTAACAGTCTGGAACAGTGAATTTAAATAAACAAATGAAAATTACTTCAGTTGGTTGGGAATGGAGAGAATTGTCAAGAATTTCAGATACTTTAATCCACATGGTAACCACAGTGGCTATTGAAATTTTTAACTATAAGGTAAAACACATTAAGAAAAACTTTGACAGTAATTATATGCTTTAAGGGATTCTAGCTTCATTATATCCACTCAGGAGACCTGACCGTCATTTTAAACCATTCAGGGAGTACATCTGGTTTAAAAATAAATGATAATATTTCTCAAGTAATACTCTAGAACTGAATTAAATTTAAAATGAGATAAAATGATCAAGACAGTGAAAAATTTTTGTCAAGTACATGGATAGATTTGTATTGTTACAAATGCATGTTTCTGAATTACTCTGATTGCCTAAAATTGAAATTTTAAAAATATGAAATAATTATTGCTATATAAAAAGATAGGTTGCTCTGAATATTTCATTAAGAAGGGACATGCCATTAAATTAAATAACAAGAAATTAAAGATTTATGAAATCTTTCTCTTACAATAATTGCTAAATGTGATACTGCTTAAATTCTTAGCAGCATTTGGAAGGGAATTGCATGTTTATATTCCACATAGTGTTTATTTTTGCATAAAATCAATAATAACTCTTGAAATGTTATTCATACTTAAATTTTTGATCAGTTTTAGCAACTTCAAAATACATTTTGTAGAGCAGTGATTGTGAATGGCTGTGCCCATGTTCATGAAATTAGCCTCCTTGTTGATTCCTTTTTCTGTTACATCTGAACAGTCTCTCACCTTCAAAGCACATGAGGCTTTCTTTGAAAGTACGAGAACTCTCATTCTGCTCCCCTGCTTTATTTCCTCTAAATATCTTTATAGAATATTTACCCTAGCTTCTTCAACATTCGCTTTTGCTGGGCTTTTTGGTCTTTCCTGAAAACTAATTACAGTAAGTTTCTGTGGTGCTGACTTGCTGTTTGGCTCATAATTGTGACTCCAGCTTTCTTCTTTACATGAATTTCCTGCAATATATACCTAAACAAAATTTTAGTTGTCTTGGCAAACCAGAATATCTCAAAGAAAATATATTGCCAAGTCTTACAGGTACTTGGGGTGTTAGATGGGCAAAGCAATCACTGAATTTTCACACAGACATCCAGAAATAGTCACAATTTAGATAACTTAAGAAATGAGCTCAATATTCTCTCATAAAAGGATGAATTGTATTTTGATTTGTTCCACTTCCCTTACTTTGCTTGAAAACACAAATGCCTTCTAAATTTGTGTTTTATTTTATGTTTTCTGGTATCTTTGCCAGTTTCAGGGGGGAAAAAAAAAAGTGAGAATAATCCATAGCTGAATTATATGTAATAGTTTTAGAGTGTTTAATTGATTTACTGAACAACTACACAAGAGTGTTTTAGCTTGCAAACCGTAGAATCATTTAGGTTGGAAAAGACATTTAAGTCCATCAAGTCCAAGAGTACAATGTTGCCAAGTCCACCATTAAACCAGTCCCAAAGTAGCACATCTACACATCTAATAAACATGTAAATATGTTCAGTTTTAAGCTGTGAAAAACATAAGCTTTGTACTTAAATTGAAAATGCATTTGATTTCTAGCTTCTCGTAAAAGACACAAAAAGGATAGAGATGAAGCCTGGGAGTATGAAGAGCATGACAGAAGAAGTTCTGGTGACCACAGGAGAAGTGGTCATTATCATGAAGGAAGGAGGATTTCTAGTAGTGGCCGTTACCGTAATCGCAGCCCTGACGACTCTGATATGGATGATTATTCTTCTCCCCCTAGCCTCAGTGAGGGTAACTGATCACTTTAGACACTTAATTTTGTTCCATAATTCTAGTACCTCTTTAAAGAATATGTTAAACATTTTAAAATAAATATCATTACCTGCAATATTGAATACAATTTCAAGAAATTTAAATAATCCTTTATTTAATTTATGAGAAAGTATTTGTCTCACTCTTTATTCTCTTAATTAGTGGCTAGAAAAATGAAGAAAAAAGAAAAACAAAAGAAGAGGAAGGCGTACGAACCTAAACTCACACCTGAAGGTAATTTTAGAAGATTTATTTTCCACAGTTTATATTTTCTCTTTTGTATTTAAAATAATCGTTGATGAATTTATTTTTTTCACCAGAAATGATGGATTCTTCAACATTCAAAAGGTTTACTGCTTCAATAGAGAATATTCTGGAAAATCTGGAAGACATGGATTTTACAGCTTTTGGTAATATGTCAGAAATTTTCGAAATGCTTTCTCCAGTTAGAAACACAAGAAGCATAAAAAAAATCTATCTCAGTATTCTCAAGTCTACGTGCTGATTAATTACATATGATACTTGCTGGGACATACTGGGTTTATATGGCGTCCATGTGGAGAGGTGGCTTTTACCTTTCCAATTTCACTTGCCACTACAGGAAGAAGATCCTCCTTCCCTCTCCCTGCAAAATCCAAAAAGGGTATAAATCATGAGTAGTCCCTGAAGTGGATACTTCTACTTCTTTGAGATGTTATCAGGAGTTATCTTCTTTTAGACTGTCTGTGTAGACAAGATGTTTCTCTTGCTAGTAATGTCTGAAGCACATAATTTTGCATCTGTTGTGGCCTTTGACCCAACAGATTTTGATTATTCAATTCAAGCAGGAGAGTCCTTATACATTTATAGCTGAGACACTGAGTCACCATGTGTTCCTTACCAATATCAGTGGAAAAATAGCCCATGTAGCATAAGTGTCTGAGGAAGTAATCCATGTTGACCAGGGTGACTTTCTTTTGAAATTAATAATGGAGTATTCATCGATTTATTTTTTTTCTGCCATCTTTGCCATTAGAACAAGGGGAGGGTCATAGTAAGTAAATCACTATCAACTTTTAAAGCCAGAGTATATACTGCCTTGGACTTACAAGTGAAGTCATTGGAACTTTCTGTGTCTGGTAACATGATTCTTTTCGAAGGGTAAATACAATTGAAAGACAGTGTGTCTCATGGTGCTTAATTTCATCTGATTTTCATCTACTGCCCTTGCCCACACTTGAACTTCAGGACTACAATAGTTTTAGATTTGTTTTACTGAATTGAAAGTGGTGGCACAAGAGCTGCAATAAATGAATTGTGCTATATTAAAAGTGTTTAGTTTATGACTTTTTGAAGTTCATGCCTCATGTTAGGCTCTTAAATGATATTTCAGAATCAGTCATATTTAAAAAGTAGTCACTGTCTCAACACAACCAGAAGGTGTCTTTATTAGTCTTCACTGCTATTTGGAACCATTAGATACTGGCTATTTGGACAATCAGTTTTTTTCTTCGGTTGGCTTTTTCATATTGGATGTAAAATACTGTTTTTCTTGAAGTCTAATTAGAAATATGATTGTTACTTTTTAACGTCTTTTTTAAAAGGTGATGATGATGAGATTCCACAGGAATTGCTACTGGGAAAACATCAGCTTAGTGAGTTGGGGAGTGAATCTGCCAAAATCAAGGCAATGGGCATTATGGACAAGGTACAGCTTCATAATCTAACTTTTTTTTGAACATAAAATACTGATTACCATGCAAAAAAACACATTCTACCCTCTTCAGGTGTGAACAGTTGAGCTTGCTTAGCTGAAGTGCTTAAAAAGTTACCACATCCCAACTGTTGTTCTTTCTGAAGCTGAGACACTTTTGTTGAAAGGTGCATTTGAAACGTCCTCCTCTGTGTCAGTGTTGACTATACACCAGTATGTAATACAAGTGCCTGAGTAGTGAAACCTAAAATAATTAATTTGCTTTCACAAAAGTCCATCAACCTATAGACTTTCCTCTATAACAGCTGGTTTTGGGCAACCACAGTAAATCAGAACCTGCTGGCAATGTTAAAAAAAAAAAAAATCCACCTTTTCTGATATGTCATCAGTGCAATGTAGATATATAATGAACAACCAACAACAGAGAGTTGTGTTCTTTCTTCATCCCTCCAAAACGGCCTTTCAAACTTAGAAAATCTAACATAACCGGTGATATTGATTGGTTTTTTGTAGACTGCATATTGTGGTTTCGCAGAATCACAGAATATGCTAAATTGAAAGGAACCCAAAGGGATCCATCAACTCCACCTCTTAGCCCTGCACAGGACTATTCCCCAGAGTCACACTTATGTGCCTGAGTGTGTTGTCTCTTTGCCATACTCTTCCCCAAATCAGTTAAGGGAGTTTTGTTGGTGCAAACTTGTTGTTGTCATACCTCTAGAAACAATTTTACTGGTTTCCATTAATCTTCCTGGAACTCTTGCCTTTGGGCAGTCTTACATTAAAATCTTTGCCTGCTCTTGACCACTTACTATGTTTATGGAGCATCTGTGAAACCACTTACTATAAATAGTCACTCTGGACTCTTCTGAACTTCTTTAATCCAAACTTTAGATATTTTTCTTGAACTTCAGTCTCCCTACCTTCCTTTGTGGTATATTACTACCAGGAGCATTTCTGTTTCCTAGTAGTTCTCACTCTTTAACCTCTGTTCTGTACTTTTCTTACTTACATACATACATAAAATCAAAATTTTGTTGCTTCCAAAGCTGAGTAATAGTATCTGAATGAGAGAAACTGACTCTTCTCAAGTTTAGCATATACTGCAAATTATTTAATCATAATTCTGTAGATTAGTAAGTGAGTTTTGAGTTACTTTTTTCAACATGCTTCTTCTTCAGAGTAAACACTAAGAATACATTTTCTTTTTATTAGCACCCAAGTATCAGGGAGTTTGTTTCTGCTTGTTCATGCAGTTTGTATTTTCTCCTATTAAAGCTCTGTATGGTCAGCTAGAATTCATAGTTCATAGTTGGATTCAGTAAATTTCTGGAAGCAAAAATATATACTTATGCAACATTACTGACAACTTAAAAATCTATTTCTGTAGATTTTGCTGGTTGAAAATGCAGTTTAATTGCAATCCTAGAATATATTTTACCTATCTTACTTATAGTATCAACATTCTCCTTATGTCAAATTGCTTACCATTTAATTCAGATTATGTGAGCTCTACTCTTCATGCCTTGACATTCTTTTCAGCAATTTGGAAGCCTTTATGTTCCTGCCATTGTTTCACATGTTTCTTTTCTTGTTTTAGCTCTCAACAGACAAAACAGTAAAAGTCCTGAATATTTTGGAGAAGAATATTCAAGATGGATCAAAGCTTTCTACTCTACTTAACCATGTGAGCTTCAAATTACATAATTTCACAACATTGTATAGCATGGAGTTTTCTTCACTTGAGTCCTATTGAGTGATAGGCTTAAATAGTATGTATGTGTGTGAAAGGGATTTCTGATGTGTGTGATTGAGATTACCAAATTTTAATATTTAAAGTAAAATTCGATTAATGATATTTTTTCAGTACTAAATATGTTTTATTGGTAACTACCAGGTGTATTGGGAGCAACTCAGTTTTCATTTGTTCATTTTAGATATAGTTTCATCCTGAAATATTCATGATAATTCTGTCATAATTTGCACCATTGGACATTTCTTTGTTATGTGTCCATAAAATCCCTCACACAATTAAAGAAATACTGCAGTGTTCCCATGGAACGTATCTTTCTCCTGAGCACTAAGGAGGAAGTGTTTTGTTTAAATTGGTTCTTATACTGCAAAGTTACAATTGTCAGTGTAAATAAAATTAACGGGAAGTTTAATATTTTACTTTGGGGTTTTTTTTCCCTGAAATACCTGAAACTATCCAGAGATTTGGAGTTTTTATTAGGTTGATACAACATATTTCACATATCATATTTATTTCTACACGTTCTAGTCAAAACAGTATTCTAGCAGTATTCTTTGAATTTTATAGAAAAAAACACCTTAATCTGCAGAAATAGAGAGTAATTGTTTATGTCAGAAACTTGAACTTGCAAATGAAAACCAGAGACACATTATTTGTACCTAAATACTTTGATCTAGATAGTTTGTAGAATTTTTAGTTTCAGTATATAGTTCTGAATGACTTAAGCAGTACAATAAATGAGTGAAAAGAAAGTACTGATTTACCTGCGCTACTTCATTGTGACTAAGTCTGTATGTTAGTGCTTTTAAAGTGGTATTTTTATTTTAACTTTTTGTAGTAAAATTCAAGATTATTAAGTAGTTCGTGAAATTGTCCAATGATTACAATTCAGAGACAAAGCTCTGATTTTAAAAAAGAAGCAGCAGTCTTTGACCAAACAAGTTTTGGATTTTTCCTAAAACTAGTAAAAAATACTCAAATCATTGTGTCTAAGAAAACCTCTGCTAAGGAATAAACATGCTACTTTTACGTTTTTTGTCGGTGACAATAACTTCCCTCCATGTTAATAATGTTTTTCAGAGGCAGAGGATCCTTTAATATTTTAATTTTCAATATTAATTAGGGAAAAAAAATATTTTATTTATTTTAGGGCAAGGAGCAAATTACTTAAAGCCACTATGTGTGAGAAATTTGCAGGGACCTCCCAGTTTGAAGATTTCTGTTGATTTTACACTTATATATAGCATGTATATCATGAACTGTGATATTGGTTTAAATTCTCTCACTGCAAAAGGAAAAAGTTGCTAGTTTCACTGGCCTCTTATTTTTAAAAGGAAAGCAAACATGTTGAACTGTGATGTCATACAGGCAGTAAAGACTTTTTCCCCAGAGGCTCTACCTGTACCTGAGGCTGTGGGAAGTTCTACCTAGTTGTTGCTATAATAATGTTACTGTAATATTTAAATAGTGTTGGATGGTCATAATTGATATCATATATATTTGGTTTTGTACCTTTAACAAACATAATAATACAGAGATTCTGTAGCCTGTGTTAAATCTAAATGAACATATTTGGTAAGACATGTTTTAAGCAATTGATAATAGATGGGTTGGTCTGTGAAGTGGAGAAAGTTGTGTACTTACTGGTTTCCTGTGACTTGTGACAGTCTTTTTGTGTAAGAATTCCCCCTAGTGGCAAAAATTAGATTGATCAAAGCAACAACTGGTGTCACTGAACAAAACACCAGATGAATGAGTTTAGGTTTTGCTTAACGTATGTCAGTCTTAATCTTCCGTCATGGTGCTTCCCCATCAGACACACAAGCTTTTTGTGTTCTAGCAGAAGAATAACATGAGACTTTGAAGACCTGTAGCTTATGGAGATGTCCCAACATGTTGCTTATAAAACAAACATTACTTGATTTTTAAAACAAACTACTTTTATATCAAAAAGGAAATCCAATATTTTATATATGAATGTATGTTATATTAGTGTTATTTTCTTTTACTTGGTAAGAATAAAATTTTGACTTCTTGTTCACACTGTCCTGTTTTGCTATACTGTTGCAGAATAATGACACTGAAGATGAAGAGAGATTATGGAGAGATCTTATTATGGAAAGAGTGACAAAGTCTGCTGATGCTTGTCTTACTGCTATCAATATTATGACATCACCAAATATGCCTAAAGCTGTATATATTGAGGATGTAATAGAAAGAGTTATTCAATACACAAAATTTCATTTGCAGAACACTCTCTATCCTCAGTATGATCCTGTGTATAGAGTGGATCCTCATGGTGGTTAGTATGCTAACAGATGTCTCCATGTTAAAAACTATCAAAACTTAATCTACTGTATGATGATGTAAATGATATGACTTTCTGGAGTAAGATTATAACATTTATACTAACAGTTCTTTTATACCACATACAGCATCCTGAATTAGTGCATTATGTTAGATGAATGATGAAATGAAGAATTAAAAACCAATTAAATGTCCCATCTGAAGAACTTAGTCACACAACAGTCAATAATGTCAATATAACCAAAGTATTTAGACTAAAGTATTCGACAATTTGAAGTTCAGCTTTTGTGTATAGTTATTATATGTAGGAAGAAGTAATTTCATAGTCATAATCTCCACGTATATAATGATTTATTTCAGGGAAAACTATTCAGCTTCTAGCCTTCTGTTGCCATGTTCATACCCATCAATGCATGTGTCCAATTTCAAGAACCTTTCCAAAAATCTTGGCTCCAGAACTTAGAGCAGTTACGAAAATTAATATCATGAAGCTCTTGCTTTCCAGCTCATGCTACTAAGTAGTTTTTCTAAATTGCTTTTACAAAGCTGTAGTCATGTAGTTGTTTTGGGGACACTTTTTGAGGACAATCATCTTTCTAGTATGTGTTGTTTGAAACATTGAAAACATTAATGAATATATTTTTTTATTTTCTAGGTGGTGTTTTAAGTTCAAAAGCAAAACGTGCCAAGTGTTCCACCCACAAGCAAAGAGTTATAGTGATGTTGTATAACAAGGTTTGTGATATTGTCAGCAGCTTGTCAGAGTTACTAGAGATACAGCTTCTTACTGATACAACTATTCTTCAGGTAGGTTTTATCAGAACAACTCCTGTCCAAGAACATTAGCTTTGCTTTTCCTGGAGTGGATGTAAAGTAGGATTGCCTCAGTGACATGAAGTTTGAAACCAGTATGAGCTTTTGAATTCTTAACATCAGAGTGACTAGTTTGTTGTGTAGTAGGTAATCTGCAGAGAAGCATTTATATGGTGAAGTCTTTAATGGTTTCTCTTATACACCTAAGGCAAGTTTAACCTAATTGTATTTGAGTATAGAGCCATAGAATCATTTACATTGGAAAAGAACTGTAAGAACATGAGGTCTAACTATAAACCTAGCACTGCCAAGTGCACTAAACAATGTCCCTAAACATCACATCTACATGTCTTTCAAATATCTCCAGTGATATTGGCTAAACCGCTTCCCTAAGCAGGCTGTTCCCATCCTGGACAACCTTCCATGAATAATTTTGTCCTAATATCCCATCTAATCCTTCCCTGTTGCAACTTGAAGCCATTTCCTCTTGTTCTGTTGCTTGTCACCTGGGACAGGAGGAAGACCCCCACCTAGCTACAGCCTCTTTTCTGATGGTTGTAGAGGGCCATAAGGTCTCCCCTGAGCTTCGTTTACGCCAGGCTGAACAACCTCAGCTCCCTCAGCTGCTCCTCATCAGACCTGTGGCCTGATGTAGTTTAATACCCTATTTGCAAACAATGTGAAGTAATACATCTTGTTGAATGCCTAACCTGCTGAACAAATAAACTGATTGTGAAACTGCATCAATACCAGTTGTTTAGTCAGATATGCTTACAATAACTTCTTTCCATTGATAGGTGTCATCTATGGGAATAACACCTTTCTTTGTAGAAAATGTCAGTGAACTTCAGTTATGTGCCATCAAATTAGTGACTGCAGTAAGTATTTTTTAATTTGTGCATTCATGTTTCTGTGCTTCTGAGAGTTTACATTTACATAGGCTGTATTTTCTCTCCAGTAGAAAACTGAAATATAGAGTTATTTTTATTCTTGCATGTTTTTACAGTTTAATGTAGAAACAGTATTGTATCTACCTGAGATGCCCCTATTTGCAGAGTACTCTATAGGAAGAAATATCCTACTTAAGCAAGGAGCTTCTTAATTGTGGTTGTTATTTAAAGTACAAATACAAACCCCTTCTTCTTACCTGTCCTTTTTTATATTAAGAAATCTTAGCTATGTGGTTTTCCTTGTTTCCTATATTAAGATTTGAACTTACGCAATGGAATAAGGTATATAACTAGTATTTCTATATTATAGAATAAATTCTTTTCCTTAGAATAGGTGGCTATGTAAAAAATTCACAGGACAGGTAAAAGATTATTTCAGGAAAAATGCAGTGGCAAACAGATGTGCTTGTTCTAGTGGGAGGTTTCCATCTTTCTAGGGATTATATATTCCAGTATTCTGCCCAAACAAAGAGGAGGCAAACTCAACAGTCCTGACCCTGTAAATTGAAAGAATATGCCATTAAAGCTTAGGATATGAAGTAGAACTGTTTTCTGAAATGGGCTCCACAAGCTACAAATGTTCTTGTATTTGTTACCACAGTTTTTCTCTGTATTGAGAGAAGTACTAAGTCGAAAATCTTACTTTTACATTGTTTGTGTATTATACCATCAACAGAGATTTTTAAAACAGAAGGTGTTTTTAAGACCTATTACACCTGTGTTATTTGAAATCTTTTTTAAAAAATCTCTATTTGAAAAGTTTTAATGAATTTTATAAAAAATAATTAAATAATTGAATATTGGAAAAATAATGCATGAAAATAAGGTATGAATGAATTATAATTTATTTGTCATGTAGAGTGTATGTTTCTACATATAATTTTTAACAATATCTTTAATAGTAGATATTTTATGTAACAATTTTTTTCTAATCCCATAACTATTAAATAGGTGTTCTCCCGGTATGAAAAACATAGACAGCTAATACTAGAAGAAATTTTCACTTCCCTTGCGAGACTACCTACTAGCAAGAGGAGTTTGAGAAACTTCAGGTAATTTCTGACATAAATTAATAGCTTGTAGACTGTAGCATTTACAGTTTGTAGATGTAGGATTTTAGGCTTCAGTAAAAACTGTTAAAACACTGTGTCTCCACAAACTGTACTTTGCAGGTTGACATTTCAAAACAAGAATTATGTGACAAATGTCTTGCAATAATCACTGGTTTTTATGCTATCACATTAGTGCCTACTTAAAAAAATAATTGAAATATCTTATTATTTTTCTCACTAAGAATGTGAATGAGTGTAATTTTAATGTGCCTTCAGACCTTTTTCTGTTGGACAATTTTTTGGTTCTGTTTATATTGAGTTACATAGTTTCTTCATTTCTAAAGCTTAACAAGTCAATTCTGTCTGAATTTCTTTGAGGACACAGTCAGAGCAGTCTTTCCAAGAAGGGAATCAGTCTCATATCCACATCATCTTTTGCGTTAGGAATTAACACCTTTTCATATTGTTAAGGGTAGCAATAGGTGGTGTTGATGTATGTATGGACAGTGAACATCATACTATTTCTTAGGTTATGTCATGACAGAAACATGGACTGTATTCATAGTCTTCTTCCCAATTTAAGACTCACTTAGATACTTGCATTCCAAAGTTTATTATCTGCTAGTCTACCACAGATTACTGTAGGTGTAGTAGTCAGTTCAGGTCATGGCCATTATTTTCTCATGTTTAAAAGCCCTGCATATTTCACTTACATTGAAGACTATAGAAATAATAAATCATTATGGCAACAGTTTGATGTATTTTGTTGAGTTGTGTTGGAAGAGGACATGGCATTATACGTAATAAGCTTATTATTAAGTGTTTCAGCATGTAGGTGTTTGATTTATTAAACATCGCTGTAGCTTTTTCAGATGATGAACTTCACAGATTCTCTGATAGCCCATCTCTGTGCTGTTTCAGTTCACCTCTTCTGCACAAGAACAATAGTTACTGCTTTTTTTAGAGCAAATGTTATGCTGCATAAAAAAGAAGCAAATAACTAGATAAATATCTAGAACACTGATTTCTAGCTGTGGTGATTTTTGAAATCACCACAGTGAAAGTTATCATCACATTAAAAGTAATTTTTGAAAGATAGCATTTAAGGCCAAAAGTTTTTGTTGTGTTCTGTCCTTTTTGTTTATCTTTAGTGTTAATGCTGTCTTTTCTTATTAACAGGTTAAACAGCAGTGACACTGATGGAGAGCCTATGTATATTCAGATGGTAACAGCACTAGTTCTGCAACTTATTCAGTGTGTGGTGCACTTACCATCAGCAGAAAAAGATTCTAATTCAGAGGAGGAATCAAATAAGAAAGTAAGATATTTTCAAAAAGCCTTTCTTGTGTGTATGCGTGTGTATGTGCAGAAGTGACTTATGTGTGTTGGTGTAACATTTTATAATATTTTAATACTGTACTGTAGTAAATATTGTAGTTTTATGTCTGCTGTAATTTCTTGATGCGTGAAAAAGGCTGATCTGTAAATCATAGTTCTGTGTATGTTGAAAGAATAGACAAATGTATCTTGTTGTTTTTAGGTGGACCAAGATGTGCTTATTACCAACTCATATGAAACAGCCATGAGAACAGCACAAAACTTCCTTTCTATTTTTCTAAAGAAGTAAGTACTGTTGCACTCTTTAGCATATTGATGAAACCACTTCCAAATGAAGTCTGTCATACTTCAAGACAAACCTGACCACTGCACAGTAATAAATACCTACTCATAGAGTTATTTATAACAGTACACTTTATAGATGCTTAAGACTTTCCCGTCTAGACAAAAATGTTTATGGAACAGAAATTCTACAAGTGTTCTTTATACATTCAAGAATCTGTTTCATAGTTCATGTAGGATTCCTTTGTTAGGGGTCTGTTACTTATCTGAAGCCTGCAAAAGAAGGTTGAGTAAATATATATATATGTCATGAAACCATGTTGATTCAGTCATCAGGTATAAAAAACCTAAAAATTACTTTAATTTAGCTGAAGTTAGCAATGTGAATAGCTCAGAAGGGAAAAAATCATACCTGAATAACCAAAGGATTTCAAGGAATAAGTCTTCAGGTTTTTATTGTGTTAATTTCTACACTTAAAGCCAAGAAACTATTTAATAAGCCATCTAGCAATCCATCTGCATGATTCTGATGTTGTTAAACTTAGGGATGCCACATAAAAGTATGTTAACTTTTGATTTTTTTTTTTTTTTACTTTCTGATTGTGACGTTTGTGAAGCATAATACTGAGATGAGATATCTTATTACTATCAGATAAATCA
>JAWWEU010000091.1:60473836-60489227 GCA_035583155.1 Acropternis orthonyx | reverse complement strand
GGATTATAAACACACCACATCACTTCCCTGGTCCCGCTGGCCACACTATTCCCGATATAAGTCAGGATGCCATGGGCCTGCTTGTCCATCTGGACACACACTGGCTCATGTTCAGCTGCTGTCAATCAGAACCCCCAGGTCCTTTTCTGTCTCTCCAGCCACTCTGTCCCAGCCTGCAGCGCTGCAGGGGATTGTTGTGGCCAAACTGCAGGACCTGACACTTGGCCTTGTTGAACCTCATCCCACTGGAGTGGGCCTGTCTCTCCAATCTGTCCAGGTCCCTCTGCAGAGCCCTCCAACAGCTTGACATTCCCCTCCCTGTAGTGCAGCTTGGAGAGATAACTCTCCAAGCTATTTCTCTGTAAATGAATAAAACAAATTTTCTGCCAGTATTTCAGATTTATTTTTTTAGAATTGCATAAAACTGTTTTTCTGATTAAGCACAGGATTACTTCTGTTTACATTGGAAGAAAACCTTATATGGCTCTTAAATTCAGTTACAAAATGCTTTTTATTTTAAACAGGTGTGGTAGTAAACAAGGGGAAGAAGATTACAGGCCACTGTTTGAGAACTTCATTCAAGATCTTCTTTCAACAGTCAATAAACCAGAATGGCCAGCTGCAGAGTTGCTACTTAGCTTACTAGGAAGGCTATTGGTAAGGGATTCTTGTTTTTAACTATATAATTTATTTGATATTACAATGAAAACTTGTTTGTTGCAGCTGAAACTACTACAGGAGTACTTACTGATTGTTGACACACAATGCAGCATATAAGGATTTTCTTGCACGTATTACTATGTAATACATAATAATAATTTTGGTTAGAGGATCATTTGTATGGAACTTAATAAAAATCATATGTCTAGGTTTCTCATGGAAGTCCAGTTCCACTATTCCATTACATTTTCAACACAAAAAAATGCCATTGCATACCATCTAATAAGTACACATATTTATTTGGAGTAAAGTCAGACTAAGCTGTAATTATTCATATTAAGTATTTTGTCGGGACTGTTCCTTCAGCATGAAACCAGAAAACAGAGAAGTGGTTTGGTTTTTATAGTTACATCTTTTGCTTATGTGGTACAGAATGGGAATGTTGCTCTTCAGTATTACAATGTTATTAACTCAGTAATTTGAGCTGTTTCATGGAAAAATATTTTATGGTGTTGCTCCTAGCAAAATGTAGCTTTATATTTTTGTGAATAATGAAGAACATTATGGTGCTTAAGATCTCTGCTATTGAAGATGATCTGCTGTACTAGTTGTCCGGTTTGTTTAATGACAATATATTTATTTAAAAGAACACTAACTGGCATATTTGGAGAGAGAAACCCAATAAAGAAGCATTAATGTAAAGTAATGTGATGTGATAGTAAATTACATGACTATGTAACATGGAAGTTAGGTGAAAATTTTAATAAGGTAAAGCAATCTCCCATGAAAAGAATCTCAGTTGCATAAATAAAAATCTGTTTTTAGCAGTTTATTCTGATTTCCTTAGGTTCACCAATTTAGTAACAAATCTACAGAAATGGCATTAAGAGTTGCATCACTTGACTATCTTGGAACTGTAGCTGCAAGACTAAGAAAAGATGCAGTCACTAGCAAAATGGATCAAGGATCTATAGCCAGAATCCTCAAACAGGTATGTGAAACATCCCATGCCAGCTGGATTGAGATCTATTAATTCAAATACCTGAAAATTATAAAGATATTTGAAAAATTAACATTATGGAGAATCAGTCTTCATTTACTGTTCAGGTTTCTGCATCAAGTATACTCTCTTTATGAATATCACATTTGTCAGCTTGTGTCTTCCTTGCACCATCTGTGTAGTGATCCTATGAATTGGTTAGTACAGTGGGTAAACCAGTTTTCTTGTGACAATAGAGAGGAAATAATGGAGCAACAGTTGGATTCTATCTTAGGAGGCCTTGAAAATACATGTGTACCTGCAATTGCAATGACAAAGCGGTAACTGAACTACAGGCTTTAGAGAGCTGACTATTAGGCTTGTTAGGTTTGTTTTTATGAGATTTAGTTCGTGTTGGTTTTTGGTGGGTTTTGGGGTTTTTTACTGAACTTGCATGTGTCTTTCAGTAGAGAGTGCACACTTGCATTTCTACTAATGCTGCTCAAAATCTGCAGGGGTAGGAACAGTTATTAAAGCAATATATGCATTTGGGCTCTATACACAACATAGTATGATAAGAAAATCTCATGTCCTGTGTGTCCTTTTAAAAATGGGGATTTGCATTTTTTTTTATGGACACTATACAATTCTTTCTGAACTACTAACTGTTCTCAGCATTTCCCTTTCAATTACCTGAAAAGACTTACAGATGTATTACATGTACTTTATAATGACCATTAGATTTATTTTTCTGCACTTTAAAGGCATTCAATTAATGAATAAAAGTCACCTACGCCTTTATGAGACTGATACTTCCCATAACTTTTGTCAGTTAGAATGTTCTACAACATGCAGTGTCAAATCTTTATCTCCATGGCTTAACATAATTTATACTTTTGTTTGCTAAGGGGTTATAATTCTCCACTGTTGACATCAGTTCTGACAATTTTACATTATACTTAGGGAGGAATTATTTCAGAAAAATCTTTTTCTCTTTCCTTTTCTCCAAAAATTATCATATTATTGAAAGATATTCTAGAAAGTTCTATACCTGAGCAGTGACCTGAATTTTTCTATTTGGTTTGGAGTTTTTACTGGATCAGGTAGTTGCTAGGCATTGTCATCTGTGAAAATAACATTGCTGTGGGCACATGACTGCTGAAAACATTCTTTTCAGTTACTCAGGAAACTTAACATCAATAATGGCAGACAATACCATCCATGCATTGTGGAAGGTGTGTACTATACAGTACCATCAATCAGGGTGGAGTGTTATGTTATTTGTAGATTATATTTAACAGAAGAACAATGTGTATGTGACAGCTGAGTTTCACTTTTCTGTTCAAATGGCAAGAAAATAAGAAGATCCTTTGGTAGCTGTTGGCATCAGAAACTTAGTATTTCCATTCAGAAGTGAACTTGCACCTCCACAGATTTTTCTTTCCTACTAAGTCGAATACTTAGACTCTGTTAGATATTTTCTTCTGTGCTCTGATATCATTATCAGGATATTCCTCAGTGCTTGATAATTGCATATATAGCACTCTTTCCTGTAGTTTGGACTCATTATTCATAGAATTAGTTTTAGGGGAAAATCTATTCTGTTTTGACTTTTTTAAGTAATAGATACATTTTTTTACAGAAATCTGTCATAGATTGTAAAGTTTATTTGAACACTTCTGTGTGCTTTTCATTAGTTTATCTCTTGATATACTGATATTTTGGGCTCGTTAACTATATCCTTCTCCACTCGCTGAGGTTCACAAGCTATAGTATATGCTGTATTTGGGTCAAGATGCTCAGTTGGTGCTGATGATACAGAAGTTAAGGTGGTTATAAATTACTAATTTCATTGCTGAAGAAGGAAAATTTTTTGTAGCTGAAGAATTTTAAGCCAGAAATTATTTTTCTATTTTCATTATGATTATTGAATATGATTTGTTATAGGCTTCACAGTGTTGTTTGTTCTGGGTTTTTTATTTGTTTGAAAGTAGTTAGACAGGTAAGCATCAAGCAGTCCTTGCATTCAGCCAGTTGTTTACAGAAATTCAAATTGGTCAAAGGCCAGAATTTCTACTCACAATTTGCACATGCATTTGAATGCCAAATATATATGTATATTTATCTGTAAACCTATATTAGTATTACATGCACTGTAGACATGCTTTGAACTGTTGAACTCATTCATTTGGGGAGAAAAAATAATACCTTTCTCTGCTATAACATTGGCAACTGCAAGGATCTGTATATTTTGGTGTAATATTGAGGACATAAAGGTGGTTTATGGGTTTGGCCCTTCTTCTTTGCTCTGTGACAGGGTCCTCACAGAGGATCATATAACGAACATTAATCAAATCAGTCAATCTGTTTTAAATCCAGTCTTACGCTGGTCTTAATATTTTTTAGACTTTATAACTAATTGGTTGAAAAACTGTTAATGTTCTGCAGTTATGAAAACAACTCGCTTCAATGTATTTTGTATGTGGACATGCTAATTTTCAAAAGGTAATTACAACTGTGCAGTATTCTGGTTTATAACTGTCTTTCTACTTCTAACAGGTTTCAGGAGGAGAAGATGAAATTCAACAACTACAAAAGGCTTTACTAGATTATCTGGATGAGAACACAGAAATTGATGCATCATTAGTGGTAAATTTCAGCTTTCTGTTGTCAGGCATATATAAAATTAATTTCAGTAACATGTACTGAATAAAATGGGTTTTGATTACACATATTAGTACTTCAATTAAATTGTCACCCTAATATATACTGTTGATTGTCTTTTTCAAAATAATATTAATGCATAAGATTCCCTTAATCTCTTTTTATTTTCTTTCTCTCACTCTGTTGGTTTTGTTTTCTGTGCATCCTGCTATATTTCTACAGTTTTCTCGGAAGTTTTATGTAGCTCAGTGGTTCCGTGATACAACTATGGAGACAGAAAAAGCAATTAAATCTCAGAAGGATGAGGATTCATCAGAAGGAACTCATCACGCAAAAGATGTCGAGACCACAGGACAAATCATGCATAGAGCAGAAAGTCGCAAAAAGTTTCTTCGCAGCATCATTAAAACTGCTCCATCTCAATTCAGTACATTGAAGTATGTATCAGTACCACTTACTTGTTTATTAGCCATGCATTTGATGTTTTAAATGATTTGTATAAACATGCCCTAATTAACACATGGAATTTGTTGCAGGATGAATTCTGATACTGTGGACTATGAAGATGCATGTTTGATTGTTCGCTACTTGGCCTCTATGAGGCCGTTTGCCCAGAGCTTCGATATTTATTTGACACAGGTAAACTGCTGGAAGTCCAAGTACAGTAAAACACAGTTGTTTTCTATTTCCAAACACTTTTGCAGTAATGTGTCATATCTGTTCATTGTTGAGCAGAGGTACTTAACAGGCCATGATAACACCATGTGCTTTCATGTTCTGAATTAATGTTGTAAGTGATTAGGTTTTGTTTTCTTGCACGTATTTTGTATGTCACAATGTGCACACATTATTTTATTTTCCCATGTACGTGCATGGCAGGATCATGATATGTACACAGTAAGAAAATCATTACAAAGCTGAAATAGTTTTCACAGCTTCTGTAAAATGCATGCTCATTTGATAAGATTAACTCATTAAATTGAGCTTAATTTGACTTTCACATACAAGCCATGTTGGCCAGGTGCTTGCAGTGTATGTTGCTGTCACTTCAGAACTTTGCTGCTGTTTGACAAGTGTCATTTCTTTGCTTTTTATGGGAGAAGAGCAGTAACATGTTGGCACTGTGACATGTTTGAACTCCAGTACTAGTTTAGTTACATAGATAGGTCTGCATACAGAGCCATTTTTAAAATTATGGTGCCCATATTCAACTCTTTTGTTAAAAGAACCACAGTGAAAGCCATAAACAACAAAAGTACAATTTAAAATTAAGTAGCTTATGACCCATCTTAGAGAAGTAGTAAATCCTAGTAAATATCCCTGTTTAGTTTTCAATGCCATGAAGCATCACTTGCATGCACCTTTTTACTCTCTGAGAAGATAAATTCAGGTTTTAGTTATTACTATTTATTATGTAGTTATTACTGTTTTAGTTATATTGTTTATAGTTCATTCTGGTGCATTTTTGTTGTTAAACAGTGCTTGCTGCCTCCCCAAAACATTTGAATCTCTGTTTTTGTTCTCTTACTAGATTCTGCGTGTACTTGGTGAAAATGCAATTGCTGTCCGAACAAAAGCCATGAAGTGTTTGTCGGAGGTTGTTGCTGTTGACCCCAGCATTCTAGCCAGGGTAAAAAAAGGAGATATCCATCATGTACATATGTTCTTCTGTAATAAAATAGATCTTCATTTCTTATTTTTGAATCTTTGTTTCATTTGTTCTTTTCAGCTGGATATGCAGCGAGGAGTTCATGGGCGGCTAATGGATAACTCCACTAGTGTACGAGAAGCAGCTGTTGAGCTGCTTGGCCGATTTGTGCTCTGTCGTCCTCAGCTTGCTGAGCAGTATTATGACATGCTGATCGAAAGAATACTGGTAGGTTGTAGGTTGACTTGTGGTATTTATGATAAATTAAGGGCAGTGGAAAACTTGCTTTTGACTGAGCTCATGTGTTTCATAAATTGGAATGATATTGTTTTATCTTATTATTTGAATAGTGGGCATCATGCTTTCAAAAACAACCTTGTAAATTGCATCACTTGTTTCCAGAGAGGCTTTATTATGTCGAAGAGTAAACATATACACAAAGTTGTAATGCATCAGAACCAGGGTTATGTTCCTTTTGATTCCATTATCGAGGCTCAAATTAGGGGAAGTGAGGAATTTTGCTACATCTTTGAAGTCTGAAATATAGGTCACTGAGGGAAACTTTACTATGCTATTTTTATTGTTTTGAAAGGCTTATTAACCTTTTTGTACAAAAAAAAAAAGTAGGGTTTTTTTCCTGGGTGTTTAGATAAAATACAAGTTAATTTAACTGTAGGGCAATGCTACCTTTTAGCATCCATGTCAGGTTTTTAGTCAAGTACTTCTCATTTGCTGCAGTTGCATGATAAAATATGCTTGTGAGGGGTTTTAGAGATAAGTGGGTCATGTGCATAAAATACTGCATAACGCAGTTCAACCTGATATTCAGATTCAACAGATTTTGAATAAGGGCCTGTAAAGTGAGGCTCCTCCCCTGCCTCCTTGGATGAAGTCTAGTAAAATGTAAAAGACTGCTTGCATGTGTCTTATCCATAAGCTTTATCCAAAGACTTAAAGTATTACCACCCCAATCTATAAGGAATCTTGTGTGTTCCAATAAAGTAGTTAAAGTATCATTACATCTGGCTTGCAAGGTCTTGAATTAAGAAGTGGAATTACACATTTGCAACGTCATGAGCTCTTAGAGATGGGAGGGTATAAATGGAGGAACTGTGTCAGCATTCTGGGAACTCAGCCAGAACCTTTAGAACAAGTTATGCTGAGCTTTTGTAAAAATGCACTCCAGAATATCTTAGTTGCCTTTTCTAAATAAATTTTGCATGTCAGATTATGTGATCTTCAAGTATTAATTTGCATGATACATAAATTAATGTTTCTGATTTGTTTTTAAGAGTGTAATTCTTTTTTCTTCACAGGATACTGGTATCAGTGTCAGAAAAAGAGTCATAAAGATACTTAGGGATATCTGCATTGAACAACCAACCTTTCCCAAAATTACAGAAATGTGTGTGAAAATGATTCGAAGAGTCAATGATGAAGAAGGCATTAAGGTAGAATGAAACATATCCCTCAGAATTTTAATTATTGTTATTTCAGTGTTTCCGTATTTTGACCAAGAAAAGAATCATAAAAGTATTGCATAGCTCCTTTGTAAGATTTATGAATTTTATGAATTTTTGAGAGGAGATATTTTAGTTTCCTAAAGTTCTCTCTGACTTACTTCTTTTCTCTGCTGTTTTCTTGACGTTCTTGCTGACATTCAAAATATTTTAAGAAGTTATTTTCCACAGATTTTTTTTCTTCTTACAAGTATTTTCCCTGATGCTTCTCTTTTCTAACAAGTAAAATTGGCGTAAAATATATTTCTGCAAATAAAATACACTTTAAGTCAAAATTAGTTACTTGACATTAATATATGCCAAATTTGTACATTTTCCTTATAAAATTATATAAAGTATTAATAATAAAAAAAAGTAATAAAATATTCGTCTATGCTAATTTCATATTCATTCTGCATGTTCAATGAATCAGTCATTCCTCCTAAAATGTTACTTATATGCTCGTACTCTCCCCTTTGTGCAATGTAAATACAGAAGGGAACAAACCTAAGATAATGTGTTAAATCATAAACCCAGCAAAGATTATTTAGTTTAATTTGGCAAAACAATTTTAAAATTGTTGGGTAATTAGGAACAAACCTGTAATAATTTTAAATCACACTTTTAGTAGGATTTGAAATCTGCAACTTTAAAACTGCAGCAGATACTTTTACCACTTGAGATACATTAATGCCAAGTGGCTTTCTGAGAAGACTTTTAATCAAAAAGCAGATGAGCATCTACATCCATGGTGCTTCTGGGAAGGGAGAATGATCTTGCTCTCTCTCATCCTTCCCTTTACCTTTCTAACAATATCAGAGAAAATGAGGCATTATCTTCAATGTGTTTTTTACATTTCCATGAATGAAGAGTTATTTTAGGATAATTTTGTTCACTTTCATTCTCTTCTTATTTTGTCTTCCATTCAAAAATGTTGGAAGGGAATAATATACTTCCTATGTTTGGGCAGAGAGACTTGGCTTCTCTGTCTTTCCTACCCTGTCATAGCTGTTTTGAAAACTAAAGGAATCAACCATTGCTGCTACAGTTCTGCTGTAGAAATTAGAATTCTTTGTTCAGTTGTCAGCTTCTCAGGGTACTGTGTTTTCCTGAGGAATGCAGATTGGTGCTGGAAGATAATAACTCCGTTTTCTGTAGAATCAGTTGCTGTTGATTCATTTTGCTGAAGTTTGCCTGGACATCAGCGTAACTCCTGTAATAGTAGTTCTGGGTCTGTCTCAGATACTTCCTACAACAGTCTCACTTAGTTGCAAAATTTGTTACGAAATGGCATGGATCATGAACGAATCTGTTGTATGGATCTATTGGCAATAATCCTTGTGTGTGGCAATATAAGTTTATTTATTTCTGCTAATATTTTCTTTTCCCTCAGAAATTAGTAAATGAGACATTCCAGAAGCTCTGGTTTACTCCAACTCCACATCACGACAAAGAAGCAATGACAAGGAAAATACTAAACATCACTGATGTGGTATGTTGAACAGATTTAAATTATATTTTTAGTATTTTTGAAATAATATCTGGGGTTTTTTTTAATACAGTAATTAGTTGTCAGATGGTTTTCTTTTTATCTCCTGACATGAAATGTATGCCAAAATTATTCATCTGATTGAACACGCTGTAGGGAACTTGAAATGCTTCACCTAATCTGCTGGCGGTGATCACTGTGACCACACTATAAGTCAGGTTGTATGAAGTTCAGTTAAAACACAACCGGTTTTTATTATATTTAACAATCTGCAGGAATTGCTAGTAGCAGTGTATAGTTAAGCCTAACTAAGTTGTCTCTTAAAAGAAAGTTTTCCTCAAACAGTTGATAACATGTATTTAGAAAGGTTAATAAGCTGTTTTAATAAATACAGGGTCATTTTCTCACTCAGGGTAAAATACTGTCTGCATAATTGTATCTTACTTTTTACAAGCAGCAAATTAAATAGCTTTTCTCCAAAATAACAAAATAAAAATGCTTTAATTTGTAGTGAAAACATGTTCTGTAAAAACCACTGTGCTGAAAAGATGTCTTAATATCAATTATACAAGGATGTAAATATCAAAAAAAGGAGGGGGTTAATAATTTATAATTATAGGTTTAAACATCATTCTACTTTGCAGTATTTTTACAAAATTACAGTCTGGTGTGCATCTTTCCAGTCTGAGAAGTCAGTCAATTTGACTTCAGCTTAATTCTCAGTCCTCTTGCCAGTTCTACTTTGAAGTACCTGTATGCTATTTCTGATATAAGATACCAGTGAAGTCTTGGTTTGTTTGTATAAAAATACATACATACATACATACATATATATATATGTGTGTGTGTGCGTGTATATTGCATATATATGTGTATAGATAAATATATGTATGTATACTTCTCTCTGGTGGCCAGTGACAGGACATGAGGGAATGGCCTGAATTTGTGTCAGGGGAGGTTTAGGTTGGATATCAGAAAAAGGTTCTTCACCCACAGAGTGGGCACTGGAACAGGCTCCACAGGGCAGTGGTCGCAGCACTGAGCCTGACAGAGTTCAAGAAACATTTGAATGACACTCTCAGGCACATGGTGTGACTCTTGGGGTGTCCTGTGCAGGGCCAGGAGCTGGGCTCAATGATCCTTGTTGGTCCCTTCCCCAAGAGACTTTGTGATTCTGTGATATACTTGCATGCCCATTTTTCAATTTGTCATGCTTGTATTTGTGCTCAGATCTGTGCAAAATATTCTACAAAATAAAAATTTGATTTGCATTAGAACCAGCGATCTCCAGTAAAATGTGTAGGCTTTGTGTTGTATGAAATATAAATTCTGGAGTCACTTAAATGCTGAGAATTATTTTTCAAATGCAGAAGACAGTTTCTTATCGGCATTGTTATGAATGCACATGAAGATATATCTATTCCTGTTTACTGGTCTTTTGAGATGACGTCTGTATTGAATTAATTTTTCCTCAGATGCCTTTTTCACTAACCAGTTTATTCTCAAAAATACTTCTAGGTTGCAGCTTGTAGAGATACAGGGTATGATTGGTTTGAACAGCTTCTTCAGAATGTAAGTAATGAATCTTGAATGTATGATATAATTGCTAGAATTTTAACATTTCTTTTGGTACTAAAACACATAGAAATGGGACTCCTAAGAGCAATCTTTTAAAGTAGACAAATTCAATTCATACCCTTTAAACATCTGATCTTTTTTTTTTTTCTATCTCCATTGGTGCAGTTTTCTTTGTCTCTGACATTAGTTTCTATCTTTGCTTACGATCTCTTTTTGAAATACTTCACTTCTTCATCTTGAGAGGGGAGGGGGTTTGTTTGATTTTAATTTCATTGTTTCTTCAATAATGAGTGACATAACACGAAGACCACAGCTAAGATACTTAAGTCTGAAATGAATAGTAGATGGTTTTCAAATGGTATTTAAAATTACTTTCACATGCAATGGCTTATGGAAGCAGTAAATCTTTAGTGTATAAGTTACTTCTGCATTATATTTCACTTGTATCTAATACAGATATTTCTAAGAATTGAGTTTGCTTTGTCTATATCTCTTAACCTGTGTTATCATTCCCTACATCTTGTATGCAGTATTTAATTTTCAAGCCAAAAAATCCTTTTGATTTTCCCATAGTCTGAAGTGTCATGAAAATAGGTAATCAGGTAAATCAGAGCCTCCTCATTAAGAACCTGTTCACTGAAGGAAAGACTATAATATGATCTCATTCCTTCTTAGATATTGGAAGGACCTTCATGGTCAGTACTCAAAGTCGTAAGAAAGGAGGCTAATTAAAATGTTGATAAAACTATGTTATATCCTCATTTGGTATTTTAGCTTAGTGTAAAAAACAACATTTGTTTTAAATTTGCTCTTTTTTTCTGTAAGCACTCTAAGAGTCTTCTGACTCCTATTAATTTCTGCATTATTCTATTAAGCATAAAGTTAACTTTCATCCCAATACAAAAAGCAGTAGAACTTCTACGAATTTTTATTGCAATTGATTTTTCTTTATTTATCTTTGATTTTGGTTTGATGTTTTGCTTCCTGTAACTTTTTCTTCAACATATAAGCTTTACAGAGAACTGAATACATTTGTAGTCTAAAATCCTTGTGTATCTGTAATAATTGTAAAACCAGCATGTATCTCATGCAAATAAGTGCAGCCTTAATACTAAACCATTTTCTGTTTCATCCACTACAGCTGTTGAAGTCGGAAGAGGATGCCTCATATAAACCTGTGAAGAAAGCCTGTACTCAACTCGTTGATAATTTGGTTGAGCACATCCTTAAGTATGAAGAATCTTTATCAGGTAATACAATTTAAAACTTAACCTTTGAATTTTATATGATGCTGTAACTGTTGTTGAAATCACTGTTGCTGGGGTTACTATTACGGAGTTTCTGTTACAAAGCTGATTGTAATGGGTTACTGCTCTTAAGATTATTATGAACTTTTGAGCACTGTATAATAATAAAGGTTCCCTAATTTTTACTAGCTAACCACAATAACAGAACTACTTTTAAAATTACTTTTTCAAACTTTCAGGTCACTAAAACCAAAACAAATGGGGCAAGTTTTATTTGCATTAGTGTGTTCTACAGTTGTAGTAGGAATCACTGACTGGGCTAGTCTTCGGCACACAGTAAGGATTTTAAAATCTAGTGATGTCTTTGAAGCACCTTTGCTGCTTTTTTAAGTCTTTTGTGGTCAAGTGCAAATGTTAACATATTGTGTTCTTATCTCTAATTAGAATATTTCATTTTGATCTTGAAAGTGATGCAATGAAAGAGATGCTCAAACAGTGCTTAGGCCATATATTTTTCATTGCTTAAAAGGTACTTGGACTTAATATCCTTTTTGTATTTTCTGATGTTTTGCAGATTCTGACAACAAAGGTGTGAATTCTAGTCGCTTGGTTGCTTGCATAACCACTTTGTTCTTATTCAGTAAAATAAGGCCCCAGCTAATGGTCAAACATGCCATGACGATGCAGCCATACCTGACCACTAAATGTAGTGTAAGTAGAGAAAGTCAGTCTTTCTTTTTCCCCTTAATAAGTGTGCATGACAATGAACAGCTGTCTTGTATACTTGATGCAATTGAAAGTAGGAAAAGAAAATTGAAAATTATGGATTTATGTTGTGGATATCATAGCTTTGACAGTTACTAGGTCCTTCTGAAGAACTCTGTAGCTTCTAAGATGTTCTTCCTCATCTTTTCCTCCACATTTTACAGTCAAATGAAACTGAAACCTGTGCTGCCTCTTCTCCAGTTCTAGTCCTGTTACGAAATAATTTCTTAAGATGGTTTTGGTTTATAGTCACAATCTTAAAAGTAATTAATATTTAACATCTGAATCTTAAGACTAAGGATAAGGTTCCATAAGATAGAGTGATCTAATATATGGCAAATATATGAGAAGGAAAATGTCATCATCCGTCCTCTTCCAGACTTCATCTCTCACTTCTCTAGCTCTAGTGCTCTTGCATTCCCCTGTAAGACATTGCAGAGAGCTCTGATACTGAAATCCACCACCCCCGCTCTGGTGTCTGAAACCTTGCAGTGTTTTCTGCCGTTTTGATCTGGAACCCCTGATCTGGTAGAAGGAGAACACACTTCATTTTGTTGCTGATAGCTGTTTCCAGGTGTTGTGTGTTCTCTAGTGTGCATGTGTCAGGAAGAGTTCCTAGATTTCTTGTAGGACTCCAGAGAATTATCAGACCCACAGGTTTTCAGGTCTGACACAGCCTTGACGAAAGTTGTAATTCTGTTCATCCAGACTACTTTTGCCCCAGAACTTCTGTAGTAAACGGAACTAAAGTTCATAATAATATGCAATTTAATAGCAGATGTAAATATATAAATATTGTTTTAGATGTTTACCAAGTATCTTAAATATTTGTGATTTTTAACTATCTCTGCATATTAATAATACTTAGCTTATACATAACATGGCCAGAAAAGTTAAACACTGTAAATGCTGTTGTTTTCAGACCCAGAATGATTTCATGGTGATCTGCAATGTTGCAAAAATCTTAGAGCTTGTAGTGCCACTAATGGAGCACCCAAGTGAGACCTTTCTTGCCACTATTGAGGAAGACCTCATGAAACTCATCATCAAATATGGCATGACAGTAAGCTTTTTAATTGCTTTTTAATTGCTCCCATTTCATACGGATTTGGTTTAAAGACAGTCTGTCTTCCCTAAGAAAATAACTTTTGAGCCATAAAATATCAGTGTACTCAGTTTACTAGACTTTGCATGTGGTGTTGCTATATTTTAATGAGTTTGAGCGTGTTTACAGAGCATCCTAGGAGACAGATGCAACATTATATCTGTTAGTGTTAGTTCAGCATAGCTTTTTCCTGCATAACTTCACAAAAATCTCAATTTTAACCTCTAAATATACAATTAGTTTGTGCTTCCTTGTTCCTAGGTTGTACAGCATTGTGTGAGCTGTCTTGGGGCTGTTGTGAACAAGGTCACCCAGAACTATAAATTTGTGTGGGCTTGTTTTAATAGATACTATGGTAAGCAATCGTCACTTTTCAGTTTTGACTACAAGGCTGTATCTGAGGGATACACCACAATTAAACACTGTGATAAAACTTTTCTCCTACTGCAGGTGCACTTTCTAAATTAAAAAATCAACACCAAGAAGACCCCAACAGTACAATACTAACTGCCAATAAACCAGCACTCCTTAGGTCACTTTTCACTGTTGGAGCACTGTGTCGGCATTTTGATTTTGATCAGGAAGATTTTAAGGGCAACAGTAAGGTAAAATAACTTCTGTTTACTCTTCATGTCTTAGATATATTGAATGCTCCACTTTAATTTGAAAGCACGTTATTCCTAGTTCCCCAGAGCATTTGTGTTTTTCTGTAATGCATATGGTATGGCTTTTTGGATTTAAAATACATGATTTTGCAAGGGCTATGCAGTAAGATTGTGTTTCTCCTTTTCTTTTTGATATTTATGCTTCTTTTAAGAGATTATAAACATCTGTTTCATCTTCAAATAGCTATTGTTTTTGTTTTAATTTGCTCAGGTTAACATTAAGGATAAAGTACTTGAACTGCTGATGTATTTTACAAAGCATTCAGATGAAGAAGTACAGACAAAAGCCATTATTGGCCTTGGTAAGAAATATTAATAATTTTTATTATTCTGCTCTAGTAAAAATTCATCTGTATCAATAGGAATTCATGTATTTGTTTAGTCACAAGGGAGTTTGTTTAAAGTCAAGATTTACTGTGTGTTTTGTTTGAGAACTGGCTATAGAAAAGCTGTCAAAAGGTTGCTAATTGTGTAACTCTGCAGCAGACTGGGTGCTTTTGACAGTGAATGCTTTTTGATGTGTGACCAGGTTGTAAAGTGCAGCAGATTTCCAAGGTGATGAAGGTGTTAGATTTTTCTCCAAAAACAAGTATGTTGTAACTCCAAGCCTTGTTTCTCAGTCTACAAGGTAAAAAAGTGCAGGAAAAACTTGGAATATTTTAAGTGTAGGAGCATTCTATGGGAGTCAAGGGAACTCTGGCAGTTTATGTTGGCTGAGTGGCCTCTGTGAGATCAGTGATTTGCAGTGGTAAATAACCTGCCACTGACTGGCTCATATCGTTCATTTCTCTACTGAAGCACAGAAAACATACATCTGAGAGAATCTTGTTTGTGCAGATAGGTCTTCACTTTTGCAAGAATTCAGTTCATGGTTATTGCTTGGTCTAAAGTGAGTTATCTCTCAGGTGGGTGAGCTTCCATTGTAAGATTTAACTGTGAACAAGAACTTGCCTCTTTCTGTTGCCATTTAGGTAACTTTTGAGGTATTCTGTTTCAATTCAGGCTAGGGCTCTGAAGATAAGGACTGAGACTGTATCTTCATTTCATGTTCTATGAGAAACCATTTCAGACAGCTGAGCAGGATTAATGGCA
>JAWWEU010000091.1:60421302-60446319 GCA_035583155.1 Acropternis orthonyx | reverse complement strand
GGAACCCCAAACCTCAATGACCTTCTGGGAAAGAATCAGTATGAGTGATAGGATAGTTTTACCTAAATTCTGCCCATTCCTTTCCTCTCTTTTAATCAGTTGCTCCCAGTAAAAAAACAAACCTCATAGTTTGCGATTACATGCTAGAGTTGCCCCAAGTTACTCCTTTGGATAAAAATTACTGCCTGCTCAAGTTTATTGCCTCACACTCATCCTCCAGCTTAAGTAATCACTCCCTAATTACTTCTGTCACAAGGAGTTCCACTTAAATTACTTAAACAATAAGATAAACCGTTCAGTTTACTGCTGTGCTTCAAGCAAAACGATAAAGGTGTGTAATGCAGCAGAATGATGAGGAAGAAAAAAAAGGCAGCTAGTGTTTTCTACTGCACAGCTGGACCCAGAAGAGTAACAAGAGGCTAACAGTAAAAAAATACATATGGCAGACCACTTTATTAAATGCACAGGCTCACTCCAGTTTTGAAATCTTTGGGCTGTTGCTTTACAGTTTTCATACATTAACACTTTAAAAACTTTATGGTGATAGTTGGCATTGGTAGACAACACTAGCAGCAGTTCCATGTACTTAGCTGAAAAATGAATTTGCAAATAGTAGAAACAACAAACACAGACAACAGTACCACCTATATTAGCAGCTCTGTTACTTGTAACTCGAAAAGAACTTTGAATGCTTCTGCACCTTTTGCATAAAGTAAATCTAACAGGCACTACCAAAGTTGGAAAAAATGCCTGAAAGTAGTTAACAGAAGAGCTTTCATTCAGTTTGAAAATTAATACCTCGATTTTTATGAAGTTATGACTTCACTCTGACAGTCCCTTTTTAGGTAAACAGATTTTCAACAAAACCAACCTCAAAATACATACCCATCATATAAATCCCTGCATATGTGAGAACCTGAAACAGAAACAATCCTTGTTAATAAAATTCTTGCAATTGTACACAAACTAATATGTATGTTAAACAGCCTGTGAGATAAAATACAAAAATATATCAACCTCAGTATGTTGATACTAAAAAAAAAAATTCATATTGTACATAGGCTTATTATGGCCTGCGAGAGAACATGTAACTGATTACTAGGTTAGCATAGAGTCTCCAGAGAACATTAAATAAACAGATCCCTGGTTGATGTGGGTAGTTTTGCTGAAGGATATCACTTGCCAGTTTTCTGCCATGACCAACCAACTTGAAATTATGTGGTCCAATTAATTATATTAATTATATTAATTTCATGGGAAAAGAACAACTGACACTTACTTGAAGAAGCCAGGGACTCAGAAAGAGCTTGGAATTCAGGAGATGCAACTGAAGAGCAGTATGGATGTTTTGGAAGGAAGAGAACTGCTTCCTCTCCTAAACTAAACTCTATATCTCAAAAAATTACAGTTGTAACTTAGTATCATCTACAGTTTTCCAAGCTTGCAAGTAACAAGTGCATACTTATAGAGAAAATTGCATTACTATTTTCAAAACTTATCTGGGTGTGTATACCACTTGGAATTCACTCCTGCTGTGTGCAGATACAGGACCCACATTTTGACACTTTTTAAGACAGATTGCTGCAAATCCAGCTATCAAATGCACGTTCACATTTACACAGTATGTACCATTTTTGGCAGCTTGACTACAAGCAATGCACGCAACATGCAGACAAAGACACTCTACATTTTTAAACTCAAGCAACAGACTGATTTTTCCTCCCTCTTTCAACATTATCACAGTCTTCACAATTGCAAAAATCACTTTGCTCTCAGGTTGCAAAATTAAATGAGACCTCATAAAGCAACATTTTAGGACACAGACAGTAGTTACTTTATAGCGAACTAATTGATTTTGCTGATGTGTCTGGATTTAACTGAGATGACACCTCTCTGGATACAGGAAAATGATAGAGATGATAAACACAGCTTCTGGAGGAAGCTTTGAGTGTTCTGGGAGAGCATGCCCTGCTCACTTAACTAAGGAAGTACAAATCAGCACAGTGAGGGGTTTGATGAACAGACCCAAAGTTATTTTCTTTCAGTAACAGTGAATTTGAGTTGCAAGTATGATTCACCGCTGAACTGTTTTCAAAGCTTAGAGATACTGTTCTGTCATGTAACAAACTCCTTATCAGTGCACATCAGTGAAGCCATTCTAAATAAGGCAATCCAGAAAGACTCATGACTGACTTTAACGAGCTGATTGGCATTATGTAACGTTCTGTACAACAGCAATAAAAAGGTATTACCCAGGAAGAAAAGGTTTTACTCATTTTTAAAAGGTGCAAAAGGAAAAAATACATAATAAAAATTATACCAGAAGATGACTTCATGCCACTGGGAAAGTTAGCAGCCAAAGGTTCACAGGACGGGGGGTGTACTTCCAGACTAGTATAATTGGGTATAGGATATTCCAAGTTCAAGCCCTCCTTTTGGTCATCTGTAACATCTTCAGAAATCATGCCTGTCAAATAATGCTCTGATCCTGTGAAAGAAGTAATAATCAGTCTAGACCAATGAAAAATCCTCACAATGCAAAAACTATCACTCGTGTATTTGTTACTGCCCCTTTAGTTCATCTGTCAAACCTACAACAACCTGAACTCAGGTCAGCTGAGCCTTCCCATGCAACGGCACTTCCGTGCAGTGGTGTGTGCACCAGTCCTGCACACACAGAGTGACTGGACTAGGAGTTGCTCTGTGTGAGGCCAAGGGATATCTTAAATATTGTTTTACGTATGAACAAAAATATAGCCATCATTTGGTTCTACCACTTGGCTTTGTGTTAATTCCATAAGTAGATTAGTCTGTGTTCTTGGCACAGTACAGTAGCTATAATTAAGTAGGTACTATACAGTCATTTGTTATATAAGCAATAAATCATTCAATATGTCTGCTCTAGTAGACAGTTAAGCTGATGTAAGCTTTTAATACAATACTGTTGAATAGCCACCAAGGCAGCAAGACAAAAAACTTTCTTCATACACAAAAAAATATCCTGGAGACACATTTCATATCCTTTCACATCACATCAGTGAGCAAAGCACTTATACACAGGATGTTTTGATTTCATGATACAATAGAAATACATATTTTTAAAAGTCCTGTATTGTAGTTTTGGAAAATATCAACATTTACAGATATTTTGAAACGTATTTTTGTTGAAGCAATACCCGTAATAGTCATATTTGATACCTTTATTTGTCTCTCTGATAATTTTGATTTGTATTTCAATAACACGTTTCGGGACTGTATTAAACCTCAGTGGTAACTAAAAGTCAATCAAGGTTAATATTGAACTGCAAATACATTATCCTTCTGTTAACTGAACACATACCATCATCAATGACTTCTGCAGCTTCAGAGAAAGAAGGACGAGCAGCAAGGTCTGAATCAGCAGCCATTTCAAAATCTTCTATTAGTTTCACTAACTGTAAATGAAACCCAAAAACTAAGTAATAATACTTTCTTGAAGGTATTTCTGAGAATTTCAGCACAGATATTCTTGCGACTTCAAACAAACCTTTTTCCCTCAGAATCTTACACATATTTTAATGCAGTTTCCTGATTCAAAACAAAAAAATAGCTCAGGGATCAAAGTAGCTCAAACAGGTTGATTTCATCTAGGAAGTTCAATCTTCTGGACTCTGAGAAAAACACATATAAACTCTATTATTTGTGTGAACAGTTTTAGTCCTACAGGTCACATTATTTTTATTTTTGAAGTAGACAATGTTTTCCAATATATCTTATCTGAAAAACACATTAATTAAATATTTCAGTAGTCTTCATAAGTCAGAAGTTTCCTGATGTTTAAAGCTGGCCATTTTGGCCAGCATTTGACCCATTGTAAGTAATCATGTCGGTGAACAGATCCAGCACTAAATGTGAAAGAACTGTATATAATTCTCTATCTTTCTTAACAGATACTAAGCAGATTTGAGAACACAGTGTTCCGAAATGTAAGTCTTTAGCTGAAAAAATTCACAAAATGGCCTGTTTAAAAAAATCACAGATAGCAGTCAGAACTCACCACTTTGGTATTTCTGAAATCCTGCTCCATATTTTCTATTATGCTTTGTAGTGTCTGTAATTGCATATCCATTTCCTGTCGCTTTGTGGAAAAGTATTCTCTGCCAATTACTTTGGATGGAAGTCCTGAAGAAGGAAGAGTTCTGTCACCTTCATGTACTATATTCCAAGTTACACTATCTGTAGCAGAATATGACTTCTTATCTTCCTTTTGCACTTGGCTTGATCCATTTTTCTGATGATTGTCTTGAAATAAAAAAAAGAATGCACTAATATCAGCAAATAAACTGTAAGCATCTAAATACTGCAAGTAATTAGGCATAGCTGTGCTGTACCTAATAGTAGGCTTTAGGAGGCAGGAACCATCACAAAAGAAGTCAAATATATAAATGTTGATGTTTAAGACTAAAAAAGCAGAAGGTTAATTGGGGAAAGGCTGCAGATTTTCTATGGGAGTAGTGCAATGCTTTTTTTGGATTTAAGGGTTTACCTTGCTTCTGAAGCACCCCAGGTGGAATTGCATTAGTAACAGAAGCTGCTGTGTGATGAAGTTTTGCGGTAGATGGAATTTCAAACTTCTCATTTTGCTGAGCAGCACCTATCTCTTCTGCAGACTCAGGTATCATGGGTAAATTGTTGAGGATGTCACTGCCTTCAATGTCAATCACACTGATATATTCACGCTCATGCTAAACAACAATATTATGAAGAATTATATAGAATGTGCTTTGAACAAATTGTTCATTGTTAACCATTTCCTGTGTTTACCTCTTATCACTTTGAACTGAAAGGATTTTTGTTTTGGAGACAAAGAACCCAAATTAATTAAGACAACCAGTATATTTAAAATGCACTTTAACCATATGTACATTAGATCACTAACCACATCAGGTGCATCTGACAGAAAGTATGGTAAACGTTTCTCAGTCACTTCACTGGGGAATCTCAGTTTTAAGGACAAGTCTGGTGGCAGTACTGCAGGGGCACTAGACAGTTCTGTGAGAAAATAGTAATAGTTAATTTTATAATTATGCTGAAAGCCACAAAACTTCTGACTAAATATCTGGAACAACTCTGCACTGATTGGTAAGAAAGTTTTGAATAAGAGGCAGTCTAAATTGCTATTAATCCTCAAGTCCATTCTGACTAGGTTAAAAAAAAATCTGCATCTTGACTTCATCCAAAGAAATGAGAACACTCAGCTGGAAAGACCACTAATAAAACCATCTGCAAATAAGTCATATGATGTAGTAAAATTATCTTCAAATGGAAAAACGCTGTTGAATTTTAAAATAAGGAAAAATTACTGTGCTCACTTGGTACCATAGGGAAAATACTTAAGTACTGAAATCTGCATACTTTACTAAGGATTTTTAAAAGAAAACCCAAACCTTTAGCCCTGGCTAAAAATCAAGCTAAAATCCCAAAAATAATCTCCTAGAGGAATGCAAAGGCATAGATACACTGCTTCATGAAAAATTCCAGCCACACTTTTCATAAATAGTATTATAATTATTTCATACTGGGTTTCAAGAAGTCAGACAAATTAGCATGTTATCCACACCCTGCATTAAGCTACCTCACATACAAAACCCATGTTAGAATTGCTATATTTTTATAGACTTCCCCAACAACAAATTAAGTAGAGAAAGGCTGGAGCCACACCTGAGACAGGAACAGATGGGGCCGGCTCATTTGTTTGAACTTCAGAAACCTCATTTCCACCACTGATTCCATGATCTTGATATGACTCAAGCACTTGGTGGTAAAAAAAAAAAACAAAAAACCAAAAAAACCCAAACCAAAAACAAAAACAAAAAAAAAACAAAACAAACCAAAAAAAAAAAAAAAAAACCAAAAAAACCAAAAAAAACCAAGAACAAAATGAATGAATTTAAGGAAAGGTACTGATGGGCATTATCTGAATGTCTATTTCTGATTTGCTAACTCACAGTCCAAGAACAGTCAGGAGGGGGAGTGAGGCAGGGAAACATTTTCAGCCACACACGAAACATTAGATAAAGTCAAGTTAAAAGAAGCTTTCAGAAAAAGTCACAGCAGAACTAATTTACAGAAAACATGTGGAGACTCCTATATAATTGCATCAGCAATATTTTTATTAGTTGTTATTTTAACCAATATTTTGTAATTTGTATTCCAGTATCTTCTGGGTATTTTATGAAACAGAAAGAACACAAATAACTGTTCTTACTTTTACAATCTTACTGCATTTTCAAAACTGATCAAATATCACAACTAATAAGAAGCAACACCAGAAGCAGTTGGTTTCTGTAGGTCACACAGGTAGCACTTACCTGGGTGAGTATTTGTACTTGCATCTTGAGTTTCTGCTGGTTTTTTTCCTAGAGAAGCCATGTAATGTAGATCTGCTGAAGTAGTAATCGCATCCCCCACTGTGTCTAAAATGTGATAATATAAAATGCGTGTCTACAAATAATACAAGGATTAGACACCCTTGAAAGCAGTGATATTAACTCAAAACTAAGGGCTCCAACAATTTTTCTTTGTATTTCTGGCAGGTATTTTTACTTTTTCTCTAAGCATACCTCATGAATAATTCCAAGAAAAGCTCATGCTACCTCTTTTATGGGAATATGCAACTCTACCGAGACTTACAGTGTTACACTGAATTAAAATCTAGGTTCATTTTAGGTATGTGATTTTTAAATTCAGTATTTTAGTATGTTGTACAATAAAAGTCTGCTTCACATTCCAAAAGGGAGGGAATATTCATTACATATATACCTTTATTTCTTTATTGATGTTTCTATGGAGCTTTGCAAGCCATTATTTAGAGAATGGATTGCATTTTGTCCTGTGATAGGACTGAATATTGTGCTTAATTAACATACTAGAAAGAAGCAAATCTTTCCACAGGCATGGTCTTCATCTTGCAAGCTATAAACATTGTAAACACTGAGTTTCTTTTGAAAGAGCCTTAAATTTTGTTCAACTATAACACGCAGGGAAATAAAGCTGGAGTAGTACCTTTTAAAAATAAAGAAACCAATTTAGTATTTAAAAGAATTGTTTACAGCATTATTCTGATTAATCACATGAACAAAAGCTACCATGAACCACAGGTACTGGAAATTAATATTTACCATAACCATAGTTACCATGAACCATAGTAAAGGAAATTCACTCAAAATACTGTCATTATTTCACTAACTCCATTGATTCTAAACATAAATACAAGACTACCACTCATTTTTTAAAAAAATTAAAATAATTCCATAGTTTTCAGGAGAACTATTCAGAGTTTTCAGATAACTGATACAAAGTCTTGAATTTGTCGGCATCTCTCTCCACAGCAATCCCCTAAAAACTGACCATCCCCTAAAAAGACTGAGTATTATCTGTTGTACATCCTAAAAGGTCTGGGGAAAGATACTATAAGCCATTAAGCCGTATCGCCCACAGACTACATGATACTAGTTTTTAACATCTCGACAACTACAGAGTTTTCCTTTGAAATCTAACAAGCTTATGTTTCTTGATTTTCCTTATTTAAGCATTCAAAGCACTAAGAAGACTTGTACTTGCCCATTGAAATGAAAACACCGTCTTGAGGGTAAGATGCCAATTTTGTTTTGTGATCCTAATGTAAGGAAAGAAAGAATCATCTGTAAAAATAGTTCCAATGCAGATTAAAAACTGTCTTGCTGCTGTTAACTACCCAATATACCTTGTGTGAATAATGACTAGGGTAAAAACCAAATAATTGTCATTTATTTTTCTTACTCCCTTTTATAATTCTTCTGGATGCACTGCAACTTAGTGAAATTACTGACTATGTAACAATCTCACACGTACCTTGGGATAATCTGCAGTAACACAAATTCCTTATTCCTCAGTATATGCTCTCCCTGCTGTGCCCTTAATTAACATCTCCCTGGTCTGGTGAGGGTCTCCAGCTGCTGTGCTGGAGTGGAGTCTCAAAGAAAGTATGGTACAGACCAGAAATAGAGCCTGCTGCTCTGGGTAGTGATCTAGCTTTAAACTTGGTACTTGCAAGGATAATCCCCAAAAGGTATGAAAAAGGTCTTGGCAATGAAAACTGCTCGTGCATAAATCAAGATCCACTCTGATGAAGACTTTATTTTCTCAGTTTCTGGGTTGAGACAGAACTAAGATCTCATGCTCCCCTGTCCTTTCTCTTGCACTGCCATTCATCTAGCCTTATATGAAAAGAATAATTGTCCTAGCACTACTCCTAGGCTACATATAACTCTTTTTTTTTTTTTTAAACATTTCTGTATGTTCTTACTATAAATGTACATACAGACTTGCATCTTCTCAAAACAGACAAGTTCATATTTCAGGAAAAACAATAACAATCTTAGAACACTTTATAAAGATAAATCTTCTGTTTACAGAAAAATGCAAGCATATGAATTAAAAGTATGTATATTGTTTCTAGGCTAGAGCCTGGAGAGATGTACATTATTATTTTGGTTTATAATTTTCAACTTCTTTCTTTTCTCTTAATACTTGAATGGAAAAATGAAAAGAAAAAAAACATTCTATACCCCAGTCTCTGATTCAGCAACCACTGCTGTGTCACTAATACTGATGATTGAGTCCTCTGGGCAGAAGGACACACTTAGTTTCTTCTTCTCCTCCTTCTCTTGCAGTTGTTTCTTATTACGCCTCTTTTTTCTGTCAACATATTAATTACAGATAAAAAATAAGATGCGCACTGAAATGACATATACTGAAATAAAGACGGAAAAGATAAACAGAATTGTTGCATACAGATCAGTTCAAAGCACTATTTTTGATTACCTGAAATCTACACAAATTGTTGTATGAACTCATAAAAATAGTAACCATCACACTAAAATCTGTTAACTGTTTAATAAGCTATTTATACTTAATATTACAAACCCCATAATATTCCACATACATTTTGTGTATAATTAATAACTACTAGACAAAATGTCTGTAAAGAGTCTGTAAGAAATAAACTTCAGTTACCATAGAAACGTTCTAATTAACTATTTT
Source organism: Acropternis orthonyx (assembly GCA_035583155.1). Lineage (NCBI taxonomy): Eukaryota > Metazoa > Chordata > Aves > Passeriformes > Rhinocryptidae > Acropternis > Acropternis orthonyx. The sequence continues at coordinate 60,437,256 of JAWWEU010000091.1, read as the reverse complement.
ACTCAGAAAGTTGCAATTCTTCTTTAATACGTGGTAAGTAGATTATAAGACAAGAACCGCAGCTTCAAGCATTGCTGCAGATAATATCAAAACATATATTCTGAACCCTGCCTGCAATTACTCTTGCAGCAAGTTTTCACCATAACAGTGAAAAACTCATCTTGAGCCCATGTTCCCAAATGCCAGTTAAAAGCACCACAATCAGCTAGAACATTCTATCAACATTCTGCGATGCGTAAGCATCTTATACAAATTGTTTTAACTGCTTGTGCAATCAATTAACAATGAATAAATCACATTTCATAAATAATGAAAAACATGTCTAACAAAAAAAATACTGCTTCAGCCTATACACTGTACAGAAAAAGGATAATCCTTTCCTTCCTGAAGATTACTACTAACCATGACAACATGCAGCACAGACAGTAGCCTGTCAAGATTCATTGTGTGTAAACTGCAAAGCATCGCATAAACAGCAAATAGTCAGGTAACTTTAGACTTTAAAACACAGACAGCAGTATGGAAAACATTCCCCCTTCTTATCAGTCTGCTAACACCAAAAACCCCTTCATGCCTTAATGATATACTTCTGCTCTGTTTTTACTAACATTTGCTATTTTACTCTGCTGACAGAATTACATCCTATCCCTCTGACCTCAGTGCCAGAAGGTACAGGTTACCAGTTAGTCTTTCAAAATGAAGTTCCCACTTTAAAAGTTTGGCTTGCCTTTTTCTGTTGTTCTGCACACCTCTCAGTTCAAATGGTTCAAGGTTAGTTTTTAGTAGCTGTATAGGTTCAGTTTGGTCTTGTCCAAAGGAAGTACTGGGCACGGAATGATGCTGGTGGCGTTGCTCAAATGCAATGAGATCTTGAAATGGGATGAGTCTTGGTGCCTGAAAGGGTTCAGAGAAAGAAGACAGAAAAAACAGAAAGGCGAACCCTAGTCAGACTGGATGAAAAGAGCAGGTCCAGCTTGGATCTCAGTTCTACAAACAACTCCTGTAGCAATTTGTAAAGAAAATGGAAATGTAAAATTAACAGCATGAGTTGAGAACCTCTGCCGATATGTACATGTGTAATCCATTTTCAGAAAGTAAACTAAAAGAATTTTCTCCACAGAACATATTTCACTTGTATCTGCATTTCTCATGTATGTCGTTCAGGATGAAGGTACAAACCATGCAATGTAGACAAGGACTGAAGAAGCACCTTTCAAGCAAACGCATTTCCATCCCTTTCAAGTGGAATGCACAAGCTTATAAGCATCTATCAGAAGAAACATTCTTCAAAACATCACATCCTCAGCACCCATAAGATAAGGTTTTCTCTACCAAGCTTTTTAGCATCCCATTTTTTGCACTATTAAAAGAGGATTTGTCACTGCATTCTATTTCTGTTAATAATTCTATTGTCATTCCTGAAAAACCCAGAACTACTTTTTAACATATAAATATTATTCAGTATTTTAGAGAGCAAATTCTTTGCATTCTTATGGGCAGAATAATCACTAATGGGCTGAATGGTGTTGAACTGTGGAATGTGGACTCAATCTAATGTCATTAAAGCCACCTTCAGGCTTGCAGCCTGTCTCATACTGATACGCAAATAAACTGGTGCCCTTGGTTCCAGATCCCTCCTGGTAACCATGCTGAACACTTCCAAATTCCATAGTGCAGAAACATGAACTTATTTGTGGTAAGAAACCATGAAATGAAAAAAGCACTACGACTCAGAAAACAGTATTATTAAAATCCAGTACCTTCTTTTTCTGAGGTAAATTCACCTGAAGTAGTGATATTCCTGCATCCTGTATTGTGTCTCTGGAGTCAGTATCCTTTATTGCAGGTTTAACAGGTATTAAAGTAGTAGTGATTGGCTGCTTTACAGCTGGTGGAACTCTGGGTACTTGGTCAAGCTGCAAGTGCAACAGTGGAATACCAGTCAGGTTCTGAGTGACTGGCGCTCTGTACACATTCACATCTGCAGAGAACTGCTGCCCATGTGGAACTTCTTGCAGCCTTTCATATTGATCCACGTTCAGGTGTTGTTTGGGAGGTCTCCTATGCACTATTTCTGCCCATCTCCACTCCTCCTCATGCATTTGCCTTGGGATCTCAGGGCCATATCTACTCCTGCTGAAATCTTCTTTCGCCTTACTCTTTCTTGGTGTGTAGGATGACTGATGATTCTGCAAGGAGTCAGATGAACTCCAAGCTACTCGTGGTACTGGGGGTGGTTTGGCACAAGCTGATGACATTTCTACTGGATGTAACAATGCTGGTTTGAAATAACTTGATTTGAGCCTAAGCAAAGGAAATCCATTTGAGTAACTCATTTTCTTTTCAATAGGGATAAGTTCCACTGTTTTCTGGATGTTTGAGGAAGGGGCTAGGAGACGAAGTGGTTTATTAGGCACTGAAGAACGCAGATCTTGGGATGGTGACGTAAATCCTGTTTCTTTGCTGTTGCTTTCAAGTAGTGTTAAACAGGCATTCATATCGAGATGATTCTAAATCAGAAAAGCAAATAAACCAGCATTTACATAGGAACCACACAGTAAACATGCACAAAAATAGTTTTGTCTACAGCAATCACTACAAACACATTTCCTAATTCAACAGGATAGATAACATATCAGATATACTGAACAATTTTCATAAACAACTCTTTGATATACATACTTCCACATGGCCATTGTTGCCTTCATCTTCTACACTATTCCTTGGTTGAAAATCAGAGATCTTTTGACCAGGCCTTCCTTTATCTTCTGGAGTGGGCAGCTGTGTTTTTGGATAACCACTGCCTTGGGCAGTGTGTGCAGGCTGGATCCCGGCCAGGTGGACAGAGTGATGCTGCTGCAACGTTTGTTGCGCATTTGGCACGTTGGCAAAGGACGACTGCACTATTTGCATTAAACTCATGAAGTTGATCTGCTGTAGCTGAAAACACACATGCACAAAGTTAACACTGTCAACAACTTTAAAGGGAATCTTAGCAAAAATTCAATGTTTTGACTATGTTATAGCTGTTCTTCATCCTGTAAAAACAGGTGACAATATGAACAACATGCCTAAGTTTCAATAATGATTCATTTGTTTATTGTACTGGACTTTGTTTTAAGATACAATAAATACCTGCCACAGTCAGGTTATGCTAAAGCAAGACAAAGTCCTTCATTTTTTTTGTGAAGTTTCGGTAAATGTAAGGTCACTTAAAATTGGTTCATTGTACTAACATGACTTAAATACTAGTATAGTTGCAAAGTTATTACAGCACCAGAATTTTCCCATATGGATTCTATTAGAGCACACTGAGTTATGTAAACTAAAACAAACTCAAACTTCTATTATTGTATCATTCATTTTCTCGACTCAAAAGCAAGAGCTAAGAGTTAAGTTTTCACAGTCGTTCATGCAGAACTGGAAATCTCCTTCAAAAACAACCACAAACAGAATGCCTATAAAACAGTAATTACATCTGTTGTTTTAAAAAACAGTTTGTAATGTGAAAACTACTCTAAAAACTGAGATGCTCTCACCTGAACTAACTTAAACATTTCATCTTGGAGCATCTGCCTGACAGTTTCAGATGTGTTTGGTTTCTCTTCTGTAGGGGTTTCTTCCTTGACTTCTTGCTTCTTTACACAAACAGAAGTATGGGAGGCAACACTTGACATAGTTGACACAACAGTCTGAGATGGCTGGCAATCACTTACGGAAATCTCTGCACTACTTCAAAAGGAAAAGAACAAAACTATGAAAAACATTCATAGTTCAAAACACCTATATAAGGTTGTCTTAAATCAAACGAGAAAAAATTTAAAGGTATCTGTTTTCTAAAAACATGATTAACCTTTAGGAATTAGTATTAACACTGCAGTCTTCACCAGAGACTATGTATGACACATTTCCTAATGCTTCTTAAAATACTGAATGAAAAACACTAGTAAATATGTAAGTTCTATATGATTTGTTACCCATAAGCATATCTGAGATATTATCTTCATTAGAGAAATAGGCAGAAAAAATTATTTGACAGAAAGGACAGAAAAAGGGCATGGTTAGTCATAAAGCCAAACAGCTGACGGAAAATGAAGAAGGATCTTATTAGCTGAAATAAAGCAGCAGGCAGACTGCCTTTCACTGAAAGTAATACCCTTTTTTGTATTTGGACTTAAAAAGCAACAAGATTTCAGATTAAAAAGACTTAAAATTAAAACAACACATTACCAGATGATATTAAATTTTTCCTCAATGATAAGAAAATCTTTTAGTAGGTAAAGAATATCAAGTAAATGAATTCCTAACATGAAGAAGGAAGGGTTGGGATTTACATTAAGCTATAAAGAAACTAAGGGGCAGTCCCGTGGCATAATGGTTAGCACTCTGGACTCTGAATCCCACCAAGGGCCTGAGTTCCAGTCTCAGTGGGGATTGTCCCCGTGGCAGTTAAATGCCTCGCTGCACTTTGATCCCATCAGATCTCGGATGCTCAGCAGGGTCAGCCCCGGTTAGTACCGGGCACTGTAGACAGCCCCAAGGATTTCACTGTCACTGTCCGAGCACGCTCGGCCGCGGCAAATGGACCTTAGGACTTAAACAGTGGGGCCAGTTCTGTGCACGCTGTGCCTCACCTAAAAAATCCACTGTGCAGGCTGGAAGGGCACACCCACGGGGGGAGAGCCCTTCCCCAGATCTTTGCTCACGAAGTCTGGCCATTATTATATTATTTATTATAAAGAAACTGAAAGATTTTACCTACATAACAGAAATTGACCCAGAAGACCCTTCTCTGCGTAAGAAAAATGCTGACATTGCTGTGTGTACAGGCAGCCTTTGGAGGACTTCTCGCAGTTGTACAGAGTGACCTCCAAGCATGTGAAGATGCAAAAGCACAAAGAAATGGCCAATGAGCAATACTGAAAGGGTTTTGGATATGCAGTAGGTGTGAAATGGCATAGGGAATCTTTCAGAAGACAATCAGAATGTTGCCAGAGGCATGACTGGAAACCCCAAAAGTTTGATTAAAGTTTTTTTTTTTAAAAAAGTTTGCAAGATAAGCTCAAGAAGGAAAAGAGATTAGAGATGTATGAAAGTGGAATCCAAAAGGATGTGTAGTTCTTATCTTACTCTAAACTGAGAAAAAACTCATGGAGGACTGTTGTAGAACTGAAAGCCTGACCCTGACTCCTGACCCCTTTTCCAACCTTCTCCCTCTTTACAGAAATATTATGTATATATTCATGTGAATCTATCAGTTGCTGTAGGACACATGCATTTTAATAATTTAATAAAAATGTAAATATAAGTTTAAAATACTATTGTTCGGGTGTTTCATGTAACAATATATCTTTTATACCAATATTGTATAATACTTCTGTCTGGAACCAGAATACAAAACTATCATGTCTCTTGAAATCTACTTGCTCTGGAATAATGCTTGATTCCTGTGAATACTGGACAACACACAAGTGTATAGGATCCTTAAGACTTAGAGTACAAAAAGGTTTCAAGAAAAGCTACTTAGTTTGCAGGTGCAAAATATTACACCTGCAAATGTTTTGTAAGCAAATCTACACACCGCATTACTTCAAACTGAAATTTTAATAGGGATAGTCCATTTTCTACTGCATAAAACGAACAGTATAGGTTTTATCTTACCTAGGAACTTCTGCACCTTGTTTTAAAGAGGATGAATGTATAACAGTGCTAGTAACAACCTCAGTCGTACTATAAAGAAAGGAAAAAATAGTACTGTAAATACTACAATAATGTTATGCTGTTTATTTTCATTTTATATACAGGTGTGTATATAAATATATGTGTAACCTCCCGGAAAAGTATTTTAATTAGTATGAGATGAAATACCTGAAAGCCACCTGATCAGAGCTACACTGCTTCAATTACTGCATTACATTGCAATCTGAGCTGGCAAATATTGACGTTCATGCTTTGTCTCCCTAGCAATCAGAAACTGACTCAAACAAAAGCACTGAAAAAGTTCTGGCTACTCAACACAAAAGGCCAAAAAGAGGGTAATTCCAGTGAATAAAGTAAGAAAAAATCCAATTTAAACAATATTGCTAATATCACTATACTATGCATTTCTAAAAGAGAAAAAACAATGCCTAATAAATTCTTTTAACTACCTCCTATGGGCAGTTAAAACAAAAATATGTAATTTTAAAATAGTGGAGGAATCTAAGTTCTTCTAAAATTTAGTCATTTAAAAGAGACCTAATTGAAATATACTAAAAATAGGTTGATAATTTTTTGTCATTAAAACAAATGAAAATATCTCAAAAGACCAAGATTTCTTGTGGCAAACATAAGGAATCTTGTGTTTACAGAATATAGTTTCTTCCCTTGTGAAACTTCAGAGAAATCAATCTGAGCAGTCATCTCTTCAAACAGATGATATGACAACCAGGTTTATGAACTGTTTCTATAATTTTATATTGCATTATAGAGAGAGTTTTAAATAAAACAAAATAAATTTTAAAAAAACAGCAATAAAGTCTCTCACACATTCTGTTCAGCCTTTTCTTCCTTCGTTTCTTCCATGTTTTGATCTTCTTGACTATCTACATCTGAAATGGAGACCTGATGGCATATGAAAAGATGCATCCAAACTTGTAAATTTTTCTATTCCTTCTGCTGCAATAAAGTATTAATTTTTTAGCCTATGGCAAATCTACTTAAAATTAATCATCCACTTGAAAAAATATGATACAAAATAATCAAAATTAGGTACTTATCAGGGGACCGCTACAGATCAGAAATGAGGAGACATCCTAATTCACCTGAACATCTTTCATGATGCTCTCCCTGGGGATGGATGAGGAGCTGACCAAGAGCTCACGGCTCAGGACTACAGGGAGGACAGGGACAGGTGGGGGGTCTGCTACAGACTGCCTGACCAGGAAGGTGGAGCAGATGAGGCTCACTACGTGGAGACAGGAATAGCCTCCCATTCACAAGCCCTGCTCCTCTTGGACCTTCAACCACCCTGCCAGCTCTTGGAGGGACAACACAGCAGGGCACAGTCAATTCAGGTTTTAGAAGGTTTTGATGATAACCTCCTTCTCCATGTGACAGATCAGCCAAGGAGGACACGTGCTGTGGTGGACCTTGTTCTCACCAACAAGGGGAGGGGGGGTGCGGAACATGAAACTCAGGGTCAGCCTTGACTGCGGTGACCATGAAACGGAGTTTGAGATCCTGAGGGCAGCAAGGAGGGCACACCACATGCTCACTGCCCCCAGCTTCAGAAGAGTAGACTTTGGCCTCTTCACCAATCTGTTTGGTGGAGTCCCATGGGATAGAGACTTGGAAGGAAGAGAGGCCCAAGAAAACTGATTAATATGCAAAAATCACCCACTCCAACCTCAGGAGTGATTCATCCCAATGAAGAGGAAGTCAGGCAAAAATGCCAGTAGGCCTGCATGGATGAACAAGATGCTCCTAGACAAAGTCAAACACAAAAAGGAAGCCTATAGAGGGTGGAGGCAAGGACAGGGTAAGGATATCAGAGATTGTCCAAGCAGCCAAGCATCAGTTTAGGAAAGATAAAGCCCTGACACAATTAAATTTGGCCAGGGTCATCAAGGGAAACAGCAGGAAGACTAGAGAAAATGTGGGCCCTATCTGTAAGGCAACAGGAGACCTCGTTACCCATGATATGGAGAAGACTGAGGTACTCCAAGACTTTTTTTGCCTCAATTTTCACCAGCAAGTGCTCCAGCTACACTGCCTGAGTCACAAAAGGCAAATGAGGGGATTGGGAGAACGAAGAACCATCTGCTGTGGAAGGTAAGGTTCAAGAACACCTAAGGAACCTGAAGTTGCACAAGTCCATGGGACCTGATCAGATCATTTGTGGGTCCTGAGGGCACTGGCAGATGAAGTGTCTAAGCCTCTCACCATCATATTTGAGAAGTCATGGCAGTCCTGTGAAATTCCCACTGACTGGAAAAGGGGAAGCATAACCCATTTTTAAAAGGGGACATAGGGAAGACCTGGGGAACTACAGGCCAATCAGTCTGACCTGGGTGCCTGGCAAGATCATGGAGCAATCCTCCTGGAAACTGTGCTGTGGCACATGGAAAATAAGGAAGTACCAGTGACAGTCAGAATGGTTTCACTAAGGGTAAACTGTGCCTGACAAATTCAGTGGCCTTCTACGATGGAGTTACTGCGCTAGTGAGTGAGGGAAGAGCAACAGATGTCATCTACCTGGACTGGTGCAAAGCATTTGACACTGTGCTGCACAGCATTCCCATTTTTAAACATGGAGAGAAACAGCCACTTGGTGGATAAGGAATTCTCTGGATGGCCACACTTGAGAGTGACAGTTGATGAAAAGCTCAACATGAGCCAGTAATGTGTGCTTGCAGTCCACAAAGCCAAACACGTCCTGGGCTGCTCCCAAAGGAGCATGGCCAGCAGGTCATGGGAGAGGATTCTCCTATCTACTCTGTCCTCATGAGACTCACCTGGAGCACTGTGTTCAGCTCTATGGCCCCCAACATAAGAAGGACATGGACCTATTAGAGCAGGTCCAGAAGAGGCCTCAAAGCTGCTCAGGGGGCTGGAACCACCTCTTCTCTGAGAAAAGGCTGACAGAGTTGGGCTTGTTCAGCCTGAGAACAGAAGGTTCTCGCGAGATTTTTAGAGCAGCCTTTAAGTACCTAAAGCAGCCTACAGGAAAGCTGGAGCTGGATCTCTTACAAAGCCATACAGTGATAGGAGAGGGGGAATGACTTCAAACTGAAAGAGGGTGGGTTTAGTTCACGTATTAGGAAAAAATTGTTTACTGTGAGGGAGGTGAGGCACTGGAATAGGTTACCCAGAGAAGTTGTGCATCTATGAAAAGTGTTCAAGTCCAGGCTGGATGGTGCTCCAAACAATCTGGTGTGGTGGAAGGTGACCCTGCCCTTGGGAGGGGGCTTGGAACAAGTTGATCTTTGAAGTCCCTTCCAGCCCAAACCTTTCTATGACTCTCTGAAGATTCTATGGTAACTTGCCTTCTCTCTATGATGTTCTACAGGTTTGATCTTGACAGAGTCATTGGAGCTCTTCGGAGTTTCATATGGCTCTTCAAAAATCTCTACAAAATAAACACAATTACTCTACATCAAACACCTACATGGATCACAGCACTGTTACATGATTTCTGACTGCAGGTCACATTAGTCCACTTTTTCCCTAGTGAGGAGTAAACTGTTCAGAAAGGTCTCAGCAAATTAAAAATTTGTGTTATTACTAGTGATGATGCATGCACCTAACAGAGAAGGGAAAAAAAAGGCATCTTATTTAAATGGTATTAATATGATAAACGTAACTTATGCATACTCAGTTCTTACAATTTTCAAATTGTTTTGCACAGTTGTATGAGTATTTCTGGAATTGAAGTGTATGAAATAACACGTTAATGTACATTGTTCTATCTCTATAGCAAAAAAAGTTACATAAGTGAAGAACTGAACAGAAGGTCTTGATAAAACTATCGTATACAATTTAATTATAATATAAAGTGGATAAAATAATGTCAACAGAACAATGAAAACTTACTTTCATTTTTGATTAAATAAACAGAGGGACATATAATCATATTAATGCAAAACTCCTACGGTTTTATATGTCAGATCATAGTAAAAGGATATACCATTAAGACAAACCTTCTCGTTCTGATGTTACATCTAACTCCTGCTGAACAAGTGGTCCCACTTCATAAGGATATTCAGTCATATGAGGCACAGAATAATTTCCATGATTTATTTCCTTCTTATTAAAGTATTTTGACTTTGCAGACATTCTGCGAATTGGAATTACAAAAGGTATTTAACAATGTAAGTATCCAGCTTAGTTTAAGTATGCTGTTCCTTTCAAATTGCAGGTTAGTGAATAATTGTAAAGTAAACACTGCTGTGATACAATCAATACCATATAAGTTTTCTCTCTGAGTTTCTCTTAAACCAAGCTTTTTTTATTTTTTTAAGTTTTTTTGGACAGCTGTGATATTTTAGTGTCATTAATGGTACGCTCTTTCAGGTGGGCTGTTTCCAGAAAAATGTAACCAAAACACATAATCTATCAAAAATGGAAGACAAACTGTGATATGACTTCAAAATCACCTGGTTGATGTTACATTTATCTCCCTTTCGGAAATTTTCTTTATTAAAAAATTGTCACACAAGACACACAATAACGTCTCAGAAGACTAGAGATTATTTTCAGAACACTAAAGCTGTATCTCTCTCTCTCTCTACATATATATATGTATATATATATCTTCTAATACTGGAGATCTAGTTTTTCTTTAGTGCAACAGAAGATGTAATGCCACAAAGGAGTTCAGGTTAAGGATACTTTATCTTCAGGACAGTGCAAGATAATACCAAATAAAACATTTACTGCCTTTTCCATCTATTTTTCTGACAAGCACACATACGAACATAGCTAGATTACAGATGCAGGGAAACACAAATGAATATCATGAACCTTACAACTCTAGGAAAATTACATGAAAGAGAGTGGAAGTTATCTGAGAAAATTGTGATATCCACTTAATCAGAAATCTAGGATCTATTTCCACATCACTAAGTTTATAAACATGCATGTACAATTCACTTCATATGCAACAGCTACATTTTTTCTATCTACATGTACATCTGCTGATAGAAAATCTTTTATCTGCTTCATGCAGCTGTAAACGACAGGCAAGAATTTGACTTTGGGCTCAAAATTAAACACGTATATAACACATAATTACAGCAGAACTTTTCATACTGACATGCTACTTAGCAGAGGAATTACGACGAACTTGAGTTCTTAGGTTAAAAAGATAAATAAAATTACCTAAAATCAGTTTCACAAAATTCATCATAGGCTTGTACATTCCGGACATTAGGAGGAGGATTGGCCACTGTGGAAGAGCTTTCGTCTGTACTGCTTTCTTTCTCTGTCCTAGACTGGGCTTCTGATAGAGACACAGATTCTTCCAGATCTCGCTCATCTGGATGCTATTAAGAGAAGTAATGATAATCAAAATTCACTAGTTAAAAAACAAAAAAAAAAGATACCTGATACTTTTTGAAAGGCCACAATGATTTAATTTGGAATGGTTATGCCTAACTCATATTCTTTTATTATAGAGCTGAGAAATGCTGCATTTACAGTTGCCTGTGGAACCTGAGTTTTGCCCCTTTCCACACTAATTAAGCAATGATCCTCTGAATTATCCAAAGAAAACATAAGGAAGATTTGTCAGTGTGACAAACATACACAATAAGGTTTGGCCTTCATCACACGTAACCCACGACTCTGAAATTATCACTGAAAACAGTATGAAAGGTAAAACCCCATGAATAATCTTGCAGTTAGATGCACACACAAAACTCTGGCAGTTAAGTTGTAAGTAAAATACAGGTGGTACTTTTCAAGAAACAAAAATATAAACCAAAACCAAGATAAAAAAATCTCTTGGTATAGGAGACAAGCTTCTCACAAAAATCCCACAATGCTCTCCTGGTAAGAGCTTTTTATGTACTCTATGATTCTATGTAGAATTAAAAAGCTAAGTGATTCAGTTACCCCTAAAATATAAACTAAAGCGATACTCATCAGGTTCTTCTGACAAATCTCTTCTTTCAAATCCACACATATACTCCAACTCTGTCTAACAGTGCTAGTCACCATTCACAGATCTTTAACTAGTTTAAATACTCCAGTCAAAGTATAACAACAGTCCTCAAAGACAAATGAACCTAAACTCAAGTCTTCCCAGAGAAACTCCATTCTGTGTCTTGCTTTGCCATATTTTATCTCCAGTACTAGGTTTCTTCCAATGATGTCTAAAGCTAGACACAACGGCCAAACTTATATAAATTTACACAAATAATGTCCTATCTGGATAAATGAGCTGGATTTTGAACAGTGCGTCCAAACAGAACTTTCACCACCAACTCAAGTATTTCTACAGACAGAATTACAGTATTTCTGGAACATTTCTCCTTTAAGCAACCCTTAAAGGAAAGACTATTAATCAATATTTCAGGTGTTACTGAGAACAGAACAATGAGGTAAAATGTGTGTGATTTTCTTTACTGGCACAATTTACTCACGTTTCATTGACACCTATTCCATTCTTTTTCTTACCTTATATTTTATGTTTTTTGTTTGAGATCTGTCTCTGTGTAACTGTTCTAACAGCCACAAAGAAGTAAGGACAGCAGCTGCTGATGTTTTCACATGTATCATTGGGAGAACTTCTTCTAAGGAATCTTGTTTATTGGAACCACAAAGCAGTCTTTTATCAGACCATCTGATCATCCACTCAAGCAATTTTGCAATATTGTTCAATTTGTCCATCAATTCTATAGCTAGTTCTTCTCCTGGTACAGTATCAACTACATCAACAGTTTTGTAAATGTATTTAGAAGTTGCCTGTGTTTGCAGGATAGAGGAAGTATGGTTAGGAAAGGTATGGCTTGGTACTGCAACAGTGACTCCTTGATTGTCAGTCTGAGCTCTGTAAATTGATTTGTGTTTTAAACCAAATAATCCTTCATTAGGTCCTTTCATTAGGTTATGCACAGAAGGTTCTTTTGTCTGTACAACAGACTGTACAATTGTTGGTTTTTCCAAAATATTTTGGGTTTTGTTATAGACAGATGCTGTTTCAGGATCACAAGATGCCAGGCTGACAGTATAGCAAGACCCAGCTCTAAACACACTCTGACTTCTATTTTTGCCTTGTCGACGTTTCAGTGTTGTGTGGACATCAAAAAAGAGAGAGTTCAATTCATGCTCTCGAAGAAGGCCAGAAAAGCTAGTAAGAAATGGAATTCCAACGTCACTGTACTTTATCAAGTCTCTCTCAAGAACGTAACTCAAAAAGAGTTCTAAAAACTTAACATATTCATCATCATCACGTTCAAAGTCCCATGCACCAACGATCGGCAAATTACATTGATTATGTACATCTCTTCTAAGTACTTTGTCTTTATGTAATGTTGTCCAGTTAAGAGCTTTTATCCTACGTGTGGCACTTTTGCTACCTATTTCTCCTCGTGTCTGGTGTTCATTATCTCTGTAAGACAATAAACATAAGAACTGTTAACACCAAAATCCAGAGAACTTAAGAAGCATTAAGTGAAAAAATAACTAAATGCAATATTGGTTCCTTTTCTTCCTTCAGTATTAAAAAGGGTAAACTAACAATCCCAATTTTACATTAATACAATCTTAAGGTGGCAAATTAATCAAATGCAAAATCCATAGTTCTTACATTGAGGGAAATTAGGCATCAGCATATATGAATGTGGACATAGTTGCTAATAATTTACACTTCAATAACATATTAGTCACATACTAACTGATGTAACATTAACAATTCTTTAATTTGGTAGATTTGTAATTCTTTAAATCACCCAAAGTGGCAATTACCCTGTGAAAATACTACTTGATAAGCAGAAGACAACTTATTTGACCCCCAAACTGTTTTTTTACCCTAATTCAAATTGAAAGCTTTCTGCTACTACTTTTTTCATACCTTTGGAATGAAGGTGCTTTAACTCTCATTTCTTCAGTACGCAAGGCATCAGAAAGTGTATCTGCTGTGTCAGCATCACTATATACCTGAGCATTCCCAACATCAGTAAGTGTGCTTGTGCTTAGACTAGTGCCTATTGAGAATCTGTCATAACAGTGTTCATCATCTGCTGCTCCTTCTTCTGCTGGTTCCCAAATATTAGCTTCTATTGGGCCTATGTTCTTTATTACACGTCTCAAGGCCTTCTTTCTCGCTTCTTCAGTAGCCTGTATAACAACAGACATCATTTCTTCACTTTCAGGACCTACTGAAAGAAAGAAAATCAAGTTTCCAATTTTAAATTTTCAGTTTTCAATTAGTCTCTCAAACTGAGACATGAATTAGCCCTAAATTAAACTAATAAATTACAAACATTTAGAATTACAGAAAGAAACTACGATAAAGTGAAGAAACACCAACAACTTGAAAGTCATGAGACTGTAACTGGTATAGACACATATAGACAGAATTTGTCACAAAACTCAAAGTTGTCTAACTAGAAACTACAGTGATTGTTTTGCATGGGGAATGAAACAAGTTATTATTACAACAATGCCCAGTTAACAAAAGTAGGGTAAAAAAGAAAGTTTGTGTAATATTTCCTGAAGAAGGATGAACATTACCTTCAACAATACTGTGTCTGAGTCGCTGCTGAAGTGCATGATATTTATCCCTTAGTGGAACTCTTACATCTTCAGGATTAGAAAATGCTCTTACAAAAATCTCTGCCACCTGCACAAGAAGTCACATCTTTTTTTCAGGAGCCAACATACAGATAAGGTATCTTTTCCCACGGAACTTACACCACTAGAAAATCTAACCACTAGCTTTTCCAAGGAGAAGAAACATTTGTGATAATCTCCACTGCTTTTATTCTAACTTTAATTTATTTTACCTTTTTCATTGGTGGCAGTTCACCAAGCAGACTCAAAATGACATCTTGAACTAATTCTTCAATGTTCATGAACCTGCAGAAAGGAAGCATTCGACAAGCCCACTCCACTGCATTCAGACAACGCTCAACTGTGGAGGCATCGTATCCGCTCTTCTTCAGATCCTAAAAAAATCAACAGAAATTGATAGGAACAATATATTTCAGCAAAATTATTCACACATTGCAGATGGTAAGGCTTCTTCCCTAGCCAACAGAAAATAAACATCTCTAACTTAATTGCCAAGCAGAGAAGTGTACAATACCAGGAGACAGATCAAGGTTGTAATGAATCATAAAGTGCATTAAAAAAAAAAAAAGAAATCAAAGAGCTTTTTTTAAACCAGCTTAAGAAATACCTCCATTAATACTCTGCTGAAGAGTCTGTTTGCAATAATTTAGAGTAAAATTTGAGAATTTGACTAACCAGATGTTACTTATTAAATGCTCTGAATTACCAGGTGAAGTAAATAGTTTTACAGTGACTTAAGGAGATGACAAATTCTTTCTTGGGATCAAGATATTTAAGTGTGGCAAGATGCTTTTAAAATGGATCTGTCTATTTTGAAACAGTATTTTCTACCTCATTTTGTCACTGTCAAAGAATATTCTACCATTTGAAACAGAGTCATCCTCTTTATCTGAAGCTTGTTTTTCTGGTGAAGAAAAATTTTGGACTTGTTACAGAACAAATGACAAATATGCTTGCAGTTTCTTTTTCTTTCTTGACCTCTGACATCAACCAATATGTGTATAAATAAAGAAAACATGATTAAGTTTTAATATTTTTCATTATTTTTTTTGAAAACTGTGTATATTTGACACCCATTAACCTCATTTTTGGTGTTTTAACTATACATTTCAGGAAATACCCAAAATGTTCTGACCTGATGGCAAAAAAACCCGCAAAAACCAGGAAGTAAATATTTAGGTAGACAACAAGCGTAGAAATTACGGCTTTTGTGGCAGCATCTCTTCAATTATCTAAGTTAAATGCCAAGCAACAGTCCAACAGAAATACTGTTAGGAAGAGAGAGTTCACATAGACAGTACTATTCCATAGCATCAAATAGACGCTGCACATTGTAGCACTGTGTTCATTTTGTTATGTAAAGTAAATGAAAGTTCTCACAGAAATATTACACCAGACCTTTAGAACTCTTCTCATGCAATTACTTATATTACTAACATAATTACCTTATTATTGTTAGTATTTTCCCTTGCAGCTTGGTACCGCCTACAGTTATCAGACAATTTTTCACGAACATGAAACATCCAGCATAATGCACATAACTCTCTGAAACAACCTACAACACAAGCATGCAATATGGTGAGACTCTATTTAAATAAATTAAACAGAATAGCTAGGGATTTTTAGCTAGAAGAAAGGAACTAACATTATCCTAACAGTAGTTCTAAAGAAAAAAAA
>JAWWEU010000091.1:60407775-60418450 GCA_035583155.1 Acropternis orthonyx | reverse complement strand
ATAGAGATTGTGCCAGTAAACTTTCTGTAAAATGTAAATAAGGACAGGTTGATGTAGCTAATTGTGAGAATTACAGCAGTAAAATCTTGTTAGGTTATATGATAAAAAGTTCATATACATACGTACAAAGGAGTACAGAGACTGAAAGTACCCAGACCCATCTACTCAGAGGAGAAAAATCAACCCATGTAAGGTTTATCTCCACAAGCCCAGAGACGCACAACAGCAAATCATGTACTTGGAGAAATGGACACCTATCCAGGCTCTTCTCAGGAGAGCCATCACCCCCAGAGTCCAGTTAGGAAACCCACCAAGATGAACCAATGGGAGTGGTTCCCATCAGTATGGTTTGGCTTGAGAGAAGTTACTGTCAAGAAGAACACGACATACTATAGAATGTGGAAGAAGCTTTTGGGATTGCACAAGGCTCATGACAGGATCTTTAGGAAAGAAAACAAAGATGGCATGGAGCTGTGGCAGCCTCACCTCGACTGAGCCCTGTCTCTCTTCCTAGGAGTGGGACTCTCTGTGCTGTGTGCCTGTGTATAGGCTTTTAAGTGACAAAAAACGACAGGGACCACGGGTCAGAAAGCCTGTGTCTGGGGTGCCAGCAACTGCAGAGACTGGAGTGAAGTCAAATGAAGTGCAAGCAACATGAGCGGGACCACAGGTCAGAGCACTCATGTATCCCACAGTGCCAACCTGCCTGTGGGGCAAGCAAGGCTATGTAAGTGAATGTGTGAGCGCCAGCAGGTATCAAGTCAGACCAAGTAACGGGTAAGAAGTGTCCTGGGATCAGAGCTACAAGAGTAAGGCCACAGGAGTTCAGTGTCTGGAGGGACCAGTGAAGACCTGGCCAATGGCCAGAGAGACAACTGGGAGACCTAGTTGTATGCCTTCATGTCTCTACGGGCAAGACAAGGGGCTTTGGATACCTGAGAGAGAAAAGGAGTTGTGACCATCTGCCAGAAAGACACTGTATACGTAGCAGGGGGCGTGTGCATCTCTGCGAGAGAGGCACGTGGACAGCCTGAAGAACCCGGACCAGCTCTCTAGTGGATGGACCATACATTCAAAGCCAGCTGCTGTGAGGTGCATGGACAGTGTGTGCAGGGGGGGCAGAGGGCATCTGTGGGTGGGGCTGTACCAAAAAATGGAGTGGGGCTGGGGCTTTGGGGGCTCACATATCCAGACACAAGCAACATCAGATACTCAGCTACTGGGTCTACTGGTCGAGCTATTGGTCCAGATAGTGGAGGGATACATATTGTACAAACAGGTATTTATATGCAGACCTTCACTCTGACCAGCAAGAAAGGGAAACAGGATGGGATTGTTGGTGCTGTCTGTGTGAGCACTGAGCATGTCTGTGGGTGTTGATGTGTGGCCAGAGGTATATAGGTGTTGTGTATGTGTGTGTATGTGCCTTACTGGTAAAACACTCCCAGCCTTGCTAGCTGCTGGACCGGAGGGCATGGAGGTGTCAGGCTATGAGACACCACCCCCTCCTCCTTCAACAGAAAGGAAAGCCAAAGCCACATACCTTCATGTAGCTAATTTTAAGTGTGATGATACTTTCCACACTGTTAATACATTTCATTTTTTTGTTTGTTTTAATGAAGATTCAGTTTTCTTCCAAACAAGTTTATATGACATAGAGTCAAATAGGGGTTTGGACAGTATAGATGAAGAAGACAAGATTGATAATACATTACATTCCTGAAATGATCGAAGCCAAAACTCAAACCCCTGTGATATTAAAGTGAGTGTTTGGATGTCTTGTAACAGTAACACAGACGCTGGAGTAGATGAAGCAATTGCTTCTTTCTAAGATAGAGTATAACACAGAATATGTAGTCAAGTAACATGAAAAACAACCACAATTATTTTTACATACCTGTAAACTTCTTGTATTTAATAAGTCCTGATGTTTCAGAAGTTACTGGCTGTCCTAACAAAGACTGTAACTTTTCCTGAAAAGTCTGCATTGGTGATAGGCTTAATGGCAGGAGATGTTCTGTGTTTTTCATTCTGAAAGTATAACAAGAAACTGCTCATAAATAACAAATTAACATTCATACATAAACCAGTGAAGGTCTCTTAAAAGAATATCTAAGCCAAAATCACTAATCATACATTAAGTCCTACAGCTACTAGGACTCCAGGAATATGAACTTTTGAGGAAAGGATAATGTCATAATAAGCTTCATGCAGATAATCATATGAAAATACAGTATACTAATCCTAAGCTCCAATTTACCTTGAGAATTCATCAGAGTTCTGACAATACAGCTGGTAGGCCAGACCAATTGAAACAGAGAGTTTCCAGTCCCCAAGTGTATGTGCTAACCACACAGCCTCTGGAATGAGCCCACCAATAAAGAACAAATCAAGAGCATATTCAGCTGTCCACACAGATGAAAGGTTCTGGTCCCTGATGGCTCTGGTAACCAAACAATGTTGCAGTGGAATAACACGAGCAGGTAAATCTGTGACACAAAAAACATGTTTTAAAGTTCACATAAATCTGCAGCTATCACTTGAATAATCTAGAATTCATTTATTCACATTGATTTTGGTTTAAACACAGTGCACAATTGCTCTTTACTTTTAGAGGCATGCTATGAAGTTTATCTGCAGCAGGCAGACGTAGCTCATGCTATGATACAACAGTGAGTTTAGATTAGGCTATTTTTCTGGTTAATAATGTGGGATATGCAAACAAGTGCAAAACTTGTGAGTTTTTCTTACTTTAAAGACTTAGCATGCTGACAGACCATTTACAAGTATGCTACATATACTTAGGATATACCAGAGAGTATACTCAAGATAAAACGAAATTCTAAGTTTTCCTAGTGTATCCATAGTTTTTGTACTCACTGCATGGTTTTACTGAAGAAGACAGAATGCTAAAACACATTTTTGAGAAAGAACAGTGCAAAACACTGTGATTCTGTGATTTAAGGAGTCAATATAGAGACAAACTTCAGGCAAACTTAGTATCTCCTCATTTCCTTAGATTCAGAATTGTTTTTCAAGGTTTTACTTCCTGGTTCTCCTGGAGAGGAGGTGATCAACATAAATTCTAAAGAGTTACTTGCTTCTCTCACAGCTTCTGTTTACTATTCAGACAGTTAGGGAGTTATCCACACTAAACCAGCTTGTGCTATGTAGTTTCACCAAGACTGTCTCACCACATACATGGATCTTTGTCTAACGCGAATACTGAAATCAAATTGGAAGGCTGTTCAATTAACAAAAGAGTGCAAAGACAGAAACATATACCAGTGCATGTTGTAGTACAGAAACATTTAAAATAGTCAGTGTATTCAAATACACTACAGAAATCATAATCAGTCAAAATAAGTTAATGCTGTAAAAAAATATCTGGTGCTGTAATACTGACGTACTGGTAGAGGCCTTAAAATAGCTCCAAATAAATCTACATGCCTGTGGAAAAATTAATTCTGAAACTAAAAGTTTCCTAACAAGGGAAATCTTTACATAGAATCTCTTGCAGAAAACACATAAACCACCCACTATGATAAATATTTTCATTAAAATGCTGACAAGCAGGACTTAAGCTAACAGGCACTACTTGAGTTCAACAATAAAACAGTTTGACATTCCCACTTGCTTTGACAATACGGTGTCTGAAGCATTTTGGATTCCAAGAGCTTGAGTGTCAGATAAGCAAAAAATGCTCTCCTCTGACTTTTCAGTTCAAGTCACAACATACCAGATACAACTCAATTATTTGTTAAGCACTCCTTTATTTCTCACTTTTAGAAGGATCAAAGTCAGTCAGAGCCAGATCTTTAGGCATAATTGTGACAAAGGATGATAAAAAGGCTCAGATACTTAATTGTCCTCCCTGCATCAGTCTTTAATAGTCAGAGCAGTTGTTCCCCAGGTACCAAGTCCCCTGAAATGGACTACAGGGACAGGAAGCAGAATGAAACCTCCACAATCCAAGGAGAAAAGGTCAGTGACCCACTACACCACTCAGACGCACACAGATCTAAGGGGCTGGATGGGATCCACCCAAGGGTACTGAGAGAGCTGAGGGAAGTGAGTTTCCATCATTCACCACCAGTCCTGACTCGCCAGCGAGGTTGGCAGAACAGACACCTATCTACAAGAAGGGCCAGAAGAAGGATCTCTACAGCCTTGTCAGCCTGACTTTGGTGCAGGAGAATGCCACGGAGCACCCTGACAGCTATTGTGAGACACATACAGGACAACCAGGGGATCCAGCCCAGCCACTGTGGGCTTATGAAAGGCAGATCCTGCCTGACCAACAGGATCTCCTTCTGTGACAGGGTGACCTGCTTGGTGGATGAGGGAAAGGCTATTAATGCTGTCCACCGGCACTTTAGTAAAGCTCCTGATGCCGTTTCCTACAGCATTGTCCTGTAGAAACTGGCTGCCCATCATTTGGGTGGGTGCACTCCTTGCTGGGTGGGTGCACTCCTTGCTGGGTGAAAACAGGCCGGATGAGTGGGCCCAGAAGTGGTGGTGAATGGAATTACATCCAGCTGGGGCCAATCACTAGTGGAGTTCCCCATGCTCAGTTACTGGGGCCAGCCCTGATTAATATCTTTATCAAAGGTCTAGACAAGGTGACCAAGTGCACCCTCAGTCAGTTTGCAGATTACACCAGCTAGGGACAAGTGTTGATCTGCTGGAGGGAAGGAGGACACTGCACAGGGATCTGGATGGGCTGGATTGATGGGCTGAGGCCAGTTGTGTGAGTTTCAACAAGGTCAAGTGCCACATCCAGACCTTGGGTCACAACAAGTCCACGCAGTGCTGAAGACCTGGGGAAGAATGGCTGGAAAGTGGCTCAGTGGAGGGTGCTGGTTGACAGCAGCTGAACATGAGAAAGAGTGTACCCACATGGCCAAGAAGGTCAAAGGTATCTTGGCCTGTATCAGAAATAGTGTGGCCAGCAGATTCAGGGTAGTGACTGTACCCCTGTACTTGGCACTGGTGAGGCCACACCTCAAATCCTGTGTTCATTTTTAAAGGACATTGAGGTGTGTTGGGGTGTGTCCAGAGAAGGGCAATGAGGCTGCTGAAGGGTCTGGGGCACAAGTCAGATGAGAAGCAGCTGAGGCAGCTCAGGATGTTTATCCTGGAGAAGAGGAGGCTCAGGGGGGACCTTACTGCTCTCTACAACCACCTTGAAGAAGGTTGTAGCCAGGTGGGGATCAGCCTCTTCTTCCAAGTGAGAAGTGACAGGAAAAGAGGAAATGGCCTCAAGCTGTGCCAGGGGAGGTTTAGACTGGATATTAGGAAAAACTGCTTCTCTGATCTTAGGTGGGTTTTCCAAACTAAATGATGTTGTATGTTGGAACCAAAATTTTATCAGTTACACCAGAACTGCAACATTGCTTTTTCTGTCCTGTACTCCATGAAAAAGCTAACTTGATCATCAAGTTAAAGCATAACAGACGGATAACAATCTTAAGCAAACTGAATGTCTTTAGAGAAAATACCTTGTTTGGTGTGAAGTGGATGCAGAATGTCAACACTGTGTGGGGGAAAGATATAGAGCATCTGATTTGTGAAATACGCAGCCATGAATCGTGCCATGGACCGAATCACAGCCATAGCAGTGTCAGTATGAATGCTGGTTACCATCCATAGTTCGTGCTGAAAATACTTGGTATCTAAAAAAATATATAAAATTAAAACATCATGAGGGAAATTTACTTTAAATTTGAATGCTAAAATTGTTTACTCACATGTTATAAAACATTTTTTAAAGAAGCAAACTTATTTAATTTCTTGACAAGTTTTAAGAACTTATACTAATAACACATTATATTAATATTAGAGGAGTTTTATAGTAGGTTTTTAACAACTAAAGATGGACTCTAACATCTAAATTTAGAGTATCACTGGGCCAAAAAATCACTTGTTTAATTTTGGAAATTTAGATTTCACTTAGATTCAGACTCAACAGAAATAAAATTTACAAGCATCTGCAAAAACACCACACTGTCAATTTAAGACTGATGATCAAACTAAAATCCACTATTTTATCATGTTGTATCATAAAAAATGCTAAATGAATATAAAATAATATCACATCATTTCCCCCTTATTCTTATTACTCCAAGTCTTTCCTTGAGCGAATTTGAGTCTCAAAGTATTGCTTTCACTATTAATTATACAGTGAAAGTTGTCTAAGCACGTATTCCAGCAAGTGCTGCTGAAAGATCATCTGAGAACCAGAAAAAGATCACGGAAGTCACTCAAAACAGACTTCAATCCAGTGTAAAGAGAAAAACATGCTCTCAAGAGCGCGTGTGATGGCATAGAAATTAGACACTAGGGTCAACATACCTCATCACCATTTTAGGCAATACAAACATACCAGAAAATTCTTCCATCTGACTTGTTGCCAGCTGTGATCGCCTTAGAATCTCTCCAACCAAATGATCACAGAGTCCCTGAGCTTCACACAAGTTATACTGATACAGGTGGCAAAATAATATTGCAAGATAGTATCTAGTCTGAAGAAAACTTGTTCTTTTTCCTCCTGCATTGAAAGATTAAAAAAAAAACATGGCAGAAGTCCATTTGGAAAAAAAACAATAAACACAAAATCAGATGCAGTAAGTGAAAGTACTAGCTCTTTCCTCTCCAGAAACATCTACATAAACATACACTCAGAGGAGCAGAAATCAGGAGCAGCTTCTTTAGGATATGATTCTTCTACAGTCTCTAAGTTACTAGTAAGTTAATGCTCATCTACAACATTTTTACTTCTAGAAATATGGCAGTTTTCAAAGCCACATGTATATAGGTATAATTGTCAAGATATAAAGACAGGAGATCTTAAAGGAGTTTATCCTTCTAAGAAGGAATGCCAAAACTACAATGAAATTGCTTATACATCTACCAAGCTTGCAATATTCTGATTTTTTTACCTCAATGAGGTATTCCTCATCATAATAACCAGCAAACAATTTTCTCAAGATGCCTGGAAAGAGACACTAGTATATCCATGCCAAATCAACTCCTACAAAACCTCCTGCCACAGGTTTTGTTACTTTCTAAACACTAAGTCTTTTCATTTTACACCTGCTAAAGGAATTGATTTCTGTTCATCTGTTTTTCATTGTCTGTCTCACTCACAAATATATCTAGAGCTTCCCTGGATCAAGTACTTCATAACCACAAGAAAACTCTGACACTAAAACAGAAATGCACAGAATTTTCTCAGAGATCACCCAGATTTAAGTTTTGACTGGTCTCTACTCAAATCCCAGCTTAATTTCAATGTGCATTCTTTCTGTTTCCTACCCTTTCATTTAAGGGCAAATGCAGTCACAAGTAGATACATAAAGTGATTATACAACTCACGCCTTCTATCCCCAAGAAAGACTTTTTCCCCTACCTTTTGCCTTGGTTTCACAAAGAGATCTTTTCCAAATGTCAAGAGATTCTCTGTATGAGCCTAAAAGGAACTGCTCCTCACCTAAAAAAGTCACACACATAACAAATTAACAGCTCTACATGGTTACTTTTACGTGTGCAAACACACATGCACTTACTTCGGTAGAGATTTATGAAAAGCAGAGTAAAACGTGAGTCTCCAGCAAATTCCTATTCTCACAGTTAAATCTAAATTTTGAGCAAACAAACAGAGACAACTTTGAATACCCCTTCCCACGACAGGTAATGCATTAGCTCCTCTCCACAAGGAGCTAATGTATTGCTTGGAGTGATGCAGGAAGAGAAGCTAGAAGTGTCATTTAAGGGAAATAGAATAAAAATATGGAAATAAAAGAATTGTGGTGGGAGACATAAATGAGAAGCTGGGCTTAGCAGTGTACAAGTGAAAAGCAAGGCAGAGCATATGATACTAATGTGTAAGACATTAAGCTACAACTACATACCGTTTGCAAAATAAATACGACATATTAAGTCTGTTACTTTACGTTACAGTAATTTAGATGCTTAGTTGAGGCTGACTACATTTGTGTACACAACATGGTCATGCCCATAATGATCACGTGGAGTGAACACAAAAATCCAGTAAGAAACACTTTGTGATGCCCATTTACTTCCGAGGAAATAACACTGTTCAAAGGAGATCAAAATTCAAATCTTGCACTCAGGTTCTTTCGGACATTGCTCAAAGCAGACTGAAGTCAATATATTCTTTCTATTTAGGACAACAAGCTTTAAAGATTGTCTACAATCTACATATGTACCAGGACATTAAGTATTTAAGACAAAATCATGATAAATTTAAGGGAAGTCCCGCTATTTTTTTTTCATCTGGTAGTTGGTTATTGATCGTCATTAAGTTAGACCTAATTTTCCTAGTATTCAGTTTACTATGTAACTACCTAATATTTGTACTAACCAGATACAGAATTAACCTTCAGATGTTGTTCTAATGTCACTCCTGAAGACTGGAGGGTTGCTTGTATATGACTTAAAAGCAATGAAACAACAGAAGCTTCTTCTGCATTCCTGTTCACTTTTCTTTTCAGCTGCACCTGATACGAAACCACTTTCTTATACAATAATCGCCATAGTACAATCAACCTGTAGTTCAAGAAGTACAA
The DNA here is from genome assembly GCA_035583155.1 of Acropternis orthonyx. Taxonomy (NCBI): domain Eukaryota; kingdom Metazoa; phylum Chordata; class Aves; order Passeriformes; family Rhinocryptidae; genus Acropternis; species Acropternis orthonyx. Next base: position 60,409,859 of record JAWWEU010000091.1, on the reverse strand, counting down.
TATTACAAAATTAAGCAAGAATTAACAAAGTTACTTACATCAACTTCTTAGTTCCTTGTATTTTACATTATGCACCTCAAAACTAAATTATATCAACTACTTTACAGATTTATGAGAAAAAAAATATTTTTGTCTTGTTTTAGACCAACATATGCATTCTTCTGAATTTGCTTCAACACAATAATGTACTTTAAGCACACAAACACCCCTAGAATTAATCCCCTTGCTAGTTAAACAATGGGAAATGAAATAATCTCAGAGAAACCTCAAGACAGGTATAAATTTCTTACTTATAAAGACTGATTAAAAATACAATTAAAGTATACACAGAAAAGCAGAGCATGTTTCTAGAACTGGCAAGTCCCTGTTGCCCAGCATAGTGCTATTAGATGTCCTAGCTCAGATATGTAGTAAGCTTGACAGTACAAGGAAATATACATTGTTAGAGATTTGAAAAAGCTTACACAGAACTGGAACACCTCTGTATCTTCTTCTCAAGTACTACTCCTTCCATAATTAAGAGTCATATTCACAGTGCTCAGTACTTAGAGCACAATTAACCAAAAACATGGAGTATCTTCTCAGAGATAACTGAAACTTGCCAATTGTATTTGCAATGAACACAATATTGTATTTCAAAATTATTAAGGAAATACATTTTACGGTAGTAGGATTAAGTTTGTGAGTTATAATACTTCTTTGGTTCTAAATCTCTGGAAAGTAAAATCCTGCTCATATGAATGCCACACTAGGATTCATTTGAGTTCTGCAGTACAGATATACTTCAGTTATAATAATATACTTTTCCAATAGTTGGATAGCAGACATCAGTTTAAGTGTCTTCCAAGTTTACATGTATATCTTCTAAGAAGAAATAACTCTCATAATTTAGTAAGCTTTCACACACTTGGATTTTTCTTATTGCTCTGAGACACCACATCCATAACCAATACAGACTTTGCTAAGTTGACATTGTTGATTCATTGCATAAGAGCCTGCTCTTTCTCCACAGTTTGCAGCTGTGAAGGAGTGAAAGCAGAAGAGGCAGATAAAGGATGCAAAGTTACAATACCTAGACTGATGATGCACTATCAGATCTGGTGTGAGCTGTCAACCATCAGTAACCTCTGAACCAATTTGCACTAACTAGTCATCATAACTTAAATATATTCATCTACAGGTCTAAGCCTTAATCGCATGCTTTAATAGATTATCATGCCATTCCATCAAGTAAAAGGCAGAAAAAACCTAAAAGAATATTGTAATTATGGTGTAAATGATAAAATTTCGTTCCAACATGTAGAACCATTTAGGCTGGAAAAAACCCTTAAGACCATGGAGTCCCATCACTAGAACTGCCAAGTCCACCACTAAACCATGTCCCTGAGCACCACATTTACACATCTTTTATATACGTACAGGGATGGCGACTCAACTCACTTCCCTAGGCAGCCTGGACCAATGTTTGGCAACCCTTTCAGAGAAGCAGTTTTTCCTAATATCCAATTTCAACTTCCCCTGGCACAACTTGAGGCCATTTCCTCTTTTCCTATTGCTTGTCACTTGGAAGAAGAGGCTGATCCCCACCTGGCTACAACCTCCTTCCAAGTGGTTGTAGAGAGCAGTAAGGTCCCCTCTGACCTTCCTTTGCTCCAGGCTAAATTTGCAGCTCCCTCAGCCACTCCATCTGACTTGCACTCCAGACCCCTCACCAGCTCTGTTGCTCTTCTCTGGACACACTCCAGCACCTCAGTGACCTTAAGTGAGAGGCCCGAAACTGAATGCAGTTCTCAAGCTGCAGCCTCATCACTGACCTGCACAGAGGCACAATCACTGTGCTGGTCCTGCTGGCCACACAATTGCTGATACAGACCAAGATGCCTTTGGCCTTCTTGGCCATGTGGGCACACTCTGGCTCATGATCAGCCTCTGTTAACCAGCACCCCCAAGTCCTTTTCTGCTGAGCTCCTTTTCAGACACTCTGTCCCAAATCTTTAGCATTGCATTTCTTTTTCCTGGAGTACTGTAGTATCATTGGACAGAACCCTTTATTTCAGCGGGCAAATTTTCCAGTTGGATGTCTG
>JAWWEU010000091.1:60396745-60407675 GCA_035583155.1 Acropternis orthonyx | reverse complement strand
ATTGCATGGGGTTGTTGTGACCCATGGTGTGGATGTAGAACCTGGCCTTGCTGAACCTCACACAACTAGCCTCAGCCCATCAATCCAACCTGTCCAGGACCCTTTGTGGAGCTCTCCTTCCCTCCAGCAGATCAACACTTCCTCCCAGCTGGTGTCATCTGCAAACTGACTGAGAGGGAACTCCACTAGTGAGCAGTCCCAGCTGGGTGTAATTCCATTCACCACCACTTCCTGGGCCCACTCATCCAGCCTGTTTTCCAGCAAGGAGTGCACCTCTCCAAGCCACAAGCTGCCAGTTTCTCCAGGAAACACTTGGAAAATGGTGTCAAAGGCTTTACTAAAGTCCAGGTGGAGAACATCCACAGTCCTTCCCTCATCCACCAAGCAGGTCACCTTGTCGCAGAAGGAGATCATGTTGGTCAGGCATGATCTGCCCTTCCATAAACCCATGCAGGCTAGGCTGGACCCCCCCCGTTATCCTGCATATTTTTATTTCCCCATGCAAAGATTATTCATACCTTTTTTCTATTTTTGCATCATGGTTTACTTGAGGAGGCTCTTTAAGCAGAGGTTTCATCAAGCTGAATTGCTGAGTAGTATTGTCATCAAGAACTAAGAAAAGAGGCACAGTGAGGGAGTCAAGTTCCACAAGAACGTTACCAACAGGAGATGCAAAAAAATTCTCATACTGTAGTACACACACACTACTTAGAGTGTAAGAAACCATTTTTAAAAGACAGAAGCATGCCAAAAGGTTTTTTGAGAACAACTGATCTCGCTGCTGTGTAAGCATCAGTTTTAAAGTTTCTAATGTCAGCTTTGCCACATGCCCAGTAAGACTGGCTCTTGAATGCCAATACAAGACAGTCAAACACTGCTGAAAATATTTGAGGACACAATGCATCCACTGATTATTCTTCATAGACTTGTTTAAAGATGCTTCCTGGCTTAGCAAAGAACATTTCACAAACTGAACAATGCTGAAAAAATGGATAATGCAGTTCACTGTGTAATTCAACAACGTATCCTTCTCTTCCATATTTTTTGAAATCCCTATCTGCCATGCAGTAAGGAGGTTTTTCTGAATGGAATATAGTTCCAATGATGATTTATCTTTCTCTTCAGTGTCATCTGCATGCATAGTATCAAACATTGATGCAAATTCTAAGTGGCCTTGATCAGCTTTACCAACAAATGAAAGGATTCTCGAGTTATGGAAGCTAGAAGGGCTATTGCAAAACTGTTTTTCATCATCTGATTCTTCTTCAAAATCCTAAATCAGAAAAAAAAAAAAATCAACCATTTAATTCAAGTTTATTGAGAAAGAGCACAGTCTGCAGGGAATCACCATTTAGTCAGCCTCACAAATGAAATCTTTATGCTTAATTAACTTGCTTAAATGCTAGTAAGTTTCATTCACAGCAGTTTCATCTTGATCTCAAATTAAATGTGGTTATTTGCAATACTTGGATAGAGAGAAATTAAATTACCTAACAACAACAACAAAACTATACTGCCAACACAGCTGTAGATTTTACAGTAGAAAGGGAACCTGTCCGTCACTAAGCCTAGAATATAAGAGCTTTGGCCAAATACCTGTAAGATATAAAAGCCATTCAACAAAAGCTCAAAAGCTTCAGAGAACAAACCAAAACACAAGAACATGAAATGGAGTTGGGAAAGGCTGCACAATAACTATGGTCACAGGGCCACTCTTTCAAAAGACACACACAGATTTTGGAATAGATGAAAGAATCCTCTGAAACTGAGGATAAATATCTTATTTACTATGCATAACACCGTTCTTATTCATATACTCTACAGTCCCGGTATATCTAACAGTGTCATGTTATATTTTATTAGAAAGTGAAGCCAAAGAATTATAGGTCTCCAGGGAGACCTTACAGCAACTTCCAGATGGTAAAAAGGGATGAAAGAAAGGTAAGAGAGGGACTTCTTATATGGGCATGTAAAACAAGAGGACAAGAGGGAATGGCTTTAAACTGAAAGAGGGCAGGTTTAGATTAAACAGCAGGCAGAAATTCTTTACTCTGAGAGTGGTGAGGCACTGGATGAACTTGCCCAGACAAACTGTGGATGACCCATCCCTGGAAATGTCAAAGGCCAGGGTGGATGGGGCTCTGAGCAACCTGATCTAGGGGAAGGTGGCCCATGGCAGGTGGGCTGGAACTGAACAATCTTTAAGGTTCCTTCAAACTCAAAGCATTCAGTAACTCTATTAAAATACAATAAACTGATGGATACATAGATTAGCACATATTCTTCGAAAAGTTAAGGCATTGCTGAAAGAAATAAGATGTTTGAAAATAAAAATCAAGCATCAGTTGAAAAAAATAAGCATGTTCCTCACACTTAAAAAGAAAACAAGAATTTAACCAATATTGAATTGCTCTAAATATATCTAATAAGAGCAAATATATCTATATTATTTGAAAAAAAGCCCACCATTCTTTCCATAACTTAAAATAAAATAATTTCACAATTATAAGTGAATAATAATGCTATTAAGTACCAGGAAATCCATAGTTTTTTCGCTCATTTCCATTGTGTCCTTCTCCAGAAACTTTGGAATGGTGGAAAAGATGGAACTTTGGTTTTGAACTTGTTTTAAAAGACTAGCTTTTAAAGACAACAGCGATCGTAAATGTCGAGATCTCCTTTTATACTGAAAGAAGTAACAGAAAATACATCATCAGACTTTAACAAGACAGACACTTCATAAACTGGTCAAGGAAATTGGCTACTTCTATTAAAAGCTTTATTTCAGAAGTCCCAGACAGAAAGACAGGTCAGCAAGCATCTGTTGTGCAGAAACAGTCATTTGACCATGCTTCAGGAGAGCAGAATTCTCTCAGCTCCAGACAACTTCAGTTTGCTTCACACTGAAAGATCACTGAAAAGGCTTTACAAGCTTACCTGTAGGTAGGGTTTTCTTGCATTCTTACTAGTAACACATTTCTTTAAATTCTCAAATCCTTGCTCAATATTCTAGTTTATGCATGAATAACAGAACTCACTTCTCCAAAAATCCAAAATAGAAACTGAATTGGAAGAGAAGTTGAATTCCAACAGCAAATGCAAAAATTCTGAACTAAATATCTGTCATATGTTAGGTGGTTGCCAAAAGCTGCAGGATGTTCTCGTTCAATGGTTTCCCTTCTCCCAGACTTAGCTCAGTTTAGAAGTGAGACAAAAATAAACAAAAAAATGCTTTAAGCAAGCTTTAATTGCCAGCCTTGACTGAGCATCTAGTGGACACATGCACACGGCATCACTGGGACTGCTGCTGACTGCTCTAAAACAGCAACAGCCCAAGAGACAGGATTTACAGAAACCTTTCTGCATCAGTCTAAAAGGATGAGTTGGTCAGAGCAGCATAATGCCTGTCAGTGCTCTGCACCAACTCTATAGATGCAGAAATCCCTGTTTCTTTTGCAGTTCCAGAAAAAAGTAACACAGTGACAGTTAAGACTTCCCCACTCACTACATTCTACTGAAATATCACCTAGACACCAAAGGAATAAACTTTCTGGAAAACTGTATTCATTGTTTTGCAGACCAACACTGCTCTCAAAACAACTTTATAATTCAAAGGAATTCACGCAAATATCACAGTAAACTAAACTTGGGTACTCAATTTAGAATTTACACATTTTCATATGGATAAAGTTTTTTACTGGAAGCCTACAAAATAATTCACAACCCTACCTTGAAGTTCAGCAAGTTCCGACGGGTATTTTCAAGCTGTTGGGCTGAATCTAGCAAAAGGGATCTGATAAATCCTGACGGTGAAAAGTTGTTAGGAAATCTAAGCACTGTTATCATGTATCCATCAGAAACAATGAGGTAGGGTAATCTTGAATGTGAAGCCACAGAGAATCTCTGTCTCATAAGGTCACGTTCAGAATCTGAAGAACCAGCAGACTGTCCAGAGTCTTGACAAAAAGAGTGCTGCTGTCTAAAACAAGAGATACATCCAAAATTAAGAAGCAACTATTATATGTAATAATCATGAACAGAAGAGAGAAGCAGTAACTTAAGAACATCTAACACCATGCACTCCACTATCTCAATGACTCTCAGAATCCTAAGGAAGTGTCTAAATTTTTGCAGGATAAGCACTAGGGATACACTATTTATACTTGCAAGATGCCAGTATTTTGTTGCAGTAGCAACTTCTAAAAATTTAAATAAAAGTAGATTTCAGTGTCCATTTATTTCATTAAGAGTAACTGTATTTTTTCATAATTTGACTTCAAATTTCTATATTACACATTCTTATCTAGCTCTTATTAGCTAAGACAAATGCTAGAAAATTAAATTTGAAGTCACTTATAAAAAAGTCATGTATGAAAAAGAGAAAAAATCCCTCCAGATCTGAATCTTAGGATTTCAGCATCAGTTCAGGTATTCAGAAGAAAACATAATATATAAACACCCAAGTCTTCACTTTCAGAAGAGGTCTTTACAAAGTTCTTTTTACTGAGCTCCAGAAAGCTGTGTCACGCATGTATTTTAACATTAGCCTCATAACACATTATTTCAAAGTATAAAACTATTGTGTTTATTTAGAAAAAAAAAGTAGCCACATTCAATAAATAACCATAATTAATGTATTTTCATACATTTCAGTACCTGACTTTTCAACCAGGTATTGTAAGAAGGTATTATAAGGCTTTGAATGTCTGACTGAGATGTTACATTTACAAACTATCTCAACTAAGTCACTCAAAATTGAGATTTTTTAAAAATGTAAAGTTCAAGTTCTGTTGTGTTTCCTCTAGCTATTTAAACTCCATTACTTTTTGTAACTTTCAATTTATGCTCAGGATCATTATCAGAGATCTTTCTATTCTCTCACCCACCCAGAAGCATGATTTCAAAATTTAGGTCTGAAGCATCTCAAAGTGACATTTTAAAAACTAACTGGTTTTTGTCCATGCAAGTATGCTACCTACAATACCTAATATGGAAACTTTTTGTCAGGTTCTATAGGTAAAATTAAATAGCAGAGAAACAGCACCGGATTAAAATAAATTTGCACTTCTAGTACTTCCATAAGTTTAATTTCTTCTTGCATCATAAGAGCATGCTAATTTTAATAACTAATATACATTCAAATACTTCTAGAAGAGCAAATTACTTGAAACATACTCACATGGTCACAATGTCAATTTTCACCACGACAAACCCATTACAAGAAATAGAAGAGAACTATGAATGAGAAACAGATATTGGGAAGACAAGCAAAAGAGTGAATTTGAAAGATTACTTTTATGTAAAATTATAATAAATATGATAGAAAGTAAGATAAGGCTGTAAGACAGAAACATATAAACATTCAAATCCTCTCACCTGTATGTTATTAGTGGATGAAATGGAATAAACTGTGCCGGTCCAAATTCCACAGAGCATCCAGATGCAGTTAAGGTCAGCAATTCACCCATGCACGTCAATAAAATCAAAGATCCACGTTTTAACATGCAAGCCAAGAAAAGGCTATCAGGAGTCCAACTCATATCACCAACCCAGTAAGATCTAAATTGGACAGGTAAAAAAATATTTTTTTCTCTGTCAAATTTCTGCATCAGAAGGTTAGGATAGTTATAAAGCAAACAACTGAACAAACAAACCACAACACAAAATTTAAAAAAATCCCCTACAGCAGCAGAAACAGCATCAATTACTGACCTGATTAACTTGGATGGGACCATGTTATTCTTGCTACTACAACCTTTAAGGCTACCCGAAATAGTTACAAAATTCAATGTGTTTAAAAACAAAACCTGAGTGGCCTAGAAAGAAAAAAAATAAATGTGAAACATAAAAAAAAGGTAAAACATGAATGTTTGTATCAAAATGTCACTATGGTAAGAAAAAAAAAGTCTAATACTAACATGCATTACATTTGATGTAATGGAAATGTTATTACATATGAAAGTGACATTGCACTTCAGTATTTATTATTATTACAGTATTTATTAACTTCTATACCTAGTTACAAATTCAAAATATAATTAAAGACTATTATATACTCAATATATAATTCGATATTCTTGAAACATGCAATATAAGATCATTCTTCTTTGGTCTTCTTAGCAATTAACAACTGGAGTTTTGAAGGACTGCATTATCCCAACCTGGTACACCAAATAAGCTGGTCTACAAACTCTGCAATCGTGAGCACTAAAAAGTACATTAAGATTGGACCTGAGTTGTTAGAAGGAATAACATTGTTAAGTGGGAACATAACCTTCAGCACGTTAGGCTGAGTCTTGACTGAAAATCACCAAGAATCTCTGCAGATACAATGCAGTAACTGAAATAAACTTCTTTATTACTGAAGATTAGAAATGTAGAAGAGCAGCTTACATGCACTTCTAACTGAACACCACATTCAAAACACCACATGTTGTAGTAGAATTTTCTAGCTATGGATATCAATGTGAATATAATCCCATGTATCTCTAAGACTGCCAACAAATGATACTAAAATCATGTTTTTAAATCCTTGTTACCACCTCGTTCAAACTGAGCTATTAACTTAAATGATGCAGTATCGTTCATACCTTTGGATCAGTTTGGTTAACAGCTACTGCAAGCAGAAGTCCATCTCTTGCAAATGCACATAGCAAAGCTCCTCTTGACTTTACAGATACACACTGAGGAACCAAACTAACAAGAGAACAAGTCTGCTGTACCCACTGGATCTGGTATGGCAAAGAACTGAATACCAACAAAAAGACAAGAAAACCAAGAGGTTACTCCATTATGCTGAATGAGATTACTCATTACAGTGAAAAACCAAGCAAGACAAAACCATACGAAGTATGAGCAATAAAAAAAACACATCTTTTTTTTCTTCAAGTGTGTTACAAATGAAAAAATATTTCATACTTACACAAGTTTAAACATTATGTCTGAGCACTGGGAAATATTTTTATGGGACATGAATTTGAGCTGTATGTATAGAACATGCAAGTAAATATAGAGGCATGACATAATTAAAGCAGTTGCATTTTAGTTAGGAACAGCTGCCTCAGACTTTGTACCACTATCTAACACAGGAATACTCAGAATTTGAAAATCAACAGTATGCTGCTGTGATCAAAGCAGCTGTGGTTGCCCCATTACTGGAAGCGTTCAAGGGACAGGCTAGATCAGGCTTCCAGCAACCTGGTCTAGTAGAGGGTGTCCCTGCCCACGGCAATGGGGTTGGGCTAGATGACCTTTACAGGTCCCTTCCAATCCAAACTATTCTGTGATCCTAGAAAGATTCAAAACATGACAGAAAACACACAAAAGATTCCATTTGGAAGCATGTTACCTAACAGACAGGGAACAAAAAGTATTAACATGAAAAAGGAATTAAATAATAGCAAATAATGAAATTGAGAATGAGTTGGCATAATAAATATGAGTAACATCTCTGAGAAACGTAGTTTTGACTTCAGGTTGCAATTATTACGGTGTCCATATTATACATATGTATACATATGCATTTCTGTTATGTTCTATTTCGTTTTTTGTGTTACTGGAAAGGCATTACCATGCTACTGATAAAAACTGAGTGAAGATTAGGTCAAGAAGGACATCCCTATTACTAAGTCTGTATCAAAAGGGCATCATATAACAAAAGCAGCTGTATCATGTGAAGTGCAGGACAAAATTTTAGCAAGTTATTAAAATGATACCTTCAGAGGACATTTCCATTTAAACCAATAGATCTGTGCATCTCAATTAGGAAGAGAAATAATACGTGCTCCAGATTATTATTCAATTGCATTTTTAAGTGGTTGTATCATCACAACTATTTCAGTAGATGGTCCCAACCCAGAGAGACAAACACATGCCCACTCTTTCATAGTCAAGTAAAAGATGAAAAGGGGTACAGAAAACAAATAAAATAGACAGATCTACATAATAAAGAGGAGGAAGAGGTATTCAGGGCATTCATGGCTGAATGTACAAGAAATACAGAAAATACAAGATATATAAGCAATATAAGGACAAACCAAGAAAAAGACATTCTATCAGCATGATGCAAAAAACTCTGACAGTAAAACACACGTGTGCACAGATGCATGTATGTATACACAGCCACCCACATGGAATGATAAATACAATCAGTTTTATTTAGGTGTAAACTAATAATGAAATAAGGAGTATGTAAATAAAGGCTGTTACATTAACTACATTTTACAAGGATCATAGGACAGGAGAGAACGGCTTTAAACTGACAGAGGGCATGCTGTGAACTTGCACATGTAAACACAAGTAAGTACGTGTAACCACAGGCTAACTGGACATCCCCGTAAATGTGTTCCACTGCAGCTCTGAATCCCAGCTGTAAATAATAATTAAAATGCTCCTGAAGCTGTTGTAACTTCAGATATCTTTGATCTTACCTAACATGTTTAAAGGTATTTTCATGCCACCGAAGAATCAAAAACGTGAGCACCAAACACTCTCCAGAGTAAAATACGAAAGTGCATAAACAGCAATCACCCAGTATCTGTAGAAAAAAAAAAGAACACAATCAAAACCAAAAAGTTCATTACACACTATTTTCTCTTTAATTATATATTTAAATCAGTAGCTATTACAATTCAGATTAAATAACAATATTGTTGTTCAGACATATAAGGGCTGCCAAGAATATTAATGGGCCAGATAAACTCTGATCTGATCCAGTATGGCTGTTCTTATGTTGTCATTAAATGTAATGTGCTGAACTATTAAGTCTACACACAATACCAAAGAGGCACACATTGCTCTCAAAATTCACTGTAGCTTCTGTGGCTCTAATTTAATTAACAAATCAAGTTATTGCTTTAGGGCTTATTTTTTTACCTCATTTTGTATGAAAGCAGCATGCACTCCAACTTCTTTTTCTTCAGAAGAAGGCAACATGACTGATTCATCAGGTAAGATTTGCGTCCAACGCCCAGAGGAAGAGTTTTTGTAAGAGGGTGTATTTTCACATTCTGTACTCTCCCACAAAAAGACACATGCTGTAGGAGTAGTTAATAGTGCCTTTCTGCCATCTCCAGATACATACAAGTACAACCTCATTAAACACTCTGGGAAAACAAAACCCAAACAAAAAACAACAAACAATACAATGTGGCAGAATAGTTTCTGTTCCTTTGCTAGACATAGAATTAACAAGAACAGAGAAAGGAAATTTATTTTCTTGTCTATCACAAGCAATCCAAGCTGCCACCTTAAGTATCTTTCATTTCCAGCTTCACCAATGATAGCAGACCCTGGGCAGCAGGAATGTCAGATAGGATGTCAATTTTTATGCATCTAATGAATTATCTTTCCCATCAGACTCAACTATCAGAGATGTTCCTGAGACCGTCTTTCTTGAAATCCATCTTTCACGAAAAGTAGCAATAAATGTTTAAGTGTTGTACTATGTATTACCTTTAGCTCCTAAATGCACTACTGATCTTCCCTGAAATGGCAGACTTGCTGTACAATAGTTCATTTTACAAGCTGGTATCACTGATATAATTCAATACATGACAATATTTGATTCGTTAGGTTGCAAGTATGTGCCTTTATTTATTCTCTGCACCTCGCATTTGTCATAAAATCCCACTTATAGAACAAGTTTCCAGTTATCCATATACTGTTTACATCAGATGTGCATCTGCTCTAGAGTATTGACAACCTAGTCAGGAATACCTGTCTACAGTTAAAAGCTAACCATTAAAAAATACATTTATAATATTTTAAAATTAATTACTACTTACAAGGATTTATTAAATGCAAATACCTGTACCATTCAAATGACAAAAAGGACACTTGCCAAAGTTCAGCTAGCATAGAAATTATAAAAATGCAAAGCAATGTGAGAATATAGTTTTACTCATGAAATAAGATATAAGGAAATGAAAACAACTTTCTTTCTATTCCATTTTTCAAAGGATTAATTGAAAAAAACCTACCCTGTGCTGCTGCCACTACTTTCTTAGACTCTTCAATTGCTGGCACAACTTTCAAGCAGTCCTGATCTTTATTCCAAAGAAACAGCTCTCCTGTTGTAAGCATTCCTGCCAACCAAGCAGCTATGTTGATTGGGAGAGAAAAGTTTTAAAAGATATTATTGTGAAGTGCTTAAATTACTTTTCTTCCATTTTAGCCACAGTTTGAAAGTCGACAGTAAATGGCCAGATCCTTTAGATATCCTGCTTTTCTAGACTGTTACAAATACAAATAAAATAACATAACATGAACTTACAATATACATAAGATATTATACTTAACCGTTTCCTGATGTTGTTAAGACAACCACATTTTTCAACAATGACTGAAGCTGAGGGATTTTCTTCCTTGTTTTCCCTGATGCCAGGTTAATTTCATTTATACGTTTACCATCTAGAAGAAAAATAGTCTCTTTTTCCTGTTAAAAGAATAAAAGAGCATATATTTTTTTAAAATGTTATTTTCTACACAAGCTTGCAAAATAATGCACAGATAAAAAATGCCAAGGAAAAATATAAAAAAATTAGTAGGTTAAGAACTGTAATTACCATTCTAACTTCGTTCTTTGGCGTATCTGCTTTACAGCACAATGTCACATCAAGCATCAGCCTACAGTGATGATGAATTTGGTCCACAGGTTTCAAACCACTAAATTAATTTTACAGTCATTATTAAAAAGTTCTTCCCAGTAACTCTACCTGCTAAAAAACCGACAAAAATGGACACTAGCTATCTTGTCCTGCAGTGTTTAATTTAGTGAGATATTTGTTGGTGATTCCAATAGAAAAAAAAATTACCCTTAAATTACTACATACTTAAAAATTCCAATTACAGGCAAGAAAAAAAAATTACTCTCATTTTATCAAAAAAGTCTAAGAAAGCATGTCTTTCAACAAATATAGGATGCAATGGG